>CAWUFW010003619.1:0-1200000 GCA_963921515.1 Calotriton arnoldi
CCTGATTGGCTGGACTTTGGACTATATATAATGACTTGGACGAGTCATGAAGGTGAAGGAATTTTTTCCTTTAATTTCTGGCTACGTTACTTCCTGGTTCTAATTTACCTAGGAGATGGTATATATATATATATATATTGCTATTTTTATGTACCGTGGGACTCCCACTCCGACGACGGGGAATGATTCAAGCATGTGAATCTATGAAAGATACCCCAATACTGGAGAAGTAACATGTTCTTCTGATAGATACTTCGAGCCAAAGATTCCTTACCTTACAATAGACACCCAGGCAAAACCTCCCTGAGGAGGGTCTGCGAAACTATTTCACACTAGAAAGTCCTGCAGGACCAAGCGGGCAAAGTGACCGTCCCTACAGACCTGACGAACAAGTTACTTACCTTCGGTAATGATATATCTGTAAGAGACATATATTAGTTATGGATTCCTCACCTTAGAATTATCCCCAGGCGTCAGACTGGATCCGGAGAATTTTTCTTCAGCAGTACCCCTGCGCGTCGGTGGGTGGCGTCGGTCGACTCCGCGTTGGTCGTTGGCGTCGTGGTCGCCGGAATGACGTTGCGGTATCTACTTAGACGGCGCACCTGCGCGCTGACGTCAGTTCTTTTCACGACATTCCACGCCAGAAGCGCAGAGCCATGCAAGACACTGACCACTGGAGCACAAAACTAAGGCCCTGAAAGGGAGTCCCTCACCCTAGAAGTCAGTTCGCAGAACGGGGAGGATGGGTGGAGCAGTGAGGAATCCATAACTAATATACGTTTCTTACAGATATATAGTTACCGAAGGTAAGTAACTTGTTCATCTGAAAGAGACTATTAGTTATGGATTCCTCACCTTAGAATTGATACCCTAGCAATACCAACCCCGGAGGTCGGTCTGCGAACTAAGTTCACACCAAAGAAGCCGTCTCTCCAGACTTGGCTGTCCAGGCAGCACTGTTTAGTAAAAGTATGCAAAGAAGGCCTCGTAGCTGCCTGGCAGATGTCATAAAGGGGGACTCCACGTCCCAAAGCAGTAGTGGCTGCCGTCGCCCTAGTGGAGTGGGCACGCAACCCCACTAGAGGTTCCTTTTTCGCTAAGGAATAGCATATTTTAATGCAAAGAACGACCCATCGGGAGATGGTTCGTTTTCGCACGGCCCGACCTTTCTTGGCGCCCACATAGCCAACAAAGAGCTGGTCATCCACCCGGAATTGTTTTGTGCAATCCAGATAGAATGAAAGCGCACGTTTTGGATCCAGACGGTGGAGCCTCTCCTCCTCTTTAGAAGGTTGCGGGGGCGGGAAGAAGGTGGGCAAAGTGATGGTCTGTCCTATGTGGAAATAGGGAACCACTTTGGAAAGGAAAGAAGGCCTAGTGCGAAGGACAACTTTGTCCGGATGAACAGCGAGGAAAGGAGGTTTGGAAGAAAGAGCCTGAAGCTCACTCACCCTGCGAGCAGAGGTGATGGCAACCAGAAAGGCAGTTTTAAGTGTCAGAAGTCTGAGAGGAAAGTTATGTAGCGGCTCGAAAGTAGCGCACATAAGATAGGTCAAAACCAGGTTCAAGTCCCAATGTGGTATTACGAAAGGAATTGGAGGAAACAAGTGAGTAATGTCTTTAAGGAAGCTATTTACAATAGGGGACTTGAAAAGAGAAGGCTGATCAGGAAGCCGAAGGAAGGCCAAAATGGCCGAAAGATAGCCTTTTAGAGTGCCCAGAGCAGAGCCCTGCTGGGCCAGAGAAAGAATGAAGAGGAGAACCTCTGAAAGGGGGGCAGAAAGGGGATCCACAGCCTTTGCTGTACACTATGCCACAAACTTGTTCCATCAAAAGGCGTATACCGTTTTGGTGGAGGGACGCCTGGCTGCCAAAATAACGTTACAGGCTTCGGGAGGAAGGTCGAAAGCTGTCAACCTTCGCCGCCCAAATGCCGAAGGAAGGCCAAAATGGCCGAAAGATAGCCTTTTAGAGTGCCCAGAGCAGAGCCCTGCTGGGCCAGAGAAAGAATGAAGAGGAGAACCTCTGAAAGGGGGGCAGAAAGGGGATCCACAGCCTTTGCTGTACACTATGCCACAAACTTGTTCCATCAACAGGTGTATACCGTTTTGGTGGAGGGACGCCTGGCTGCCAAAATAACATTACAGACTTCGGGAGGAAGGTCGAAAGCTGTCAACCTTCGCCGCCCAATCTCCACGCAAGGAGGTGGAGGCTGGATAGGTTCGGGTGGAGGACCGTCCCCTGCTGCTGCGACAAAAGACCCTCCCGAAGGGGCAGTCTGATCGGAGGATCGAGGGCCATGTGCAAGAGCTCAGGCTACCAGACTCTTTGTGCCCAGTCCGGGGACACAAGAATGACTTGGGCCTGGTCGTGCTTGATCTTCAGCACTCTGGGTAGAAGTGGTATAGACGGAAAGGCGTATAGAAGACCGCAACTCCACTCGCGACGAAAAGCGTCGCCCAGCGAGTGCCGCCTTGGAAATTCCAACGCGCAGAACTGCTGACATTGTGCGTTCTCTTCGGTGGCGAATAGATCTAACCAAGGCTCTCCCCGCCGCTGAAAGAGACCTTGCACCACCTCCGAGTGAAGACGCCATTCGTGATCCATCATGCACCAGCGGCTGAGTTCGTCCGCCCTGGCGTTCAGAGAACCTGCCAGGTGTTGAACCACCAGGGACATGCCCTGACTTTCCAGCCACTTCCAGAGACAAAGTGGCTCCTGACATAGGGTCCACGACCCCACCCTGCACTGTTTGTTGCAGTACCACATGACGGTGGTGTTGTCCGTGAACACCTGCACTACTCTCCCTTTGACAGAAGGAAGGAATGCCTTCAGTGC
The DNA here is from genome assembly GCA_963921515.1 of Calotriton arnoldi. Classification (NCBI taxonomy): domain Eukaryota; kingdom Metazoa; phylum Chordata; class Amphibia; order Caudata; family Salamandridae; genus Calotriton; species Calotriton arnoldi. The sequence continues at coordinate 2,842 of CAWUFW010003619.1, forward strand.
AAGATGAATGGCTCGAATCTCCAGAAGGTTGATGGTGAGCCCGGACTCCGCCGGAGACCAGAGGCCTCTGATCTACACCTCTCCCATGTGGCCGCCCCACCCCAGAAGTGATGCATCGGTCACCACTATGAACTCTGGCTGGGGAAGGGAGAGGGACCTGCCGTTGACCCAATCCTGGTTCGTCAGCCACCACTGCAATTGATGTGCAGTGCCCTCCGAGATCTGGACGCAATCGGAAAGATTCCCCGGATGCTGTGCCCACTGGAACTTCAGTTCCCACTGCAGAGCCCGCATATGCCACCTGGCATAGTCCACCAGCAGGATGCAGGAGGCCATGAGGCCCAGTAGCCTCAGGGTCATTGGGACCGAAACCCGGGATAGAGGCTGAAAGATCGGAATCATAGCCTGAATATCCGAGACTCGCTGCTCGGGAGGATAAGCCCGAAACTGCGCTGTGCCCAGAACCGCTCGGATGAAAAGGAGCTTCTGAGAGGGAATCAGGTGTGACTTCGGCACGTTGATGGTGAACCCCAGCGAATGCAGGAGGTCGGCCGTAGTCTGGAGGTGGGAGACGACAGCCTGGGGCGAGCCCGCCTTCAACAGCCAGTCGTCGAGATAGGGGAACACTGGAACCCCTGATCTGCGCAGATGAGCTGCGGACACCGCCATTACTTTCGTGAACACCCGAGGGGCGCTGGTAAGGCCAAATGGGAGCACGGTAAACTGAAAGCGCTCGTGGCCAACCGTGAACCGTAGGTAACACGTGTGAGCTGGCAGGACGGGGATGTGAAAATAAGCCTCCTGTAAGTCCAACGCTACCATCCAGTCTCCAGGGTCGAGGGCAGACAGGACCTGAGCTAATGTCAACATTTTGAACTTCTCCTTCCGGAGGAAGTGGTTGACGTGCCTGAGATCCAAGATAGGACGCAGGCCCTTGTCCTTCTTGGGCACCAGAAAGTAGTGGGAATAACAACCACGACCTACTTCTGGGGCAGGATCTCGCTCGATGGCTCCCTTGGCCAAGAGAGCCGTAACTTCCTATTGGAGAAGGGCGAGGTGATCCTCCGACATGTGATGGAATTGAGGTGGCATGGATGGAGGGGTAGTCTCGAAGGAGAGGGAGTAGCCCCTTCGGACTATCTGCAAAACCCACCTGTCCGACGTGATGTTGAGCCAGTGGGGGAGGTGATGGCGAATCCTGCCGCCCACTGGCGAATAATGGCCCTGAAAGTTCAGACTAGGAGGGCTTGGAGGCTGCTGCAGAGGGGGCGCTGGTGGACTGGTCCGCCTGCTGGCTCCCAGACCCACAACGGTGGGTCCCACGTCCCTGGCCGCGCAGAGGCTGAACAGCTTGCGCAGGCGCTGGGCGGAACGTGGCGGGGCACCCCTACCGTAGCCACGAAAGGGGCGAAAAGCAGACTGCACGGGGCGAGAGGTGGAAGCGAGGCCCAAGGATCTGGCAGTCGCCCTGGAGTCCTTAAAGCGCTCGAGTGCGTTGTCTGCTTTGTCGCCGAACAGGCGACGGCCATCAAAGGGCATGTCCAATAGTGTAGCTTGGACATCACCCGAAAAGCCAGCGGACCTCAGCCAGGCGTAGCGTCTTAGGGCTACTGATGTTGAAATCGTCCAGCCCAGCGAGTCAACGGTGTCCAGTCCACATCGGATGGCGAACTTTGCTGCGTCTCTCCCTTCGTCCACTGCACGGGAGAGCACGGCCCGGGCCTCCTCCGGGCATTGTGGCAGCACCTGCGCGACCATGTCCCACACAGAATCGGAGTAATGGCCCAAGAGACATGCAGTGTTCACCGACCGCAGTCCTAAGCTGGAGGAAGAAAACATTTTCTTCCCAAGATGGTCCAGCTTCTTGGATTCCCTATCAGGTGGTGCGGTAGGGAATGCGCTCTTGGAAGTCGATGCTTTGACCACCAAGCTCTCAGGGGTGGGGTGTTGGGAGAGGAAAATGGTGTCGCCCAGGGCCGGGCGGTGGCGTCGGGCAATTATCCTATCCACAGGAGCCCCTGTGTTGGGCTTGGACCAAGTGCCCAAAAGGATGCCCGTAAGGGCCTCACTGAACGGCAGCAGGGGCTCCGAAGAGGCCGCTGCCGGCTGAAGCCCCTCGGTCAGGAGGTTAGTCCTGACTGCCACCATAGAAAGCTCAAGTTTTAAGGCCTCAGCCGCCCTACACAACACCACTGCGTATGATGCACCCTCCTAAGTAGCCACGGTATGGGGAGATAGCATGCCAAGGTCTGGGGAGGTGTCCAGACCACTGGCCTCACCTAACTCCTCTCTCCAGTCCGGTTCTTCTAAATGGTCTGCCAAAGGGTCCACAGACCCCTCCCAGTCCTCCTCACCCTCCTCTGGTAGCCACTCAGGGCGATAGGGAACACCAGGGGAGAACAGTGGTACAAAAGTACCGGTCGGCGCCGGTCCTGACGTCAGTCAACGCCGGTCCGGCTCCGTGTCCACATCGAGGGGGAGACTGGGGTCGACGTCGGCTGGGGGCCTCCCCTTGATGGACAGGAGGAAGGCCTTCAGTGCCAGACACATAGCCTGCAACTCCAACAGATTGATATCAAGCTGGCTTTCTGCTTGAGATGAAAATCCTCTGATCATCACCTCCCCAGATGACCTTTCCAACCCAGCAGGGATGCATCAGTCACCGCCATGAGCTCTGGGTGGGGAAGGGAGAGTGGTATGCTGCCAGTCCATTTGCAATCGAGCAACTACCACTGCAGTCATCTCAAACCTGGATGGCATTCAACAGTTTGTCTTGATGTTGGGCCCACTGAGATTTCAGATTCTACTGCAGAGCCAACAAATGCAACTGGAGAGGTCGACAAGAGGATGCAGGAGGCTGACTGGCCAAAAACCCTCAGGGCTGCTCTCACCAAGATCCAGAACCAAGGCTGAAACATTAGGATCATAGCCTGAATGCCCTACACTCCTTGCAAACAGATAAAGGACTTGAACTGCAGAGTGTCTAAGACAGATCCTATAAAAAGAGGCCTCTGAGAAGGAGTCATGTGCAACTTTGTCTAGTTTATCATGAGCCCCAACGATGTTAGAAGGTTCGCCGTCACCTAGGGGTGACTATTGAGAGCCCACGTTCAACAGCCAGTCGTCCAAGTAGAGGAAAATTGGTATCCCCGACCTCCAAATAAGTGGGGTGACCACTGCGATCAATTTTGTCAACACCCAAGAGCAACTGGTGAAGGAAACTGAAAATGCTCTTGGACTACCTTGAACTGCAAGGACTAAAGGACGGGTATATGGAAATATGCATCCTGCCGATCCAAAGCCACCATCCAGTCACCCAGATCCAGGGCAGACAGAATCTGGGCAAGTGTAAGCATTCTGAATTTGTCATTCCATATGAACACATTCAGAGGGCAAAGATCGCAGATGGGTCAAAAGCCTCCATCCTTCTTCAGCAAGAGCAAATAGCAAGAGTAACAACCCATACTCATTTCTGAATCCAGAACTGTCTTCATGACTCCTCTTGAGAGTAAAATTTACACCTCCTGCATTAGAATAGAAGGTGCTCCTATGTGAACCAGTCTGGTTTGGAGGGAGGTGTGATTGTGCAGAATTAAACAATAGGGCAAACCATGCTAAACGATCTGGAGATCCCATTTGTTGGATGTTATAGATCACCACCCTGGAAATAAGTATTGCAGTCTGCCTCCCACAGGGTGGTTGTGTGCCACTAAAGTTCAAGATACATTGACTTGGAGGTTGTAGATACAGGGGAGGTGGATTGGGAGGATTGATGCCCAGAATGACCTGCACGCTGCCTGCCAGATCCACATCCTCTGCCACGAAAGGACTGAGGTGACTGCCGAGGGGGCTGAGGAGAGTGGCCCTGTCTGTATGTCATACACCTAGGGCATCCTAGGAATGTCCTGAATTGTTGAGGAAACTGTTCGAAAGACCCAGAAACTGTGGTGTGGTCTATTCTCCTTACGCACTTGAGGGCTGAAACAGCTTTGTCGCCGAACAGACTCGAGCCATTGAAAGGCTTATAAATAAGGGAGCACAATTCAATAAAGGTTGCCCAAGGCAGGGCGATAAACAATAGCTAGTGTGAGCAACGAGAAAACCAACACATAATGATATAAATACCAAGAAAGCAATGATATTCAAAAGATAATTTTAGATCATTTATTATATAAAAATATTGATATATATTTTTTGCAAACATTTTTACAATTATATAAAATACATTCATTATGATCTAATGATGCTTATTTACAATAGAAGCGAAATTCTATACATGAATAGTAGATGTCAAGCATGATGATATAATGAATGTTGTTGTAACTCTTCTAAATAATACAGTATATAAACTGAACTGATCTTCTCTATGGTCCACGCAATACACGTTTTAATTTGTTCTGTCCTATGCAGTAGTTTTATAGAATAATTTTATAAAACTGGCGGTAGAGTATACATATACTACGCGCGTTTCGGCATAGCCTTCCTCAGGGATCCGTCTCAGTAAATTCTCTATGAGTCAGGGTGTATGGAATTCCGATAATTCATTGAGGTAGAAAAGGTGGACTCCAGATAAAAATACTCAATGTAGATAGCGTCTTCTTTTTAATGGTGCGCTCAAGGCGATCCGGTAACTATATCGAACATTAGGAATTTTCTTCACATGTATGAGAAAGATTTGAAAAATGAAACTGCGGCCAAGATTCTCCTTCAGCCTGCAACATAAGTTATATTAAACGGTGTATTAGCTGTTGATCCACATCGTTCTTTGTGAGCGTTTGTTGTATAGATATGATGCAGCTGATCTCTTGTGATGCCGAACAAGCCGAGGATCGAGTGAGACGTTCATCTAAGTAAGAGAAGTGAGCTTTTATACAAGAGATCAGCTGCATCATATCTATACAACAAACGCTCACAAAGAACGATGTGGATCAACAGCTAATACACCGTTTAATATAACTTATGTTGCAGGCTGAAGGAGAATCTTGGCCGCAGTTTCATTTTTCAAATCTTTCTACATACATGTGTAGAAAATTCCTAATGTTCGATATAGTTACCGGATCGCCTTGAGCGCACCATTAAAAAGGAGACGCTATCTACATTGAGTATTTTTATCTGGAGTCCACCTTTTCTACCTCAATGAATTATCGGAATTCCATACACCCTGACTCAGAGAATTTACTGAGACGGATCCCTGAGGAAGGCTATGCCGAAACGCGCGTAGTATATGTATACTCTACCGCCAGTTTTATAAAATTATTCTATAAAACTACTGCATAGGACAGAACAAATTAAAACGTGTATTGCGTGGACCATAGAGAAGATCAGTTCAGTTTATATACTGTATTATTTAGAAGAGTTACAACAACATTCATTATATCATCATGCTTGACATCTACTATTCATGTATAGAATTTCGCTTCTATTGTAAATAAGCATCATTAGATCATAATGAATGTATTTTATATAATTGTAAAAATGTTTGCAAAAAATATATATCAATATTTTTATATAATAAATGATCTAAAATTATCTTTTTGAATATCATTGCTTTCTTGGTATTTATATCATTATGTGTTGGTTTTCTCGTTGCTCACACTAGCTATTGTTTATCGCCCTGCCTTGGGCAACCTTTATTGAATTGTACATTTTCCTTGTAGAAAGGCAATTTTACTTTGTATACAGGGGCCCCGTTCTTTTTCCAAACTATTATAAATAAGGGAGGCCAGTATGTCTCCTGAAAAACCTAGGATTCGCATACACACATGGCGATGGAGTAGCACACACTAGTGCCAAAAGTCCTTCACAGACAATCCGTAGTATCAAGGCCTGAATAAATCATGTATCTGGCTGAATCCTGACTATCTTGAATGGATCGATCGAAGGCGGCCCAAAGTTCTTTCGGAACTGCAGGCAAGATCGCGCTCGACCGCGTAAACAAACAGCATTGACTGACCTTAATGTTAGTCTTTGAAGATGGTGTGGGCCAGCAAGAATAGCCAAAACAGTTCCATCAGGACAGGGGTGATGTGAAAATATTTTTTCAGGTGTAGGATGCTTTTATAAGGGGCCAGTGTGGAGTCTGGTAGGCCACGGAGCAGGGTGTTTCCAACCCTGAGAAAAGTCATGCGTATTGAACCAAAACAGTATCCAACTCTGGAACAATCTTGAATTCTCACTCAAACTTAAAACTACCTGCGATCTAAAGTAGTGATGGCTGGGCTCCTCAGAAAATGTGTCAACTAAAGCCCCCACATACCTCCCCCCATATATTTACCACTGGAGGAGTCACGGGACAAATGAAGAAACAGGCCCTTGAACCTTGGTTTACACTAATAGCTTGGTTCTCATTGCAACCACATGCCAGTACCAAGAGAACGAAGTGCTGATCAATCCAGATGCAAAGCCAGTACTGACACTGGTGCCCGAAGCAGGTTCAAAGGCACAGACTGCGCTGAGGGCGAACCTTCCGGCTCTGACACGTCTGGAGGTTCCTTTGAATCATGAGGTCCCAATGACATTCCAAAAGGATCCAGAAGCGTGCCAGCATGGCCTCTCAAAAAGCTTTTGCTGATGGAGCCAGGAACTGGGAATGAAATGGTTACTTACTTGTAGGAGTAGTTTTGCACTTGAAGAATTTTCTGGATTCACATGCTGTGCATTACTCCGCCATATAGAGGATGGGTCTAGTGGTTGTTGGGCGTTGATGGAACAGAGTTCCTAATAATAGTTATGATGTCATTCGGCAGAGTTAGCGAACTGCAAGCACTCACCATACATGCAAATAAAGAGGACAGAATAGTCATGAGGACCAACCCACACCTCCTTCCGAAGGTCATATCCCACTTCCACATAAACCAAGCTATTCAGATACTGCATTTTTTCCTCAAGTGGAAAGAGCATTTCATACACTGGACGTCCGCAGGGCAATAATTATATGGAAAGAACAAAGTCCATCAGGAAGGGAAAGCAACTCTGCATCATTTGCAGACAATAACAAAGGAGAACTGGTTACCAAGCACACCATCGCATGGTGGATAACCCAGACAATTCAAATATGCCCCAAGAAAGCTGGCATTCAGCTAGAGACTAAACAAAAAGAACATTCAACAAGAAAGAAGGGAGCTACAATAGCTTTCCTGGTCAACGTTCCCATTAACGACAGATGTATGGCAGCCACATGGTCATCAGTACACACATTCACAAAACACTACTGCATTGACGACAGGTGAACATTGAGGCACAAGTGGGACAGAGAATACTGAAGCATCTGTTTACAATCTCAACCTCCTCTCCGGCCCAGCTACCACAATGAGGAAACCGCTATTTAGTCAATGCACAGAATGTGAATCTAGAAAAGATTAAAAATGAAATGGTTACTTACCTATAGCAGTAGTTTTGCAGCTTGAAGAATTTTCTAAATTCACATGCGACCCATCCGCCTCCCAGAAAATGAGTAGAGACAGGTAAACATGGGACATAAGAAGGGTAGCATTAAAGGAAACCCAAGGGACATTAAATAGACAAACAACTGCCAAAAAAGAACCTGAAGATGACGACCACGCGTGGAGTCTTCCAGGGAGGGCACCTGACTTAAGGAGAGGCTGGATCAAGCCCCAAATGGTGAGGACCATCAACACACAACACCAAGAAAAGAAAAAGAGGGAAAGGACTAGTATGCAAGAGGAGAGTTCCAGAACCAACCACTAGATGGTGGAATAATTCACAGCATCCAAAAAAGATTCACGCTGCAAAACTTCGGGTGTATCCGGACGAAGGATGGCACAGACTCCTGTGTGGAACAGGAGCGAGGCCTGAAAACACAATGATGCCCTTGTGCGTACTCTAGAGAGTGAGAGTGCTGGGGACGGGCAGAGGCCCTCGTAGACTTCTCATATTTCTTCTATGACTTACCTGAAGACTTCGCCTGCAAAAAAGATCTGCTGGCAGAACAACTCAGGGGAGGGTCTGGACTCTCGACTTCGAGCAGGACCGGCATGGAGCCTTTTGGTGCTCACCACATAGAGCTTTGCTTTTCAATCTCGGATGGCTTTTGGATTCATCTGGGCACAGTTGTCACATGCCTTGGAGTACTGGATCAAACTCGGGTATCAGAGGCATACTTTGCAGGGATCTCACACAGACATCTGTTTGTGGCATTCCTTACCAGGTTAAAACCCTATTGTTTTAGGGGGTGATATGTCCCTTGCATACTAGAAAATTAGTAGAGAAATTCTTCACAGAGTGAAGGAGGAGCGGTGCACCACATCCATGTCTGAAGGCATGGAAAGAAAGGAACTAACAGAAACGTACAAGGGTGGTGCTTATATGCGGCTCCGTTCGTCACTTTCAGAGCGGAACGGCATTGAGTGACTTAGCACAACCTATTGGCGTGCAGCAGCACTGCTTTTGTGTTTTCTTGCTCAAGTCTGACTCCTTGAGGAATTCACTAGGTAGGGAATCTGCAGTTAGAAGTAGCCATCAGAAGACAAAGGTTTTGATATCTGGATGCAAAATCAATAAAACAAGCATGTGGTTCATCTGGATGAAAACAACAGAATGTGCCATGACCTATAACAAGGTAGGTATTTGGCTAGACCACATAGATAGTCGTCCCAATTATCAGCAATTGTTAAGTGCAAAGTGATCACACTTACCTTGTTTTTTTCTGGGCTTTATGCAAATCTTCAACTATATGTCCAATAATAAAGGTCATCAATGTCAAACTGATGCCTGTACTGATCTATGGATATGTAGCCTTCATATTAAGGCTTTTAGAATGGCTTGAGCTTGTTGCACTGCTCAGTTTTTCTTTAACTACCATCAGGTATATCCCAGTTCCAAATTTTTCCATTGGATGGCGTTGACAGAAAATCCCTGAACATAAATTCACAATTTATTAAACTGAACTTCAAATTAGAAAGCGTCGAACTTGACATGTCAAAGTTCCTTATATGGTGAGCTGCAAAGTGTTGCAAGCAGTGTTAAAACAATCAGTGGTCCAATTTTTGTAAGTAATTCCTGTCTGTTATAAATCCAATATTTAGAGAGACTCCAATATGTTTTTTAAATGGACAAAGTATGACTCTCAATCAAATACAAAGGCCAGAGGCACTTCTTTTAAATAGCAAGTCAACAGGCATATTAAATCGGTGTGGTGACAGAAACTAAACAATTTCTAACAGCAAGGAGACTCCTGCGCCTTGCTGTTAACTGATTTTCTTTTGGACCTGTGCCCACAACTTATGTCCTTGAAACCTTTGGCTTTTGCGCAGACCTAAGGGTTCCTATTCAATTCTTTTGTCCTGTTGCACAAGTTACTAACTTGTGTAACGATATATCTGTAAGAGACAGTAGTTAGTGACAGATTCCTTACCTTAGAATATCCCCAGGCGTCAGGCTGGATCCGGAAAGTTTTTTGCGTAGCAGTACCCTTGCGCGTCGGTAGGCGGCGTCGTGCGGCTCCGAGTCCGTCGTCGGCGTCGTGATCGCCGGGATGACGTCGCGGGCAGTACTTAGGCGCCGCCCCTGCGCGCTGACGTCAGTTCTGTACACGACTTTCCGCGCCAGGAACGCAGAGCCATGCAAGAAGCTGACATAGGTGTCTGAAAAATACTAGGGCCCTGAAAGGGATGTCCTTAACCCTAGAAATCAGTTCGCAGAACGGGGAGGATGGGTGGGCGGTAAGGAATCTGTCACTAACTACTGTCTCTTACAGATATATCGTTACACAAGTTAGTAACTTGTGCATCTGAAAGAGACACGTTAGTGACAGATTCCTTACCTTAGAATAGATACCCCAGCAATACCAACCCCGGTGGTGGGTCTGCGAACAAAGATCAGACAAGGAAGTCCTGGAGGACAGAACGGCCAAAGAAGCCGTCCCTCCGGACCTGACTGTCAAGGCAGTAATGCTTTGTAAACGTGTGCAGCGAGGCCCACGTAGCTGCCTGACAGATAACCGGCAGCGGAACACCGCGGCCCAAGGCCGTGGTAGCAGCCGTTGCCCTGGTGGAATGGGCACGCAGCCCAACAGGAGGCTCCTTCTTAGCCAAAGAATAGCAGGTCTTGATGCACAAGGTAACCCAGCGGGAGATGGTCCTCTTGTGCACCGCCCGACCTTTTTGGCGCCCACGTAGCCAACAAAGAGCTGGTCATCCACCCGGAAGTGTTTTGTGCGGTCAATATAGAAAGAGAGCGCACGTTTTGGGTCCAGACGGTGGAGCCTCTCTTCCTCTCTGGAAGGATGCGGAGGCGGAAAGAAGGTGGGCAAAGTGATGGTCTGCCCAATGTGGAAAGCAGTAACCACCTTTGGCAAGAAGGACGGACGCGTCCGAAGAACAACCTTGTCTGGATGAACAGACAGAAAGGGAGGTTTGCAAGATAGAGCCTGGAGCTCACTCACCCGCCGAGCGGAGGTGATGGCCACCAGAAAGGCTGTCTTCAGAGTCAGAAGACGAAGAGGACAGTTATGTAGAGGCTCAAAGGGAGCGCACATTAAAAAGGTAAGAACCAAGTTCAAGTCCCACTGAGGCATCACAAACGGAACAGGAGGGAAGAGGTGAGTAATGCCTTTTAAGAACCTGTTAACAACAGGGGACTTGAAAAGGGAGGGCTGATCAGGGAGCCTGAGGAAGGCCGAGATAGCACAAAGATAACCCTTGATGGTACCCAGGGCAGAACCCTGTTGGGTCAGAGAGAGAAGGAACAGAAGGACCTCAGAAAGAGGGGCAGAAAGGGGATTCACAGCCTTTGCTGTGCACCATGCCACAAATTTGTTCCACCTGCAGGCGTATACCACCTTAGTGGAGGTACGCCTGGCTGCCAGAATCACATCACAAACTTCGGGAGGCAAGTCGAAAGGAATCAACTGCCGCCGCTCAATCTCCACGCAAGCAGGTGTAGACTGGACAGGTTCGGGTGGAGGACCGTCCCCTGCTGCTGCGACAGAAGATCCTCCCGAAGAGGCAGACGGATCGGGGATCTACGCTCATATTGAGTAGCTCGGGATAACAAACTCTTCGAGCCCAGTCCGGAGCCACAAGAATGACTTGGGCCCGGTCGTGCCGAATCTTCTTCAACACTCTGGGTAGAAGTGGTATAGGCGGAAAGGCGTACAATAGACCGCAACTCCACTCGTGACGAAAAGCGTCGCCGAGCGAGTGCCGCCTTGGAAATTCCAACGCGCAGAACTGATGACATTGCGCGTTCTCTTCGGTGGCGAATAGATCTAACCAAGGCTCTCCCCACTGTAGAAAGAGTCCTTGCGCCACTTCCGAGTGAAGACGCCATTCGTGATCCATCATGCACCTGCGGCTGAGTTCGTCCGCCCTGGCGTTCAGGGAACCTGCCAGGTGTTGGAACCACCAGGAACATGCCCTGATGTTCCAGCCATGTCCAGAGGCGCAGAGCCTCCTGACAAAGGGTCCACGACCCCACCCCGCCTTGTTTGTTGCAGTACCACATGGCGGTGGTGTTGTCTGTGAACACCTGCACTACCTTCCCTTTGACAGAGGGAAGGAATGCCTTGAGTGCAAGCCGGATCGCCCGGAGCTCCAGAAGGTTGATATGGAGCCGGGACTCCGCCGGAGACCAGAGGCCTCTGATCTCCGCCTCTCCCATGTGACCGCCCCATCCCAGAAGGGACGCGTCCGTCACAACTGTGTGCTCTGGCTGGGGAAGGGAGAGGGATCTGCCCATGACCCATTGCCGGCTCGAGAGCCACCACTGCAACTGTCTTGCAGTCCCCTCCGAGATCTGGACGTGATCGGACAGGTCGCCCTGGTGCTGCGCCCACTGGAACTTCAGGTCCCACTGCAGAGCCCGCATATGCCATCTGGCATGAGTGACCAGCAGGATGCAGGAGGCCATGAGGCCCAGCAGCCTCAGGGTCATCCGTACCGAAACCCAGGATAAAGGCTGAAAGATCGGAATCATAGCCTGAATATCCCGGACTCGCCGTTCGGGAGGATAGGCCCGAAACTGCGTCGTGTCCAGAACTGCTCCGATGAAAAGGAGCTGTGGAGAAGGAATCAGATGCGACTTTGGCACATTGATGGAGAACCCCAGCGAGTGCAGGAGTTCGGCCGTAGTCTGGAGGTGGGAGACGACTGCCTGGGACGAGCCCGCCTTCAGCAGCCAGTCGTCGAGGTAGGGGAAGACTGAAACCCCTGCCCGGCGCAGATGCGCTGCGACCACCGCCATCACTTTCGTGAACACCCGAGGGGCACTGGTAAGGCCAAAGGGGAGCACGGTGAACTGAAATGCTCGAGGCCTACCGTGAACCGAAGTTAACGCCGGTGGGCCGGCAGGACGGGGATGTGGAAATAGGCGTCCTGCAAGTCCAACGCTACCAACCAGTCTCCGGGGTCGAGGGCAGTCAAGACCTGAGCTAGGGTGAGCATCTTGAACTTCTCCTTCCGGAGGAAGCGATTGACGTTCCGGAGGTCCAAGATAGGACGCATGTCCTCCTTGTCCTTTTTGGGCACCAGAAAGTAGTGGGAGTAGCAACCACGCCCTACTTCTGGGGTTGGAACATGCTCGATGGCCCTCTTGGCCAAGAGGGCCGTGACTTCCTTCTGTAGAAGCGCCAAGTGATCCCCTGACATGCGGTGGAATTGAGGTGGCATGGCTGGGGGTGGTCTCGAAGGGGAGGGAGTAGCCCCTTCGGACAATGTCCAAGACCCACCTGTCCGAGGTGATGGGACGCCAGAGGTGAAGGTGATGGCGGACCCTGCCCCCGACTGGCGTACTGTGCACCTGAAAGGAGGGACTAGGAGGGCTTGGAGGCCGCGGACGGGTTGGAGGTGGTGGCCTGACCCGCACGCTGGTTGCCCGAACCGCCACGGCGGTATCCACGTCCTCGGCCACGCTAAGGCGCTTGCTGCGCGGGCCGTTGGCCGGGCTGTTGACGTGACTGGGCGCCCCTTCCGTGGCCACGAAAGGGGCGAAAAGCAGACGTGAGCGGAGGGCGCACAACAGCAAGGCCCAGGGACTTAGCAGTAGCCCGAGAGTCCTTGAAACGCTCCAGCGCATGGTCTGCCTTCGAACCAAAAAGACCGACACCATCAAAGGGCATGTCCATGAGTGTATTCTGGACATCTCCCGAAAAACCAGTGGTTCTCAGCCAGGCGTGGCGACGCAGCGCCACCGTCGTTGCAAGCGATCTGCCCAGCGAGTCGGCGGTATCAAGGCCACAGCGGATGGTATATTTAGCCGCATCACGCCCTTCCGCAATGGCGCGGGTAAGCAGTGTCTGGACCTCCTCAGAACACTGCGGCAAAACAGTTGCCACCGAATCCCACAGGGAGTGGGTGTATCGGCCCAAGAGGCAAGCGGTATTAACAGACCGCAAGCCAGCACTGGAGGAAGAGAAAGCCTTCTTCCCAAAGTGATCCAGGCGCTTGGATTCCCTATCCGGAGGGGCGGTAGGGAAGGCGGTTTGGGAGGCAGAGGCTTGGACAACCAAGCTCTCAGGGGTGGGGTGTTGGGAGAGAAACAGGGGGTCGCCCGGAGCAGGGCGATGGCGTCGGGCCACGTTCCTATCCACAGGAGCCCCTGTGGTGGGTTTGGACCAGGCACCCAAAAGAACGTCAGTCAGTGCCTCGTTGAACGGCAGCACAGTCTCCGAAGAGGAGGCCGCCGGCTGAAGCACTTCAGTCAGGATGTTAGACCTGACGACCACTGTAGGCAACTGGAGATTCAAGGCTCCAGCAGCTCTACGCAACACAGTTGCAAAATTAGCCCCCTCCTCCGTTGCCACGGGAGGAGACAGCATGCCAGAGTCAGGGAGGTATCCAGACCACTGGCATCCCCAAGTTCCTCAACCCAGTCCGGGTCAAACTCGCGCTGTTGTGTGAGAGGGTCGTCAGACCCCTCCCAGCTCTCCTGGTCCTCCTCAGGTTGAAAATATGGAGGAGGAGGGACATCAGGGACCCAAGGTCTCATCGGGCGCCGGATACGGCGTCGGGCGACGCCGTTCCGGCTCCATGTCCGGACCCGGAGAGAACCGGGGACGACGCCGCCCGGAGCCCCGGACGGCGTCGGAAACGGCACCGGGGACATCGGCGTCGGCGGAGGCGTGGTTAGGTCAACCGGCGCCGATGGGGGTTGCGGCCCCACCGGAGCCGGGGTCGAGGCCGGGACCGGAGCCGAGGCCGGGACGAAGGCTGGTGGGACAGGCGACGCCGGGACCGGAGTCGACGGCGACGCCGGAGCAACCCCATCAGGGCCCGCGGGGCCCGGAGGCGCACCGGAGGGACCTTGAGGCCCGAAGAGGCGGGCCATGGCCGACAGGAATTCCTGTATATCGGCCTGAGTCGCCCCCGAGCCCGGGTAGGGCGGGTACTGCGGGGGTAACTCGACAGGCACGTCCGGGGCCGCGGGGACGGTGCCGACAGGGACCTCAGCCGAGTCGCGAGACCGGCGAGGCGAAGTCTTAGAGCGATGACGCCGCTTAGACTTCTTGTGCTTCGACTTACTGGAGGAGCGCGAAGACTTTGAATCCGACGAACGGCGGGGACTCCGCGTCCGGCCCTCGACCTCTCCCGGGACCGGGGCTTGGTGCGGCGCGGAGCCGAATGCCGGACTTCAAGGAGCTTTCGAGACCGCTCTCGCAAAGCCTTAGGATGAAGTTTCCGGCAGTCAGGACACGACTTCGTGTCGTGGTCTCGGCCGAGACAAAAGAGACACTCGAGGTGCGGGTCCGTGATCGACATCATGCGACCACATTCCTCGCAGGGCTTAAAGCCGGGCATCCCTACGACACCTTAGGAGTCGTGAAGACTCGTTGAAGAAACAGTGAAAAAATTCACCAAAAAAGATAGTCAAAAAGTGACTAGGGCACTGCTCTTCCCGGATCTGCGCTTACTGGCGCGGAAAAAGAAGAACTGACGTCAGCGCGCAGGGGCGGCGCCTAAGTACTGCCCGCGACGTCATCCCGGCGATCACGACGCCGACGACGGACGCGGAGCCGCACGACGCCGCCTACCGACGCGCAAGGGTACTGCTACGCAAAAAACTTTCCGGATCCAGCCTGACGCCTGGGGATATTCTAAGGTAAGGAATCTGTCACTAACGTGTCTCTTTCAGATTGGTTTAACACAATTTAGATACAAACATCACATGTAGTCTAGGCACAGAGTCTTTGAGATTAGGCTGAATTGGTTGTTCTAAAAAATGCAAGGCCTATTCTCGGAAATACTCATGGAAATACTTTACAACCTTGCTGTGCAACACATGTCAATGTGACTCTACAATAAAATTGCATTCACCTTTTTGATATTTGTGATTTTTCTATTGAAAAAACATTATTGGAAAAAAAACTGCTAGTGATTTTGATTTATAAATGTTATTGGTTTTCAAAGACTGTACATTTTCATTAATGTATGAAAATATTTTTATCTGAACCCAGCACCGAGTATGCCTCTATTATGTCATTTTGTTTTGTTTTTGATTGATTCACTTGATTGGATCTATTGGACCAATCATCCAATGTATGTTTTAAAGATCTGCTGAAAACAATTCCTTAAGGAGGTTTTGTGTGTGTATAGTTTGCATCAAAAGCATTAATGCACAAATTCCTTCATATTTGTTTGCTTCGACTTCCGTTAGAGGAATTTTGGAGGCCTTTGGCCCATGAGCAAATGCGGTAGGTTAATGCTGCTTGTGTGGGGTGCACAGATAAGTTCTGACTCGGATTGTAGGTCTCTGCCCACCTATCATGAATGAGCACATGTAATATTTAACACTCCTGTTCTGCCATCATGGCGTTTGTACTGAGAGAAGGCAGTTTCTCTCATTTGAAAGTTCTGATCTCTTGACTGTGAGACAGGTAACATTTTTAGATGTAACATTCAAAATGCTGTTTTCTGTTGAAAAATCATACAAGTAACAAGATTTAAATGCTTTTTACATTATCTATGCAAACTTGGAGTTAAGGTCATGCAATGTTTCAATGCAACTTGTTTTTATTTTCTATGAAATAAGGATCGGCTGTGTAGTTTTCAATAAATTCTCCACTGGCAATATTTTAATTGAGAGCATAACCTCTGCATGTTGATTATGCTGATCAATGTTTGTGTAACAATAAGCAACATACAAATCAAGAATAATAGCATGCTTTTTACTTGCTCTATAATTGGGCAATAGCTGAATGGTTACTTTGGTATTTTAGTAAATACGTTTTAAGGTTAGTGTTTATTAATAGTGCCCTTATTTTAGTGGAGTTATTATAGTACAAGGGCTACAACATATGTGAGCAATTGTACTTTTACTTCAATGTATTAGATTTTTACCTGAACAATTTTTGTTGTGTTCGTTCTAATGATGCTTATTACCAGTAAGAAGGTTACTCCTACACTTATTTCAAATTGCACAATAACTTAAGTGAACATTTATAGGCAGAACCACTTCTGAAGCACTTACACTGTGAAACATTTTTTTTCATCTCCTCCCGTAGAGTCTTGTCCAGCCGACTGCTCAGAGTTCCAGAGAGCTGCTGCGACAGCTGTTGCAAGAGATGTTCTTGCAGCTGGCCGTTCCTCTGTTGCCCATCTGTCAGGATTCGGTCTAATCGTCTCTCTAAGCAGTCCAAATGTTAAGTAATACAACCACTTTGAATACAGATTTACTATATCACATCAACTTCCCTGAGAGACATTTTTATTTGCACCACTGTGGGTCAGTCAGTAAATATTAGAAGATGCTAATTACTGCTAACAAAGGATCCACAAATGTAAGTGCCTTAGTGATCACACTGGAGTAGTGTTATTTCACAAACAGCAGTGTTTTGCTAACACACATGGAGTATATACACATGCATACATACAAAACTAGATTGTCGACGAGTAACATGACTGAGTGTTTACAGTGTACGTCTTAGTTTAGTCACTACTTATATTGTTTTGTAAATCCATGTAAGCTATGATCTCATGAGCAGTAAAATGCGGAAGGTGTTACATATACATACTGCTACCTTAACAGCCGAAGTGTGTGAAAGTGGTGAAGAGAGTGGATGTGCGAGTGTATTTGTGTGGATAAGGGTTGTGCATGACTAGTAAATGATAAGCTGCTGTGCAGTGGATTAAAACTCAAAGACCTTCAGCAGGGAGAATCTATCAACTAATATGTTCTCATTTAAGTGTCTCAGATCAAAGCAGAGCCCAACCCTCCAATTGGGTCGCCTAACCAGTGAGAGCGAAATTGATTTTGATTATGGTACAGGCTTTATACCCCAGCAGACTATAATCTGAATAACTTTACCTCTGATCAACACCGAAACATTTCTGACCTTATGTATAAGCGGTTTAGCATAATCTTTGAACTCAATCCTATTGGGAAAACACTTTTAACCTCCCAATATTCCCAGAAATTGCTTAGGAAATTCTCTCATACCCTATAAACAGTAACTTCACTCTCTCATGCACACCATCTGTTCAGATCTGTTAGGATCAAGTAGGATGTCTAGAGATCCTTGATCTATCCATCCTAAGACGGATGGGTAGCTTTTCTGCTATTTACAATGTACCTTTGGATTGTCCATTTTTAAATTCAAAAGCCCAAATCCTTTATCTCCACATTTAAACAACAATTTAACTGAAACTCTCTGGTTTAATATCTGGTGGTTCCAAATCATCATCTGTCCTCACAATATAACTTTTCCTTCCATCTACATCTATAAAACTTGCTTTGAGTGTCTCTGGCACTACACATTCCCCTGATTTCTTCATATGTGGTTTCAACACAGTACCCTCATAACTTATTCTCTCTGTTCTCTGGCTTAGTTTCTTTATTCATTTTTACCTTCTCTGTTATCTCCTTATCTACACTATTGAGAACAATTGCCAATACTTATTTCAAACCTGACTCGCTATTCACCCACAGCCTGTCCAGTATATTGTGGTGATTTGAATACAGAACAATTAAATCGTCATAAACGTATCATGGTGGCTTTCAAAGTGACATGCAAAAACCTTCAGTAGTCTACAGCTCCATAAACTGTAGGTGAATAATGTGAGAAAAAGTTACATATTGTATTCATATATATAGCCCCTTGCCCTGCAGCTCTTTGTTATTTTCCATTTGATTACATACAGTCAAACCACCTAGACCCAGACAATGCAAAAGAATCATTTTCTTTTTCTGGTGTCCTGTCCGCTCCTTCAAATGTTAAAATATAGTTCACGAAATATCTCCCTATTCCTGTCATTTTATTATAGGTTCCTGTAAGGGAAAAAAGCCCGAAGTGTGGTAGAGTTAGATTGAAAACTTGTGAAACACCAAGATTTCCACATGAGTATATATTGAGATGAGAACTGTCAGTAAAATGTGTTATTGCAAAAAACAATAAATCACTGGTTAATAAAGAAGCTCAGCTCCCAAAACCATTACAATCAGAGTTGAAGCTTCTGGTATAATTCCATCTATCAGTGTACGTATTTAGAGCAAATATAGTTAACAAAATAATGGCATCTGGTCACATGTGTGACCCAGCGCTTTACTGTCTAATCAGTGTTGTCATGGAATCGGAGACGTTTTAAGGCATGGGGAAAGTGGGCAATTGCCCAAAGCCCCCAATTTTCCGCTGGCCCCTGTAAAGCGGACTTTCTATCTCACTTCTTTCTATTTCTCTTTCTTATGCTTTAACATGTAAGTTAATCTTGTTCAGTATTTTGGTGCTTGCATTAGTAGAAATTGGGTCATATAATTAAAAGCTGTTCCGAACAAGGGCCACAAAGAGTAAGGTACTTACCTTTGGTAACGCATTAATAATAATAGTGGCACTTATACTGCGCAACAGCTACCTCCACAGAGGTGTCCCGGCGCTATAGCGGAAATCAGGTAGCGTAACTGGCCAGGCGCTAATCCTGGCTAAAGAGCCAGGTCTTCAGGATCTGCCTGAACTCCCGTTCCGTATCCACCCCACGCGTATGTGCTGGCAAGGCATTCCATTACTTGGCTGTCCTCACAGTGAATAATCTGCCCCCCAATCGAGACTTAGTAAAACGGGGTACACAAAGCAAGTGTTGGGAGTTTGATCTTAGAGTGCGTTTAGGTTGGTATGGGCGCAGCCTGTGACTGAGTTATCTAGGCCCCTTGTTATGTAGGGCATGATGGGCTAAGGTTAAGGACTTAAACTCAATCCTTTTTGCAACTGGGAGCCAGTGCAGTTGCCTAATATGTGGGGAGATATGGTGGCGGAACGGTAGCCGGCGGATGAGTCTTGCTGCCGCATTTTGTACCATCTGAAGTCTGTGGATCAGATATGAAGGTAGCCTAAGGTACAAACTGTTTGCCTAGTCCAGGTGAGATGTCACTGTAGCATGGACTACGGCCCTGCGACTTTTTTCTGGTAGGAGGTGCAGGATTTTCCTAAGGCTTTTTAATTTTCCGTTACGAAGGAATGGTCTGAGTCCCACTTAATGCCCAAATTCCTAGCGGAATTTGCTGGGATTGGGGGAGAGCCCAGTTCCGCTGGCCACCAAAGTCCAGCGGGCGGTGGTGAGACCTGGCCGATAAACAGAACCTCGGTCTTATCCGCATTCAGTTTGAGTTTGTTCAAGTTCATCCAGCATGTGATGTCCTTTAGACACCCCGATAATCCAGCAAACGAATCCTCAGAGTGGTCTTTGAATGAAAACACCAGCTGGGTGTCATCAGCGTAAGAGACTGCTTTCACTTCCCAGGTATTAATAATAGTAAAGAGGGGCGCCAGGTAAATGTTAAAAAGTAAAGGGCTGAGGACAGAGCCTTGTGGCACACCGCACCATAATGGCTTAGGATCCGATTGATGCGGTCGGAGAAAGACTCTTTGTGATCGATCTGTAACGTATGACCGAATCCAAGCAAGAGCTGTGTCCTGTAACCCTACCTGTTGGTCTTTCCAGGAGAATGTGGTGAGCGACTGTGTCGAAGGCCGCCGACAGATCTAAAAGGATCAGCTTCGCGGATGCCCCTGCAATTTCCGACATTCTCAATGACTCTGCCACCTCTACCAGAGCTGTCTCAGTGCTGTAACCTGATCGAAAGCCGGACTGAGTATCCTGTAGGATGTCATGATCATCTATAAAATTGGCCAGTTGCAGTTGGACCAATTTCTCTAACATTTTAGAGGGTGCAGGTAACAGTGAGATAGGGTGGTAGTTACCAAGCACCTGGGGATCTGCATTCGTTTTTTTCAGCAATGGGAGCAAAAAGGCATGCTTCCAAATATCAGGGAAGATGACGGAGGATAGCGATGTATTCCAGATGAGGTTTAAGGCTGGATTGATCCAGAGAGCCAAGGATCTGAGTAGCTTGGGTGGACAGGGGTCTGACGGGGAACCTGACTTGCACTTTAAGATTTCAGCCAAGGATCCCTG
The DNA here is from genome assembly GCA_963921515.1 of Calotriton arnoldi. Lineage (NCBI taxonomy): Eukaryota > Metazoa > Chordata > Amphibia > Caudata > Salamandridae > Calotriton > Calotriton arnoldi. The sequence continues at coordinate 23,199 of CAWUFW010003619.1, forward strand.
TAGGGATATAGGGCGGAACTCTGAGAGAATTCCACTGGGTTTGATATTGTCCTCTAGCTGAGGTGCCACCGTATGCTCTCCATCCTTGAAGGAGGCATAGACTTTCCGGATTTTCTCATCAAAGAAGTTAGAGAGGTCAGTACATAGGGATGGGGAGGACGGAATCTTTCCCTCAAGAGCCGATGGACTGGTGAAGGATCTTACGATCCTAAATATCTCTTTACTTGTAATCTCCACACTTTCAATGCGCAGGATGAAGAATTCTCTTGTAGCTGCCCTCATCATTTTTTGGAGTTTTTTTAAGGCTTCCTTATATACTATCTTGGCCTCCGAGAAGAAATCTTTCCTCCAAAGCCGTTCAAGTCTTTTACACCTACACTTTTCAGTTCTAAGTTCCGTCGAGAACCAAGTGGCTGATGGACACTCTCTTGCGGTCCTCACCGCTCTCAGAGGAGCCACTGTATCAAGGGCAGAGGTTATCCTTGAATTGAACGCGTACCACGCATTATCTGGTAGAGACGGGATCTAGCAGCAGATTCTGTACTTTAGAATCCTCCCCAGGATCGAGACTGGATCAGGAAACCTTTTTTCCCGAGCACGTTCGTGCGCCGGCAGAGGGCATCATGCGACTCCATACCGACATCGCCCACCGGATGTGACGTCGACGGAGTCCATATCACTTCCTCACCGACGCGTGGACACCTGTTTCTTAAGTGACCATTTTCCGCATTTGAAACGCAGAGCACCTTATAGAAGCTGTGTACTGAACTTTGTGCCAAAAACGACAAGACACTCAAGTGTGAATAGCTATTAAAGTCTTAACCATAATTAAGCATATGAATGTCCCAACAACAACCTCGAAATGAACGAGAACCCATATATGTAATAAGAACTGGGATCTCCCATACCACTCTCTACTTTCCCTTTTTTTTCCTTCCTAGAAAGCAAAATAACTGAGATGACCAAGAACTCAGTTCGCAGGTATGACAATATCAAGTCAAGATACAGAAATAAGATCCAATGGACCACTGCCCCAAACAACTATGTGAAACAGTAATCACTGGTATATAAAACCAGTACAGATCGTTCGCAGAGAGGGGAGGCTGGGCGGGTGGTTAAGGAATCTGCAGCTGGATCCTGTCTCTACCAGATAATGCGTTACCGAAGTTAAGTAACTTTCTCATCTGATAGAGACATCTAGCCGCAGATTCCTTACTTTAGAATCAAAGCCATGCCATCCCTGGAGACCTGGATCTTCGATCAGTAGCAGCACCACCCCCCTCTTCCCCCAGCGCCTTGAGACCCTCGCGGGTATGTAGTGCGCTTTATAAGTGACATGATTGATTGATTGATTGGAGAAGGGTCTGCAAACTATAAATATGAAGAGTCTCTTACTAAGAGAAATCCAGCCCAAACAAAAACAAGCATTGGAAATGCAATAGGTCTTGCATCTGTTTAAGTTAGAGCCTTTGGCTTTGCTAATGGTATTGTATTTTAGCCATCTGTTATTCAGTGTATGTATGTGATAAAAAAAAACACAATACTAAGTGCACATTCGCAACTAAAAAGCACAACCTCTATGTAAATATATTTCTAAAAGTGTCATTTTTCTATTTAAGGCTTTAGTTTATGTGAGACCGATTGTAAATGCTTGTTATTTTTTGTCATGACTGTCCCCACGCCTGGATACATAATGTGCTACTTTAAGATAATGACAACTTGATTAATTGGCCCAGACTCCTGTGAAGTTCTCATTGTCTTAGTATTTGGGAGATGTGTTAACCAGACCCTCCTTGAAGCACTGTACTCCCAGTGCTCTGAATGAGCGCTGAGAAGCCCTCGGGCAGCCATGCGCTGTACAAAACCTAAACATTGACATAAGCTGTATAAAGGGTACAAAAACAGAAAATGTCTTAAGTTTTATTTTTTTCCTATTGCAGGTAAATGTCTGTCGCCTTCTAGGACACCGGCCCACAATAAACAAGCGATTTGCCGTAGACAGCTGAACTAAAGACTGCTTTCACTTAAAAAAAACTAGATAGAGTACCAGAAATAGTGTGTGAGGAAGAAGGGGAGAGAAGGTTATAGATGTATAAAGAGGCTGCGTTTGTGTACGCAGAAGAGACTGAAAGAAGCGGAGGAGAGTGTGTGTTTGCGGTTTGGATTTAAAAAAAAAGTTATGGTAAAGAAACTCTGCTGAAAGACTTCAAGTGAACTAATATGAGAAATGTTGAATTATTGCGTGAGAGAGTGAGAGTGGTTTGAGAGAGTATATGAGAGAGAGAGTAGTGGGAGGGGTATGGGGGAGAGACTTCCATACATAAAGAAGAATTTGTGTTTTTCAGAAGATTGGGCAGCTTTCAGTCCACTGGGCAAGGTATAGACACAAGATGCCAACATTTACTGCGTTAAAGTGCTGGATGAGAAAAAAACAAGTCCATTGATAGAGAATGCACGGCACAATAATACAACATATGTACAGTGAACTGAATCACCTTTAACTATTTACTTTTTTGTATTTAGCTTACTTCTAAGTATTTTATAAAGTGTATGTGTGCACTGATAAAAGTGTTGCTATTTCATTTCTGGGGTTGTTGTTAGAGCCCTTGGAAAGCAAACCCCCTGGCCACCTCCCTCTTCTTTTTACAGGAGGTCAGAGACATCCCTGCCCCCTTCCTTTTCCCCAGCCGGGTTTGAGTTCTCCGGCAGCTGCGTATATTGGGAGTGAGTCAGCAGCAGAGACAGATGTTAGAGTGATATGATCATACGATTCCATTCCTGCCACTCGCTCTTTAATAATATCAAAAACAGGGAGAGGGGGTGACGGGGCGGGGGAGTGAGTTAGTTAACTGCATTTGTATTCTGCTAAATAGTTCATTCAGCTCCTCTGTTGCGTCGAAGCACTGTGACTAACAGATGTCACTGTTAAGTAATATAAGATGCTTAAATAACCGGCCATGGAACTAAATTGAAGGCAGTGTGCTTTGCTGAAATTTGAACTTATGTTCTTCAAATTATTGCATATTTCAGCAATAAATGATTACCTCACTGAGCCATCCTGCATATTTTCGAGTCTAGCCATCAGCTCAACATCCTGTCATTCTGGGCAAATCACTTAATCTACCTGTGCCTACACCTAACTGTGAGGGTGGGGGCAGTTCCCTTGCTTGCATTAGGGCCCCTGGCAGCCTTCATATATGCTGCACTGCCTTCCTGTCTTCTTGAGTTCTGCAAGAAGCAAATAGCAAGCTTTTCGAATTCACCCCGAGCCACCCGGCTAGTCTCGGCATGCACGCCTGTGCAGCCAGGACACCCTTTACAAATATATGGTCCTGGTCATCGGTTTCCAGCGCCTTAACATTGGGGCGGAGTACACTCAGGGAGGTAAAGAATACAATGTTCCAATCTCTGGACCAGGAAAATGGACAAACGCGACGCTGGTTGCTTTATAGCTGCCTCTGAAATTTTCATCCGCCTTTTATTCTGCACGTGAACACAGTGTAAGCCGCGAAGTCTGTGGCAGAAGCAGGCCCAGGACATTGATGGCTACCCGCAGAGCTGGACACGGGTATTGATCGGCAGATGAATAGTTAATCAAGAGAGGCTCATGTTCCACCGCTTCCCAGGGAGGATTGTAAACATAGATCAGAGTGTTTACACAGAATCATGGGGCCGTGGACATATGGGGCCAACACAGCATGCCCTCCAGTCCCTCCTTCCCCTCCATGGATGGGAAAGATCGGGAAATGAGCAGCGCCCAAGAAGGGTGAATCCGCAGCATGCGAGGAAGCCCCCCCGGCCTCCTTTGAATGCAAAGTTTAAAAAACTCAGGAAATGAGCAGCGCCCAAGAAGGGTGAATCCGCAGCGTGCGAGGAAGCCCCCACGGCCCCCTTTGAATGCAAAGTTTAAAAAACTCGGGAAATGAGCAGCGCGCAAGAAGGGTGAATCCGCAGCGTGCGAGGAAGCCCCCCGGCCACTTTGAATGCAAAGTTTAAAAAACTCGGGAAATGAGCAGCGCCCAAGAAGGGTGAATCCGCATCGTGCGAGGAAGCCCCCCCCGGCCTCAGTAAAAGACAAACAAACCGAGCGCGGTGTCCCTGAAGTGGACGCCGCGAAAATATAAATAAATAAGGTGAGCGCGGTGTCCCTAGCGGGCGCCGCGCTCATTAAAGTAATTTTAAAAAACATACAATTTAGAGCATCGCGCTTTGCAGCCGGAATGACAAAAAGAAAGTGCTCACCCACTAATTAAAGGAGACAGTATCACGCCGCAAGTAAAGGATCCAGTCCGGGTGGGCGGGGCCAAAAGGAGACAGGGCGGTAACAAGGAGGGGCTAAAAAGCCTCCTTCACAATAGAAAGCCAGCGTTTAGCCTGAACTATGACGCAAGCCAATGGGAAGAAGGGGCGGGGCTTCAAGTCCCCTTCTGAAATCGTATCGCTGACAATAAGCCTCGCAGAGCGCGCATGCGCGCTGCAACGCTAGGCGAGACCTAAAAAGAGAGAGAAATAGAAGGCCAGAAATTAATGGAGGCGAGCAGAAACTCTCAGTACACTATAAAGGCCCCAAGAGGAGGCTATAGGTAAATATAGTAGCAAGACTTAACCCACAAGATTAACATATTCATGCCAGAAAGACAAGACTGTCTTAAGATCTCTCTTCACAACTGTGGAAAAAACCACAGTGACAAGAATTACAAGGCAATAAACCCATTAGGCTGATATAACCCAATAAGACTATATATAACCACACAGTTATAATTTAAATCCAAAGATCATGTCCAACCCTTTGAACTGTGAACCACCTATGGACAGGACATTTCTGTAAAGAACACAGAGAAAACTCATCCTCTATGGGGGAAACAAACGTTCAATTAAAAGAAAAGTCAAAGACAACATTAGCCCCCTATGGGCATATAAGTCGTCCTTCCATAGAAAAAAGAACTAGAAACGTAGAAGACCCTCTAGATCACCCCATATATACAAAAATACAGATATAAATGGAAACATAGGAATAAAATAATTAAACGCCTATGTATCAACAAAAGAGAATGTATTTGAAAAAAATAGATGATAGAGACATAACCCGCAGGTAATAGCGACAACAGTAGGTGCCTTAGCCACACACCAGCATGCAACCCAACAGAGTAATGCAAGTTGCTTAAGAGATAACAACTAAACCATAGCAGCATAAAATCGAATAAGATATCAAGAGGAAAAAGAAATCTTGATAGGCTAACCAAAACGAAGTTCCGCACAAGGCCTTGTCTTATAATTAGAAACCATCACTGATGAACTGGTAAAAGTTGAAAAAGATTACCTTAATTTGACTTATTCTCCAGGATCCACACTTCGTTAAGTGTGAAACCAACCTACAGCCCTTTGAGGCAGAAAATAAGGCAATGAGTTGTTCACCCGCAACCATAGACAGGTAGATAATGAAAAGAATCGCCCAGTAAGAGCGCAATAACCCTGAATATCAGGAATAACAGCCTTCTACAAAAAGTTGAACTACACGGTCCAAGCCTCTCCCCTCAAGGAACAACCCACATCAATTCCATGTAGATGAGAAATGACACACAATTATAGGGAAATGCCTTCCAACAGAAGACGTAGAATACGTAGGATATTATCTCTGCTTGAAGGCCAATAATAACCGGATATAACACCAGGAAAGTCAGCAACCAATAAGGCTGAGAGAACATGAACATGCTCAATAACACTGGCCATCAAACTGAATCTGAACAGCAGCATGCTGCCTTAAACTTCACAAGACAAGCGTTTGCTAATAATGTTCTACCTCCAGCATAAGAAAAGAACCTATTAATCACGCAAACACAAGGTACGCACCAGGGTAGAAGCCGAAGCCACATATTAACAATGTAAACTATAAGCACCTTCTGTAAAAATACCAGCAGGAACCTTAGGATAGACACCCTAGTACCAAACAAAACATATCAGGCCAAGCCTACCAAGATGAACTTCGCGCCTAAACCTCTCGTTAAAAAGCCAAATTGAACACCCCATGACTCCATGGGATACAATTTCAAAATCAATACAACACAGAGTATAACTCGGAGCACTCATATGCATTTCATACACTGAGCCAAACCCCTTGGCCCAAAAATATATCCATCTTAAAATGTGCATATCTAAACAGATACTTATTTGAAAATGCTCATAACAGCATACACAGAATACCCTACATAGGGTATAGTATATACCACAAGGGTATCACTCTTGAGCCTAAACTCTTCTCCAGAGAAATTCAAACCAAAAGACCTGTATCACAGGCACAGCTAAATAATATAGCAAAACTTAAACACTGAAGAACTGTTAGACAGAGTTCAGTACCTCTGCAGCTTGCAGAACAACCAAGAAAACCACTTATCGTAGAGCATAACTTAAGTAATCCCAACTGCCCAGTATTAAAAGATACCAGATAGCCTTACTTTTTACATGAAGTAAACACTACCTGGATGTGTCAAATGGAAAACATACTCAGTCGTGCAGATACCTCTCTACACAAGATCAACACCAACTCAAGTTTACAAAATAACTCAAGTTGACTTATCAGAACGGACAGCTTTGAACCGTCTCAAGGCCGAATCAGCCTGTTCGCCAAATAAGTGGACACCATCAAATGGCATATCTTTAAGGCTTTCCTGCACAGGCTCTGAAAACCCAGACTGACGCAGCCACACATGCCTGTGCAGAGCAACTGACTGAGCCATGGCACTTCCCACAGAATCTGTGGTGTCCATACAACATTTGTTAGTAAATCTCACTGCCTCCCGGCTATCTTGCACTACCTACAATAACTTATTCCTGGCTTCCTCTGATAAAGAAGGCAACCTCTGCTCCACAGAATCCCAGAATGCATGTGAAAACCTACCTATAACACACGTAGTGTTAATAGATCTCAAAGCTGAGCTTACAGAGGAAAATATATTCCTCCCACGATTTTCCAACCATTTGGCCGCCTTGCCTGATGGAACCAAAGGAAGGCCATCAAGGCCTGAATAAGCTGTAGCAGCTTGAACTACCAGCCCCTTCGTCGTGGGATATCGCAAAAGACAATGAGGGCCCCCGAGGGAGTATGGTGCCTATGGCCCACAGCTCAGTCACCTGGAGCTTCTGTCATGGGATTTGCCCAAGCTCCCAAAAGAAGCTCAACCAGAGACTCATTAAAAGGTAGCACAGATTCCACCCCGTCTCGCCTTGATGAAGAATATTCACCAAGAAATCCGTGGATAATTCCACTAAGGGAAATTTACAATCCAACACCACAGCTACCCACTTCAATACCTCAGTCAACAAAGCACTTTCCTCCATTGCCCTACCAGGTGGAGAAAGTAAATAAGAAAATGGGGAGGCGTCTAAAGCACTAACCTCACCCAGATCAGCTAGCCAACCCCCAACCACAGGAGGCTGGACAACACGCAAAGGGTTTTCACCCCCAATATTTTCCCCTTCATTGCCCAACCTGCTTATTCCCATAGGAAAATCAGACATGGGTTGAACAACACCAGAAGGAGAGCCTGGCACCATCCAACGCCGCTGCGTCGTCGTCTCGACATCACAAATAGAAATGGGATCGGTGTCTACCGGCGCCGCCGACCTCGCCGCCCGACTGGACGCCGAAGCAACCGGTTTGACGCCAACTGCCGTCGCTGACTCCAGCTGCTGAATGGACACCAAAGGTGTGAGGCCCAAAGGTCTGTGCACCGGCTCGTTTTTGAATCCAGCAATGGATCCAGAGGCTCCAACTAACATTGAAGGCGAACCCCCCTGGGACGACCCTGTCAGAGTATCCACTGCTTCCTTGGGGGCAGAGGGTGCACCAGAGGGAGACTGATGACCAAAACCCTTTTGCAGGGAAAAAAATTACTCCCCCCCCCCATTTAGGCTTCAGGATATTTAGGCAGGGGCAGGAAGACTCCTGTAAGTGCTCATCAACTGACCGTTGGGAGACGACGTCTGACTTACGTTTTAACCGTTGGGCTCTCGGAGCCTTCCTCGATGTCGACAGAAGCGACGCCTCATTCGAATGACTCCTCGACCGTTCCCTGGACTTCGGCGAGGAATGACGACGCCGTGGATCTTCAGAAAAGCACTCCGCCAGGAGTTTCATACGGCACTCTTTCAATGCCTTTGGTCGAAGATGCTGGCAGGAACCACATCCCTCTGAGTTGTGGTGTTCTCCGAGGCACAATAAACATACGGTATGTGGGTCCGTGATCGACATCGGTCTATCACAAGTCCTGCAGGGTTTAAACCCAGATGACTGTCTGAAATTAGCACAATGTTCTCTCCACAAGGCATCGAGATGGGCCTGGAAAACCGTCCCCAACTGCTCCAGATGCACGTTACGAGCATAGAAAAGAAGGAACTGACGTCAGCAGGTCGGTAAGAGAGTTATATGGACTCCATCGACGTCACATCCAGTGGACGACATCGGTATGGAGTCCAGTGACGCCCTCTGCCGGCACGCAGACGTGCTGTGGGAAAAAAGGTGTTGGATCCAGTCTCGCGCCTGGGGGTGACCTGTGGCCAGAGATGCCAATTGGGTTTAGGCTTCAATGCAGTTTTAGGGAAAGAACATAGGCCCTGGGTACCTGATTAGCAGGAGCCCAGGGCACACTCAGTCAAAGGACATCAGCAGTTCAGCAAAAAGTGGGGGCAACCATGCAGAAAGAGGGCACTTTCTCACAGTCATGAAGTAGGTTTGGAAGGGAGGAGGAGATCCAGGGTGGTGGGCAGTTCTAGGTGGGGCAGGAGGGAGCAGAGAGATTGCACATAAGTGCTGTCCGGAGGATAAAGGCAGGAAGGTCGCAGAGTGGAGGAAGGGCACAAACGTAGGAAATGAAGAAAAAAGAGAAGGCCTCAAAGAAACTAGAGGTGCAGGAGAAAAGAGAAAAAGAGCAGGGGAAATGAAATGGCCATCGAGCACCGAAGGAAAGAGGTGACAACGCATGCAAGAGATGGCAAATGAGCAAAAAGAGGAAAAAGTTGGAAGAGTGTGGTGGGGTTCGATAATGACACTCGATGAGTCGTCGCTGGTCTGGAAAGTTGATTTATTAGATCAAAGATAAACAGGAACCCACGGCAAGAGGCAACTGCACAACAGGAGTCAGCAGTACAACTGCCTCACACTGGGTGGAACAGAATGATTCAAAGATAAAATTCTACAGAGAATCAACATTCTAAAACCTCTTAAAGCAACAGCATAGAACTACCCACGTACCACAAAGAGTTTAAGAGTGAATGGAAAACAGGCAAAAAGGCAGAAGCTTACAAACTAAGGAAGACTGACAGTGCAAGAGTGAATTGAAAATGGGCAAAAGGCAACAGCTGAGAAAGAAAACAAGAGTGAAGTGAGAACAAGACTGAGAAGCGGAGAAAGAAACATGAGGCCTAGGAGAGAGGCGAGAGATCGAAGCTGGGAGCCTCAGAGATGTCTCGGAATGCAGCGGGCTCCGAAAGGGCCAGGACTGATCGTGCCTTCTTAATGGCGGGTCCGCACTGCGGTCATTAAGTATGTCTTTAATGGGAGAGGAGGTTTGGTGAGGCAGGAGCGCGTGGCTGGGAAGCAGGTAAGAACTTTGGACACGGAAATAGACAGGAAGGTCACAGATGGAGGAAGGCCGCAAAATGAGAAATGAAGGGAGCAAAAGAAAAGGAGCAAGAGACACAAAATGGGCAAGAGCTCAAAGGGAAACAAGTAGGAAAGGATGCAAGAGATGGCAAACGGTCAAGAAGAGGTTAAACCTGGAAAAGAGTGTAGCACGTCAATGTAAAACGGACAAAAAGCTGAGAAGGGAAGCAATAGTGCCAGTGCAAGAGTGAATGGAGAACAGGCAGAAAGGCAAAAAGAGGTCAGACGGTGAGACTGCAGAAGAAGGAGAGGAAGAGTGAAAAGGAGTTAGAAGAGGAGAGAGATACACGAGGCACAGGAGAGAGGCGAGAGACTGGGGCTAGGAGCCTTAGAGATGTGTCGCAATGGAGTAGGGGCAAGGAACCCCCTTCTTAATCTAATCTTTTCCCAAAAGCGAAGGTGCATTTTGATTCCCTGTACAAAGCCACAATACAGAATGTTTTTGGATTCATCTTACTACTAGATGCCTCAGCAACCAAGCTCTCTGGCGTTGGGTGCTGGGTAAGAAAGACTGGTTCGCCAGGGACGGGACTATGACACCTAGCCACAAGGTATTGTACAGTTGGGGCTAAATATAGCTTAGACTAATGCACCATAAAATTGTTCCATCACCCTGAGCAGACTGATTTTGTGGAGGGCAATGGGATAACAATATAACGTCAACAACCTCAGATGTAAATTGAAAGGATCTCCGGTGTCTCCACTCAATCTGCTCCAAGCAAGGCATTGGAGGCTGTGGAGATTAAAATGCACTACCTGCCCTTCCAGATGGGAGAGGAAATTCACTTTGAGAGGCAGTGAAAGCAGGGGACACAGGGTGAATTGCATGAGGTCTGCCTACGACACTCTTCTTCACCATTCCATGGTCTGGCATGACTTGGAGCCTGGTCTTGACAAAGTTTCATCAATACTCAAGCAATTATGGATAGAGCAAGAAATACATACTGAAGCAGAATATTCCATATAAACCGAAATGCAGCCCAAGGACTCCCTACATTGGAAATTGGAGGGCACAGAACTGTGACCTGTGACCATGCTTAAGAGTGGCAAGGAGGTCCACTTGACGGATGTTCCACAGGGCGAACATGTCTTGACCCACCTCCGGGTGGAAACTCCACTCGTGGTTGGAAAGATGACGCAGAACCAGGCTATACAGTCTGGTGTTAAGATAACCTGCCAGATGGCTGGTTACCCACCAGTGGAAATGACAAGAACCCACACCTCCCTAGGATCATGCTTTCAGTCAAGATCTGGACAGAACTACCAAAAAGGGAGGGCAAGAAGGCTCTCAGGGCCAGATTAACGGCCCATAACTCAAGCAGGATGTGCTGAACCTGCTCTCTGGACACCAGAAACTTCTTCTTTCCAGTAAGTTCAGATGCGTACCCCTACCCTGAGAAGGATGTCACTGTCACTATGGTGCCACTGCTGGTGGAGTGTCAAAGGAAAACCCTTGCATCAGGTTCTCCTCTACCAATCACAAGAGCAAGTATGGTGCAGGGTACTGAGAGATTCCGATGGTGTCCAACAGATCTCCTTAATGTTGGAACCACTCCAGATGGAGGCAACACTGGAGAGCCCTCATGTTCCAGTGTGCATGTGTGACCAGCAGAATGCTGGAAGCCAGCAGTTCTAGCAAGCAGAGAACAGTCAATACTGGAACACAAGCTCTATCCCCAAACATCGGGAATCACAGTCTGAATGTCGCAAATCCTCTGAAGAAGAAGGAAGGCCCTCAGGGATGTTGCATACAGTACTGCCTGTATGACCAGGAGAAAAGAGGGATCTCCAAAAGACTAGGAAAGGTTGATGGAAAAGCCCAGATGGAAAAGCCCTGGTCGAACAGCAGAATGCTGTGACCTTCAAGTGGTCTGAAACCAGCTGCGGCAAAGCCGCCTTGAGCGCTAATCTTTGAGTTACGATAACACTGGAATTCCACACCTACACAGATGTGCCACAACCACCACTATCACCCTAGTAAGGATTGTGGTTCTATTGGTATTCCAGACAAGAGGACTGTGGACTGGTAGCGGGGTAGACCCTACCACGAATCGCAGGTACCGTCTATGCGACTGCTCAGGAAAGTGCTAATATCCTTCTGAGAAATGTTATTTTTATGCAAATTGTAAACTAATTAGCTTCAGCTAAAAGCTGTAAAACGAGCAAAATATTACAGTTGGTATGGAAATTACAAGTACAAAAGTACAAAGGAAAAGAGCACGTGCTGAGGCAGTTCAAGTTCAAATTGCAACCACATGTAGATTAAGTTTTAAATCTCTGTCTCTCAACAGAAAAAAGAACATGAATCAAAAAAACAGCTAGATACCATCACCATGTAAGAAGACAGTGTATGCATCACTCCGCTGGTTTGCGAGTTCACAAACCAGGTTTGGGCCTTAACTAGACATCAACAAAGCATACTTGCTTGGTGATCTAAAGGGAGAAAGGGATTCAAAAGTCCATAAGCCGATGAATAGTGCGCAGAGATAATTGTTAATACTACAAGAAATATCATTCTTTAACCAAATCTGCAAAAATGTAGTTATTTCCCTTTATTCCATTAAAGAGATAATCCTTACTTGAATGATGTATAACAGTAAAATGACACAATTGTCAAATATCTCACATGCAGCTCCTTAAGTAATATAACACTAAAGGCCAGTCTCACATTACTGGAACTTACAATCCGCCAGAGGCTTTTTCAAACCAATGGATATGAATGGAGTGTTCTTACTCTTATCGAATAGCGTCATTTGGTTTTGCTAAAGAAGTTACTTAAATTCTGTGATAAAGGATACGTTCTTGTTCTTGCTGAGAATCCATCACTCTTTCCATGTGCCCCATAATGGAGCTTTGTACCCCATCCATATGGTCAGTAAGTCGTTGCATTAGCTCCAGCTGGTTCTGTCGTAACTCAGTCAGATCGCGTTGTTGGCTACGTAGTAGGGACATCAATTCCTCCTGAACCTCCGAGTTTTGCTATGGGTAAAGCAAATTAGCCCATCCATTAGTACAATAATTTTTAATGTTCAGATCTATGGTGATCTCAACGAGAAATGTTATAAATTGGTAACACAAAGCCAGACTTCCAACCAACTAAGTCAATAACATTGATATTTTCCTTCTTATTCTCATCTTGCCCCACCACCTCCTCATTTTAGAGTAATTCTATCAACATTGTCTTCTAAGTATTGAAAGCTGAAAGTCCTGGATTTACTCATTTTCATCACATCACTTATTTCTAGATTAATAGTTCTAGGGTGTAAGAGGGTCATCGTTTTATGTTCGGAAGTTTTATAAAACGCTCGCTTGCCCAAAGGGCGCCAGTACGCTAGCTGAGTAGGAAAACGGAATGAGAAGTGAAGATCAAGTTACTTACCTTCAGTAATGATGTATCTGTAAGAGACATACATCAGTTATAGATTACTTATCTTAGAAATTACCCCCAGGCGTCAGACTGGATCCGGAGAATTTTTCTGTAGCAGTACCCCTGCGCGTCGGTAGGTGGCGTCGGTCGACTCCGCGTCCGTCGTCGCCGGGATGACATCGCTGTGTCTACTTAGACGCCACCCCTGCGCGCTAACGTCAGTTCTGACATGACTTTCCACGCCAGAAGCGCAGAGCCATGCAAGACACTGACCACTGGTACACAAAACTAGGGCCCTGGAAGGGAGTCCCTATCCCTAGAAGTCAGTTCGCAGAACGGGGAGGATGGGTGGGGCGGTAAGGAATCTATAACTAATGTATATCTCTTACAGACACATCATTACCGAAGTTAAGTAACTTGTTCATCTGAAAGAGACCATTAGTTACAGATTCCTTACCTTAGAATAGATACCCCAGCAATGCCAACCCCGAAGGTGGGTCTGCGAACTAAGTTCACACCAGAAAGTCCTGGAGAACAGACGGCCAAAAAAGCCGTCTCTCCGGGCTTGGCTACCCAATCAGTAATGTTTTGTGAATGTGTGCAGGGATGCCTACGTGGCTGCCTGGCAGATGTCAATCAACTGAACTCCACGTCACAAAGCAGTAGAGGTTGCCATCGCTCTGGTAGAGTGGGAGCGCAGTCCTACTGGAGGTTCCTTTTGCGCCAAAGAATAGCAGATTTTGATGCATAGGACAACCCATCAAGAGATGGTACATTTGTGCACGGCCCGACCTTTCTTGGCGCCCACATAACCAACGAAGAGTTGATCGTCCACCCGGAAATCTTTAGTGCGATCAAGGAAGAACGACAGCACACGTTTTGGGTCCAGACGGAGGAATCTCCTCCTCTTTGGAAGGGTGCGGAGGCGGGAAGAAGGTTGGTAATGTGATGGTCTGACCTATGTGGAAAGAGGTAACCACTTTGGGCAGAAAAGAGGGCTAGTGCGAAGGACCACATGTCCGGATGAACTGCAAGAAAAGGAGACTTGGAGGAAAGAGACTGAAGCTCACTCACTCTGCGAGCAGATGTGATGGCAAGCAGGAAAGCGGTCTTCAAGGTAAGAAGACAAAGAGGACAATTATGTAGTGGCTCGAAGGGAGCACACATAAGGAAAGTAAGAACAAGAGTCAAGTCCCACTGGGGCATTACGAAAGGAGAGGGAGGAAAGAGATGAGTAATGCCCTTTAGAAATCTATTTACAATCGGAGACTTGAAAAGAGAAGGCTGATCAGGAAGGCGCAGAAAGGCAGAGATGGCCGAAAGGTAGCCTTTAAGAGTGCCCAGAGCAGAGCCCCTCTGGGCCAAAGATAGAATGAAGAGGAGAACCTCCGAAAGAGGAGCAGAAAGGGGATCCACAGCCTTTGCTGTGCACCATGCCACAAATTTATTCCATCTGCAGGCGTATAACCGTCTTAGTGGAGGGACGCCTGGCTGCTAAGATTACATCACAGACTTCGGGAGGCAGGTCAAACAACGTCAACTGCCGCCGCTCAATCTCCACGCAAGGAGGTGGAGGTTTAACAGGTTCGGGTGGAGGACAGTCCCCTGCTGCTGCGACAGTAGATCCTCCCGAAGAGGCAATCTGATCGGAGAATCGATGGCCATGCTCAAGAGCTCGGGGTACCAGACTCTTCGTGCCCAGTTTGGAGCCACAAGAAAGACTTGGGCCCGATCGCACTTGATCTTCTTCAGCACTCTGGGCAGAAGTGGTACAGGCGAAAAGGCGTACAGGAGGCCGCAATTCCACTCACGACGAAAAGTGTCGCCGAGCGGGTGCCGCCTTGGAAACTTCAACGCGCAGAACTGCTGACATTGCGTGTTCTCTTCGGTGGCGAACAGATCTAACCAAGGTTCCCCCCACTGCCGAAAGAGACCTTGCACCACCTCCGAGTGAAGACGCCATTCGTGATCCATCATGCACCAGCAGCTGAGTTCGTCCGTCCTGGCGTTCAGGGAACCTGCCAGAAGTTTAATCCCCATGGATATGCCCTGATGTTCCAGCCATGCCCAAAGGTGAAGAGCCTCTTGACATAGGGTCCACGACCCCACCCCGCCCTGTTTGTTGCAGTACCACCTGGTGGTGGTGTTGTCTGTGAACACCTGCACTACTCATCCTTTGACAGAAGGATGGAATGCCTTCAGTGCAAGACAGATCGCCCGGAGCTCCAAAAGGTTGATGTGGAGATCGGACTCCGCCAGAGACCAGAGAACCCGCCCCACCGCAGCAGTGATGCATCTGTCACCACTGTGAACTCTGGTTGGGGAAGGGAGAGGGATCTGCCGTTGACCCAATCCTGGTTCATGAGCCACCACTGCAATTGTCGTGCAGTGCCCTCCAAGATCTGGACGCAATCGGACAGATTCCCCTGATGCTGCGCCCACTGGAACTTCAGGTCCCACTGCAGAGCCCGCATATGCCACCTGGCGTGATCGACCAGCAGGATACAGGAGGCCATGAGACCCAGCAGCCTCAGGGTCATACTGACCGAAACCCGGGATAGAGGCTGAAAGATCGGAATCATAGCCCGAAAATCCTGGACTCGCTGTTCGGGAGGTTAAACCAGAAACTGTGTTGTGTCCAGAACCGACCGATGAAGAGGAGCTTCTGAGAGGGGGTCAGGTGTGACTTCGGCACGTTGATGGAGAACCCCAGCGAATGCAGGAGGTCGGTCGTAGTCTGGAGGTGGGAGACGATAGCCTGGGGCAAGCCCGCCTTCAACAGCCAGTCGTCGAGATAGGGGAAGACTGGGACCCCTGATCTGCGCAGATGAGCTGCGACCATTGCCATCACTTTCGTAAACACCCGAGGGGCGCTGGTAAGGCCATAGGGGAGCACGGTAAACTGAAAGTGCTCTTGGCCTACCGTGAACCCCAGGTAATGCCGGTGGGCCGGCAGGACGGGGATGTGAAAGTAAGCGTCCTGCAAGTCCAACGCTACCATCCAGTCGCCAAGGTCTAGGGCAGACAAGACCTGAGAGAGCGTCAACATCTTGAACTTCTCCTTCCGGAGGAAGCGGTTGACGTTCCTGAGATCCAAGATAGGAAGCAGGCCTTTGTCCTTCTTGGGCACCAGAAAGTAGTGGGAATAACAACCACGACCTACTTCTGGGACAAAGAACGCGCTCGATGGCTCCCTTGGCCAAGAGTGCCGAAACTTCCTGTTGGAGAAGGGCCAGGTGATCCTCCGACATGCGATGGTACTGAGGTGGCATGGAGGAAGGGGTAGTCTCGAAGGGGAGGGAGTAGCCCATCCGGACTATTTGCAAAACCCACCTGTCCGACGTGATGGTGCACCAGTGGGGGAGGTGATGGCGGATCCTGCCGCCCACTGGCGTTTGGTGGCCCTGAAAGGTTGGACATGAAGGTTTGGTGGCTGCTGCAGAGGGGGCTGTGGTGGACTGGCCCGCTCGCTGGCCCCCAGAACCATGCCGGTGGTTCCCACGTCCCCGGCCGCGCTGTGGCTAAACAGCTTGCACTGGCCTGTGGCCCTGGGTGGGATGTAGTGGGGCACCCCTTACGTAGCCACGAAAGGGGCGAAAGGCAGACTGCGCAGGGCGGGTGGTGGAGAGGCCCAAGGACCTGGCCGTAGCCCGTGAGTCCTTAAAGCGCTCAAGCGCGTTGTCCGCCTTGTCGCCGAAAAGGCGACGGCCATCAAAAGACATGTCCATAAGGGTGGATTGGACATCCCCGGAAAAACCAGTCGAACGCAACCAACCGTAGCGTTGAAGGGCTACTGACGTTGAAATCGTCCTGCCAAGTGCGTCGGCGGTATCCAGCCCACAGCGGATGGTAAACTTCCCTGCGTCTCTCCCCTCGGCAACGGCAACGGCAAACATCCTATCCACAGGAGCCCCTGTGTTGGGCCTGGACCAGGTGCACAAAAGGATATCCGTGAGGGCCTCATTAAACGGAAGCAGGGGCTCCGAAGAGCTCGCAGCCGGCTGAAGCACCTCTGTCAGGAGGTTAGTCCTGACTGCCACAGTAGGAAGCTCAAGGTTAAGAGCCTCGGCCGCCCTACGCAACACCACTGCGTATGATGCTCCCTCCTCCGTAGCCACTGTAGGAGGAGACAACATGCCAAGGTCTGGGGAGGTATCCAGACCACTGGCATCCCCCAGTTCCTCTCTCCAGTCCGGATCGTACTCCAACTGGTCTGACAGACCCCTCCCAGTCTTCCTCACCCTCCTCTGGCTGCCAGGTTGGCTGGAAATGGCCAGGGTGGAACATAGGGGCAAAAGAACACATCGGCGCCGGAGTCGGCAGCGGACGTGGTGCTGGTGGAGTCGGTGCCGGTGTCACAAGGTCGACCGGCGCCGATCCGGATCCATGCCTGGATCCAAGGGAGCACCTGCGGTGCCGAGGCTGGAGCCGCCGGCGTCGAAGGCCTAGGGCCCCCAACCGAGTCCGCAGGGCCCGAAGGCGTGCCGGCGGAGTCGGGCTGCCCAAAGATGGCATGCATTGCTTCGTAAAATTGATGAAGCTAGGCACGGGTCGCTCCCGGTCCCGGGAAGGGAGGGAAACCCGGAGCCGACCCTGAAGGCTCCGCACGCAGAGCTGCGGGAGTGTCACCACCCGCAACCTGCGTCGCGTCGGCCGACGGACGAGGGGAAGTCAAAGAGCGACGATGCACTTAGACTTCTTCTTATGCTTCGACTTACCTGACCCTGAGTGCGAAGACTTTGAAGAGGAGTGATGATGGCTCCGCGATCGGTCCCTCGACCTCCCACGCGACCGGGACCTTGCGCGACACGGAGCCGACTGCCGAGCCTCGAGGAGCTTTCGGGACCGCTCCCGCAAAGACTTCGGGGCCATGGTTCGGCAGTTGGAGCACGACTTTGGGTCGTGGTCGCGCTCCAGGCAGAAGAGGCACACGCGATGCAAATCCGTCACCGACATCAGTCGGGTATAGGAACCGCAGGCCTTGAAACCGGGCATCCCTCGTGCACCAGTAGTCGGAATAGACTCGAAAAAGAAGTCGACAAAAGTCGCAAAAAACTCAGTCAGAAAGTGACTGGGGATACCGCTCTCTCTGGATCTGCGCTTGCTAGCGCGGAAAAAGAAAGAACTGACGCACAAGTTACTAACTTGTGTAACGATATATCTGTAAGAGACAGTAGTTAGTGACAGATTCCTTACCTTAGAATATCCCCAGACGTCAGGCTGGATCCGGAAAGTTTTTGCGTAGCAGTACCCTTGCGCGTCGGTAGGCGGCGTTGTGCGGCTCCGCGTCTGTCGTTGTGATCGCCGGGATGACGTCGCGGGCAGTACTTAGACGCCGCCCCTGCGCGCTGACGTCAGTTCTGTACACGACTTTCCGCGCCAGGAACGCAGAGCCATGCAAGAAGCTGACCTAGGTGTCTGAAAAATACTAGGGCCCTGAAAGGGATGTCCTTAACCCTAGAAATAAATTCGCAGAACGGGGAGGATGGGTGGGCCGGTAAGGAATCTGTCACTAACTACTGTCTCTTACAGATATATCGTTACACAAGTTAGTAACTTGTGCATCTGAAAGAGACATGTTAGTGACAGATTCCTTACCTTAGAATAGATACCCCAGCAATACCAACCCCGGTGGTGGGTCTGCGAACAAAGATCAGACAAGGAAGTCCCGGAGGACAGAACGGCCAAAGAAGCCGTCCCTCCGGACCTGGCTGTCAAGGCAGTAATGCTTGGTAAACGTGTGCAGCGAGGCCCACGTAGCTGCCTGACATATATCCTGCAGCGGAACACCGCGGCCCAAGGCCGTGGTAGCAGCCGTTGCCCTGGTGGAATGGGCACGCAGCCCAACAGGAGGCTCCTTCTTAGCCAAAGAATAGCAGGCTTTGATACACAAGGTTACCCAGCGGGAGATGGTTCTCTTGTGCACCGCCCGACCTTTTTTGGCGCCCACGTAGCCAACAAAGAGCTGGTCATCCACCCGGAAGTGTTGTGTGCGGTTGATATAAAAGGAAAACGCACGTTTTGGGTCCAGACGGTGGAGCCTCTCTTCCTCTCTGGA
Organism: Calotriton arnoldi; assembly: GCA_963921515.1. Taxonomy (NCBI): domain Eukaryota; kingdom Metazoa; phylum Chordata; class Amphibia; order Caudata; family Salamandridae; genus Calotriton; species Calotriton arnoldi. The sequence continues at coordinate 42,282 of CAWUFW010003619.1, forward strand.
AGGATGCGGAGGCGGAAAGAAGGTGGGCAAAGTGATGATCTGCCCAATGTGGAAGGCAGTAACCACCTTTGGCAAGAAGGACGGACGCGTCCTTAGAACAACCTTGTCTGGATGGACAGACAGAAAGGGAGGTTTGCATGATAGAGCCTGGAGCTCACTCACCCGCCGAGCGGAGGTGATGGCCACCAGAAAGGCTGTCTTCAGAGTCAGAAGACGAAGAGGACAGTTATGTAGAGGCTCAAAGGGAGCGCACATGACAAAGGTAAGAACCAAGTTCAAGTCCCACTGAGGCATCACAAACGGAACAGGAGGGAAGAGGTGTGTAATGCCTTTTAGGAACCTGTTAACAACAGGGGACTTGAAAAGGGAGGGCTGATCAGGAAGCCTGAGGAAGGCCGAGATGGCACAAAGATAGCCCTTGATGGTACCCAGGGCAGAACCCTGTTGGGCCAGGGAAAGAAGGAACAGAAGAACCTCAGAAAGAGGGGCAGAGAGAGGGTTCACAGCCTTTGCTGTGCACCATGCCACAAACTTGTTCCACCTGCAGGCGTATACCACCTTAGTGGAGGGACGCCTGGCTGCCAGAATCACATCACAAACTTCGGGAGGCAAGTCGAAAGGAATCAACTGCCGCCGCTCAATCTCCACGCAAGCAGGTGGAGGCTGGACAGGTTCGGGTGGAGGACCGTCCCCTGCTGCTGCGACAGAAGATCCTCCCGAAGAGGCAGACGGATCGGGGGATCTACGCTCATACTGAGTAGCTCGGGATACCAAACTCTTCGAGCCCAGTCCGGAGCCACAAGGATGACTTGGGCCCGGTCGCGCCGAATCTTCTTCAACACTCTGGGTAGAAGTGGTATAGGCGGAAAGGCGTACAACAGACCGCAACTCCACTCGCGACGAAAACCGTCGCCGAGCGAGTGCCGCCTTGGAAATTCCAACGCGCAGAACTGATGACATTGCGCGTTCTCTTCGGTGGCGAATAGATCTAACCAAGGCTCTCCCCACTGCAGAAAGAGTCCTTGCGCCACTTCCGAGTGAAGACACCATTTGTGATCCATCATGCACCTGCGGCTGAGTTCGTCCGCCCTGGCGTTCAGGGAACCTGCCAGGTGTTGAACCATCAGGAACATGCCCTGATGTTCCAGCCATGTCCAGAGGCGCAGAGCCTCCTGACAGAGGGTCCACGACCCCACCCCGCCCTGTTTGTTGCAGTACCACATGGCGGTGGTGTTGTCTGTGAACACCTGCACTACCTTCCCTTTGACAGAGGGAAGGAATGCCTTGAGTGCAAGTCGGATCGCCCAGAGCTCCAGAAGGTTGATATGGAGCCGGGACTCCGCCGGAGACCAGAGGCCTCTGATCTCCGCCTCTTCCATGTGACCGCACCATCCCAGAAGGGACGCGTCCGTCACAACTGTGTGCTCTGGCTGGGGAAGGGAGAGGGATCTGCCCATGACCCATTGCCGGTTCGAGAGCCACCACTGCAACTGTTTTGCAGCCCCCTCTGAGATCTGGACGTGATCGGACAGGTTGCCCTGGTGCTGCGCCCACTGGAACTTCAGGTCCCACTGCAGAGCCCGCATATGCCATCTGGCATGATGGACCAGCAGGATGCAGGAGGCCATGAGGCCCAGCAGCCTCAGGGTCATCCGTACCGAAACCCAGGATAAAGGCTGAAAGATTGGAATCATAGCCTGAATATCCCGGACTCGCCGTTCGGGAGGATAGCCCCGAAACTGCGTCGTGTCCAGAACTGCTCCGATGAAAAGGAGCTGTGGAGAAGGAATCAGATGCGACTTCGGCACATTGATGGAGAACCCCAGCGAGTGCAGGAGTTCGGCCGTAGTCTGGAGGTGGGAGACGACTGCCTGGGATCAGCCCGCCTTCAGCAGCCAGTCGTCGAGGTAGGGGAAGACTGGAACCCCTGCCAGGCGCAGATGAGCTGCGACCACCGCCATCACTTTCGTGAACACCCGAGGGGCACTTGTAAGGCCAAAGGGGAGCACGGTGAACTGAAAATGCTTGAGTCCTACCGTGAACCGAAGGTAACGCCGGTGGGCCGGCAGGACGGGGATGTGAAAATAAGCGTCCTGCAAGTCCAACGCTACCAACCAGTCTCCAGGGTCGAGGGCAGTCAAGACCTGAGCTAGGGTGAGCATCTTGAACTTCTCCTTCCGGAGGAAGCGATTGACGTTACGGAGGTCCAAGATAGGACGCATGTCCTCCGTGTCCTTTTTGGGCACCAGAAAGTAGTGGGGGTAGCAACCACGTCCTACTTCTGGGGTCGGAACATGCTCGATGGCCCTCTTGGCCAAGAGGGCCGTGACTTCCTTCTGCAGAAGCACCAAGTGATCCCCTGACATGCGGTGGAATTGAAGTGGCATGGCTGGGGGGGTGGTCTCGAAGGGGAGGGAGTAGCCCCTTCGGACAATGTCCAAGACCCACCTGTCAGAGGTGATGGCACGCCAGTGGTGAAGGTGATGGCGGACCCTGCCCCCTACTGGCGTGCTGTGCACCTGAAAGGAGGGACTAGGAGGGCTTGGAGGCCGCGGACAGGGCGGAGTTGGTGGCCTGACCCGCACGCTGGTTGCCCGAACCGCCGCGGCAGTAGCCACGTCCTCGGCCACGCAAAGACGCTTGCTGCGCGGGCCGGTGGCTGGGCAGCGGACGTGACTGGGCGCCCCTTCCGTGGCCACGAAAGGGGCGAAAAGCAGAGGTTAGCGGAGGGCGCACAACAGAAAGGCCCAGGGACTTGGCAGTAGCCCGTGAGTCCTTAAAACGCTCCAGCGCATGGTCTGCTTTGGAACCAAAAAGACCGACTCCATCAAAGGGCATGTCCATGAGTGTATTCTGGACATCACCCGAGAAACCAGTTGTTCTCAGCCAGGCGTGGCGACGCAGCGCCACCGTCGTTGCAAGCAATCTGCCCAGCGAGTCGGCGGTATCAAGGCCACAACGTATGGTGTACTTTGCCGCATCCCTACCTTCCGCAATGGTGCGGGTAAGCTGTGTCTGGACCTCCTCAGAACACTGGGGCAAAACAGCCGCCACCGAATCCCACAGGGAGTGGGTATATCGGCCCAAAAGGCAAGCGGTGTTGACGGACCGCAAGCCAGCACTGGAGGAAGAAAAAGCCTTCTTCCCAAATATGCATATGGCCATGTCTGAACTGGGGTGGTGGAGTGAGCTAAAGAATGATGATGGATTAAACCCAGATCAGTTGACTGGGGGTGAGTGTTTGATTGGCTCAAACGTTCCGTCCATCATCCCCTTTTGTATCGCTTTGGTCGCCCTAAGTTGGCGGGGGTATGCCCAGACGTGGGTCCCTTGCTCACTTTGCCACTGGATTCAAGCAAGCCTGGCTGATGACGGCTGAAATGCCAGAAACCGGTCCTAGGATGCTTGTTTCCGGTCCAGGGAAGACATGGCTTGGCAGTTCGGGCTGGACTGTTCCCATGAGGCACAGGGTCAGACTGATTTGCATATGGCCATGTCTGAACTGGGGTGGTGGAGTGAGCTAAAGAATGATGATGGATTAAACCCAGATCAGTTGACTGGGGGTGAGTGTTTGATTGGCTCAAACGTTCCGTCCATCATCCCCTTTTGTATCGCTTTGGTCGCCCTAAGTTGGCGGGGGTATGCCCAGACGTGGGTCCCTTGCTCACTTTGCCACTGGATTCAAGCAAGCCTGGCTGATGACGGCTGAAATGCCAGAAACCGGTCCTAGGATGCTTGTTTCCGGTCCAGGGAAGACATGGCTTGGCAGTTCGGGCTGGACTGTTCCCATGAGGCACAGGGTCAGACTGATTTGCATATGGCCATGTCTGAACTGGGGTGGTGGAGTGAGCTAAAGAATGATGATGGATTAAACCCAGATCAGTTGACTGGGGGTGAGTGTTTGATTGGCTCAAACGTTCCGTCCATCATCCCCTTTTGTATCGCTTTGGTCGCCCTAAGTTGGCGGGGGTATGCCCAGACGTGGGTCCCTTGCTCACTTTGCCACTGGATTCAAGCAAGCCTGGCTGATGACGGCTGAAATGCCAGAAACCGGTCCTAGGATGCTTGTTTCCGGTCCAGGGAAGACATGGCTTGGCAGTTCGGGCTGGACTGTTCCCATGAGGCACAGGGTCAGACTGATTTGCATATGGCCATGTCTGAACTGGGGTGGTGGAGTGAGCTAAAGAATGATGATGGATTAAACCCAGATCAGTTGACTGGGGGTGAGTGTTTGATTGGCTCAAACGTTCCGTCCATCATCCCCTTTTGTATCGCTTTGGTCGCCCTAAGTTGGCGGGGGTATGCCCAGACGTGGGTCCCTTGCTCACTTTGCCACTGGATTCAAGCAAGCCTGGCTGATGACGGCTGAAATGCCAGAAACCGGTCCTAGGATGCTTGTTTCCGGTCCAGGGAAGACATGGCTTGGCAGTTCGGGCTGGACTGTTCCCATGAGGCACAGGGTCAGACTGATTTGCATATGGCCATGTCTGAACTGGGGTGGTGGAGTGAGCTAAAGAATGATGATGGATTAAACCCAGATCAGTTGACTGGGGGTGAGTGTTTGATTGGCTCAAACGTTCCGTCCATCATCCCCTTTTGTATCGCTTTGGTCGCCCCTAAGTTGGCGGGGGTATGCCCAGACGTGGGTCCCTTGCTCACTTTGCCACTGGATTCAAGCAAGCCTGGCTGATGACGGCTGAAATGCCAGAAACCGGTCCTAGGATGCTTGTTTCCGGTCCAGGGAAGACATGGCTTGGCAGTTCGGGCTGGACTGTTCCCATGAGGCACAGGGTCAGACTGATTTGCATATGGCCATGTCTGAACTGGGGTGGTGGAGTGAGCTAAAGAATGATGATGGATTAAACCCAGATCAGTTGACTGGGGGTGAGTGTTTGATTGGCTCAAACGTTCCGTCCATCATCCCCTTTTGTATCGCTTTGGTCGCCCTAAGTTGGCGGGGGTATGCCCAGACGTGGGTCCCTTGCTCACTTTGCCACTGGATTCAAGCAAGCCTGGCTGATGACGGCTGAAATGCCAGAAACCGGTCCTAGGATGCTTGTTTCCGGTCCAGGGAAGACATGGCTTGGCAGTTCGGGCTGGACTGTTCCCATGAGGCACAGGGTCAGACTGATTTGCATATGGCCATGTCTGAACTGGGGTGGTGGAGTGAGCTAAAGAATGATGATGGATTAAACCCAGATCAGTTGACTGGGGGTGAGTGTTTGATTGGCTCAAACGTTCCGTCCATCATCCCCTTTTGTATCGCTTTGGTCGCCCTAAGTTGGCGGGGGTATGCCCAGACGTGGGTCCCTTGCTCACTTTGCCACTGGATTCAAGCAAGCCTGGCTGATGACGGCTGAAATGCCAGAAACCGGTCCTAGGATGCTTGTTTCCGGTCCAGGGAAGACATGGCTTGGCAGTTCGGGCTGGACTGTTCCCATGAGGCACAGGGTCAGACTGATTTGCATATGGCCATGTCTGAACTGGGGTGGTGGAGTGAGCTAAAGAATGATGATGGATTAAACCCAGATCAGTTGACTGGGGGTGAGTGTTTGATTGGCTCAAACGTTCCGTCCATCATCCCCTTTTGTATCCCTTCTTCCCAAATTGGTCCAGGCGTTTGGATTCCCTATCCGGAGGGGCGGTAGGGAAGGCGGTTTGGGAGGCAGAGGCTTGGACAACCAAGCTCTCGGGGATGGGATGTTGAGAGAGAAACAAGGGGTCGCCCGGAGCAGGGCGATGGCGTCGGGCCACGTTCCTATCCACAGGAGCCCCTGTGGTGGGCTTGGACCAGGTGCCCAAAAGAACGTCAGACAGTGCATCATTAAACGGCAGCAATGGCTCCGAGGAGGAAGCTGCCGGCTGAAGCACTTCCGTCAGGAGATTAGTCCTGACAGCCACAGTAGGCAATTGGAGGTGCAAGGCTCCAGCTGCTCTACGCAACACCGTTGCGAAATTTGCTCCCTCCTCCGTAGCCACAGGAGGAGACAGCATGCCAGTGTCAGGGGAAGTGTCTAGACCACTGGCATCCCCAAGTTCCTCTGCCCAGTCCTGATCATACTCACACTGCTGTGTGAGAGGATCTTCCGACCCCTCCCAGCTCTCCTGGTCCTCCTCTGGCTCAAAATATAGAGGAGGAGGGACATCTGGGACCCAAGGTCTCATCGACGCCGGGGCCGGCGTCGAGCGACGTCGGTCCGGCTCCATGTCCGGAACCGGAGAGAACCGGGGAACGACGCCGCCCGGAGCCCCAGGCGGCGTCGGGAACGGCACCGGGGACATCGGCGCCGGCGTGGTTAGGTCAACCGGCGTCGATCGGGGTTGCGGTACCACCGGAGCCGGGATCGAGGCCGGGGCCGGAGCCGAGGCCGGGATCAAGGCTGGCGGGACAGGCGACGCCGGGACCGGAGTCGTCGGCGACGCCGGAGCAACCCCATCAGGGCCCGCGGGGCCCGAAGGCGCACCGGAGGGACCTTGAGGCCCGAAGAGGCGGGCCATGGCGACAGGAATTCCTGTATCTCGGCCGGATCCGCCCCCGAACCCGGGAAGGACGGGTAATGCGGGGGCGGCGCCACAGGCACATCCGGAGCCGCGGGGACGGTGCCGACAGGGGCCTCAGCCGAGTCGCGAGACCGGCGAGGCGAAGTCTTAGAGCGATGGTGCTTCTTAGATTTCTTGTGCTTCGACTTACCCGAGGAGTGCGAAGACTTGGACTCCGACGACCGGCGGGGGCTCCGCGACCGGCCCCTCGACCTCTCACGGGACTGGGGCTTGGTGCGGCGCGGAGCCGACTGCCGGACCTCGAGGAGCTTTCGAGACCGCTCTCGCAAAGCCTTCGGGTGTAAGGCCCGGCAGTCAGGGCACGACTTCGTGTCGTGGTCTCGGCCGAGACAGTAGAGACACTCTAAGTGCGGGTCTGTGATCGACATCATTCGACCACAGACGTCGTATGGCTTGAAGCCGGGCATCCCTAGCGACACCTAGGAGTCGAGAAGACGCTAAAAGAAACAGTGAAAAAATCACCAAAAATGTAGTCAAAAATTGACTAGGGCACTGCTCTTCCCGGATCTGCGCTTACTGGCGCGGAAAAAGAAGAACTGACGTCAGCGCGCAGGGGCGGCGTCTAAGTACAGCCCGCGACGTCATCCCGGCGATCACAACGCCGACGACGGACGCGGAGCCGCACGACGCCGCCTACCGACGCGCAAGGGTACTGCTACGCAAAAACTTTCCGGATCCAGCCTGAAGCCTGGGGATATTCTAAGGTAAGGAATCTGTTACTAACGTGTCTCTTTCAGATGTCAGCGCACGAGGGCGGCGTCTAAGTAGCTACCGCGACGTCATCACGACGCCGACGACGGACGCGGAGTCGACCGACGCCACCTTCCGACGCGCAGGGGTACTGCTGACGAAAAACTTTCCGGATCCAGTCTGACGCCTGGGGGTAATTCTAAGGTAAGGCATCTATAACTAACTGTTTCTGTCAGATTATACAGGCTATAAATGCAGTAACAGGCAAAGCGTCGTTTATCCAATATTGAGTGCCCTTCTGGATTACTTAGACAACTAATGATTTAAAAGCAATATAACCTCAGATGGCGAACCAAGATGCATGCGTCTTCCCTTGGGAACGGTACCCCTATGGAAGTGTGTGCTACACGGTGAAGTTATTTGCTAATGTAAATGTTTACACTATGGTATGCTCTCTAGAGCGCTGCTACCGGAGGTTCTGAAACAAATACTGAATAAACATTATGCAAATCCAAAAGCTCATCTGCGCATGAAAAAAATGGGGAATTTTGATGCTTTCTCTTCTATTGTTTGTAGGAACATTGAGTGAAGCAGCATTATTGTCCATATGTCAACACCACGCTACCATATCAAAGTGAGCATGACTTTCTCAAAATTATTTTATAAATATTTATCTTGAAAGGTCGGGATAGTCTAGGTCCTCACCTCCCTAAAAATCAACTCAAGTCTAATTCTGAGATAGAGAAAATGCCACGAGATGAAACAAACAGTCCACAACACATGTAGATTATCTTTTTGGTGCTTAATGCCATGCCATAAATGCCTCCAATACAGTTTACACTGCCTTTAGGAAATCAGGCTCCGGATGTTGATTGTGTAGAATGGTGTTTGGCACCTTTCCATCTCTTTTGGGCTCCTGAACTTCCAACACGTTAACTAGATTGTTACAGATTTTCGTAATTGCAGGTGCCGCCTTTCTAACAATTGTACAAAGGGGATGAATTGGTTCCATCCTGCCGAGCACAGCTACCCGTTATTGCTTTCTATTTGGGGGTGGCTTTGCTTTTAAGACTGCAGACATTGGACTTTGCATTGTCACAAGCTTTAGCCATCAGCTGAGAGACTTTTGTTTAAGTGCTATATTTGCTATCACAAGACTGTGCTCAAAATCCCCGAGACTTCACCCTGAGTTCCTTGTGGAGTCTCTGGAGCTCATTCAGCCTCTTGTTAATAGTTCTTTCAGGGGCACTGCAACTAACAATCAATATTAGTTCTATTTATGGACCACCAAGTTGTCGCTTCATGTGATAGCAACTTACTTCGATTCACAGTTTGCATCAACACATCACCTTATAATACATCTGATTCTCCGGCTATTCATCTGCCTGCTACATAACTGTTGCCTTACTCGGTGGCATGCACTTCAACTGCAGTTTTCATCATCTTTTGCCTACTTCGTCACTTCTGTTCCCATCACCATCACCTTCCATGGGGTATATAGTTTTTTTTTTTTTTACTGTCACCATCGCTAACAGAGCCTATGCTTTATTGATTTGGATGTTTGCAGATTGATTGTACAGATTTCACTTTGAGAAAGGCCCAAAGCTAATGTTTTTCTTGAGGGCTTGTTTTTATAACAACCAAATTATTTTTTGTTTTGCCCCTAGCTTCATAATGATTTAGGCCTATGGTGATTGCCTTGATTATCAAAGAACAACTACATATATTTTGCTTCAATAGTCATATTTGTAAAGATTCTTATCTACATATATTTACTAAAAGTGCCTACTTTCATTCTTGAGGTCTAAGGAAAAAGGATTGGGGCACACACCAAGAACAGGTTCCAAAGTAAGGATAAGAAGTCCGTCTATGTCTTGTTGTTGAGTCCAGTAATAACGTTTATTGATCTCCAAGTGTTGTTGCGATTTTACAATTGTTGATGTAGAAAGTGAACAGCCAAGAAAATAAAGCAATCACATGTGTTTCGTTGGACTTTATCACACATGAAGATACTTTGTACTTTATAACTCCAATGATGGCAGGTCAATAGGTAGTTTGTTGCTCATGTGTCTCTCTTAATAAACAGTGTCTTCATAATACAAGGTGAAGTCAGAAATAGCAAAGGCTGGATTTATGATGAAAAAGAAGAAAGGCGAGTATGTCCTCGTGAGAGTTGAAAATACGACCAGGAGGTATCAGGGGTACTGAGAAAAAGTTCAAAAGGCACTATAATGTAGGTACAGAGCTTGAAAAGTCTTGGATCAGGGGCTTAATAAGCAAAACTGGTGTGTGAGAAACCCAAGCGCGGGCCATCTTGTCTGTGAGATCATTCCGGGGTGATGTGAGTTTTGCAGTGCTTGGTCAGGTGCCCACCAGATCGCAAGCCTGCCCACCAATCGTCCATATCTTACATGCCTCGTGTTGTTTCTTATTTGCAATTGCGGATTACATGTCTGCATTTATCTTTATCATATGATATTATGCTGCATGTATTCTTAGTTCTGATAGTACGCTTTTAGTTTATACATTCCTACAGCGACGTGTTCTTAAACAGAACTAGTTGAATTGCATATGTAAGCTGCTAGAAGAATTAGCATGAATTTTCAATCATGTTACAGCATTAGACACAAGAACAGTTTCCCATCATGGCTGTGAGTGTCACTAATAAATCAGCGACTTCAGCTCTCTAGAGGAGAGTGACAAGCATTTTCGACACCCAGGGAACTTATGACTTTCTCACCAAGCTTGCTTTCTGAGAAAACACTGCCTTCTCATGAACAGAATGTGTCTCTGTGGTACCTGGCAGCCTATCTTCAGCTTTCAGGCATGCGATAAATGTGATGCACCCTCACTATGCAGTCCTTACAGAGCTATTAAGTATTAGCCAAGACTTAGTTAAAAGGGAATTCAGATAGTGTAACATGCTGCCTGTGTTTTTAGGTCTCGCCTGGCGTTAGCAGCGCGCATGCGCTGCTCTCGCCATGCGAGGGCTTCTTGGAATCAATACGGTTCCAGAAGTCGTGTCTCTGCTCCGCCTGCAATTTTCATTTGTGCGCGTCGTTTGTCGTCATGGATTATGCAAAACACAGTGTAATGATTGCACCGGAGGCATTTTAATCCCTCCTGGTTGCCACCCTGTCCGCTTTTGGCCCCGCCCACCGGGATTGGATCTTTTACTTTCGGCGGGAGACAGTTTCTCTTAATTAGCCGCTAAGCACTTTTTTTGAGTATTACCTCGTTTATCTTCAACAATGGCTGACGCGCCTTTCATTTCTCTGGCGTGGCTTGTTTTTTAAACCAGCCCCACACGCCTGATGTTTCACTGCTCTGAAGAGGTGGCATGCGATGCGAGGGGCCTTAGTATATGCCAACCTTTTTTTTTTTTTTTCTTTTCAATAAGGCGCTAGCATGGCGCCCTGGTGCATTTCTGTTAACACAGTCAACAATGGCGGCCGCGGCTTAAAGACCCCCATCCCGCACCCGGACACCGCACTTTAACATGAGAGCCGCGCTCAATATATTAGCAGGCGCCCACGTCCAACCCGTTCCTACTGTGGAAGCTAAGGGTAGAACTCGGCCACCTCCTGGCAGGCGGCGGACGCAGTAGCAGCTCCTCGGAGTCCCGAACCTCAGCTGCAGGTAGCACCATGGTGGATAGCGCCGGCCCCGAGAATCACCGCATCATGCCTCAGCTTGCACTGTAACTTTCATGTTGCGAGCTCTGCTGCTATCTGTCCCTGTTTACTTTGCTCACCGCATCATGCCTCAGCTTGCATTGTAACTTTCCTGTTGCGAGCTCTGCTGCTATCTGTCCCTGTTTACTTTGCTCCCTCCCGTTATCCTTGCTCACTTTGCTCCGGCCCCTCCCCGCGGTAGTTTGTGTTGCCTTTCCAGACCCCCACCTCCCATTGTTCAATTTCTTCCCGCCCCCTCCCATTGTTTGTGTTGTCTTTACTCCTGTATCCCTCTACCCCTCGCGTTGTCTTTACTCCGCCCCTCCCGTTGTCTGTGTTGTCTTTACTCCCTCCTCCTCCCGTTGTCTTTTTTGTCTTTACTCCCGCATCCCTCCTTGTATTTTAATAATGTGTTTTTGGCTTTACCCCTCACCACACTGCGAACATTTACACGCCGGTAAGGTTTTCTCGGCAGTATCTTTCCAAACACGCAGGACTGATTTTATGAGGGTGGCCTCTCGTTGCGGGGCTCATGGTTGCAGCTGAATTGATTACATGAGTTTGGAGCTTTGGCTACTTCCGTATGGACATACTTTCATGGCCATACCTCTATCCATGCGTAGACCGCTTGCATGTTTGTAACTTGGTGTGCATAGTGCCTATGCATTTCCTTCCTGGCTGCTAGTTACTGATAGAACCGTACCCTTACTTGTTTGCATATTTTGATCAAACTACGCTTGCCGTCAGCTTGCAGTCACCTAGATCTTTTGCTGTTGCTTTTCAATAGCCGTACTTATGCCATTATGTATATTGTTTACAAAACAACACAAAAAGGTATCCTATGCCAGTCTACCACCTGCGCTTCTGACTTTGAGGCTTTAGTGTTTCACAAACAATAAAATACCTCTGGGACACCACAGTTTCCTTTTATATTGCATGTAGGAACACAGCGGTGCCTAATAGGTAGAACGACAACACGCTACCCTTGGAGTAAGTGTGACGACAGGGACACATGTTCCCCGTGCTTTCCTAAGAAACAGCACCCTGAGACAAGCATTAAAAATGCAATAGGTCTCGCCTTTCATTAAGTTAAAGCCATTTGCTTTGCTATACAATACCATTAGCAAAGCAAATGGCTTTAACTTAATCAAAGACGAGACCTATTGCATTTTCAATGCTTGTTTATTATTATTTACTCTTTTTTTAGGTTGAGCCTAGAGTAGCGCGCAAGCGCTGCTTCTGGCGAAGCATTATGTAGGGGGTTTTCAAAGCTGACCACACGCTCGTGCGTCGTGGCCTTTTTCGGGCGGTTACCCGCGCGGCCGACATCTGTTTCCCATTATCGTGCCCAGACGCGGGCGCGATAATTGGAAACACATGCCGGGAAAAGGCCATGACGCACGAGCGTGTGGTCAGCTGAGTAGGCTGTCGCGCTCGCTCGCCCCCAATCCTCCATTGTTGTCCTTGTTTAGGTATAGGATTGCCCTAGTGTCTACGTCAGCGGTGGGCCACCGCGTCAGCCGGAAGTGCAGCCGAAGAGTTGTGACGTCACGACCGGACCGTGATCGTGGCAAGTACTTCACTTATAAGACGGGGCAATTGGGGCCATTTGGGACCTGGCAAAGGTGGTAAACATATCTGTTAAACACAGTGGAAGGTTTTTTACCTATGCCATCCCAACAACTTTAGCGACAACGCCAGGAGACCTCAAGTAATTATTGGCAATGTTTTCAAGCACCTAAAAGCATTATGAGAGCAGATGCAGAAAATACTAGGGCGGATGGTTCATATACCCCAGGAAAGATGGCATTCCAAAGTGCCCCAAAGGAAGACTGACATCCGGTAGAAGTAGTGGCAATTGTCCCAAAAATTCCAAAATGGTTACAAAAAAACCCAGTGTTTTACGCTCGCTTTCAATTATTGCAACAAAGTGCTTTCGCCTGGTGTTTTACAATTCAAGAAGGGGCGCACGTACGTCAGAGGCATGGTATCAGATTCGGCGCACAATATGCGGCCAGCTAGTGTGCAGCCGCAGCGTGTATTCGTCTGGACCCCAGCTCCTGAGAGCTTCAGCGCGGCCCTGGCCACTTCTAAGACAAACACGGGGCTGATTGAATTAGCTGATTTTACCTCATCAGCCAGACAGTTCATTATCGAGCTGGGTGCCTCCGTGTTTGGTTCCTATGAAAACAAGGGCCAAAGTTAATAAAGCTGCTGTCTTCGGGGGCAGGTAGGGGGCGGCCAATGGAGCCGGCCGCGGGGGTGACTGACTTGACCCTACTGTGGATGGGCGCCCTCGAGAGCAGCATCTCTGTCGGGTTAATACAAGCGGCGGCAGGGCCCTCCCTGCATTACTCATTTACAGTGGCTGTGGGGAACACTGATATCATGGGAACAGCCCGAAACCGTAGAGGGGATGCCCAGCTCTGTCGTCAGTCACTTGCGGTGACGTCTTGTGGATTTGTGCGTTTCATAGAGGCCATTAACGCAATTCCTGACCAGTTCAACTCTTCATGCAAACCATTTCTCCTCACTTCAGACTTTTTAAATAGAGTTTTTAAAATAAAAAGCCAACACCAGACCACATTGCGCCACCCACTTATTTTCAAAACAGAAGCGCTACATATCAGTATATGTTTTATCTATTTTTATATATATTTAGCTCTTGCTATCGAGTGATCTTTGAACACAGGTGGTCGAATGCTGTGCAGGGATTGAGCTTTCCATGAATCATATGAGGCGTTGCATTGCTCAGGTACTGTTTGGCCGGTCTCCAACCATAGAGAGAGTATATGAGAAAAATCATATTTTTTATTTCAAGGCAAAATCACAGAAATAAACATAATTCTATGTACTTTATTTTACATTCTCTGTTAAAGTTTACACAAAACAAATGTCAACAGAGCATCCATTCACCATTCACCAACCACAGTCACATTCACTTACCTCAATTGCCTGTAGACAGATTAACATTTAACTTATATACTATACATACCACCCCCTGCCGCAGGATCATTTTCAGGTACTTGTACGAGTTAAATATGCCCTCGGTGTAACAGACGAGGCTAACTCAAGAGAGCAATAAGGAAACAGAGTATAAAAGAAGCATTGGTCACGCAATGGGTCTGGCTTGTATTTTTAGTTTTAAGTTAGAAATGTTGGCTTTGCCAAAGCTATCGGGCATGCTGAAATTGTATTTCAGCGGAGCTGCCGGGTGAGGTGAATCTTATTATTTCGTCACTAAGGTGACTTTTTCAAGGCTGTATAATAGTAAAAACGTGTTGAATTTACATTTACTGATTGATAAGTTACTTAGTTGTCCAACCTAGTGTCAAACAAGCATTGGCATAGCCAATAGGTCTCGCCTTTGGGACCTTATAAGTGTTTAGCTATGCAACAGTTGATGTTGCACCAAGGATATTGTGCTGCATAATTAAATACTTATAAGGTCCCAAAGGCGAGACCTATTGGCTATGCCAATGCTTGTCATTTAGAATTGTCACACTCCTTTTAAAGGGACCATCCAGTGTAGAGAAAAACGTATCTTTCCCCAGTTCTGCATCTCTAACAATCACCATTCTAGAATGTTGTTGTCCACCGCAGTTTTGAGATGTATTGTGACATCATTCTTTGGATGGCTCCTTATATATCTTTTAATATTTGAGCATATATTCTGACCAAGAATGGTTTATAATAAAGGTTCATAAAATGCTTGTTCAGATTTCTGGTGAGTGGCTGTTAGAAATGGGTGTCTCTAGTTGACAGAGATATGTACCTTTGTCCAAGTAGGGACCCTTCTTCCTAGTCAGGATAAGGGAGTTACAGTCCTGAAATAACCCCTGCTCACCCCCTTGGTAGCTTGGCACGAGCAGTCAGGCTTATCTCAGAGGCAGTGTGTAAAGCCTTTGCAAATAACCAACAGTAATACAGTGAAAACACTACAAAAGGACACCACACCAGTTTAGAAAAATATCCAATATTTTTATAAATCCAAAACAAGACCAAAACGATAAGAATCCAACATACAGTACTTAAAAATATATCCTTTGCTAAATATTCTTAAAATTGCAGAAAAATCTCAAAAACACAGTTCTTACTCGTCAGTAGCTCCGTCCGGGGCTACTGCGATGCTGAAAACAACAGAGTAACAGTTCCAGCCGACCGCGTCGGTACGGGCCAGAGAAAGTGTGGACAGACTCGTGAACAGTACCTTTCTCGTTGCGGCTGGCACGTTGGTGCAGGCCATTCGTGGCAACTGTCGCGGTTGCGTTGCAATAATGGAAGCGGTGCAGGGTGCGGTGTCCTCACGATGTGGTGCAGGCAGCGACTCGGTGCCGATCGCCCAAACGGCGTCGGTGAGACCAAGGCTTAGGTTGCAGGGCGAGGCAGTGCTCGATGTGTTGCTGGCAAGTTGCAGTGCAGGAGACACAGCCAGTTAGCGGGAGCTGGCGTTGGTCGGCCCAGACTGCTGTGAGGGACGAGGCGGTGTGTCGTGAAACTTACGAACGGTGCCCCTAGCCACGATGCGGTCATGGGTGTCGAAGTCAGCAGCAGCTACGACGTCTGTGAGACCAGGATGGGGGAGTGCGGTGCCCACAGGTCATGGTGCAAGCAGCGGCTCGGTGGCGGTGGTCGTTGGTGAGAGCAGGGTTGCGGTGCGAGATGCGGACGGTGCCTTCTGCGGTGCTGTCAAGAGAGACAGCCAGCAACGGAGTCGGTTGCGTTTCTCTTCTCTGTGGCAACTGAAACAGCTGTTCCAGAAGCGGTAACCAGAGGTTGGTGAGGTCTTTGCAGTCCCTGAGACTTCAAACAGGAGGCAAGCTCTACTTCAAGCCCTTAGAGATACTCAGCACAAGTAAAGAAAGTTCAGTCCAGTCCTTTCACTGCCCAAGGCAGAAGCAGCAACTGCAGGCCAACCCAACAAAGCAACAACACAGCAAAGGGGCAGTACTCCTCCTGGCAGCTCTTCCAGGTCTTCTTCTTGGCAGGTTCCTTGATTCCAGCGAGTTCTTAAGTTCTGGGCCCCAATATTTATACTCAAAATCCCTTTGTCCTCTCAGGCAGAGTGTGTCTGTGCTTAGTCCAAACAAGTTCTATCCTCTCTGGTCCTGCTTCCTGGCAGGAAGTGGAGACAGCATTGTTCATGGCAGACCAGGCCCATGCAGGTGCAAGGAAATCTCCTCCCACTACTCTAAATGCAGCCCAGGTCTATTCAGCCCAGCCCTGACTCATCCAGGAAAGGCAGGACACACCTCGACACCCCCAGTGGCTGGCTGAAGAGAATGCACATCCCCGGCCCCTGTCACTCCAAAGCCAGTCAATCCACAAACTCAGCAGAGGCACACAGGATGGTTAAGCAAGAAAATATCTACTTTCTAAAAGTGGTATTTTCAACCACAGAACATAAAAATCATCTTTACTAAAAGATGTATTTTTACACTCTGTGTCCAGGTATACTAAACTCCATTTTTCTATCTTGTCCAAATGGGAAGTTATACTCATGAGATGTTATAAGTAAACTCCCATTCTTTCTTATGGGGCTGATAGCCTTACAGTGGTGAAAAACGAAATACACTGTAATTCACCACCAGGACATGTCACACACCAGTACATGTCCTACCTTTAACATACACAGCACCCTGCCCACAGGGGTAGCTTCGGCCTACCACAGGGGTGACTTATGTGTAAGAAAAGGGAAGATTAGGGCCTGGCAAGTGGGTGCACTTGCCAGGTAGACATGGCAGTTACAAACTGCACGCAGAACCTGCAGTGGCAGGTCTGAGATACTTTTTCAGGGCAACTCATGTGGGTGGCACAATCAGTGCTGCAGGCCCACTGGTAGCATTTGATTTACAGGCCCTGGCACACTCAGTGCACTTTACTATGGGCTTACCAGCAAATCAAATATGCCAATCATGGAAAACACCAATCTATAATAACAATTTACAACAGGAGCACTTGCACTTTAACATTGAACAGCAGTGAGAAAGTGCGCAGAGACACCAAACCAGCAAAAACAGAGTCAAAACTGGGAGGTCAGAAAGCAAAAAGACAGGGGAAACACGCCAAAAGATGCCAGGTCCAACAATGGCCTCTTGGAAAAATGGTTAAAAGCGATCCCTCTGACATGTAATGTTACGTTCTTATTGCAAACTCCATCAGAGTAAGCTCACTGGAGTTTTGTGAGTCACAACCGGTCTGTTTCCCCAGCCCCTAATGGTAAGTTTGTTTACCTGTACTTCCTTAGGCCACAGGAAATAAATTCAGAGTGGTTATGACAGCCCATGTCAAGCAACATCAGTACAGGTTAATTTGAAGTGAAAGGAAATTTCACAGCAGCACACTGCAGGAGTTTCAGGGTAAGTATGCCTATAATAGCCGATGAACATCCTTACATTGGCAGTTCATGGGACTATACAAAAAATTAGCAGGTACTTCCCAACCCTAAAATAAGATGTATTCTTGTCAAGGGCCGAAGCACTTTCATTTTCAGGATGGGATACTGGAGCAACACTTCCAAACATGTGGAAGTGAGAAGGGGCTCCCCACAGGTAAAGGAGAATCTGCTGTATTATAGGGACGTGTTATATTCACACATTTGAAAATATAAACATGGTACATTTTCCCTGCGTAAATCCAAGTCCAAGCTATGTTGTCGAAATAAGCTAATGAACAAAAAATATTTAAAATCTCGCAATAGCTTTGTAACTAAGTCCAGCACCAACACGCATTCTAAGCTTGGGCAGAAACCTCCTTTCAGTTCCTCTGCCTCGGTACCCTAGAAATTATTAGATTACACAACTCCCCCCGGCCTTAGAATGACAAGAAGATGATGATTAAGTACGGCAAAAATATAAAAGTACAATGCCCACACATGAGTCATCTAATAGCATGTGTTTACTTATTCAGTACAAGAAAACGTTTGTGTGTGTCATCTTAAACAGTCTAACAAAGTGAAACACACTAAAGAAAAGGTCTTGCTTTCTGGAGCCTACACAAACCAAGTCTTGACCAATTTATGTGAAGAACATCACATCTATAATGTTCCTCCTTGTATGTCCAACAAGTTCCCTTTCCACTGAATAATACAGACTGACAGGGAAACAGATGACAAAAAAGTGTACTGAGTGTAAATGTCAAATAGGAAGGGACTCACACAGATCCTTTTAGGAGTACCAGACCCTTATACATGTTTGCTCTTTAAATACTTTGTTTTTAGATACAATTAAGCAGTCAGCTGGTCCTTAAGAGAACCATGCTTAGAGAACATCAGTTTATAATGTGATGGAGCCTCCACGAATAGAGGACCCAAGGTATTATTTAAAGTAATGAAAATGAACCCACAACTTCTAGGTATTTTTAAGCCAAGGCTTCACCTGATCAAAACTTCTCTTTCAAGTAGTTACTTTCACCTCATAGACAGACGTCTAATAGATTGTAAATCAAACGAACATTCCTCCAAATGAACAAGTTACTTATCTTCTGTAGCGCTCTTTCTGGTAGACACTAAACACAGGTTCCTCACCTTGTGAATATCCCCAGGCGCCAGATTGGATTAGGAAAACTCAAAAAGCAATGCCAGTAGATGGCGTTGTGCGACACCGAGCTGACTTCGTTCCATTTTGGAAGTGCCAAATGGAGCCACATATAAGCGCTATCCATGCACACTGACATCAGTTTCTTTCAAACAGTTGCTGGCGCCCTTGGATGCAGAGACCATCAGCAATTTGGAAGCATACGTTTGCAAATTCCTCAATGTTTTTATATTGAAAACTAGAACATTTCACAGAACTTAAAGGTGGTGAAGAATCTGCAGTTAGATAGTTTGTCCACAATAAAGAGCGTTAATGAATGTTAGTAACTTGTTCTTCTGATGCACTTGTCTAACAGCAGATTCCTCACCTTGTGAATAAATCGCAAAGTAGTACCTCTCAAGGTAGTGGGTCTGTGGAATGGCTCAGATCAAAAAAATCCAGGAGGACCTAACAGCCAAAATGTCTTTCCGATGGACCGGACTGTCAAAATAATAGTGCTTCGTGAACGTGTGCACTGATGCCCACATAGCAGCCTGATAGATATCCTGCACCGGCACGTCATGAGCCCTAAGCACTTCTGGAAGCGGCTTCTTAGCCAAGTCATAGCAATCTTACTGCAGAGGACTATCCACCATTAAATGGTAAGCTTCTGTACCGGCTTGATTCTCTTTGACCCAGAGAGCCACACAAAGAGCAGCTGATGTAATTACGACCAGAAAAGAAAGTGTTTCTTACCCAGTAAGCGTCTGTTTGTGGCATGTAGTACTTTAGATTCACATGCTGTGCATAATCCTGCCATCTAGTGTTGGGCTTAGATGTGTGCAAGTTGTTTTTACTTAGAAGAAAGTCTTTCGAGTCACAAGGTACTGACACTCCTTTCGTTGGTAATGCACACGGTC
Organism: Calotriton arnoldi; assembly: GCA_963921515.1. NCBI lineage: Eukaryota > Metazoa > Chordata > Amphibia > Caudata > Salamandridae > Calotriton > Calotriton arnoldi. Next base: position 61,641 of record CAWUFW010003619.1, read on the forward strand.
AACGTAGTAAGGTTGTTTTCCTGCATGGCGGGTGAGGATGAAACATGAAGCAAAGCGCAGTATAGCGAGATGTCCATGCGAAAGGAGTTTGCGTAAAAGGAGTTAAAGTAACTGTAACTGGCACAGGCATTTAGGGATGAGGGTGGGCATATGTGAATCTACAGCACTACATGCCACAAACAGTTGCTTACTGGGTAAGTAACATTTTCTGTTCAAGGCATGTGTGGCTGTAGATACACATACTGTGCACATACTGTAAAACAGTCCTCCTTCATAAGTGATGGCTAGCCTGTGGGAGTTACAGCTGTTTGAAATAGTGTATGTAGAACTGCTTGACCTACATTGGCTTTTGAAGGGGCCAGCACATCTGCACAGTCATGTTTTGTAAAAGTATGTGGTGTAGACCATGTAGATGCTTTACATGTCAGCTATAGCGACATTTACTAGAAAGGCCACTGAAGCCCCTTTTTACGAGTGGAGTGGGATCTAAGAGGAATGGGTGAAGTGTTTTAGTGTTAGCAACAAAAAGTTGTGTTTTACTGAATGATTTACTCCTGTCAATGTAATACATAAGAGCTCGTTTTACGTCAAATGTGTGTAGAGCCCGTTCTGCAACTGAATCAGGTTGAGGGAAAAAACAGAGTTCAATGAGTAGATTTAGGAGGAACTTTGAGAGAAATTTGGGGTTATTGTGGAGTACAACCCTGTCACTGTGTATTTGGAAGAAGGGTTCTTCCAAAGTTAGTGCCTGAAGCTCACTGACAAGTCTAAGGGAAGTGATAGCAGCTGGGAATGTTACCTTCCAGGATAGAAAGTGGAGGGGGCAGGAGTGGAGGGGCACAAATGGAGGGCCCATTAGTCTTGTTAATATTCTATTGAGATTCCATGTCGGCGCTGGTGGCACCCGAGGAGGAATGACTCTTAAGACCTTCCATGGAGACTTTAATGACTGGGATTCTGAACAGGGATGTGTGTTGCCTATTTTGTAGGTATGCAGCTACCACCGCTAGGTGTAGCTTTATGGATGTAAAGGCCACACCAGAGGTGTGGAAGTAAAATAAATAGCAGACCATGTTTTGTACCTTGGCTTCTAAAGGATCAATTTGTTTGGAGTGGCAATAGTGAACACATTTTTTCCATTTATCAGCGTAACAAGCCCGAGTAGTAGGCCTACGTGCCCCTTTGTGAATGTCTATACATTCTTGTGGGAGATTGACATAATCAAACTCTAGGATTTCAGGAGCCCAATCGCAAGGTTGCAGGATCTGGGGTCCGGGTGTCTGATTTCTCCATGGTTGTGCGTGAGAAGGTCCTGCCTGTTGGGGAGTATTTCGCAGGGAACTACGGATAGTTCAAGGAGTGTGGTGAACCACAGTTATCGTGTCCATGTGGGAGCCACCAGGATGAGGGATAGAGACATGTCTGCCGAAGTTTGCGGACCACAAACTGAATCAGTGGGAGAGGTGGAATTGCTAAGCAAATATCCCTGACCAACTCATTCATAGCGCGTTGCCCCTTGACTGTGGGAACCTGGTGGTGAAATTTTGGCATTTGGTGTTTTCTGCTGTGGAGAAGAGGTCTAATTGTGGTAGATCCAAACACTGGAAGTATTGGAGGAGGACTTGGGGGTGAAGTTCTCACTCATGGACTTGTTGGCACCTCCTGCTGGGGAGATCTGCAAAGTCATTGTCCACTCCCGGTAGGTACTCCGCTAACAGGTGAATGTTGTGTCGGAGGTCCCTCCTCCAAATGGTCTGGGCTAAATGAGAAAGCTGATGGGATTTGGTGACCACTTGTTTTTGGAGCTAATACATGGCTGTCATGTTGTCCGTCTTTATGAGGACTACTTTGCCAATGAGGTGAGGAAGCAAGGCTTTCAGCGCTGGGCGAACAGCTAGTAGCTCTAGGTGATTTATCTGAAGGCTTTGCTGATGTGGTGTCCACTGGCACGGGACAGTTAGATCTTGTGAATGTGCTCCCCATCCTGTAAGGGAGGTGTGTGTTATGGTCCTCTGTGGAACTGGTTCTAGGAAAGGCCGTCCTTTAAACAAGTAATTGGTGTTCCACCACTGCAGAGAGTGGCAAGCTTGACAGCCAACCAACACTAGATCTTCCCACCTCTGCTTGAGTCCATTGGTGTGCAAAGCATTCCTGCAATGGACACATGTTTAGTCTGGCACGAGGTACTATGGCGATGCATGACGCCATGATACCAAGGCGAGGATAACTTGCCTGACTGTTACCCGTTGACCAGGTTGAAATTGTGGAATGAATGCCTGTAATGATTGTATCCTGGCAGTATTCGGGTATGACATTCCTAGCTCTAAGTAAAGAACTGCTCCTAGATAAGGTGGGACCTGTAGGGGTTGGAGTTGGGATTATAAGGCACTTATTGTGAAACCTAGCTTGTTAAGTAGGTTTATGGTAACATTTTTGACGAGTTGCACTTGTGATGAGCCAATTTCCAGGTATGGAAAGACATGTATGCTTTGTCTGTGCAGGCGAACAGCTACTACTGCGAGACATTTGGTTAAGGCCCTGGGCGTGGTAGTGACCACGAATGGAAGCACTTTGTACTGGTAATGTTTGCCGTTTATTGCAAACCTAAGATACTGGTGATGTGCTGGGTGAATAGGAATATGGAAGCAGGTGTACTTGAGATCGAGTGAAGCCATGAAGTCGCCTTGTTGTAATAATGGGATGACATCTTGAAGAGTAACCATGTGAAAGTGCTCTGAGAGAATGTACTCGTTTAGGAGTCTGAAATCTAATATTGGTCTCAGGGGTCCGTTCTTTTTGGGAATAAGAAACTATAATCGGTTGCTGAAAAGGAACAGGTTCCATAGCTCCTTTTATGAGAAGTGATTGTACTTCTTCCATGAGCAACGTCTGGTGTTGTGGGGAGAGTGTGTTTACGATGTGGTATGCTGGGAGGTGTTGAAGTGAGCTCCAGACCATAACCATGTTGGATAATATCCAACACCCACTGGTTGGAGTAGATGTTCCGCCAGGCAGGAGAGAAGTGGAGGTTTCAGGAGATGTTGTTTTGGACCCTCTGCGGTAGGATGAGAGACGAAGGGAGCCACGATGGCAAAGTGTTTGCAGTGCTCCCAAGGCTTTCGCTGTTTCGGTATCTACTTGGGGGGCCAAATAAATGTTCCCCATCAAAAGGAAGAGCAAGTAGATTCTGCTGGACTTCCAGTTTTAAACCAGAGACCCGAAGCCAAGCAAGTTTGCGCAATAAGATACTTAAGTTTACACCCCTAGCCGCAGTGTCTGCAGCATCTAGGGCACAACGTATAGTTGTACTGAATGGATTATGTTACTTACCCTGTAAGCATCTGTACTTGGCATGTAGTGCTGTAGATTCACATGGTTTGCATACTCCTGCCATCTAGTGTTGGGTCCTGATGTGTGCAAGTTTCTTTTCTTAAAAGAAGTCTTTTGAGTCACGAGTTAAAGTGACCCCCCACTCATGGTGATAATGCGCATGGGCATCAACTCCAATGTTAGATTCTTTTCCCACAGGAGGGTGAGAAAGGGATGTTAGTTAGTATCATTAAAAAGATGTCCATGCATAGGAAAAACTAAAGGAACTGCAACAGCCACAGGTGTCCAGGGAGGAGGGTGGGCGCATGTGAATCTACAGCACTACATTCCAAGAACAGATGCTTACAGGATAAGTAACAAAATCCGTTCGAGGCATGCATGGCTGTAAATACACATGCTTTGCATAGACTGTAAAGCAGTGGCCTCCAAAAGCGGTGGCTAACCTGTGGGTATGGCAGTAGCTTGGAAAGTTTTACGTACCGCTTCCTGACCTACATTGACTTGTTGGCGTGCTAGAACATCCACACAATAATGTTAAGTGACAGCGTGTGGTGTAGACCATGTAGCTGTCTTATATATGTCAGCTATAGGGATATTGCCCAGGAAAGCCACGGAAGCCCCTATTTTGTAAGTAGAATGTGCTCTAGAGGGTGTAGGTAAAGCTATTTTAGCTTCAACGTAGCACGTTTAAATACATTTAATTACCCATCTAGAAATGCCTGATTTGGATATGGGCTTTCCTTTGTGAGGGGGTAAAAAAGCAACAAAGTTGTTTGATTTTACGGACATCTTTAGTTCTGTCAATGTAACACATTAGAGCTCTTTTAACATCTAGTGTATGAAGAGCCCTTTCCGCAACTGAATCTCGTTGAGGAAAGAAAACAGGTAACTCAATTGACTGGTTAAGGTGGAAAGAGGAAACCACCTTTGAAAGAATTTCGGGTTGGTGCAAAGGACCACCCTATCCTTGTGTACTTGAAAGAAAGGTTCTTCTACGGTTAGTGCCTGGAGCTCACTGACACGCCTACATGAAGTAATAGCAATTAAAAAGGTGACCTTCAAATATAGAAATTTGGGGGGGGGGAGATGGAGAGAGACAATTAAATAAAGGTTCAAATGGTGGACCCATAAGCCCTGGTGAGAACAATATTGAGATTCCATGTGGGTGCCGGTGGAATTACTCTTTTAAGGCCTTCCATAAATGCCTTAATAACTAGCACTTTGAACAAAGATAAGGGTTGCCTGTTTTGTAGGTAGGCAGCCATTGCAGCTAGATGTAAGCATATTGAAGTGAAGACATGGCCAGAGAAAAGTGAATGGAGAAGGTAGCAAACAGTGTTTTGTACAGTTGTATTAAATGGATCAATGTGTTTATTACGGCAGTAAAATACAAATCTTTTCCATTTAGCTGCATAGCATGCTCTTGTAGTAGGTCTGCAATCTTCCTTGAGAATGGTCATGTATTCAGGTGGGAGATTGAGATAACCAAATTCTATGACCTCAGGAGCTAAATTGCAAGGTTGAATTCCTTTGGATGTGGATGCCTGATTTCTCCATGGTTCTGAGTGATAAGGTCAGGGTTGAGGGAAGCTTTTTGTGGGGGAACTACAGAGAGTTCAAGCAGTGTTTTGAACCATGGTTGCCGAGCCCAAGTGGGAGCCACTAGAATGAGGGTGAGAGACACATGCCCGAGCCTCCGAACCAGAAACGGAAGAAGGGAGAGGCGGAAAAGCGTAGGCAAATATCCCTGACCAGTTCATCCATAGAGCAATGCCCTTGGATAGTGGGTGTGGGAACCTGGAGGCGAAGTTTGGGCATTTTGCTTTGTTTGGGGTTACGAACCGGTCTATGTGCAGAAACCCCTACCTGTGGAAGTATGGAAGGAGGACTCAGGGGTGGAGTTCCCACTCGTGGACTTGTTGCCACATCCAGCTGAGGAGGTCGGCAAAGTCGTAGTCTGTCCCAGGAAGGTGTTCCGCTAACAGATGGGTGTTGTGATGTATTCACTAACGCCAAATTGTCCAGATAGGTGAGAGAACCCCCACCACCTTTTTAGGTCTCGCCTGAGCCAGCGCATGCGCTGCTCGGAGAGACATTTTGTAAGTGGGTTTTCACAGTGCTACCACAGGCTTTTTGGTGGCCTCAAGCTTGCGTGCACGCGCGCAGCTGCCATCTGTCTTTCCTCCTGGCCGCCTTGCTCGCGATCACTTTCGCGCGCACCATTTGCTTGTTCTTTACTTTTGCTACAATCGCGGCACCGGCGCTTTACCTTTAAGTAAAGCAACGGTGCCGCGATTGTAGCAAAAGTAAAGAAATAGATTCTTTTTCTATTTCTTTACTTTTGCTATAATCGCGGCACCCGCGCTTTACTTTTAACATTAAAAGTAAAGCGCGGGTGCCGCGACAGTTGTTGCTTATTTATTTTAGGCAACTAACAACCATTGACAAAGCTAATAGTCCTCGCTTGTTAAGTGGGGAGGCGAAGTTTGCTGGCACACCGCACGGATCTCCCGCGGATCATTTCTGTGGGGCAAAAACCTTGTTTTTCCTCATGTTGCCCCCTTCCCTCCCGTACGGGTACGATTGCTTACTGATGCCTTCCCTCCTGCCATGCTTGTAGTTGCCCTGTCTCAAAGCTTGTTTGTTCACCCTTTCAGGAAATGCTGCTCACACACAAAGGACCAGTTCTCTTCGCCACCCCCACACTCCTCGAGTCTTTGTAACATGATACATTGGGCTCCTCTGGTGTCTGGGAAATATCCATATTGGGCAGCCGCATTCTCTAACCCTCGCCTGGCTTATCGAGTAACTATTTTAAACCTTTTATTGGGGCTGAAAGGAAAAAACATTAAGGAAAGCCACAGTCCAGTTGCCACTAGAGTGATAGAGAGAATGTAATAAAGAGCAACTTTAGCGTGCTTTAAACACGGAGTTCCAGGGCAAACCGCAACTCACGCAAGCAAAAGTTGGCCCAAAAATTACCGCAATAGCAGACATTGGTGACAATTCAATTGTGCACAGAGAATGCATACAGTGAAATCTGCAACAGCCATAAACAGAGAAGCGTTTATTTTTCTTCATGGCGAAAGTACTTTTATAACTAGTGTAAACATTTAGCCCTGTTTAGTTCTTCATAGCAAGCTACTTTATGTGCCGCAAGACACACAGGAGACAGAAAATACTTTTCAGCTGATTTATTTATATGTATGGTGCCGAACTAACGCTAGGCTTGCAGCCTTGAGATAGATTCTGCGCGCTCTTGTAGCAGTCTTAAATGGCCACAGAGTGGAGAGGCGTCCTGCTCGTAAACAAAGTTGGTATCTATGTCAAACAAAATGTCTTGGTAAAAGGTGGTGAGGTGCCAATAGTATTCAATTTTAGCCAAGAACGATGGTGTAGCTTCGTTTCTGCACTATCCTCACCAGTGGTTTATACTCCATATCAGTCGTTCCTATTTTCTGACTCTGACATTCCTCTTATCGGCTAGTGTGTCAATGCCCTCTCCCTCCCTGCAGCAAATGCGCCCGCAATGCTCACCCTTTTCTGTAGCTCCTCGTTATTATGTGCCCCTCTCTCAGTCCAGTAAGCTCGGTCTCCCTTCTACTTTTGTCAGTGTTTTTTCTTCTTGTCTCACTTCGGAATATCGTCCATTTTCACTACCAGTTTGTGGTCTCTCCTTGAGTTGGAATTGCCCTTCTCAATTTCTAACTTCTCTTTTTTTACAGGAATAATTAGGGGACTGGAAGTAACAGAATGTCAGGAAATAAACAGACTACATCCTCATTGTTGAGAAAATGTCAATGAATTCCTAAATTCGAATTTTCCAAAGTCTTCTTTTTAATTAATTTATGGTCTCTCCTGTCTGGTAATATTTCAGAATATTTTTGACTCTGCACAATTATGCATCGCTTCAAAATTTTAATAATAAATTAAAAGGAAGCATTGCTGGCGAGTGAAGCCCAAGCCATCTTTGTTAGCTGCGACTTCCAGTTGCAGAGGCAGAACCCCCGTTACTAATATTACGTTATCGCTCATTGTCAGTCTGTTCACTAACATACGTTTATGATGAATGGAAATGACTCACAGTGAAAATATGACATATCACACGGATCACCATAAAAAAAAGTTGGTTGTTTCCGGCAGCCATATTAAACATTTTTTCATAGGACCATATTATATCTATGGCCCTCTACCATCTTTTTGCCTGTTCCTCTCTCTGGGTCTATCCTTCTGTGTTATCCCCGCCCTGTCCCTCTGGCTATATATGCCACTGTTTTTCTCCCGGCCCCTTCCTGCCTGTGCTTTTATCTCTGTGGCACCCTCTACTTCTGCCTGTCTGTCCCACTTTGGCTTAGAGCGTATTTCTCTTTTTAACCCCGTGGTTCGGTGGACCTCTTTCCTTCCACCGTTCTCGGACCCTCTACCTTCTTCTCTTTGTTCCTTTATCTGACTCTGTGACGCAGTCTGTCTCTTTCCTTTGATCTTGATTTTGTGGCCTCCCTCCGTACCACTGCCTGTAACGCTTTTTGCTCTCGTTTGTCTCCCTTTCTTGATTTCCACACCACCTTGTTTGTCTTGCTTTATGCCCCCTGTATTTCTATCCTTCGGTCTGCCTTTGCTCCCCTGACCCTCTCTATGTGTCCCTCTGTTTGCACCCACTCTATATACTTGCAGAAGTTATGCCTCTTCCTCCCCTAGCACCCACCCAACATGAAGGAAATACAAATCCCAGAATCCTAGCCCCTTGAAGAAGCAGTGCACCCTGAAGCAACTTCACACTCTGGAGCAGGAGCTACCTCGGAGAACCCCCAGCAGCCGGCAAAACTGGAGCACCCTTGGCAACTGGTGCACTTACCACCCTGGAGCTCCCACGGGCACGTATATAAAGCTATCTTTTCAGTGAGCAAGAGTTCAGACTGTATTTTTTTCTTTCTCACCACAATGGTTGTATCTGTGTCCCACCTTTCTGCTCATTCTGTGTTCTCCCTTTTCTGTTCTACCATCTCCTCACCCAACCCTTTCTTCACCCCCTAACCCTCTCTTCGCCCCCTCACCCCACCGAACTCTCTCTTCATGCTATCTCCCCATCTTCCTTTCACATATGTCTGCCCTTCTCCTCCGTCCCAAAGCTGAAGACAGTAAACAGGGGGGGTCCTCACCAGGCAGAGGTCTGTAAATAACTAGCACAACAGTAGCCCCCCCCCACACGGCCTCCTGGCATCGCAAAACACTTATAACATCCCAAAGGCCACTGCACTCCAACCAAAACGAATAGGTAAAAGACATTGTCATTTACAAAGCCAATAGCTCTAACTCTAACAAATGCGAGACCTATTGCATTGCAAATGCTTGTTGTACAAAGTACATGGCTCTCATATTGTCCGTCCGGACTACGACAACCTTGCCTATAAGGTGAGGTAGAAATGCTTTCAATGCGAGATGAACAGCTTGGAGCTCAAGGTAGTTGATGTGGAGACCCTGGTGACTGGTGTCCCAGAGACCCTGAACTATGAGATCCTGTAGGTGAGCACCCCATCCTGTGAGGGATGAGTCCACTGTCAGAACGATTTGTGGAACAGGGTCGAGGAACAGCCGCCCTTTCAACAGGTTTTGTGTGTTCCATCACTGCAAAGACTGATAAGTGTGGCTGTTTATCAACACTAGATCTTCTAAACGACCCTGTGACTGAGACCATTGACGTGCTAGACATTCTTGCAGCAGATGCATGTTCAATCATGCATGTGGCAGTATGGCGGCGCAGGACGCCTTCATACCCAGCAGACGCATGACAGTTTTGACTGTTAATTGTTGCTTGGCTTGAAATTGTGGTAGCAGTGTCTAAAAACTTTGAATTCAGGCCGTATTGGGATAGGTTAACCCTACTTGTGTGATGAAAATAGCCCTCTGATACAGCTGAACTTGCAAGGGTTGAAGATGGGATTTTGGACACCGATGGTAAACCCTAGTTGATAGAGCAGATCTACAGTGACCTGAGTGAGTTGGTGACACAGAGGAAAGGATAAGCCAGTCGTTCAGTTACAAAAAAGACATGGATATTTTGTCTGCGTAGATGTGCTACTAACACCACCAAGCATTTGCAGTGGTCACTCTGAATGGGAGGACTTTGAACTGGTAATGTTTGCCAGCTAGGACAAGCGGTGTGCTGGATGGATTGGGATGTGAAAGTAGCTGTACTTTAAGTCTAGAGCTGACAAAGTCACCTTGCTGTAGAAGTGGGATCAAGTCTTGAAGGGTGACCATATGGAAATAATCTGACAGGATGTAATGATTTAAGGGCCGGAAATAAAAGATTGGCCATAGTGAAGCATACTTTTTGGGAATGAGAAAGTACAGGGAGTACACCCCTGACCCTTAATGTTGAAGAGTAACAGGCTCTATAGCTCCTTTGAGCAAGAGAGCTTGTACTTCCTGTTTGAGCATTTGTTGATGTTCTAGTGAGAGTTTGTGTGTGCGCGAAGTGGAACGTTTAGAGGCGTGGTGATGAGCTCCAGACAATAACCATGTTGGATAATGTCCAACACCCACTGATCCGATGTTATGGATTGCCAGGTGGGAAAAAACTGCTGTCATCGACCCCGACTGGTGTGATATGATTGGGGGGGGAATGAGAAGGGAGCCACTGCTTTGTGTTGGTTGGGGCACCATGTGAGAAAGCACCTTTGCCCCGGCCTTTGGAGGTGTTACCCCTGTATGTGCCTCTGAAACCTATTGAGGGAGAGTTGTGAGCTTGTGGTCTGTAGGAGGAGGAAGAGGCATCGGAAGATGCCGCTTTGGAACCTGCCCTATATAAGGTGCGATGAAAGGAACTATGAGAGACGGGTGTTTGGAGCGAACCCATGTACGTAGCGACCTCCATGTCCTTCTTCATCTTTTCCAGTGATTGGCCCACTTGTAGGCCAAACAGGTGTTCCTTATCAAAGGGGACATTTAAAAGTGTCTGCTGGACCTCTGGCTTGAAGCCAGAGATACCGAGCAAAGGATGTCAGCTTAACAGTGCACTGGTGTTAAAACCCCTGGCAGCTGTATCTGCGGTGTCTAAGGCACACCTAATGGAGGAATTGGAGATGAGTTTGCACTCTTGGTCAAGTTCTTGCCCACTCTTTCTATGCTCCTCTGGGAGGTACTGGTGGAGTTCCTCCATCTCGCCCCAGTGGGCGCGATCATATCTGTCTAAGAGGCCTTGTTGATTTGCAATCCGCCAGTGAGTGGCTGACTGCGCAGCCACACATTTCCCAGAAGGGTCAATGAGCTTAGACTCTTTATCAGGAGGTGGAGTGTCAGCAGTGGTTTTGCGAATTAGCCCTTTTATGGGCATTGGAGACGACCAAAGAGTCAGGGGGAAGTTGCTCTCGAATATAGAGTCTGGGGGTGCAAGCTTTGTATTTTTTATCGACCCTGCGGGTGATAATACGTGGTAGTGCAGGGTCTTTAAAGATGTCATCTGTGTGACGCATCATGCCCTTCAACATAGGGAGGTATTGGGAAGCCATTTGTGTAGTAGATAAGGTTTCAAAAAGAAAATCCTCTGCTATGGGCTCTTTATGAAGCACCATAGTACGCTGCAGCTCTACTGATGAGTTCTTGATATGAGGTGGTGTCATCAGGAAGTGATGGTTTGGCAGGTTACAGGTCTGGATCAGTGCCCCACGGGGGATCCACGTCATAATCTGGCCAGGGGTCTGTGGTGCATCATAGGAATCATCCACTCCCCCCCCCCCCCCTGCACACCTGTGAAGCAGGGGAGGACCGGCACGGCTCACGGGCGGGGGGGGCGGCAGGAGCGGGCTGATTTAAAAAAATAATAATAATAAAAATAAAACTTACTTTGCTGCCGCCGGGTTTCGCGTCTTCTCTCCTGCTCGCCTATGTTCAACTCCAGGTTGGAACAGGAAGCAGGCAGCCAGGCTCCCACCCCTAAGCCAATCACAACACTCCAATGGAGCATTGTGATTGGTCTGAGTGCCGTGACACGGCGCTCAGTCAGGGGCTGGAGGGGAGGGCATGTTCTCCTTGCAGGCTGTAATGCAGCCTGCTTGGAGAACAGGGGAGTGTGCATGACTGTTTTGGGCGGCCCGAGAGGGCCGACCAAACAGTCATTGAGCACAAGAGTGTTCTACCACTCCTCCCCTGCTGCTCCGCCCTCTAACGCACTGCCGCAGCAGAAGGACAAAATTAAATGACTATAACATTCCATTATCATTTTATTTTTTCCTTTCTTTGCTGCTCCTGAAGCAGGGCGTTGCTCCTCCACCTTAGCGTAGGAGCCGCCACTGCCGTGAAGGTGTGTGGGGATCCCTGCTGAATAATGTCTAGGGGATCACTCTGAGAATGAATTGGAGAGGGTGTAGGTGGTGGGGGAATGAAGAGTGGAGGTGCTGGTAATGGTGGTGGTGGTGGTGGAGGAGGAGGGTAACGCTATTTCTGGTAGAGAGACTATCTAGTCACAGATTACTCACTGACCCTCTCATCCTCCCAGTACTATGAATGGAGTCTATCCATTTATAAGATCCCAAGTCTAGGAATCTGCACACTGGGTCATAACCAGTTTGCTATCGGGGCTTTGCCTTTGCGAGCACGGACAGCCTTAAAAGCATCTGACGTTAATGTGCAGGAGTGGCACCAATATAGGCTCCGTACGCCAGTTCCAGAGTGGAACGGCATCTGTGAGGAGCCACACGGTGTCACCTAGTGGTGCGCAGAGGTAATTCTGAAAAGCTTCCAGATCCAGTCTGATGCCTGGGGAATATTCAAAAGGTCAGGAATCTGCTACTAGAAGTCTTACCTGAATCCACTGTTACAGTTCTGAAACTAGTTTGAGACAGTTTGCTCAGTTTTTGTATCTCTCCTCTTCCCCTAATAAAATCTTCAGTTTGTGGCTGCTTGCATAATATTTAAAGTTCAAACAGTTTAATGCATATTCTGCCTTATCCAGTTCTATAGTCCTGAGCAGCCCCCTTACCATGGTACTATTCCGCCATATGCTTTGAAACAGAGTTGTTTTGTGCTTTACCTCCAATACTGCAAGATTGGTTTTCAATGTGATTAACTGCACCTCCCTCTCCTTTTTAAGCTGGTTGGCCTCCACTGTAAAGTGTGTTGTAATTACAGCTTTTAGCACATCACATTCACTTGCAACCCCAGTCTAACTATTCCAATTGTACTGTACAGCTGTGATCTGATAGGATTAGTAGCCCCTGCTCCAGTCCCTCACTGTGCCCAACAGGCTTTTATTATTTGGGATAGTGAATGCACTTGTATATATTTTATTTGCATGGGAATAGTGAGACTAGCCCTGTTTTAAACGGTGCCCTTGTCTCCATGGATCTATCAGCACTAGTTCTTCTCTCATCCTATGGCCTTTAGCTGTGATAACATATGTGCCACCGTATTTCTGGTTGGACGGTCTTGCCCATGTCCATAGCTATGCTGAGATCTCCCCAGATTACAAACGGGCCTGTAGAATTTGTCATTCATGATCTGTAACGACTTGGCTATGAATTCTTCCTGTAGCACAAGTTACTACTTGTGTAACGATATATCTGTAAGGGACATTAGTTAGTGATAGATTCCTTACCTTAGAATATCCCCAGGCATCAGACTGGATCCGGAAAGTTTTTTTGTCAGCAGTACCCCTGCGCGTCGGTAGGTGACGTCCTGCGGCTCCGCGTTCGTCGCTGGTGTTGTAAGCGCCGAGATGACGTCACGGAGACTACTTAGGCGCCACCCATGCGCGCTGACGTCAGTTCTGTACACGACTTTCCGCGCCAGGAACGCAGAGCCATGCAAGAAACTGACCACTGGTGCCATGAAACTAGGGCCCTGAAAGGGATGACCTTAACCCTAGAATCAGTTCGCAGAACGGGGAGGATGGGTGGGGCGGTAAGGAATCTATCACTAACTAATGTCCCTTACAGATACATCGTTACACAAGTAGTAACTTGGGCATCTGAAAGAGACACGTTAGTGACCGATTCCTTACCTTAGAATAGATACCCCAGCAATACCAACTCCGGTGGTGGGTCTGCGAATAGATTACACCAGAAAGTCACGGAGAACAGAACGGCCAAAAAAGCCGTCTCTCCGGACTGGACTGTCAAGGCAGTAATGCTTGGTAAAGGTGTGCAGCGAGGCCCACGTGGCTGCCTGACAAATATCCTGCAAGGGAACGCCGCATCCCAAGGTAGTAGTGGCTGCTGTTGCCCTGGTAGAATGGGCACGCAGTCCCACAGGAGGCTCCTTTTTAGCCAAGGAGTAACACGCTTTGATGCACCAAACAACCCACCGAGAGATGGTGCGTTTGTGCACGGCCCGACCTTTTTTGGCGCCCACGTAGCCAACAAAGAGCTGGTCATCCACCCGGAACTGTTGTGTGGGCTTCAGATAGAACGAGAGCGCACGTTTTGGGTCCAGACGATGGAGCCTCTCTTCCTCTTTTGAAGGATGCGGAGGCAGAAAGAAAGTGGGCAAAGTGATGGTCTGCCCGATGTGGAAGGGAGTGACAACCTTTGGCAAGAAAGAAGGACGGGTCCTTAAAACCACCTTGTCCGAATGAACAGAAAGGAAAGGAGGTTTAGAAGAAAGAGCCTGGAGCTCACTCACTCTCCTGGCAGAGGTGATAGCCACCAGGAAAGCCGTCTTTAGAGTAAGAAGACGTAAAGGACAGCTATGAAGGGGCTCGAAGGGAGAGCACATCAGATAGGTCAAGACAAGATTTAATTCCCATTGAGGCATTATGAAAGGCACGGGAGGAAACATGTGTGTAATGCCTTTCAGGAAACGAATAACAACTGGGGACTTAAAGAGAGAAGGCTGATCTGGAAGCCTGAGAAAGGCGGAGATGGCCGAAAGATAACCTTTGACAGTGCCCAGAGCAGAGCCCTGCCGGGCCAAGGATAGTAGGAACAGAAGGACCTCAGAAAGAGGGGCAGAAAGGGGATCCACAGACTTAGCTGTGCACCATGCCACAAATCTGTTCCACCGGCAGGCGTATACCGATTTAGTGGAGGGACGCCTGTCGGCCAGAATGACATCACAGACTTCAGGAGGCAATTCAAATGGAATCAGCTGACGCCGCTCAATCTCCACGCATGGAGGTGGAGGCTGGACAGGTTCGGGTGGAGGACCGTCCTCTGTTGCTGCGACAGAAGATCCTCCCAAAGAGGCAGTGGGATCGGGGGATCGATCGCCATGTTGAGTAGCTCGGAATACCAGTATCTTCGTGCCCAATCCGGAGCCACAAGAATGACTTGGGCCCGGTCGCGCCGAATCTTCTTCAGCACTCTGGGCAGAAGTGGTATAGGCGGAAAGGCGTACAACAGACCGCAGCTCCACTCGCGACTAAAAGCGGCGCCGAGCGAGTGCCGCCTTGGAAATTCCAACGCGCAGAACTGATGACATTGCGCGTTCTCTTCGGTGGCGAATAGATCTAACCAAGGCTCTCTCCACTGCAGAAAGAGACCTTGCGCCACGTCCGAGTTCAGACGCCATTCGTGATCCATCAAGCACCGGCGGCTGAGTTCGTCCGCCCTGGCGTTCAGAGAACCTGCCAGGTGTTGAACCACCAAGGTAATGCCTTGATGTTCCAGCCATGTCCAGAGGCGCAGAGCCTCCTGACATAGGGTCCACGACCCCACCCCGCCCTGTTTGTTGCAATACCACATGGCGGTGGTGTTGTCCGTGAACACCTGCACTACACTTCCCCGGACAGAGGGAAGGAAGGCCTTCAGTGCGAGTCGGATCGCCTGAAGCTCCAAAAGATTGATATGGAGCCGGGACTCCGCCGGAGACCAGAGGGCTCTGATCTCCGCCTCTCCAAATGGCCGCCCCCATCCCAGGAGGGACGCATCCGTCACCACTGTGTGCTCCGGTTGGGGAAGGGAGAGGGACCTGCCATCGACCCAATCGTGATTCGTGAGCCACCACTGCAATTGTCGTGCAGTGCCCTCCGAGATCTGGACAAGATCAGACAGGTTGCCCTGATGCTGTGCCCACTGGAACTTCAGGTCCCACTGCAGGGCCCGCATATGCCACCTGGCATGTTGCACTAGCAGAATGCATGAGGCCATCAGGCCCAGGAGCCGGAGGGTCATCCTGACTGAAACCCGGGATAGAGGCTGAAAGATGGGAATCATAGCCTGAATATCCCGGACTCGCTGCTCGGGAGGATAAACCCGAAACTGCGTCGAATCCAGAACCGCTCCGATGAAGGGGAGCGTCTGAGAAGGACTCAGGTGCGACTTCGGCACGTTGATGGAGAACCCCAGCAACTGCAGGTCGGCCGTAGTCTGAAAGTGGGTGACGACTGCCTGGGGCGAGCCCGCCTTCAACAACCAGTTGTCGAGATAGGGGGAAGACTGACACCCCTGACCTGCGCAGATGAGCTGCGACCACCGCCATCACTTTTGTGAACACCCGAGGGGCACTGGTAAGGCCGAAGGGGAGCACCGCAAACTGAAAATGCTCCTGGCCTACCATGAACCGCAGGTAACGCCGGTGGGCCGGCAGGACGGGGATGTGAAAATATGCGTCCTGCAAGTCCAGCGCCACCATCCAGTCTCTGGAGTCGAGGGCAGCCAAGACCTGAGCCAGAGTCAACATCTTGAACTTCTCCTTCCGGAGGAAGCGATTGACGTTCCGGAGGTCCAAGATGGGGCGCAAGCCCCCCTTGTCCTTCTTGGGGACCAGAAAGTAGTGGGAATAACAACCACTCCCTACTTCTGGCCCAGGAACACACTCGATGGCCCCCTTGGCCAAGAGGGCCGTGACTTCCTGCTGGAGAAGCGCCAAGTGGTCCCCCGACATGCGGTGGTACCGAGGTGTTATGGCTGGAGGGGCAGACTGAAAGGGAAGGGAGTAACCCTTGCGGATGATCTGCAACACCCACTCATCCGATGTGATAGCGTGCCAGCGGCGGAGATGATGGCGGACCCTGCCACCCACTGGCGTGGGGTGCCCCACAAAGCTCGGATTAGGAAGGTTTGGAGGTGGAAGCAGCGGGGGCGGAGCTGGACTGACCCCCACGCTGATTCCCAGACCCGCCCCTGCGGAAACCGCGTCCGCGCTGAGGCTGGTTCTGCACAGGCTTGCTGAAGGAACGTGCCTGGGCGCCCCTTCCGTGGCCACGAAAGGAACGAAAACCAGGAGTGGCTGGGCTTTTCGTGGAAAGACCTAAGGACTTGGCCGTGGCCCGCGAGACCTTAAAGCGCTCCAGCGCACTGTCGGCTTTGTCGCCAAACAGGCGAGTGCCATCAAAGGGCATGTCCATGAGTGAGCTCTGGACATCTGGCGAGAACCCGGTAGACCTCAACCAGGCATGGCGCCGAAGCGCCTCAGTCGTAGAAATTGCTCTACCTAGTGAGTCCGCGGTGTCCAAACCACACCGAAAGGCGAACTTAGCCGCATCTTTACCCTCGGCTACAGTTTGGGACAGCACAGCTTGGGTCTCCTCAGGACACTGAGGCAACACCTGTGCAACTGTATCCCACACCGCGTGGGAACAGCGGCCCAATAGGCATGCAGTGTTCATCGACCGCAGCCCCAAGCTGGCCGAAGAGAACAACCGCTTGCCGAACTGCTCCAGCTTCTTAGAGTCCTTCTCCGGCGGAGCCGTGGGAAAGGCACTCTGGGACGTCAAAGCTTGGATGACCAGGCTCTCGGGCGTAGGATGAGTGGTCAGAAAGGCAGGGTCACCCGGCGCCGGGCGATGACGCCTGGCGACGTTCTTATCCACAGGGGCCCCTGTGGCTGGCCGCGACCAAGTGCCCAGTAAGACGTCAGTGAGGGCGTCATTAAACGGCAGCAGGGGCTCCGACGAAGTGGACGCCGTCTGGAGCACCTCAGTGAGGAGATTAGTCTTCAGGGCCACCGTAGGGAGATCCAGGTTGAGGACCTCAGCAGCCCGATGGAGCACCATCGTGTAAGAAGCGCCCTCCTCCATGGTAGGCGGAGGAAAGGCAAACCCCGGGTCAGAGGAGACATCAAGGCTGCCAGCCTCCTCTAACTCGTCCGCCCAGTCGTGCTCGGAGTCACACTGACGAGCAAGAGGGTCCTGGGACCCCTCCCAGTCGTCCTCCACCCCTGCCGCATGCGGAACAGACTGCGGCGGCAGGGCAGGGACCGGTGAAGGAACAAACGGCGCCGGGAACGGCGCCGGACGGGGCCGAACCGGCGCCGTGTCCCAATGCGGGTCCCAGGTAGGGACAAAATTGTCCTGGAACCTGGGCAGGGGCGGAACAAATGGCATCCACAGCGGCGCCGGAGGCGGAGCCGAGGGTGGCGCTGGGGCCGGAACCGGCAGCGTGGGACCTTGAGGCGCGGTGGCCGGAGCCAGTGGCGCAGGATCCTGTGGCGCCGGGCCGGAGCCGCCGGTGGCGCCAACGGCCCAAAAGGATCCAGACACGGGACCGCGGGGCCCAAGGGCGCGCCGGCGGGAGCCCGAGGCCTAAACAGGCGGTCCATGGTAGCAAGAAATTCTTGCACCTGTGCGGGAGTCGCCGACGGACCCAGGCAAGGCGGGTAGGCCGCGGGACTCCCGGGCTCCAAAGGAGCCTCAGGGGCAGAACCCCTGTCCCCCTCGTCCGCATCCGAGGACCGACGGGGGGACGTCGGAGAGCGACAACGCTTCTTCGACTTCTTTTTGTGGCATCTCTTACCCGAATCCGAGGGTGAAGACTTGGAGCCCGAGGAGTGATGATGGTGGCCCCGCAAATGCTCTTTGGAGCGGCCCCTAGACCGAGAACGGCGCTGGGACGAGTGCCGAACCTCAAGCAGCTTCCGGCGACGCTCCCTCAAGGCCTTCGGGGCCATGGCCAGACAGTCCCTGCAGGACCGGGAGTCGTGGTCGCTCTCCAGGCAGTAGAGACAGACGCCATGGGGGTCCGCCACCGACATATTGCGACAGCAGGCCCCACAAGACTTAAAACCAGGCATCCCTACGTGCACCAGCGGACCACAGGAGACAAAAAGTCTCAAAAAGAGAGTCAAAAAGTGACTAAGGTACGTGCTCTAACCGGATCTGCGCTTACTGGCGCGGAAAAAGAAAGAACAGACGTCAGCGCGCATGGGTGGCGCCTAAGTAGTCTCCGTGACGTCATCTCGGCGCTTACGACGCCAGCGACGAACGCGGAGCCGCAGGACGCCACCTACCGACGCGCAGGGGTACTGCTGACGAAAAAACTTTCCGGATCCACTCTGACACATGGGGATATTCTAAGGTAAGGAATCTATCACTAACGTGTCTCTTTCAGATGAACAAGTTACTTACCTTCGGTAACGATGTATCTGTAAGAGACATAGGTTAGTTATAGATTCCTTACCTTAGAATTACCCCCATGCGTCAGACTGGATCCGAAGAATTTTTTCTCTTAGCAGTACCCCTGCACGTCGGTAGGTGGCATCGGTCGACTACGCGTCCGTCGCCGTGGTCGCCGGAATAACGTTGCGGTGCCGACTTAGACGACGCCCCTGCGCGCAAACGTCAGTTCTGACACGACTTTCCACGCCAGCCTAGCGCAGATCCGGAGAGAGCTTACCCCTTTAGTCATTTTTTTGACTAAGCTTTTTTCGACTATTGTCTACTTCTTTTTCCGAGTCATCAACTCTTGGTGCGCAAGGGATGTCCCATCGTCGGACCGGCTTCAAGCCCTGCAAGGTCCTTCACAAACTGATGTCTGTGACGGACCAGACGCGAAGGGGTACTGCTAAGAGAAAAAATTCTCTGGATCCAGTCTGACGCCTGGGGTAATTCTAAGGTGAGGAATCTAAGGTAAGGAATCTATAACTAACTGTCTCTTTCAGATAGGCACATACAGTGAAGCTAAAGACAGTGAGGTCCTATATATCACACCTTTTACTAGGATCAATCACACTGCTGGATCTTTATGACAATCTGCCAAGGTGTCTGCCAGATCGAGCTTATAATAAAAAAATATTTAACTAATTGATATTTCCATGTATATAAATGTATATACATATAGATACATAGAGGTCCTTTGGGTCAACCTTCTACAGACATTGTTCTGCTGAGTCATTTTCACTCTGCTTCCATCCATGACATGCATGGGATAATGGTTCAGTCCCCACCAACCATAGGATATCTCGCTGCATCCTGCGTGGCCACTTCCTCTAAAGCAGGGGAATCACTATGGAATGCTGCCATCCATAGCCTATCACTGTTTTACCATTACAAGATGGCCAACACATTGGTTCTAAAAACGGCCACCATGTTCATACTTTAAAGCAAAATGAGACTATGTACAATACCACTCCACGAAGGACACCTGCTGCTATGCTCAGTTTCGTTATTGCAAGCATATGCCTGGCATGTTTATAAAGAAGTATGTTTTATTTTTTCTTTAGTATTTCATTTTTAATTTAACTTTGCTAGCTGTTGATGTTGTAAGCATTTTATTGTGGTTGTGTCAGAAGGTGAATGCAAGAATGATTCAGTGGATGGATGAATGGATGCATGAATGCAAAGATGAGTCACAGGTATGATGACCTATTGAGTCCCTAAACCCCTCATTGACCTAAAAGGCACTTTCATTCATACGCAAAACACACTGGCATTGCCAGTGTTTGTTAAAATAATTTTTAGAGCATACTACAGTTTTCCAGACAGTACTTGAGGGTCGCTTGCTAGTCGCTCATTTAATGTGCAGAATTCATGGACATTGCCTCTAGACCAGGCAACTTTCATGAAACTGTACTGGCCATAGAGTATCATGATTTGCCACTCCTAGACATTGTTTCTAAACGTAGCAGCTATTCTGGAATTTTAAAACAATACACTAAGTACAATACCTCCATAAGACAGCCACCTGCTACTATATTCAATTTTATTTGTTATGGCAAGTATATGGCCACAATGTTTAGGCAGCATCATGTTTTCCTTTTTCCATCTATTAGTCATTTAATTTATCTTGTTTATGTTGTTGAATATATGTGTGTTTTATTGTGACTGTGTAAGTGGGAGAATGTAAGAAGGTGTCAATGGGTGAATGAATGGATGCATAGTGCAAAGATCAATGATAAAGTGAATGTATGATGACTTTTGAGTGGCTAAACCAATCAATGAATAGAGAGGTACTTTCATTTATAAACCAGACCTATTGGCACTGCCAATGCTTGGTTCTCATTTAAGGGCAATCAAGGATCCTCACTGCTACATAAACAATACCTCAATCTTTTCTCCAGGAAGGTATGAGGGTTGCGTACGGATTTAATTAAGATTCCCCTCTGAAAGAGCTAGGACTACAGTTAACTAACCTTTCTTTCTCTTCCAGGGGATCCTAATTAATTGCCCAAAGCACTGAAGCACAAGTTACTACTTGTGTAACGATATATCTGTAAGAGACATTAGTTAGTGATAGATTCCTTACCTTAGAATATCCCCAGGCGTTAGACTGGATCCGGAAAGTTTTTCGCTAGCAGTACCCCTGCGCGTCAGTAGGTGGCGTCGTGCGGTTCCGCGTCCGTCGCAGGCGTCGTATTCGCCGAGATGACGTCACAGAGACTACTTAGGCGCCACCCATGCGCGCTGACGTCAGTTCTGTACACGACTTTCCGCGCCAGGAACGCAGAGCCATGCAAGAAACTGACCATTGGTGCCATGAAACTAGGGCCCTGAAAGGGATGATCTTAACCCTAGAAATCAGTTCGCAGAACGGGGAGGATGGGTGGGGCGGTAAGGAATCTATCACTAACTAATGTCTCTTACAGATATATCGTTACACAAGTAGTAACTTGTGCATCTGAAAGAGACATGTTAGTGATAGATTCCTTACCTTAGAATAGATACCCCAGCAATACCAACCCCGGTGGTGGGTCTGCGAATAGATTACACCAGAAAGTCACGGAGAACAGAACGGCCAAAGAAGCCGTCTCTCCAGACTTGACTGTCAAGGCAGTAATGCTTGGTAAATGTGTGCAGCGAGGCCCACGTGGCTGCCTGACAAATATCCTGCAAGGGATAGCCGCGTCCCAAGGCAGTAGTGGCTGCTGTTGCCCTGGTAGAATGGGCACGCAGTCAATCAATCAATCAATCACGGCATTTATAGAGCGCGCTACTCACCCGGGAGGGTCTCAAGGCGCTGGGGGAGGGGGTAAGTTACTGCTCGAACAGCCAGGTCTTGAGCTGCTTCCTGAAGGCGAGATGGTCCTGGGTTCGCCGAAGGTGAGTGGGGAGGAGTTCCAGGTCTTGGCCGCCAGGTAGGAGAAGGATCTTCCTCCGGCGGTGGTTCTGCGGATGCGTGGTACGGTGGCGAGGGCGTGGCTGGTTGATCGTAGCTGGCGTGTGGGCGTGTAGAAGGACATGCGGTCGTTGAGGTACTTTGGGCCCAGGTCGTGGAGGGCCTTGTGTGCGTGGGTGAGGAGTCTGAACGTGATTCTCTTGCTGACGGGGAGCCAGTGCAGGTCTTTCAGGTGTACGGTGATGTGGCTGTGTCGGGGGATGTCCAGGATGAGTCGTGCGGAGGCGTTCTGGATGCGCTGGAGTCTCTTTTGAAGTTTGGCTGTGGTTCCGGCGTAGAGGGTGTTCCCATAGTCCAGTCGGCTGGTGACGAGTGCCTGGGTGACGGTCTTCCTGGTTTCAGTGGGGATCCATCTGAAGATCTTGCGGAGCATGCGCAGGGTGTTGAAGCATGAAGATGAGACGGCGTTGACTTGTTTGGTCATTGATAGGGAGGAGTCCAGGATGAAGCCCAGGTTGCGTGCGTGGTCCGTTGGCTTGGGTGCGGTGCCCAGGGCCGGGGGCCACCAGGAGTCGTCCCAGGCGGAGGGTGATGAGCCCAGGATGAGGACTTCCGTCTTGTCTGAGTTCAGTTTAAGGCGGCTGTTCCTCATCCAGTCGGCGACGTCTCTCATCCCGTCGTGCAGGTTGGCTCTGGCGGTAGTGGGGTCGTTGGTGAGGGAGAGGATCAGCTGGGTGTCGTCGGCGTAGGAGATGATGTTGAGGTTGTGTCGGCGTGCGATGGCTGCGAGGGGGCTCATGTAGACGTTGAAGAGGGTCGGGCTGAGTGAGGATCCTTGTGGAACGCCGCAGATGACTTCGGTGGCTTCGGATCTGAACGGGGAGAGGCGGACTCTCTGGGTTCTTCCGGCGAGGAACGAGATGATCCATTCCAGTGCTTTCTCTCGGATTCCGATGTTGCTGAGGCGCTTCACTAGGGTGCGGTGGCAGACGGTGTCGAACGCCGCGGAGAGGTCCAGGAGGATGAGGGCAGCTGTTTCCCCGTTGTCGGTTAGGGTTCTGATGTCGTCGGTGGCTGCGATAAGGGCGGTCTCGGTGCTGTGGTTGGCCCGAAACCCGGACTGCGAGGGGTCGAGGGATCCATTCGTCTCGAGGAAGGCGGCAAGCTGTCTGTTGACGGTCCCACAGGAGGCTCCTTTTTAGCCAAGGAGTAACACGCTTTGATGCACCAAACAACCCACCGAGAGATGGTACGTTTGTGCACGGCCCGACCTTTTTTGGCGCCCACGTAGCCAACAAAGAGCTGGTCATCCACCCGGAACTGTTGTGTGCGCTTGAGATAGAACGAGCGCGCACGTTTTGGGTCCAGACGATGGAGCCTCTCTTCCTCTTTTGAAGGATGCGGAGGCGGAAAGAAAGTGGGCAAAGTGATGGTCTGCCCGATGTGGAAGGGTGTGACAACCTTTGGCAAGAAAGAAGGACGGGTCCTTAAAACCACCTTGTCCGGATGAACAGAAAGGAAAGGAGGTTTAGAAGAAAGAGCCTGGAGCTCACTCACTCTTCTGGCAGAGGTGATAGCTACCAGGAAAGCCGTCTTGAGAGTAAGAAGACGTAAAGGACAGTTATGAAGGGGCTCAAAAGGAGCGCACATCAGATAGGTCAAGACAAGATTTAAGTCCCATTGAAGCATTATGAAAGGCACAGGAGGAAACGTGTGTGTAATGCCTTTGAGGAAACGGTTAACAACCGGGGACTTAGAGAGAAGGCTGATCTGGAAGCCTGAGAAAGGCGGAGATGGCCGAAAGATAACCTATGACAGTGCCCAGAGCAGAGCCCTGCTGGGCGAAGGAGAGTAGGAACAGAAGGACCTCAGAAAGAGGGGCAGAAAGGGGATCCACAGACTTAGCTGCGCACCATGCCACAAATCTGTTCCACCTGCAGGCGTATACCGATTTAGTGGAGGGACGCCTGTCTGCCAGAATGACATCACAGACTGCAGGAGGCAAGTCAAATGAAATCAGCTGTCGCCGCTCAATCTCCACGCATGGAGGTGGAGGCTGGACAGGTTTGGGTGGAGGACCGACCCCTGTTGCTGCGACAGAAGATCCTCTTGAAGAGGCAGGCGGATCGATCGCCATGTTGAGTAGCTCGGGATACTAGTATCTTCGTGCCCAATCCGGAGCCACAAGGATGACTTGGGCCCGGTCGCGCCGAATCTTCTTCAGCACTCTGGGCAGAAGTGGTATAGGCGGAAAGGCGTACAACAGACCGCAGCTCCACTCGCGACGAAAAGCGTCGCCGAGCGAGTGCCGCCTTGGAAATTCCAACGCGCAGAACTGATGACACTGCGTGTTCTCTTCGGTGGCGAATAGATCTAACTAAGGCTCTCCCCACTGCAGAAAGAGACCTTGCGCCACGTCCGAGTGCAGACGCCATTCGTGATCCATCAAGCACTGGCGGCTGAGTTCGTCCGCCCTGGCGTTCAGAGAACCTGCCAGGTGTTGAACCACCAAGGTAATGCCTTGATGTTCCAGCCATGTCCAGAGGCGCAGAGCCTCCTGACATAGGGTCCAGGACCCCACCCCGCCCTGTTTGTTGCAATACCACATGGCGGTGTCCGTGAACACCTGCACCACACGTCCCGGGACAGAGGGAAGGAATGCCTTCAGTGCAAGCCGGATTGCCCGAAGCTCCAAAAGATTGATATGGAGCCGGGAGTCCGCCGGAGACCAGAGGCCTCTGATCTCCGCCTCTCCCAAGTGGCCACCCCATCCCAGGAGGGACGCATCCTGTGTGCTCCGGTTGGGGAAGGGAGAGGGATCTGCCATTGACCCAATCGCGATTCGTGAGCCACCACTGCAAATGTCATGCAGTGCCCTCCGAGATCTGGACATGATCGGACAGGTTGCCCTGATGCTGTGCCCACTGGAACTTCAGGTCCCACTGCAGAGCCCGCATATGCCATCTGGCATGTTGCACCAGCAGGATGCAGGAGGCCATCAGGCCCAGGAGCCGGAGGGTCATCCTGACTGAAACCCAGGATAGAGGCTGAAAGATCGGAATCATAGCCTGAATATCCCGGACCCGCTGCTCGGGAGGATAAACCCGAAACAGCGTCGAATCCAGAACCGCTCCGATGAAGGGGAGCTTCTGAGAGGGACTCGGGTGCGACTTCGGCACATTGATGGAGAACCCCAGCAAATGCAGGAGGTCGGCCGTAGTCTGAAGGTGGGTGACAACTGCCTGGGGCGAGCCCGCCTTCAACAACCAGTCGTCGAGGTAGGGGAAGACTGACACCCCTGACCTGCGCAGATGAGCTGCGACCACCGTCATCACCTTCGTGAACACCCGAGGGGCGCTGTTAAGGCCGACGGGGAGCACGGCAAACTGAAAATGCTCCTGGCCTACCGTGAACCTCAGCTAACGCCGGTGGGCCGGCAGGACGGGGATGTGAAAATAGGCGTCCTGCAAGTCCAACGCTACCATCCAGTCTCCAGGGTCGAGGCCAGCCAAGACCTGAGCCAGAGTCAACATCTTGAACTTCTCCTTCCGGAGGAAGCGATTGACGTTCCTGAGGTCCAAGATGGGGTGCAAACCCCCCTTGTCCTTCTTGGGGACCAGAAAGTAGTGGGAATAACAACCACTCCCTACTTCTGGCCCAGGAACACACTTGATGGCCCCCTTGGACAAGAGGGCCGCAACTTCCTGCAGGAGAAGTGCCAAGTGGTCCCCCGACATGCGGTGGAACTGAGGTGGCATGGCTGGGGGGGTGGACTGAAAGAGAAGGGCGTAACCCTTGCGGATGATCTGCAACACCCACTTGTCCGATGTGATAGCGTGCCAGTGGGGGAGATGATGTCTTACAGCAAAAAAATGATGGACGGAATGCTGACAATGCAAACATTCTCCCCCAGTCAAAAGATCTGGGTTAAATCCATCGTTCTTTTGCCCACTACGCCACCCCAGTTTGGACCCAGCCATATGCAAATCAGTCTTGACCCTGTGCCCCATGGGAACAGTCCAGACCGAACTGCCAGGCCAGGTCCTCCCTGGTCCGGAAACAAGCATCCTGGGACCGGTTTCAGGGTATGTCACCCTTCTTCAGCCAGGCTAGCTTGAATCCAGTGGCACAGTGAGCAAGGGGGAGATGATGGCGGACCCTGCCACCCACTGGCGTGGGGTGCCCCACAAAGCTCGGATTAGGAAGGTTTGGAGGTAGAAGCAGCGGGGGCGGAGGTGGACTGACCCCCACGCTGATTCCAAGACCCGCCCCTGCGGAAACCGCGTCCGCGGCCCAGCTGAGGCTGGTTCTGCACAGGCTTGCTGAAGGAACGTGCCGGAGCGCCCCTTCCGTGGCCACGAAAGGAACGAAAACCAGGAGTGGCTGAGCTCCTCGTGGAAAGACCCAAGGACTTGGCCGTGGCCCGCGAGTCCTTAAAACGCTCCAGCGCACTATCGGCAATATCGCCAAACAGGCGAGTGCCATCAAAGGGCATGTCCATGAGTGAACTTTGGACATCTGGCGAGAACCCCTGTAGACCTCAACCAGGCGTGGCGACGAAGCGCCACAGTCGTAGAAATTGCTCTACCTAGTGAGTCCGCGGTGTCCAAACCACACCGGATGGCGAACTTAGCCGCATCTTTACCCTCGGCAACAGCTTGGGACAGCACAGCTTGGGTCTCCTCAGGACACTGAGGCAACACCTGTGCAACTGTATCCCACACCGCGTGGGAATAGCGGCCCAATAGGCATGCGGTGTTCACCGACCGCAGCCCCAAGCTGGCTGAAGAGAACAACCGCTTGCCAAACTGCTCCAGCTTCTTAGAGTCCTTCTCCGGCGGAGCCGTGGGAAAGGCACTCTGGGACGTCGAAGCTTCGATGACCAGACTCTCAGGCGTAGGATGAGTGGTCAGAAAGGCAGGGGCGCCGGGCGATGACGCCGGGCGACGTTCTTATCCACAGGGGCCCCTGTGGCGGGCCGCGACCAAGTGCCCAACAAGACGTCAGTGAGGACGTCATGAAATGGCAGCAGGGGCTCCGACACAGTGGACGCCGTCTGGAGCACCTCAGTGAAGAGGTTAGTTTTGAGGGCCACCGTAAGGAGGTCAAGGTGGAGAACCTCAGCTGCCCGACGGAGCACCATCGTGTAGGAGGCGCCCTTCTCCATGGTAGGCGGGGGAGAGGCAAACCCCGGGTCAGAAGAGACGTCGAGGTCGCCGGCGTCCCCCAAATCGTCCGCCCAGTCCTGCTCAGAGTCACACTGACGAGCAAGAGGGTCCTCGGACCCCTCCCAGTCGTCCTCCACCTCCGCCGCCTGTGGCACCGACCGTGGCGGCAGGGCAGGAGCCGGAGAAGGGACAAACGGCGTCGAGAACGGCGCCGGCCGGACCGGCGCCGTGTCCCAATGCGGATCCCAGGTAGGAGCAAAATGGTCCTGGAATCTGGGAAAGGGCGGAACAAATGGCACCCAGTGCGGCGCCGGAGGCGGAGCAGAGGGTGGCGCTGGGGCCGGAACCAGCAGCGATGGACCATGTGGCGCCGTAGCCGGAGCCGACGGCGCAGGATCCTGTGGCGCCGAAGCTGGATCCGCCGGCAGCGCCGACGGCCCAACAGGATCCTGACACAGGACCGCGGGGCCCGAGGGCGCGCCGGCGGGAGCCCGAGGCCTAAAAAGGCGGTCCATGGTAGCAAGACACTCGTGCACCTGTGCGGGAGTCGCCAACGTACCCGGATAAGGTGGGTAGGCCGCAGGACTCTCGAGCTCCAAAGAAGCCGCAGGGGCAAAGCCCCTGTCCCCCTCGTCCGCATCCGGGGACCGACGGGGGGACGTAGGAGCGAACACGCTTCTTCGACTTCTTTTTGTGTCGTCTCTTACCCGAATCCGAGGGTGAAGACTTGGAGCCCGAGGAGCGAGGACTGTGGCCCCTGGAACGGCCCCTGGACCGGGAACGGCGCTGGACGAGTGCCGGACCTCCAGCAGCTTCCGGTGCCGCTCCCTCAAGGCCTTCAGGGCCATGGCCCGACAGTCCCAACAGGACCGGGAGTCGTGGTCGGTCTCCAGGCAGTAGAGGCAGACATCGTGGTGGTCCGCCACCGACATATTGCGACGGCAGGCCCCACAAGACTTAAATCCAGGCATCCCTACGTGCACCAAGGAAACCAACAGGAGACAAAAGTCTCAAAAAAGGTAGTCAAAAAGTGACTAAGGTACGTGCTCTAACCGGATCTGCGCTTACTGGCGCGGAAAAAGAAAGAACTGACGTCAGCGCGCATGGGTGGCGCCTAAGTAGTCTCCGTGACGTCATCTCGGCGCTTACGACGCCAGCGATGGACGCGGAACCGCATGAGGCCACCTACTGACGCGCAGGGGTACTGCTAGCGAAAAACTTTCCGGATCCAGTCTGACGCCTGGGGATATTCTAAGGTAAGGGATCTATCACCAACGTGTCTCTTTCAGATCAGAATATCAAGCCACTCATAAATAAATAAATAAAAATAGACAAACATAAAAGAGTCCACATTATCTAAACAGGCTTCTCAAGGAAGCATGGCCCACTTCTGCATTAGCTCCTGAGTCGGAATCAAGACTGTTGTATCTCCTGAATGAATGAGTGATGAGATCTCCTTGAAGAACAAATTACTTACCTTCGGTAACGCATTATCTGGTAGAGACTCTATCTAGCTGCAGAAACCCTACCTTTGAATTTCCCAGGTGTCAGGCTGGATCTGGAAACCTTTGCTGAGCAATACCCCTTGCGCGCGACATCGTGAGGTTCCATTCGGCTCCGCTTGACGTCGCTGGCGCCAGTTATGACGTCGCCGTAACTATATAGGCGCCATCCAGGCGTGCGGACGCCAGTACTTTTAGTTTTTCCCATGTCAGAAGCACAGAGCCACGAAGTAACTGACGTAGTCTTGTGCAAAACTAGGGCCCTGAAAGAGGGGGAACAACCCTAGTCCTATAATATCAGTCCGCAAAGCGGGGAGGCAGGGGTGGGGCTGTAAGGAATTTGCAGCTAGATAGAGTCTCTACCAGATAATGTGTAACTGAAGATAAGTAACTTGTTTATCTGATAGAGACTTCTCGCTGCAGATTCCTTACCTTTGAATTCGATACCAAAGCCATACCATCCCGGCGGTGGGTTGCGGACTCACATCCTAAACTAAGTTTTGCAGGACTAAATGGGCAAAATGTCCGTCCCTGCGTACCTGACCATCAAGGCAGTAATGTTTTGCGGATGTGTGCAAAGAAGCCCACGTCGCTGCCTGACGGATGTCTTGGACTGGGACACCCCGAGCCAAGGTCGTAGTCGCAGCCTTTCCCTTGGTGGAATGGGCCCTTAATCCCTCAGGAGGCTGCTTCTTTGCTAAGGCATAACAGATTTTGATGCAGAGAACGACCTAGCGAGAGATGGTCCTTTTCTGCACTGCCCTTCTTTGCTCCCACGTACCCCGCAAAGAGTTGGTCATCCACCCAGAACTCTTTTGTGCGGTCAAGGTAGAACGTCAACGCTCATTTTGGTACCAGTCGGTGGAGACGCTCCTCTTCCTTAGAGGGATGCGGGGAGCAAAGAAGGTGGGCAAAGTGATGGACTGACACAGATGGAATGGGGTCACAACCTTTGTCAAAAGGGATGCTCTGATGCAAAGCACCACCTTGTCCGGAAAGGACATAAGATAAGGAGGTGAGCTTGATAATTCCTGCAATTCACTCACCCTCCAGGCAGATGTAATGTCAACGCAGTCTCCTCCTCCTGCTCCAACACCCTCCGCATGCTTCGCAAGATCTACAGGTGGATCCCGACAGACACAAGAAGAACAGTCACCCAGGCCCTCGTCAGTAGCAGACTTGACTATGGGAACGCCCTCTACGCGGGAGCCCGGCCAAGCTCATCAAGCGACTGCAACGCATACAAACGCCTCCGCACGCCTGATCCTCGACGTACCACGCCACAGCCACATCACCCCCACCTGAGGAACCTGCACTGGCTCCCCGTCGACAGGAGGATCACCTTCAAACACCTCATCCACGCACACAAGGCACTCCACAAAACTGGCCCAGCCTACCTCAACAGACGACTCTTCTTCTACGTCCCCAACCGCCAGCTCCGCTCCGCCGACCTCTCCCTCGCCACCGTCCCTCGCATTCGAAGAACCACCACCGGCGGCAGATCCTTCTCACACCTCGCCGCCAAGACCTGGAACACCCTTCCACTAAGCCTACGACAGACCCAAGACATGCTGACCTTCAGGAGGCTACTCAAGACCTGGCTGTTCGACCAGTAGCAGCACCCCCCCCCCCCCTTCCCTCTCCACAGCGCCTTGAGACCCTCGCGGGTAAGTAGTGCGCTCTACAAATTCTGTGATTGATTGATTGATTGATTGATTGACTAAGAAGGCTGTTTTGAAGGTCAACAGCCGGAGGGGACAATTGTGCAAAAGCTCAAAGGGAGCACACATACGATTGGTAAGGAACAAATTACGGTCCCAAGGTGGCATAACAAAGGGCGTGGGTGGAAATGAGTGAGCCAGTCCTTTTAGAAATCTATTTACAATTGGAGACTTGAAGAGAGATGGCTGGTCTGGCAGCAGCAAAAAAAGCAGACAGAGCAGAGAGGTAACCCCTTGAGAGTTCCCAAAGCAGAGCCCTGCTGGGCAAGGGTTAGAATGAATAAAAGGACAGTAGAAAGAGAAGCAGAAAGAGGGTCAATGGACCTTTCTGTACAGTATAATACAAATTTCTGCCAACGGCAGGCGTATACCATCTTAGTGGAAGGCCGCTTAGCCACCAAAATAACGTTACAGATTTTGGGAGGAAGGTCAAAAGCTATCAACTGCCGCCGCTCAATCTCCACGCATGGAGACGCAGAGTTGACAGGTTTGGGTGGAGAACACCCCCCCCCCCTGCTGCTGCCACAGAATCCCCCCAAAGGGGCAGCCTGATCGGAGGATTGATACTCATTCTCAGAAGCTCTGGATACCAGACTTTCCTTACCCAGTCTAAAGCCACAAGAATAACTTGGGCCCGGTCGCTCCTGATCTTCTTCAGAACCCTGGGCAGGAGTGGTATGGGCAGAAAGGCGTACAACAGGCCTGTGCTCCACTCGTGACGAAAAGCATCACCTATCGATAGCCGCCTTGGAAACTCAGTGCGCAGTACTGCTGACACTGCACGCTCTTATCGGAGGCGAACAAATCTAACCAAGGTTCTCACCACTGCTGAAAGAGACCTTGCGCCACCTCCGACCGGCGACTTCACTCCTGACCCGCTAGGCATCGATGGCTGAGTTTGTCCGCCCTGGCGTTCAGAGAACCTGCCAGGTGTTGAACCAACAGGGTTATGCCCTGCTGTTCCAGCCATGTCCAGAGACAAAGATCCTCTCGACAAAGGTTCCACAACCCCACCCCGCCCTGCTTGTTGCGGTACCACATGGCTGTGGTGTTGTCTGTGAACACCTGCACCAACTTCCCCTTGACAGAGGGAAGAAATGCTTTCAATGCCAACCGAATCGCTCTGAGCTCCAATAAATTTATGTGGAGCCCCGTCTCCGTCGGAGACCAGTGTACCCTGATCTCCACCTCTCCCAGATGGCCGCCCCATCCCAGAAGTGACGCATCTGTCACGACTGTGAGATCTGGTTGGGGAAGTGAGAGAGGTCTGCCATTGACCCAATCGCGGTTCGTTAACCACCACTGCAGATCTTTTGCAGTTCCTTCCGAGATCTGAACCACGTGGTTGAGATTTCCGAGATACTGTGCCCACTGGAACTTCAAGTCCCACTGCAGAGCCCGCAAACGCCATCTGGCGTGTCTTACCAAGAGGATGCAGGAGGCCATGAGGCCCAACAGCCTCAGAGTCAGTGTCACCGAAATCCAGGCTAGAGGCTGAAATATTGGAATCATAGCCTGAATATCCTGGACTCGCTGCTCGGGAGGATAAGCCCGAAACCGCACTGTGTCCAGAACAGCTCAGATGAAAGGGAGCGTCTGAGAAGGAGTCAGGTGTGACTTCGGCACGTTTATAGAGAACCCCAGCGAATACAGAAGGTTCGCCATAGTCTGAAGGTGGGAGACGACTGCTTGGGGCAAGGACGCCTTGAACAACCAGTCGTCGTGGCAGGAGAAGACTGACACCCCTAACCTGCGCAGATGAGCTGAGACCACCGCCATCACCTTGGTGAACACCCGAGGGGCACTGGTAAGGCCGAAGGGGAGCACAGTAAACTGAAAGTGCTTGTGTCCTAGCTTGACCCGCAGGTAACGCCTGTGGCCCGGCAGGATGGGAATGTGAAAATACTCGTCCTGCAGGTCCAACGCTACCATCCAGTCTTCCTGGTCTAGGGCAGACAAGACCTCAGCCCGAGTGAGCATTTTGAATTTCTGATTTTTGAGGAAGAGATTGACGGTCCGAAGATCTAAAATGGACCGTAGCCCGTTCTTCTTCTTCGGAATCAGAAAATAGCGGGAATAACAGCCACTGCCTACTTCTGAAATCGGGACCCTTTCTATAGCTCCCTTGGCCAAGAGAGCCGTAACTTCCACTTGGCGCAACTTTAAATGATCCTCCGTCAGCCGTTCCTGATTTGGCAGAATAGGAGGAAGAAAAGCAAGAATAGGCAGATAATAGCCCTCCTGGACTATCTGCAAGACCCACTTCCGATGTTATGGATCTCCAGTGGGGGAGATGATGACGAATTCTCCCACCAACTGGAGTAGTGTGGTCCTGCAGAATCAGCCTAGGAGTGCTTGGAGGCTGCGGCTTCTGAGGGCAGTGTGGTTGACGACTTCTGGCCTCCATTCCGAGCTCGGAATGCACCGCATCCACGTCCTCACACGACTTGGGCAGTCTGTGCAGGACGGTGGCTGGGATAGGACTGATGCGGCCAGAAACCCCTTCCGTTGCCACGAAAGGGGCGAAAGGAAGACTGGCCATGGGGATGGAGGAGATGCCCAAGGATCTGGCTGTAGCTCGAGAGTCCTTCAACCTGACCAGGGTCGAGTCTGCCTTTTCCCCAAAAAAGCGGGTTTCAGTAAAGGGCATGTCCATCAAATTGGCTTGGACATCGCCCGAGAAGCCAGTTGTTCGAAGCCAGGCGTGGCGCCTCAAGGCCACCGTCGTTGAAATCGATCTACCCAGCGAATCAGTCGTATCTAGGCCACACTGTATTGTGAATTTTGCTGCATCTCTCCCATCCTTGATAGCTTGGGAGAGCACAGCCCGGGCCTCCTCTGGGACTTGTGGCAGCACTTGCGCAATCGTCTCCCAAAGGGAATGGGAGAAACTGCCCAATAACCATGCGGAATTCACCGACTGCAATGCCAGACTGGAGAAAGAAAAAAACCTCTTTAGGAATGAATCCAGCCTCTTGGATTCCCTATCCAGAGGAGCGGAAGGGAATGCCCTTTGGGACGTAGAGGCCTGCACCACCAAACTCTCTGGGGTGGGGTGTTGGCTGAGGAACTTTGGGTCGCCTGGTGCTGGGCGATGTCGGCGTGCAATCGTCCTATTCACAGGAGCACCTGTGCTAGGTTTGGACCATGTTCCTAGAAGAACGTCTGTAAGTGCCTCATTAAAGGGCAACAAGGGTTCGGAAAGTGGAAGCCCCAGGTTGAAGCACCTCAGTCAGAAGATCAGTCCTGACCTGCACCGAGGGCTGCTCCAGTCCAAGGACCTCGGCTGCCCTCTTAACCACCATGGCATAGGATGCCCCCTTCCCCGTAGCCACAGTTGGCGGAGAGAGCATGCCAGTATCTGGAGAAGTATCCAGTCCACTGGCCTCCCCAAGTTCCCCATACCAGTCCAAATTCTCTTCAGAGATTTCCTGTGTTTCAAGAGGGTCCTCAGGCCTTTCCCAATCCTCTCCTGAGCCTAGCACATCCTCAAAGTGCTCAGGTGACAACATAGAACCTCTGGGTTCTGTCGACGTCGGAATCACGTTGATCGACGTCGTTCGGTTCCGCGTCGTTGGGGAGGAGGATGGGGCTTGCGCCACCGACGGGCATCGGTGACGTCGCAGTCACCGACTTCAGGTCCAACACCAGGAAAGGTCGCGATGGCACGACCGGCGTTAGATCAGATCCATGAGGCCCCACTGGCGTCGTGGCCGGAGCAGACGGCATCGAACCCAAGAGGGCCCTTCCAACCCCGCAGGGCCCGGAGGCTCACCAGCAGGGTCGTTCCGCTCAAATGTGCAGCGCATGGCCTCGTAAAACTCTTATCTGAGCGGGAGTCGCTCTGGCTCCCGGAAGGGGGGGAGGGGACAAGAAGTCAACGGTCTCTGGCTCCGCTGAACCGTGCCTAGAGCATCGGTGCTCCTTACCTCTCTCGACACCGGATGCCAGTTTAGGTGAAGATGAAGTCTGCTTGGACTTCTTATGCCTCTTCCCAGAGTGTCGAATGGGAGGAAGAGGACTTAATGCTCCGAGAGCGGTCCTGCAACCTCCTCCTCTTCGATCGGGACATGACCTCCTCGGAGTCTCGCAGGACGGTGTAGACTGCCGGGCCGAGAGTAACTTCATCGCCTGCTCCCTCAAGGTCTTCGGAGCCATTGCCAGACAGTCCAAACACGACTTCGCATCGTGGTCGCGCTCAAGACACCGAAGACATACGCGGTGGGGATCGGTGACCGACGACATGCGGGAACAAGTCCTGCACGGCTTGAAGAACAAGTTACTTACCTTCGGTAACGATATTTCTGTAAGAGACATATATTAGTTATAGATTCCTTACCTTAGAATTACCCCGAGGCGTCAGACTGGATCTAGAGAAATTTGGTTCGTACCAGTACCATTGCGCATCAGTAGGTGGCGCCGGTTGACTCCACGTCCGTTGTCGGCGTCGTGGTCGCCGGGATGACGTTGCGCTGTCTACTTAGACGCCGCCCCTGCGCGCTGATGTCATTTCTGACACGACTTTCCACGCAAGAAGCGCAAAGCCATGCAAGACACTGACCACTGGTGCACAAAACAAAGGCCCTTGAAGGGAGTCCCTATCCCTAGACGTCAGTTCGCAGAACGGGGATGATGGGAGGGGCGTTGAATTGAAATAACATTTTTATAGCGCATGGCTACCCGGAGGCATCCCAGCGCTGGCAGTAGCAGCAGTAGTGAGTTTCATCAGTTAGGGAAAAGCAAGGTTTTCAGCAATTTACGGAAGACTAAGTGATTAGATTCTACACGTAATTGGGGGAAGAGAGTTCCAGAGTCTAGCCGCATTAAAGAAAATTGCCGGCCCCCGCTTCTAGCTTTCCTGATCCTAGGGACGATGACAAGATTCATATTCTCCGAACGAAGGCTTCTCTTGGGCCGGTAAGACTGAATAATGCTCTGAAGAATGGCGGGGCCTATTCCGGCTAGAGACTTATGGGTAATGCATAGAGCTTTGAAATTAACTCTCTCCCGAACTGGTAGCCAATGAAGTGCTCTCAGGGCAGGTTTGGCTGAATGATGTTTAGGAATGCCTAATAAGAGTCTTGCTGCCCAATTCTGTATTGTCTGTAGCTTGGAGAAGGTCGCAGCAGGGGCACCCAGATAAAGGGCATTCGCATAATCCAGCCGGGACAAGATGAGAGCCTGGACCATAACCTTCCTTGCTTGGAAAGGAAGAAGGGGAAGTACCTTCCGAATCATTTTCAAAATACCATAGCAAGTAGCTGCTGTAATCCGTGCTTGTGTCTTAAATGTGAGGTCTTGGTCAATCCAAACACCCAGACTTTTTAACTGGGTCTTAGGGGTAGGGGCTAGGCCGAGAGAGGTCGGCCAGATTGCTTTTAGATCAAGGGGAGAACTATTACCCAAGATCATAACTTCGCTTTTTTCCCCATTCAATTTTAGGAAAGACTCATTCATCCAGTTGGCAATTTCTTCCAAGCATGGACGCAGACTGAGAGGGGAATTTTCGGCTCTATTGAGCCCAATTACAAGTTGCGTGTCATCTGCATAAGTGACTATCTGCACTCCAAAAGGTAGAACCACCTCTGCAAGGGAACAAGTGTAGACATTAAATAAGGTGGGACTCAGGGAAGATCCCTGAGGGACTCCACAACAGAGGGGCATCTGCTTAGAGTTCACCTCATTATCGAAAACCTGAAAGGATCTATTGCTCAGAAAGGACTGTAGCCATGACAGAGCGGTTCCAGTGACACCCAGTTTCCTAAGTCTGTGGATCAAAATGCAATGGTTTACTGTGTCAAAGGCCGCGCTGAGGTCCAAAAGAAGGACCACAGCGGTGCCTCCGGAGTCCACTATTTTTCTTGACTCTTCCACTACAGAGAGCAAAGCTGTTTCCGTTCCCTGAAGGGGACGGAAGCCTGTTTGAGACCGATGGAGAAGCTTGTGAGTCTCTAGAAATGAAGATAATATTGAATTAAAATATTTTTCAGCAATTTTGCTGACCCCTGGAAGCAGGGATATGGGACGATAATTTCCCAGAATGGAAGAATCAAGGCTGGGTTTTTTTAAAAGTGCCTTTACCATAGCTTCCTTCCATGGGGGAGGAACCACTCCAGAAGAAAATGAGGTATTAATTAATTCTAGGATTACAGGGGAGACAGCGCCCGCCACCTTCCTCAGTATCTTTAGGAATCTATAACTAATATATGTCTCTTACAGATATATCGTTACAGAAGGTAAGCAACTTGTTCATCTGAAAGAAACTATTAGTTTTAGATTCCTTACCTTTTTTTTTTTTTTTTTAAGTTTTGAAAACCTTTATTGAAACAATAAGATGTTATCCACAGCAGAATGCCCACATTTCTGAAAGGGCCGGCACAGCAAGGCAATGTTCAAAGAGTTACTACAAGAGGAAGAGGGACAACACAGCATGCCGCCTACAACCGCATCGGGCCGGCCGCGTCAGATGACATAGGAGCATGGTAAGAACAGGGATTTCAGTGGAGGCACGTGGTGTAGAGTAACATCTTTCAAACTTCAACTTTCCACTCTTGTGTCGTGTGCTCTATAGCTATAACTTGTGTGATATGGCGTAGTTCATGCCTGGAACTATGGAGTAATGTGTCCAGATAACCCCGAATACACTGTGCAGCGTGTGTGTCGCCTTGGGGGGGACCATTTCTCACCTGTGCGTCTCATGTCTGTGGGGTAGTGAGGGGGGGGCCGGTGAAAGCGTGCCCTCAGCGCGTTCCAGTAAGTATGTTTGCAGAGGTGCCCAGATATCCCGGGGCCGGGAGGAGGGAGGCAGGAGTTCAGCGTATGTGTGTAGTTGTTCTTGGCAATAAATGAGGTCTTGGAGCCAATCCTTAAATTTTGGTGCTCTCCCTCTGCCCCATCTGCAGGCGATCTTTCTCTTAGCAAGGAGGAGTGCGATGGATGTGTATTTTCGGATTTGGGTCGCTATAGGTGCAGTGTATCCCAGGAGTGCAGTCAGAGGGTCTACCGGGATGTGTGTGCCAGTCATTAGGTCTAATGCTGTCATTACCTCCGACCAGAATCGACGGATTGGTGGGCAGTCCCAGGCTATGTGTTGGAAATCGGCTCCTTCACTGCCGCATCGGTCACATTTGTCGTTGTCACGGAGTCGCAGGCGGTGTAAGCGCGCCGGTGTGTAGTAGAGTCGATGGATGAATTTGTAATGGAGGAGGCGAAATTTGCTGCTAGCAGAGATTTCCCCTGTTTGCCTGCAGCAGAAGGACCATTGATCATCAGTCAGGGGATGGCCCAGTTCTGTTTCCCATCTAGTCTTTGCTAACGGGGGTCATATTCTCTATTGTCCTGAACTGTACGATACAATAGTGAGACAACATGGGAAGGGGTGATTTGTTGTAGGAGAGCGTGCAGGGGGACATGATAGGGGGTTCCTGAGGGAAACAAGGAGTAAGGGCTTTTACATCCTGTCGCAGTCTAATGTAGTAGAATCGTTCCAGGGGGAGGGGTTGTAGGGCCAAAGAATTTGTCGCACGTGCGAAATTTACTCTTTGCGTACAGCTGTCCCCAGGTATGGATTGACAGTTTGCGTAGCAATCTGCGACATCCGCCCTCCTGTGTCACCCGGATATCTTGCCTACCGGCCAGAGGAAGGAGGGGGGAATATAGTAAGGGGGTGCGTGTGATATTCGCTAAATCTCGCCATGCGCTGGTGGTGCATTGGACGGTGGTGGAGGCGTGACTTCGCGTAACTGCAGGGGTGCTTAAGTACGCAGTGCTGGGGATAGGGTGCATATATCCGTCTTCGATGGCCAGGTGTGGCATATAGGGGGGGGGGGTGTATCCAGTAGGAGGCGAAGTGGGCTTGAGCACAGATAAAGTACAGTTCCAGGTCTGGTATCTCCATTCCGCCCTCACTGAAGGGACGTGTAAGGATATCCCAGCGTAATCTAGCCTGTTTACCTCCCCATACAAGCCGAATGAGTTGGCTTTTGAGGGTCGAGAAGAAGTGGCGGCTAGGGGCATAGGGAATATTTATAAATAAATATAATAGTTTGGGCAGTATGACCATTTTTATGAGGCGGCTCTTCCTGCCATGGATAATGGCATTGCAATCCAGCGTGTGATTTTGTCCACCAAAGAGTTCAGTGCCCTGCCGTAGTTAGCCTTCATTAATTCTTCGCGATTGCGGGATATGACTATCCCTAAATAGGTGAGTGTATCATCGCACCACGCTAGGGGGTAGTCCGGTACAAATCTGGGAGTGGAGTCAGTAAGGGGGTAAATTTGGGATTTTCCCCAATTAATATTTACTCCGGAGAGATGCCCAAAGAGGAGGAACTGTCGGAGGATGGGATTCAGGCTCACCTCCGGGTGCTGCAGATAAAGGGTAAGGTCGTCTGCATATAATGAGATAAAAATTTGCCGTTCAGGGTAGATGAGGGCATGTGCGCGAAAGTGTTGGCGTATCTTGGCAGCCAAGGGCTCGATAGCCAGGGCGAATAATAGGGGGGACAAGGGGCATCCCTGTCTGGTTCCCCTGGCTATAGTAAAGGGAGCCGAGCGCTTTCCGTTGATCATTATCGTGGCCCGCAGGCCATTGTAAAGCAAGTTTATCCAGGCCAGGAACGGGAGGGGGAACCCCATGCGTCGCAGAACGAAGGCTAAATAGTCCCATTCTAGGGAATCGAATGCCTTAGTGGCGTCTAAAAAGATGGTAGCGGCGTTGGTGTCGGGCTCTATATCGTGGAGAATTGCAAAGAGGGTACGCAGGTTGTGAGATGTACTTCTAGTCGGCACGAAACCCGACTGATCGGGAAGGACCAGGACAGGCATGAGGGGGCTGATGCGATTGGCGATTAGCTTAGCTAGGATCTTGGCGTCCACGTTGATAAGGGACAAAGGCCTATATGAATCCACCAGCGTCGCTGATTTCCCCGGTTTGGGCAGGGAGATGATAAGCGCTTCACGCATCGATGGAGGTAAGATGCCTGTTTCTCGGGCTTCCTCGAGTACGTGACATAGGGCAGGGATGAGAAGATGTCTGAATATTTTATAGAATTCGGCCGGAAGGCCATCGGGTCCTGGGGCTTTGCCCGACTGCAATTGCATAATTGCGGAGATTATTTCCTCATCTTCATGGTGGGCTAAGAGGGCCTCTCTCTGGCCGTCCCCCAGCCATGCAATAGCTGTGTCCTCGAAAAATGAGGTGAAATCCTCAGGGTGCCTTCTATGTGTCGTATACAGTTTTTTGTAAAACCTCTGGAAGGTGTCTATTATGTCAGAAGTGCTCCGGTGGAGCTGACCCTCTT
This sequence comes from Calotriton arnoldi, assembly GCA_963921515.1. Taxonomy (NCBI): domain Eukaryota; kingdom Metazoa; phylum Chordata; class Amphibia; order Caudata; family Salamandridae; genus Calotriton; species Calotriton arnoldi. Next base: position 100,873 of record CAWUFW010003619.1, read on the forward strand.
CATCCTCTATCTCTAGGATCGTGTTGGCAAATTGGGGGGGGCGGGTCACTGAGGCTAGTGCTCTCCCTGGTCTTTCTCCCTCGCCGTAGCGTCGGGCCCGGTGGTACTTCCCTCTAAATTTACACTCCCTTTCCGCCGTTTCTTGGTATTCATTGAGGAGGTCATGTAGCTGAGCTTTCTGTTCCGGAGTGGGTGAGTCCCGGAGTGTCACTTCTGCCTGCTTAATTGTTCTCTCTAGTTTCTGTAATGTATTTCGAATATCTTTTAAAACTCCGCCACTTTTAGCTATGCAGATACCTCGCATGGTGACCTTAAAGGCTTCCCATACGGTAGAATATTGCGAAACCAAATTATCGTTCCGGGGGAAAAATTCGGAGATTTCCTGCTCAAGCTCATCTTTAAATACCGGGTCTAATAATGATTGCGGGTTGAGTCTCCAGGAAAAGTATGGTGGGTCTTCGTGAGGTGGCGTAAGAGAGAGAAGGACGGGTGAGTGATCCGAGTATGTGCGTGAGAGGTGAGATGCATGCGCCAACCAAGGTGTCAACCCTTTATCTATAAGCCAGCCATCGATGCGGGACCAGGAGGAGTGAGCAGTGGAATAACAGGTCCCCTCTCGGGCTTGTGGATGTAGGGTCCTCCAGGCATCCGTGAGACTATGTTCCTCCATAATACCTTGGAGGGTCTCCTGCGCGTTGGAGTAGTGGCGAGGTTGTGGGTGTGATCTGTCTAAGACCGGATTGATGGTCACATTGAAGTCCCCTCCCCATATGAGGTGTGTGGAGCCTATATCCATTATCTTGCCCCAGAGTATGCGGAAGAATTCCGGGTCATCAGTGTTGGGCCCATAGCAGGAGACTAGTGTGATAGATTGCGCGGCGAGTCTACCCCAGAGAATACTATAGCGGCCCTGTGGGTCCCCATATGAGCCGATGGGGGTGTAGGGGATCGAGCGTTTCACCAAGATGAGGGTACCCCGGGCATAAGACGAATAGGACGAGAAGCATTTGGTGGTGGCCAAGCGAGCTGCAAAGGTGGGGGGGTGGGTTGGGGGCGAGGTGTGTTTCTTGAATCATGGCACAGTGGATGTTGTGGCGCTCTAGATACGAGAGGATGTGGCGGCGTTTGCGGGGATCGCCCAGCCCTCTGATATTCCAGGTTAAAAAGTTATATTGGATGGGTTTAGGATGTGTCTCCATTTGTGTCTTCTAATTCGGGTGCATGAAGTATGTCAAGGTTATATTCTGAATTTACTGCATGAACAGATTCTATTGAGGTGGAACAATAACACTCTATATAAAACCGGTCCCCATGACCTCCCCCCTCCCACAACAGCGACCCAAACTCGCCGTGGCCTATCCCTCCCCCCTCCCAACAACAATTCGTAGCCTTCTCCCCAACAGGGGGCAGAGGGCTCAACAAATTACCCATGTATGATACGAAGTACGTAGGGTTCACCTGATGGGTGGATTCCAGAGGGCGGACAAGTTCTCCTTGTCAGAACGAGGGTGCTCGGGCAGTTTTGTATAGTTTCATCTCGGCGTTAGTTGAAAGGTATTACTATGGTTACATGAATACGGCCCACGTGTCAGCCTGGCAGATGTCAAGTAAGGGAACTCCACGTCCCAAAGCAGTAGTGGCCGCCGCCCTTGTAGAGTGGGCGCGCAGTCCTACTGGAGGTTCCTTTATAGCTAAAGAATAGCAGATTTTAATGCATAGGACAATCCATCTAGAGATGGTACGTTTGTGCACTACCCGACCCTTCTTGGCACCCACATGACCCACGAAGAGTTGATCGTCCACCTGAAATTCTTTAGTGCGGTAAAGGTAGAAAGACAGCGCATGTTTTGGGTCTAGATGGTGGAGTCTCTCCTCCTCTTTGGAGGGATGCGAAGGCGGAAAGAAGGATGGCAATGTGATGGTCTGACCTATGTGGAAAGAGGTAACCACTTTGGGCAGAAAAGAAGGCCTAGTACAGAGGACAACTTCAATCAGGGAATTGTAAGCGCGCTACTCACCCGTGAGGGTCTCAAGGCGCTGAGGGGGGGGGTCCGCAGATCTGTTTAGCCGAAGAGCCAGGTCTTGAGGGTCTTCCTGAAGGTGTTCAGGGAGGGGGCGCATCGGATGTCTGCTGGTAGCTCGTTCCAGGTCTTGGCTGCAATGTGAGAGAAGGATCTTCCGCCTGCTCTGGCTCTGTGGATGCGCGGGGTTTTGGCCAGTGCGAGGTTGGAAGATCGGAGGTTTCTTTTGGGTACGTGGAAGTTGATTCTGTTGTTGAGGTATTTGTGTCCGTTGTTGTGTAGGCATTTGTAGGCGTGAGTGAGGATTTTGAAAGTGACTCTTCTCCACGGGGAGCCAGTGGAGACTTCGTAGGTGTTGGCTGAAGTGTTCGTGTCGGGGGATGCCGAGGACGAGTCTGGCGGCGGTGTTCTGTACTGTCTGGAGTTTGCGGAGTAGGGACTTGTTGATGCCGGCGTAGAGTGCGTTTCCATAGTCCAGTCTGCAGGTGATGAGTGCGTGGGTGTCTGTCTTCCTTGACTCAGGGGGGATCCACTTGAAGGTCTTGCGGAGGATGCGGAGGGTGTTGAAGCAGCTGGAGGTGACGGCGTTGACCTGTCGGTTCATGGAGAGTGATGAGTCGAGTACGATGCCGAGGTTCTTGGCGTGGTCTGAGGGGGTAGGTGGGCTTCCGAGGGCGGTCGGCCACCAGGTGCTGTCCCATGCAGAAGGGGTGGTACCGAGGACGAGGACTTCTGTCTTCTCGGCGTTGAGCTTCAGGCAGCTGTTGGTCATCCAGACTGCGACGTCTTGCATTCCTTTCTGGAAGTTGAGTTTGGCAGTGGTGGGGTCTTTGGTGAGGGAGAGGATGAGCTGGGTGTCGTCGGCGTAGGATACGATGTTGAGGCCGTGTTGTCGGACGATGGCTGCGAGGGGTGCCATGTAAATGTTGAAGAGGGTGGGGCTCAGTGATGAACCCTGTGGGACTCAGCAGGTGATTTTCGTGGGGTCGGAGAGGAAGGGTGGGAGTCTGATCCTTTGGCTTCTTCCGGTGAGGAATGATTGGATCCAGTCCAGGGCTGTTCCTTGTATGCCTGAGTCATGTAGTCTGACGACTAGTGTGCGATGGGAGACGGTGTCGAAGGCCGCTGATAGGTCGAGTAGGATGAGGGCTGCGGAGTGGCCTTGGTCCAGGAGGGTGCGGATGTCGTCTGTGGCGGCGAGTAGGGCGGTCTCTGTGCTGTGGTTGCTTCGAAAACCGGATTGGGATGGGTCGAGGATGGCGTTTTCTTCAATGAATCGTGTCAGTTTCCTGTTGACTGTTTTCTCTGCAACTTTGGCTGCGAAGGGGAGGAGCGAGATGGGCCGATAGTTCTTGAGGTCGGTGGGGTCAGCTGTGGGCTTCTTGAGCAGGGGTCTGACTTCTGCGCGCTTCCAGTCGTCTGGGAAGGTGCCTGTTTTGAAGGTGGTGTTGATGGTGCGTTGTAGTTCGGGTGCGATGGCGGCCACGGCTCTGTGGTAGATGTGAGGGGGGCAGGGGTCGGTGGGGGCCCCCGAGTGGATGCTTTTCATGGTCAAGGCGGTGTCTTCGGCCGTGATCGGTGTCCAGTTGGAGATGGTGGGCTGGCTGGTGTTTCTGGGGGGCGGGGGGCCGTCTGTGGCGCCTGGTGGATGGTCGATGAAGTTGTCGTAGAGGTTTTTGATCTTGAGGTGGAAATAGGTTCCAAGCTTGTCGCAGAGGTCTTGGGATGGGGTGATGTCTGTGGCTTCGCTGCGTGGGTTGGTGAATTCTTGAATGACACTGAAAAGTTCCTTGGGGTTGGTGGAGTTGGCCAGGATTTTGTTGTGGATGAAGTTCCTTTTGGTGGCTCGGATCTGGTTGTGGTAGTCCGTCATGGCGTCCTTGTAGGTGGTGTGGTTTTCGGTTGTCTTGGTGTTTCTCCAGTTCTTCTCCAGGCGTCTGCAGGTGCGTCTGGCTTCTTGGAGAGCGGTTGTGAACCAGGCGGCTTTCCTGGGGCGTTGTCTGTCGGGGTTGCGTAGCGGGGCGAGCTCATCTGCGCAGTTGGAGATCCAGGTGTGGAGTTCTCTGGCTGCGTCGTTTGCGCTGTTTGCGTCGGGTGCCCAGGTGTGGTTGTCTCGGTTGAGGGTGGAGTTAAGTTGCTCGTCGGTAACCTTGCTCCAGTTCCTTCGTGGTGGGCGTGGGGCTGGTTTGGGTGCCTTGGGTTTGTTGATGGCGAAGTGTACGCAGTGGTGGTCGGTCCATGTCCGGATGGACAGAAAGAAAAGGAGGCTTTGAAGATAAGGCCTAAAGCTCACTCACCTTGCGAGCAGAGGAGATGGCAAGCAAGAAAGCAGTTTTCAAAGTAAGGAGACGAAGAGGACAATTATGTAGTGGCTCAAAAGGAGCACACATAAGAAAAGTGAGAACAAGGTTCAAGTCCCACTGGGCATTACGAAGGGAGAAGGAGGGAAGAGATGAGTAATGCCCTTCAGAAATCAGTTAACAATAGGGGACTTAAAAAGAGAAGGCTGATCAGGAAGCCTAAGAAAGGCTGAAATGGCTGAGAGGTAGCCCTTAAGAGTGCCCAGAGCAGAGCCCTGCTGGGCCTAAGAAAGAACAAAGAGGAAACCCTCTGAAAGAGGGGCAGAAAGGGGATCCACAGCCTTTGCTGTGCACCATGCCACAAATTGGTTTCATCTACAGGCGTATACCATTTTAGTGGAGGGACGCCTGGTTGCCAAGATTACATTACAGACTTAGGGAGGAAGGTTGAAAGCTGTTGCTGCTAAATCTCCAAGCAAGGAGTTGGAGGCTGGACAGGTTCAGGTGGAGGACCGTCCCCTGCTGCTGCGACAGAAGATCCTCCCGAAGAGGCAGTCTGATCGGAGGATCGATGGCCATGCTCAAGAGCTCGGGGTACCAGACTCTTCGTGCCCAGTCAGGAGTCACAAGAATGACTTGGGCTTGGTCGCGCTTGATCTTCTTCAGCACTCTGGGTAGAAGTGGTACAGGCGAAAAAGCGTAAAGGAGGCCGCAACCCCACTCGCAACGAAAAGCGTTGACTAGCGAGTGCTGCCTTGGAAATTCCAATGCGCAGAACTGCTGACATTGCGCGTTCTCTTCGGTGGCGAATAGATCTAACCAAGGCTCTCCCCACTGCTGAAAGAGACCTTGCACCACCTCCGAGTGAAGACGCCATTCGTGATCCATCATGCACCCGCGGCTGAGCTCATCTGCCCAGGCCTTCAGGGAACCTGCCAGGTGTTGAACCACCAGAGACATGCCCTGATGTTCCAGCCATGTCCAAAGGCGAAGAGCCTCTTGACAGAGTCCACGACCCCACCCCGCCCTGTTTGTTGCAGTACCACATGGCGGTGGTGTTACCCGTGAACACCTGCACTACCCTTCCCTTTATAGACGGAAGGAATGCCTTCAGTGCAAGACGAGGCCCAACAGCCTCAGGTCATTCTCACCGAAACCCGGGTAGAGGCTGAAACATCGGTATCATAGCTCGAATATCCCAGACTCGCTGCTCGGGAGGATAGGCCCGAAACTGCTCTGTATCCAGAACTACTCCGATGAAAAGGAGCTTCTGAGAGGGAATCAGGTGCGACTTCGGCACCTTGATAGTGAACCCCAGCGAATGCAGGAGGTCCGCCGTTGTCTGGAGGTGGGAGACAACCGCCTGGGGCGAGCCCGCCTTCAGCAGCCAGTCGTCAAGATAAGGGAAGACTGGAATCCCTGATCTGCGCAGATGAGCTGCAACCACCGCCATCACTTTCATGAACACCAGAGGGGCGCTGGTAAGGCCAAAGGGGAGCATGGTAAACTGAAAATGCTCGTGGCCTACCATGAACCGTAGGTAACGCCGATGGGCAGGCAGGACGGGGATGTGAAAATAAGCGTCCTGCAAGCCCAACTCTACCATCCAGTTCCCAGGGTCGAGGGCAGACAAGACCTGAGCTAAAGTCAACATTTGGAACTTCTCCTTGTGGAGGAAGCGGTTGACGTCCCTGAGGTCTAAGATAGGACGCAGGCCTTTGTCCTTCTTGCATATCAGACAGTAGTGGGAATAGCAACCACGACCTACTTCTGGCACAGGGACGCGTTCAATGTCACCCTTGGCGAAGAGAGCCGTAACTTCCTGACGGAGAAGGGCCAGATGATCCTCCGACATGCGATGGAGTGTAGGTGGCATGGAGGGAGGGATAGTCTCGAAGGGGAGGGAGTAGCCCCTTCGGACTATCTACAAAACCCACCTGTCCGACGTGATGGTGTGCCAGTGGGGAGGTGATGGCGGATCCTGACGCCCACTGGCAAGTGGTGGCCCTGAAAGGTCGGACTAGGAAGATTTGGAGGCTGATGCAGAGGGGGCTTTGGTGGACTGGCCTGCCCGCTGGCCCCCAGACCTACGGCGCTGTGTCCCACGTCCCCAGCCGCGCAGAGGCAGGGCAGCTTGCGCAGGCCTGTGGCTCTGGGTGGAACGTGGTGGGGCACCCCTTACGTAGCCACGAAAGGCAGACTGCACTGAACGAGAGGTGGCAGCGAGGCCCAAGGATCTGGCCGTAGCCCAGGAATACTTGTAGTGCTCGAGCGCATTGTCCACCTTGTCGCAAAATAGGCGACGGCCATCAAAGGGCATGTCCAAAAGGGTCGATTGGACATCCCCAGAGAAGCCAGTGGATCTCAGCCAGGCGTAGCATCTCAAGGCTACTGACGTAGAAATCATTCTACCCAGCGAGTCGGCGGTAGCCAGCCCACATCGGATGGCGAACTTTGCTGCGTCTCTACCCTCTGCGACCGCACGGGGGAGTACGGCCCAGGCCTCCTCCGGGCACTGTGGCAGCACTTGCGCAACCATGTCCCACACAGAGTTGGTGTAACGGCCTAAGAGACATGCGGTGTTCATCGACCGCAGTCCTAAGCTGGTGGAAGAAAACATCTTCTTCCCAAGATGGTCCAGCTTCTTGGATTCCCTATCTGGGGGAGCATTGGGGAACACGGATTTGGAGGTAGAGGCTTGTACTACCAAGCTCTCGGGGGTAGGGTGTTCGGGAGAGCAAAAGTGGGTCGCCCGGGGCCGGGTGGTGGCGTCGGGAAATCATCCTATCCACAGGAGCCCCTGTGCTGGGCTTGGACCCAGTGCCTAGAAGGATGTCTGTGAGGGCCTCACTGAACGGCAGCAGGGGCTCCGAAGAGGCCACTGCTGGCTGAAGCACCTCAGTCAGGAGGTTAGTCCTGACTGCAACCGTAGGAAGCTCAAGGCCTCAGCCGCGCTACCCAACACTACAGCGTAGGATGCTCCCTCCTCCGTGGCCATGGTAGGGGGAGACAGCATGCCAAAGTCTGGGGAGGTATCCAAACCACTGGCAATACCAAACTCCTCTAGCCAGTCCGGATCCTCAAGTTGGTCAGTTAGAGGGTCACCAGACCCCTCCCAGTCCTCCTCACCCTCCTCTGGCTGCCAGTCAGGGCGATAGGGAACGCCAGGAATGAACAGTGGGACAAAAGTACCCTCCAGCGCCGGTACCGACGTCGGTCCGGCGCCGTGTCCATATCGGGGATGAGGCTGGGGTCGACGCCAGTTGGAGGCCCAACAGGCGCCAGGGGCATCGTCACTGGAATCGGCGCCGGGGAAGGTATCGTGAGGTCGACCGGCACCGATCCGGATCCAGGCCTGGATCCATGGGGGCCCGCCAGCATCGAAGGCCTAGGGTCTTACCCAGCCGAGTCCGTGGGGCCCGAAGGCACGCCTGCAGAGTCAGGCTGCCCAAAAATGCTGTGCAGCGCTTCGTAGAACTGACGAAGCTGGGCAGGGGACGCTCTGGCTCCATAAAAAGGAGGGAAGCGTGGAGCCGTCCCAGCGGGCTCCGAAGAAGGAGCGGGAGAGCGACGGTGCTTCTTCGCCTTCTTCTTGTGCTTCGACTTACCCGATGAGTGCGAAGACTTCGATGACGAATGGTGTTGGCTCCGCGACCGGTCCCGCTAGCTTCCCCTCGACCAGGACCTCGAGCGGCGCGGAGCGGACTGCCGGGCCTCCAAAAGCTTTGGGACCGCTTCCGCAAAGACTTCGGGTTCAGGGCCCAGCAGTCGGAGCACGACTTCAGGTCGTGGTCGCACTGCAGGCACACGAGGTGCGGATTGGTCACAGACATCAACTTGTGACAGGAGTCACAAGGTTTGAAGCCGGGTCGACGGTTAGACATCCTTCGTGCACCAGGAGTCGAGAGACTCAAAAGGATGTCAACAAAAAGTCGAAAAAGAGTTAGAAAAAAAATGACTAAGCACTGCTCTCTCTGGATCTGCGCTGACTGGTGCGGAAAAGGAAGAACTGGCGCGCAGGGGCGGCATCTAAGTAGACAGTGCGACGTCATCACGCCGACGACGGACGCGGAGTTGACCGAGGCCACCTACCGACGCGTAAAGTTACTGCTACGAAAAAATTTCTCAGGATCCAGTCTGACGCCTGGGGGTAATTCTAAGGTAAGGAATCTATAACTAATAGTCTCTTTCAGATACCAGTCTTCCCCGAAGACACCCCTCGCACACAGTCGGAAAAACTCCAAAATTTGACAAAAGTCGAGAAAAAGCATGCCAAAAACCGACAGAGGGGTAACTCTTCCCAGATCGGCACTTAACTGGCACGGAAAGAAAAGAACCAACGTCCACGCGCATGGGTGGCGCCTATATAAGCACCGCAACGTCATAACCGACTATAACGACACAGACGACGTCATGCGGAGCCGAATGGAGCCACCCGACGTCGCGCGCAAGGGGTATTGCTCAGCAAAAGTTTCCGGATCCAGCCTGACGCCAGGGAAATTCAAAGGTAAGGAATCTGCAGCTAGAAATCTCTATCAGATGCCGCTTTACAGATCCCTGCAAAGTATTTTGTTTCTTAGGAAGGCTGCCTTACCCCTCAGAGAAAGCACCCTAGGCCTACAAGATAAATATCTGTAAGTGTTTCGGTAACACAACAGAATGCCGGAAATGATGCATCAAGAAATGGACTGCTTCAGATCTCAACAGGCCCATAATTGATAAAGAGATGCTCTAACAGCCACAGGTCCTTAGTTAAATCCAAATAGTACTTGAAATACACTTTTACCATCAATGCTGTGCAAGATCCATTATGCATAAGAGAAATTTTGAAAAAAGTTTGAAAGGGAAATGGTCTAATTAACAGGGAAATTAGACACCTGCGATAGAAAACTGGGATAAGTCCTCATTACAACCTTTTGTTTGTGCAATGCTGTATTCAGTTCATGGGAACAAAAAGCCTGTATCTCACCAACGCTGCACAGTGTATAGATGTTTCAAGAACTATTAAAAGAGAAATGCCAATTAAGAAATGTATGCCCTCTTCTGGAAAAGATTGGGCCATTCACTTCTGGCGCATGAAGTTTGCAGAGTACGAAGGACATTTGATGCACAGCGTTGTGCAAACCTATAATCCAGTGTTTAAGAACACCAAGGGCTAGGTTCACAACATTAAATTTACACGTGTAGATTTACTCACATGTAAATCTACTACCGTAACTAGGTTTAAATGTAGACTTTTTTTTTTTTTTACACTATTCACCATTTCATAGTGTAGATTTACATCCACTGGTGGAGCCTCCTACAGTAGGATCTAGGAGTGTTAAGGTAAAACTAGTAACATTTCACTCATACATGGAGATCTCCGCTACCAAGGCGGTGATCACCCTATGGAAAAGTATAGGAAAAAATATAAAAGTTAATCATTAAAAAAAAAAACATCATCACAGATGATCCCAGATGTGTGCAAACTGCTTTTTGTCGAAGAAGTCTGAGTCACAAGACTTATTGTTCCAGAATGCAGACGCAAACTGGTTCTCCCTTAGATTGTTTTCCGCACAGCGTGGGAGCAGAGTAAGGGGAGTGCAATGTCAAAGACAAAGTGGGCTGTGCGTAGTGAAGGGAGTAAAGAATGATAGAAACGTCTGTGATCATGGCTCGCTTCCAGGGAGAAGGGTGAGTGCATGTGAATCTACAGCACTATGCGCTAGTAACAAATGGTTGCAACTTAAGTAACAATTTCTGTTTGTTGCATGTGTGACTGAAGATATACATGTTCTGCAACTATAAAGCAGGCCCTATTGAATACGTTACTTGCCTTAAGTACCACTCATCTGGTAGAGACTAGATATAGCTGCAGATTCCTTGGCTAAGAATTATCCCCAGGAGCCAGACTGGATCCAGAACTTTTTCTACAGCAGTACCTCTGCACGCTGGTAGAGGGCGTGGAGCGACTTCATAACAACGTCGTCCCCCGGATGGGACGTCAGAGTCCATTTAAGACCTCCCCCGATGCGTTGATGTCAGTTTCTTTCGCAACTACTTTCCGCGCTAAAATGCAGAACCACGTATAGAAACAACCATGGAAACAGTATGCCCCAAAAGAATCCTCTTTTTGAAAGACGCTTACATTAATTACTAATGGTTGACTGGTATGTCTCCCTTCTCCTTCGTTTTTTCTTTTTTTACCACTGAAAGGCACGAGGGTGCATAGAAGGGACCTGGAAGAACAGGAGAATCAGTTGTCAGAGCGGGGAGGAAGGGTGAGTCGGTAAGGAACAAGCGGCTAGCTCTAGTCTCTACCAGATAAGGCATTACTGAAGGGAAGTAACTTATTCATCTGATAGAGACGTCTAGCCACAGATTCTTTACCTTCAAATAGATACCCAAGCAATATCATCCCGAAGGAGGGTCTGCGAACTGAATCCAAGAATGATCCCCGACTAGGCTATCCTGTCTGCATAAGAAAAAGAGAGAGAGACCGCTTGCCAGGAAGGGAGGGTGAGGAAGAAAACATCCCACCAGAAAACTCAAGGAGTACCACGTACGGAACCAAATCCGCCGCTGTGCAAAAACATGGGAGAAAACGCCATGGCAGAAGAACAAGAAAAGTGGGAAGAAGACTCCATGTAGACAGCACTACAACACCCCCTAGGAAGGTCAACCGGCCCAAGAGACCGAGGCATAAGGCGAAGGACAACAGATAAAACTACTGGGACGAAGCTCCTAGCCATATAAGTAGTTAAGGCAGAGAGCCCCAACCGATAGCTGAAGAAAAGCATTAATAGCAATAACCATGGCCATAGACCACATGAGGTAAAGGAAACACTTTGAGAGAGAAGGTAGCACTTTAGGACTGTACAATGCTGATGAAGGTCCAACCAAAGGGCCAGTGTAAAGAACTGAAGTAACAGATGGAGAGGCAGTGCCCACAGCTTAAGAAGCATGAAGGCCAGAAGCTAAGAAAAGTCCTCATGTGCACAGGACAACCCATGCCTGGCTAACAAGCCAGGGAACAACAAGAGTGAGGATCCTGACGTCACCCAAGATCGTACTCGGTATTATTAGTATAAGGGAGAAAAACCCTCAAAGGGGTTATGCAACCGTGCTCGCAATAAGTGGAGGAAATTCCCCGGAAAAGAATCCCAATTGATCACAAACCTCCGTATGATCAAAGCCAGAGTGGACGGGTAAGGAACCCATGTCCAAGAAGAACAGAAGAGGAAACTTAGCCCTGAACACCCAAAAGGGGTAGATGGCACATCTAAAGAACAGCCAGGCCAGTCAAGAAACGTTGGAGTTGGAATCAGAGGTGTCATGGAAGCGGCTACAATCAAAAAGTGAAAGAAACCGCAGCTGCGTTCAAGGCAGAAGCAGAGAAAACACAGACCATGCAGAGGCATAGAAGAGGTAAGGCAACCAAGCTGGACACCCATGCCAAGATACGGGCAAGGGATGGCCACAAAGAACCCAAGAGAGAGGGCAGTGGCCCGTCTCACACATGTATCACGAGAACTAGCACAAGAAGTGCTAACACCTGAAGAGAGAAAGAAGGAACACCATAACCAGACAAAAAAAAGTATGTCAAGAACCATGCCCCTTCACCGGTTAGGAAAGGAGGGTGCCAGACAGAGTGGAAGGAAAGGACCCCCTGGCCAGTGTAGAGAAACACTCAAAGGTAGTGGGGGGGGGGTGTAAGAAAGTGCCCTCTTTTTGCATGGTTGCCCCCACTTTTTGCTAAACTGCTGATGTACTTTGACTGAGTGTGACCTGGGCTCCTGCCAAACAGGTACCCAGGGCCTATGTTCTTTCCCTAAACTGCATTGAAGACAAAACCCAATTGGCACTCTTTGCCCACAGGGCAGTCCCTTGTAAATGGTACCACGGGCACTGTGGCCAGGGAAGGCCCTGTACCTTTACACACACACACTGCCTTTGCAGGCTGCGTGTTTTGGTGCAGAACAAAGTGAAGAGACGACATGGCACGCATCCCTGGTTGCCATGCCTACAACCCACTGCCCTGGCATTGATCAGCCACCCCTCTAGCTGGGTGCACTATACCAGTGGTGAGGGTACAGGTGCATGAGCCCTGTACCCCTACAGTGTCTAAGCCAATTCTTAGACATTGTAAGTGCAGTAATGCCATTAAGAGTATATGGTGCTGGGAGTTTGTCATTACGAACTCCACAGTACCATAATGGCTTTACTGAAAACTGGGAAGTTTGGTATAAAACTTCTCAGCACATTAAACCCACACTGATGCCAGTGTGGGATTTAATGAAAAATGCACACATAGGGCATCTTAGAGATGCTCCCTGAAAAACGACATAACACTAGTGTCCAGGCTGAGTGGCTGCTCACCAGCTGCCACCACCAGACATGTTTATGGACCCCTGGGTCGAGAGCCAGCTGCTCTCGGGGGTCTGAAACAATGCACATCCTGGGAGGAGGTGCCGTGCCTTCTCCTCCAGGATGGGCAGGGTCCACGAATGGGAAGCTTCAAAGGTTTTCCACCTTTGGGAGCTTCCCCAGGCCTTTTGCTGCTTCCAGCAACTTGCCCCCACCGGTTCTGACCCCCACTTTGGGCGGGAGAATCGGCGGGAAAACCAAGTGAGGAAGGGAGGTGTGCCCACCTCTGCCAACCCCACTCCTCAGGTGGGGGAGGCGAGGTGAAGCACAACTCTCAGTCCCCACCATCTTGCAGAATGGGGGACCCAGCCAACCAGAGTGAGGCATATGTCCCCCTCCCACTGGAGGGTGGCATAATAGGGGGTGTACTCACCCCAAGGAAGGGACCCATTGGTTCCAACCTTTACTTACCTGTAACGCCCCTAAATCTGGTATTTAGGGTCACCCCTGAACCTTGCCTCCTCAGACAAGAAACGACCAAGAAGAAGAGGACCGAACAGCCGAGCTGAAGCTAAGAGGAGGAGGACGCCCACTGACTTGGCCCCAGCCCTACCGGCCTGTCCCCACCTCGAACCTGCAGAGCAAAACTCTGGTGTGTCCTGCAGCCAGCAACCTCAAGAACCCTGAGGACCTGCCCTTCCTTCCACAGAAAAGACGTTGTCTCCTGTGAACACCGGATTTGTTCACCCACAGACTCTGGCTCCGGCCAAATCCGTGAGTCTGCACCTGACGCCCCCAGCCCGAGTGGCCCATCACCACGAGGAGGTCTCACCAGCGATCCTGACCCGAGATCTGGTGATCTCTGACCTGCCTCGAATCTCCCAGCGAAGCCTGCAGCCTCTTTCTGGAGGATCCCCCACAACCGCGAACGGAGCTGGTAAGACAAACCCGACGCCTAAAGACACCCCTGCACCCGAAGTCCCACGGCCTTGGGTGGTCCAACCGATGGTGTCCCAGCATCCCCAGTCATCCCAACTTACTTGTCCAACCTGTAGTCACCTCCAGAAGATCTTCATCCCCGAGCCTGCAGTCTTTGTTGAAACGGGAGAATCCCCAATGAAACCAACAGGGCACCCAATGCCAACCCAGCCGCTGCTGCAGGTGTACTTTGGGTGCTAACTCGGATCCCCCTTTGCCCTGAGCCTAACACCAGGAGCTTTGCTTGCACAACCCAGTGGCCTGCTTGTCAGCAGCCAACAACCGGAGGGCCCCTATCCCCCTTTGGATAACATTGGGCATCAGCACCCGGCCGCCCTAGTGCCACTGAGGGTGTTTTGAGAGTGCATCCTCGACCCTGGGGGGAACCCTTGTTCTAACCCCAGAAACTCAACCCCAAAGACCGAGTACTTACCTGGTAACTGATAACTTCATGTCTCTCTGTAGGAATACATTGACTGTTTTTCTCTGAAAAATGTTCCAAGTGTGGAGTTGATTTGTATGGAAACCTGAAAAACTACAACTGTGCAAAACTGATTTTACTTACCTTTTCTCTATGAAATGTCCCAGTGTGATATCTAGGCATATCAGACTGAGTAGAAAAAGTAATCTAAAAAGTAACTGAAAAGTATTCTGTACAGTAATTTCGAATCCTTGACTTACCTGTATTTCAAACAAACTGCATTTGAACCTACATTCAATTGTAAACACTGCATAATATTTTGCAAAGCATTTATTTCACTTACATGTGCCAGGCTTGGTCTAGAAATAAAATAACGTAATAATATTTTTATACAAGCAAAATTGGTCTGAGTTCAGTCTTTGAGTGTGTGACATCATTTGCTGATTGAGTGTGTACAACAAATGCTCAACACTACCCTCTGATAAAGCCTTACTGCTCGCCCACACTACCACAAATAGAGAGTGAGGTGCTATCTAACTTTACCTCTGCCTACCTTTGGGGTTCCACTGGACTCTGTGCACACTATACCTCACTTTGGTATAGTATATACAGAGGCAGCTTCCTACAGGGGACACACCCCGTGCACCATCTTCCGACTCGCACCGGTGCACCAAGCACAGCAGGTGGAGTCCCCTATAAGGGGTACTATGGCGTCAGAAAAATATTAAGGAATATCTGCAAGGCATACAAAGTACCTTGTCGGGGAACAAGGCAACAGTGCATCCGCACGATACCCTGAAAAAACACCAATCAGAACTTGGGTAGAAAGCAAAGAACACCGTGCAGCCACTGGCATAGTTGCCAAACAGGGTCAGAAATTAAGACGCGTCCCAGAAAACAACCGACAGGGAGGGAATGCTGGAAAAGAATATACCTGCCAATACAGGGCACCACACCGGATGGCAAGCGGACGGACAAGTGAAAAGAAGCCAACTGGCACTGTCCTATAACCGCCCACACAAAAGGAAATGCAGGAGACCATTACTGGCCCGACTATGTGGGGGGTGGGGGCGACGGTATGGCAATCAGGCATTAAGATTTCATTCCACTCCGACTATCCCGAAAACTGCATAAAGCAGAGTCAGCTTGAGAGCCAAACAGATATTGGCCATCGAAAGGCAGGTCCACCAAGGAGGACTGACCAGCCTCAGAAAAGCCGGAGGTACGTAGCCAGGCTCGCTGGTGAAGAGCCACCGAAAGGGCCATGGCCCATTCAACAGAATCTGTGGTATCCATGCCACAACGAATCAGTACTGCAGACGCCTGACGGCCATCCTGGATCAACTGAAAAAGAGTGTCCCGAGAGTCATCATGGATGGAGAGGAGAAGGCGTGAGACCGAATCCCACAACACATGAGAAAAATGGCCCAAAACACAAATCGTATTAAGGGACCGTAAAGCTGAGCTAGTAGCAGAAAGGTTATACTAACCCAAAACATCTAGACCTTTAGGCTCTCTGTCCGGAGAGACGACGGGCACGGCGTCGATGTTGGGGAAGGCTGTAGTAGCCTAAACCACAAAGCTGTGCGGAGTAGTCTGATGGGAAAGGCAGAGCGGGTCCCCAGGGGCAGGATGGTGCCTATGAGCTACAGATCGGTCCACGGAGGCCCTTGAAATGGGTTTAGTCCAAGTGCCAAACTGAATATCAAAGAGGGTTTCACTGAAGGAAAGTGCAGGTTCAGTTCTCAGCTGGCCCCTCTGAAGCACCCTAAGTATGGGATCAATGGCCACTTCCGCAGAAGGAAGCTGCAGCCCCAGAACTACATCAAATCTCCACAAAAGCCGAGCTAACCTCGGAAGCGAGGCGAGGAGGAGAAAACAGACCAGAGGATGGGGAAGAATCAAGGCCACTAGTGCCACCAAGGGCAGAAACCCAATGAAACTCCGGAGGAGGCTCAGTCATGTGATCACCCGTATCACCAAAATACCAGTGTGCCAAGAAGAAAATAGCAGGGGGCTCCTCCAAAAGCGGAGCAAGGTAGCCCCAAGAGGACTGTTCCACCAACTCTGTTCCCGACGTCGATCGGCATCGAGAAGGCGACGCCTCGGTGTCCGGGAGGAGAGAGAAAGTAAAGGCTATTGGGCCGTCTACGCCGGCGGATCCAACACAGGCGTTACAGGTGGGAACCTCGAAGGGCTGGGCACCAAGTCGAGAAGGAGTCGATCACAGATTCGGAGGGCCCCACTGACACTGAAGGAGGTCCTGCCAGCTTGGGGCCCAGAAGGGCACCAGAGGGAGGCTGGGAGCCAAAAATAGCAGGAAGGGAGAGGACGTATTCCCTCATCTGAGCCAGATTCACCTCGGCACCGGGAAAAACCAGAAGGCGCAGGCCAGATTCTCGCTCCAACATAAGAGGAACAGGAGGTGAGTCAGAGACAACGCACATACGCAGTGAAGTTGGGGAAGGCCGAGTCGCCAACCGCCTATGGTGTGACTTGCCAGGCGACAATGAGGATGGAGGACTTTGAGAGCTGGCCCTCAAGCAGTCCACAGAGGAAGAAGAGGGCTGCGACGGACAAGGGTCTGTTAACCACCGCGCTGCCAACAGTCATGTGGCGCTCCTGCAATGACAATGACCGAAGCTGAAGACACGAGCTGCACCATTCGAAGTCAGTGTGGGCGTCTAGACACCAGATGCAAATGGGATGAGAGTGTGGGGTCGACATTGAAGATATCTAGAAGGAAACCACACTGTTTCGTCATGGTAGGACAAAAACAGCCAGAGGTACCACTCTCCGGATCTGCGTGGAAAGGAAGTAACTTACATCAGCGCATCGGGGGAGGGCTTATATTGACTGACGTCACATCTGGTGGATGACGTCGTTACGGAGTCGCTCAGCGCCCTCTACCGACACGCACAGGTACTGCTGTAGAAAAATGTATGGATCCAGTCAGGCAAAAATTTTAAAGGGGAGGAATCTGCGGCTAGATGCCTCTAACAGATGGAAGAAATTTCTCTAAGCGCCTGACTGGATCCAAGTACTGCTCCCGCACACCAGCAGGTGGCATCATGCACTCCGTACTGCTTCATCTCGCCCTGAAATTGACATCTGAGCCGCATATAAGTGTCATCTCTTTACATTGGCGCCAGTTTAGTTCTTGACTCGGTCAGCTCGCTCAGAGACAGAGCTCAATTACTGACCAGAAAGTGTAGACATTTTCAAGTGGGACCTTTTCATGTATAGGAAACAATTAGCTCCAAAGTAAGAGAGAGGGGTCCTTCTCACCAAAGGGACAGGACACCAAAAGTAGACACTATGTCAACAACAAGATCCCTTTGGGTTTCTTATAAGCATACCAATACACACTACTCTCATACCCACACGGCCTAATCACCACCAGGAAAATAGAACCCAAAAAGTCAATATAAAATGTTTTTATTATCAGGATCCTTATGAAATTCAAAATATATAAAAAGATTTAAAAACATATACATCATCAATTTATATCAAATATTCATATAAGTTAAAAACATGTTATTCAAAAAACTGGGAGATTGTAACAAGCAATAATAACATCAGAACCTGATCAATCAAGTGGGCACACCAAGTACAGAAATTAATAACCCTGGTTTAACATTTCATAAAATTCTTTTCTCCTGGTAAAACCCGGTATTGCTTGGGTGCCTTCTCAATACAGAGCGACACGTTTCGGTGGTATAGTCTGATCCACCACCTTCTTCAGGCTTACAATTATAGTTTAGTGTCTCCCAACACATTCATATAAAAAACATTACATAAAAGGTACATTTTGAATTTTTATATCAATCTACTTTAAATACATCATATGTCATATTACAATTCACTGATTAAACAAAACAAACAATAAAAACCATTTATATTAAAAACTTTTATATTAAAAACTTTCGGTTCCATCCATGGTGATTCACATACTCGTTCCAAACAAGCCCACTCATTCTACATTCTTAGTCGAACATACTCATAATCCTTTTCACTCATGGGTATTACCCACCGAAAAAGATGGTAGGGCAAAATATTGGGGGATCTGTCTCCTCCCCTGTGGAGACTTCCTTCTCACATTTGCCAAACCGTAAAAATATACTGAAAATGGGGGCGTTCACGTCCTCCCTGGAGAAAAAATAATGACAAGAAAGGGAAATATGAAATATTTTCCCTCATCATTCTATTGTCCGTTTATCTAACCAATTGCAAAGTAAGACTCTACCTTTATCTAGTCTTCTTCTGTTGGCTCCACAAATTTCAGAAGATATGTATAGGGGTAAAGATAGACCTTCCTATTACCCTAAAATTTAAATGGTGACACACAGAGAGTGTTAAACATTCCATCCTTCCATAACTCTTGCTTCTGAAAGATCACTCAATAAATTTATTCAAACAAGAAATTGCGACGTACTCCTATTTAGAGTAAAATTCTCAAACACTGGTATACTAATAAGTGCCAGTCATAGATGCCTGCATAGAAAGAAAACGCCTTATTAAATATGACTGCCCTCACTAGCCAGATGACTTGAGAAAAAGATTCCAAAACAGCAGCCATCTTAGAAGGGACTTAAACTTGTCCCACAATTTAGTTGTGTGTAATAATACACATCAAGGACGGACTTACAAGTTTCATCTCGGCCGACATCTTGGGAGGGACTTGTATTAAAATATATACAACTGAACAGCGGGACTAGTTGGAAGTCCCTCCGTCAAGACTCTTCAAGTCCGCCTTCCATTTCTATTAAAGTCATCCGGATGGATGGAAGGACGGGAGTATTTAAAAGCGGTTCCGCCGGCCAGCTGGCGTCCTTTGAGAAAACAGAAGGAATTAGGAGCACGCCAGGAGGCTTTTGAGTCCCGGTAAGTCACCACAAGCACTGGGCAGCTGTTTAGGAATTAAGGGGTTTCTGCATTTGTGCACGACCGGGTTCGAGCTGATTAGGGCCGGTTTATAGAGGTGGTCCCTGGGCGAGAGATTGCTCAAAATGGTAAAATCCCGTTTGGTTAGCAAAAAAATAGGAGGGTGTACTTCTAATCCTTGAACCCTAGGAGGAGAATATATTTATATGAGGGGGACCCCGGGCATTAATGATACATATTATTCTAGGACTTCATTTTGAAGAGAGTAGAAGTGGTGCCCACATAGTTTTGAGGTTACCGCCCCTAGGCATTGTTAGTGTCCTTAGGGGTGTGTCAGTACCTGGGTGGTGCGAGCTATTGATATTCTGCACACTAATTTAATATTTTTGTATCGACACACACTTTCTTATAAAATTCAGTTCAGTGAAGTGTGATACAAACAGGTTTAACGTGGGACACTGTTAGCTCTGTACAACAGGTTGTGACCCATGACTTGCAGGGACACGATTGCAGTATCAGATAGGTACAGAAAATTGACTTGGATAGGATGGTTGCATATGTGCAGTTTTTCTCAAGTCATCTGGCTAGTGAGGGCAGTCGTATTTAATAAGGCGTTTTCTTTCTATGCAGGCATCTATGACTGGCACTTGTTATTAGTATACCAGTGGTTGAGAATTTTACACTAAATAGGAGTATGTCGCACTTGATACCACAGCTCAAGTGGTTACACCCAGACGGGTTTTTAAAAAAGGCAGAGTGTATTTCTCAATTTCTTGTTTGAATTAATTTATTGAGTGATCTTTCAGAAGCAAGAGTTATGGAAGGATGGAATGTTTAACACTCTCTTTGTGTGTCACCATTTAAATTTTAGGGTAATAGGGAAGGTCTATCTTTACCCCTAAACATATCTTTTGAAATTTGCGGAGCCAACAGAAGAAGACTAGATAAAGGTAGAGTCTTACTTCGCAATTGGTTAGACAAACGGACAATAGAATGATGAGGGAAAATATTTCATATTTCCCTTTTTTGTCATTATTTTTTCTCCAGGGAGGACGTGAACGTCCCCATTTTCAGTATATTGGTACGGTTTGGCAAATATGAGAAGGAAGACTCCACAGGGGAGGAGACAGATCCCCCCAATATTTTGTTCTACCATCTTTTTCGGTGGGTAATACCCATGAGTGAAAAGGATTATGAGTATGTTCGACTAAGAATGTAGAATGAGTGGGCTTGTTTGGAACAAGTATGTGAATCACCATGGATGGAAGCGAAAGTTTTTAATATAAAAGTTTTTAATATAAATGGTTTTTATTGTTGTTTGGATTGTTTAATCAGTGAATTGTAATATGACATATGATGTATTTAATGTAGATTGACATAAAAATTCTAAATGTACCTTTTATGTAATGTTTTTTAGATGAATGTGTTGGGAGACATTAAACTATAATTGTAAGCCTGAAGAAGGTGGTGGATCAGACTATACCACCGAAACGCGTCGCTCTGTGTTGAGAAGGCACCCAAGCAATACCGGGTTTTACCAGGAGAAAAGAATTTTATGAAATGTTAAACCAGGGTTATTAATTTCTGTACTTGGTGTGCCCACTTGATTGATCAGGTTCTGATGTTATTATTGCTTGTTACAATCTCCCAGTTTTTTGAATATCATGTTTTTAACTTATATGAATATTTGATATAAATTGATGATGTATATGTTTTTAAATCTTTTTTATATATTTTGAATTTCATAAGGATCTTGATAATAAAAACATTTTATATTGACCTTTTGGGTTCTATTTTCCTGGTGGTGATTAGGCCATGTGGGTATGAGAGTAGTGTGTATTGGTATGCTTATAAGAAACCCAAAGGGATCGTGTTGTTAACATAGGAAACAATTAGACCATTTCACAGAACAGGGAGGTGGTAAGGAGGTAAGGCAGTGAGGAATCTGCGGGTGTGTGAGGGCAGTTGGATCTGGCCGTTCCTTGATAATCATTGGTGTCTAGGCCAGAGCGGATTATGAAGTTGGCCACCTTCCAGCCATCCTGAATGGTTTGGGTCAAGAAAGGCCTGCAGGTCTGCTGGGACTTCCATGTCCCAACGTGCAAGTGTGGAACATCTGGGGTTGACGAGCTTCAAGGCAAGGCTGGCCAAAGAGAACATGCATAGGCCATACTTTGCCATGCATCTGGATGTCTGGAGAAGTTGTCTGAAAGATGTTTGGATTTGACCATGCTCTAGGACACCTGCACCGCCAAAATCTCAGACGCTGGGTAAAAAAACCTGTGTCACTTGCAGCTGGTCTGTGGTGGCGGGCGACCTGCCCTAGGGAGCCCAAGCAGGTCAAAGATGCACAGCATAGCCTCTCAAAAGGCTTCGACCTACTACATCGTCGCCAAAAGGATCTTGGGGTGCCTAGGGAGCAAAGGCTGAAAGAACAGGAGCGCAACCTGAAGGCACAGTGTCGCCCCCAATGCATTCTCTGGAGAACAAGAGTCCCACTTGGACGTATTATGTTTTTTCTTTGACTTACCCGAACACTTCAAATGCAAAGATGATCTGCTGCAGGAACAACTTCAGGAGCGGGTCGGCACACTTTACTTCGACCAGAAGTGGGACCTACCTGGACTCTTGCATTGCGTTGTCTATGCATAAAGCTGTGCCTCGTATTGATGAAGGCCTTCAGGATTATCTGGTCGCACTTGTTGAAGATCTTAAGATCTTAGAATCGTGTGCTGAACCCAAACAGCAGAGACACACCTCATGGGGATATGTCAGAGACATCTGTTTCGGACAGTTCCTACAAGGCTTAAATCCTTTAGTCTTGGGGGTGATATTTTCCCTTGCACAGTACAAAGTTTTTGAAGGAAAAGTCACTTCAGAAGGAGGAGTGACGCTCTGATCAGTGTCTGAAGGTGCAGAAAGAAAGTAACTGATGTCATCGTTCATGGGTGGAGCTTAATTACTTACGGAGTGGAACAAAGTTCAGTGCATAGTCACATGACACCTACTGGTGGACAAGAGCATTGCTTGTTGAGTTTCCTGATCAGGTCGGGTGTCTGGGGATATTCACAAGGTAAGGACTTTTCAGTTTGAAGTATTCATCAGAATAGGGATGTGCATCCTCACAACTTTTGTTTACAGCGGTTGCGGAGCAACTGGCAACTAACAGTCAATCTAACAACCAAATACAGGGTATTAGGGACAGATGAACATAAAAACATCTCTTTGCAGAAAACCTACTGATATCGCTGGGCGACCCCACAACATCACTTTTGGCAGCAACTCAGGAAGCTGAACAATTCTTGAAGTGTCAGGGGATTCAAGATAAGTTGGAGACGCCAGAGCGGCTAGAATGCTCCCTATAACCTATCCTTATGCTGACTATCACCAGACAAACATTCTGGTGTTAACAACCCTCCCACCAGAATCCATCCCCCTGCAGCTTCCATGAATTCAAATGGGTACATCTTGTGTGAAGTCTTGACTGCTGTTCTCAGTCGAGGGATAAGAAACCCATCAAACATAGTTATTCATGTGGTGCTTGATACCAAATAACCCCATCCCACCTTTGTTTCAACTCGACAGACCACTTAGCTGATCAGAGATAGGGTGATCCTGTCTAGGGGTGCTCCAGAACTGCCTGTGTCATTGACCTCCAGGCCAACAGGGTATCCTGTGCTTTCTAGTCCCTCCTGCTCTACCTCATATGTGCCTCTTCTGCCTAGCTCATTCCAGTAAATCTTTCTCCCAAGTTTCCCGTGTCGGTGGTTGCGCGCTAAGCCAATTAATCGATGTGCGCCGATTTGCCACCGTAAAGCCCAGTATTGTAAAGCGCCGCCTTAGCCGTCTTTTCGGATTTTCAGGGAGAAGCCCTAACACACACACCTTGACTGTGTGTGGGACAATCCGACCCGTCGCTCTATGAAGCTGGGCCAACAGTTCAAGCCAGTAGCAGACTATAACCCGACAAAGCCAAACTATCTGTGGAAAATCGGCTTCCGCGGCTCCACATTGAGGACAGCCCGGGTCCCTTGATGGATAAATGGTTTTTAATCTTTTAGGGGATAAACAAGTCATATGTACCATATTATACTGCATTTACTTGAAACTGGCACACACCAACACCCTCCAGACCTCCACGTGTATCTTAGTCCAATCCTTGGGGGATATGGGTTCATCGCTGAGATGCTGCCACGATTCCTCTATACGCGGTGGCTTTTATTTGCCTATCAGTATTAAGTGCCCGATATAAGGGAGTTATAAGTCTGCGTCCCCCTGCCATAGACCGCGTCTGTTTATGTTCAGGAGCATCGGGAAACGTCGGCTAAAGATGTTGTGCCATGGCTGCTAGTTTGACGTACTGAAGGAATTGTCCAGAGTTCAAGCCGAATGACTATCGCTCCCTGTATGGTAATAAATCATCCATCTGGGTATAGGTCGGATAGCATAAGGCATCCCTCTTCCCCCCATTTCTTGACCAACATTAATCGAGTAATCTGGTCGAAGGGATGCATTATCCATAGATCTAAGTTGGGAGGCACTACCTTATATCAATCCAAATATCCTCAGTTATTCTGTTAAATAAAAAATAATCCATACAGGTGGAAAGGACAATATATGTTGTGACTAGGTAGAAAAGCTGCAGTAAAGATGGTAGTCTTGCCCCCCAATTACTTAATATGCTTCAGACTTTTCAGTGTTGCGTTTATCAGGGACATTGATACTAGGCCACTCAGCCGATAAATATTTAGAACTCTATATTTACAAATGATTCATACACACAAGAATGTTTAAAGCCCCATGTGCGAAATCTTAAGGGCAGGATCTCCTGGAATCTGAAAAACACTGGCTCTTTTAGAAACAAGTAATACAGAGCCTGTCACTATGGACGACCCTGTGGTTTACCATAAGCAAAGACCAATAATCCTGTATATCAACCTGATCATTAACACATACTGGAAATCGTGGGATAAATTGGAATAAACTACATTGCTCGCATCACACCCCACAGCCTTTCTTCCAACACATAGATTCAGACATCACCCCAGTGGACGATTAGTTTACCTTTTGGAAATAGAAGAGGGATATCATTAAAGATTTGTTTACAATGGGGAAGATCAAGTCATTTAAGAAACGCAAGACAGACTCTGGATTAACAAAGAGGTAAAGGCTGCAATAGTTCCAGCTAGACACTGTTTTGTAAATGTGGTAATTAAAGTGGGAGCTACCAGACGTTTTACCAACTGTGAAAGACTTAAGCTAAATCTACTGCCCATTTATTCAAAAATATGCCAGCAGCAAAAGAACCAGGTGCAGTAAAAAAAAAAAAAAAAAGGCACTCCTGGGCGATAAAACTGGCTAGAGATAGAAATTCGCAAGTAGGGAAAGTCTGCAAAAGCTAAATTCTTGATAAACATATGGGTGCAACAAAGAAAGGTACATCTGGAAGTTCTTTACAGATGGCATTCCATGAGAGAACATAATCAAAAGAACACATGGTACTTCTTCAGATAAATGTTGAATAATAGCACTGTCTATGGTTCCTTATGTGGTATTCAAGTAGCACTAACCAAGTCGAAAGGAAGAGGAATTCTCTATTGCCATCAATATTGCTTGCGGGACTGTCAATGGGGAATGTTTTAAGAGATGCACTCTCCATTATGCGTTATAGAGCCACCACCTATAATGCAAATGTGATTCTCACAATTTATTATCACGTAGCTCATGTGAGCCTTGTCACTGATAATTGGGCTGGTCTCTATTGTTAATTTGGACCCTTTTCTTCTCAGTTGTGACCCTCCGCAGAAGATATCCTGAATTTGGACACAGACAGGGTAAATTATATTGAACAAAAAGAACAAATCAACTGGCATTACTCACATACAACTCCTCTTTGATCACTAAGCAGTACAATCAATTAATTTGATGCAATTCTTAAAGGTCAACCTCTTGCATCATGTGTCCATTTCTCTAGTCTCACATGGAGTCCCTTTTCACTGTCTATGCCTACAATATCACGTTACCCTGTCTTCTAGGAAACATTTTGTTCTCCATGCAGGCCACTCATAACCCATGTTCCACTCTCTTAGGTCACTATCACATTCTGCCTCTTTTTCCATCATCTATCACTACCACCAAATGGCCTTCAAAAATAAAATGTCAATCTTTACCTCAAATCCAGTTGATATCTCTTGATTACAACATTTGATGCACCCCAACTACATCACAGTCTTTCGTGTTAGAGTTTACATTGAAAATGTTGAAACTGGTCAACCTCAAGTGATCCAAATATCAAAATTGTCATTGCTTTACATGTTATAGTTTGACATAATATACCAAAGATGATTTAATCAGCAATACAATAGTTAATTGGTGCAGAGAAGGGGATCGATGAAAAAAATTGAGATTTTTTTTTTTTAGCAAGGCTTTAGAGGAGGTCTTTTGCTGGTGGATTTGCAATATTTTCAAGTTAAAAACAAATGTTAGCAGGTTCCTCAGTATAATAGCTAAAACTAAGCCTGGGTCTGATCACTCAAATCTAAACAGAAGGTTAAGGTCAGGAAAGGTAGAGCTACATGACAGATCCTCCAGTGCAGTCCTGCACACGTCGTGTCTTGGGTTAAAAGTGAGCAGAGGGTTGTAAGGGGTCACTCAACAGACGAGAAAGAGAACAAAAACCAGTGATTGGAGAAAGTAAAACATGAGATGGGAGTAACTGTGTACGAAAAAATATATTGCTTGCTTTGTTTAATGCTGCATCACAGGAGAGCAGCAGGCTGCTGTCAATGCCATATTTTACACCTTGATAGCTACAATTTGATTTGCATTTAAAATATAGATTTAGGGGATAAGAAAACTAGGTGGAAAGTGAAAATAAAGATGATCCTAAGGGGAAAAGGCTCTTTGACTCGAGCCATTTCTAATGAAGCAACTGTAATTTTGAGATCGGTTTGAAAAAACTAACCTGGTGATGATGATGGTGATGGTGGTCCGATGTCCTCGGTGATAGTGGCAGCTCCCTAAAATCACACAAAGATGCAAAGTAAAAACAGCCACTTCCACATTGATCTGTGGCATTTTTCTGTTGCAGTCTACACCTAACATAGCCCACCATACCAAGAAGAAAGATAGTTGAAAGGGAATGGGAGGGAAGAAAGTAAATTTAAATTAAGTATTATATCGTTAGATCAACTATAATTCCAGGTACAGAAAACACAGCGAAATTCACAAGCCCTGCTCTCAGCTATGAATCTGACAGACCATAAAGCAGTTATTTTTTGTGGTACTGAACACCTATATACATTAGACACTTACAATCCCCACCCAAATCTCTTCACTTTTCATTGTTTACAAAGGAATGCCCAAGAAGAATATCGTGTGGTTATTTTCCAGAACTGATTCAGGTCATTGTGGGTATATGAAGTTATTCCAGACAATATGTCCAAATAGTTGGTACGGAAGCAGCGTAAAATAGGTTCTCAATGCAAGGTTATCACAAATGCACAGCATATGTACTGCTGAAAAATGATTTTAATTTAGACAAGCAATTTACAGCATTTAGACTGTCACAAATACCAGGTTACTAGTAAGACTTGAGGCCAAAGGGTGATTTTCGGTCCAGCATCACAGTAATATCATATCCCTTAATGATCCCATAAGTGAGTCCAAAAAATACTTCTTAAAGTAGAGCTAAAGCCCACAGCAGTGCAGCCAACACAATAGAGATCATTGGTTTTCTTACCCATCATCTTTCTTGCTTTTCCTTCTGAGTTTAGGTGATGCCCTTGGGGAAACCTTAGACTTCCAATCTTTAACAGGTAATCTTTGTGCAGCACCTTTGGAACCAAAATTTCCAGACGAGACCATGCTGGCAACTTCATCATCATGATCACTGCAGAAAAGTCATGAAAAAAGTAATAATTAAATACATTTCAAGAGAAAGAGCTGAAAAAATGGTATTAGTCATTTCTGTAAAAATTATCATGTTTGTTAAAAACGATGACAAGAACTTAGAACAATGATAAAATGAAAATGTTTCAGTTTAATTGTAAGCGTATTAAGACACATTTGTCCATAAACCATAACATACTATAAAATAAGCATTTATGTATGATAAATTGTTTCAATAAATTATACAAGCATTTAAAAATAAACCAAGACCTATAGCTATATCTAAATAATTTACAGTAATGTCTTTCGTGTTGTTGGTGTTTAAATTGAAAATGTTGAAATTGGTCAACCCCAAGTGTTTCAAACAAACAAGTTACTTACCTTTGGTTACGGTCTTTCTGGTAGAGACACTTTGTGGCCGCAGAATCCTCACCTTTTGATATTCCCCAGGCATTAGACTGGATCCGAAAATGTTTCAGCAGTACCTCTGCATGCCGGAATGTGGTGCCTTACGGCTCCGCAATGATGCAGTTCCGCTCAGGTCATGTGAGGCCTATATAGGCGCCACTCCCACATTGTCGTGTGCCACAGTTCGGTCCGGTAGGAATTAGTGCCGGTCTTACATGTACACAATCTTTTTCCATAACATTGCCTTCACTTTGCCACATTGACGTCTGACACACATTTGCATTTGTGACGCTTGGACTAGTTTCGTATAAACACCGACCTTGCTGACACAGAACACTTTGTGAGAATACTATCACACTGCCTTGGCATTAGGTGCAAGGCCTCTCACGTGCGTAATACAAATGTGTTTATTATTACATTCATATGGCAACACAGCTATCTGTAGAACACAAACAATGGTTGCCTGTAGGAAAGTGGGTTTCTGTTGCAGTAACCCCCCCACTTTTTGCCTGATAACTGATGCACTTTTCCTTGGTGTGCCCTGGGTCCCTGCCAATCAGGTACCCAGGGCCTGTGTTCCTTCCCTAAAACCTGTTCTAAAGCCTAAACCCAATTGGCATCTCTGGCCACAGGTACGCCCCTGGTAAATGGTACCCTAAGTACCCAGGGCACTGTGACCAGAGAAGGCCCCTAAGGGCTGCAGCACTTATTGTGCCACCCTTAGATGCCCTGTACCCTGACACACACACCCTGCCTTTGCAGGCTGAGTGTCTTGGTGCATAACTAAACAGAGAGTCGACATGGCACACATCCCTGTGTGCCATGCCCACAAACACACTGCCCTGGCATACCTCAGTCACCCCTCTAGCTGGGTGCACTATGCCAGTGGTGTGGGCACAGGTGCATGAGCCCTGTGCCCCTACAGTACCCAGGGCCATTCCTGGGCACTGTAAGTGCAGTGATGCCATTAAGAGTATATGGTGCTGGGAGGTTGTCATTATGAACTCCACAGCACCATAATGGCTACACTGAAGACTGAGAAGTTTGGTATCCAACTTCTCAGCACATTAAACCCACACTGATGCCAGCGTGGGATTTAATGTAAAAATGCACGACAGAGGGCAACTTAGAGTTGCCCCCTGAACCTAACCTACAATCCACGTCTTATCTGAGGGGCTGCCCCGGCTGCCACACAGCAGACATGTTGCTGGACCCCTGGGTGGAGAGCCATCCGCTCTCCTGGGCCTGCAACAATGCACATCCTGGGCGAGGTGCTAGGTCTCCTCCCCCAGGATGGGCAGGGGAAGCTTCAAAGGCATGCCGCCTTTGTGAGCTTCTCCAGGCCACTTGCTGTACTCAGCAACTGGCTCCCACCGGTTCTGACCCCCTCTCTGGCGGCAGGACTGGCGGGAAACCCCAAGGGAGGAAAGGGGATCTGCCAGCTTCTGCCAACCCCACCCCTCAGGTGGGGGAGGCGAGGTGAAGCACAACTCCGGGCTCTCGCCATCTTGAAGATGGGGAGCCCTGCCCAATCAGGACTAGGCTACTGCCCCCCTCCCACAGGAGAGGGGCAGGATAGGGGGTGTACCCACCCCAGGGAAGGGACCCATTGGTCCCTGCCCTTTACCTACCTGTAACGCCCCTAAATTTAGTATTTAGGGGCACCCTGAGCGTTCCTTCCTCAGATCCAGATTCCGAAACAAGAAAGAAGAATAAGAAACAAGACGACCTGCCGTGCAGCTGCTAACAAGAGGAAGACACCAACTGACTTGCCCCCAACCCTACAGGCCTGTCGACCCTCGAACCTGCTCCTGATAAACCCCGGCGTCTCCAGTGGTCAGCAACCTCAAAAACCCTGGAGGACCTGACTGCCTTGTGACTCTAACTACCTGGGACTCCCACGAGCAGTGGTACTGCTCAAAGCAAGTAACAAGCCCCTGGCATCAGCCAGGAACCGCGAACCCTGCACACTCTGCACCCGCCGAGCCCGGCCTGTGCCTGAGTGGACAAAGACCACGAGGACGTCCCCCGGCGACTGTGACCCAGAATCCAGCACCCAAGGACCCTCCTCGACGCTCCTGACGACTCCTGCAGCCTCAGAACCAGGGACCCCTCCAACCGCGACCAGTCGAGGGTAAGATTTCCGATGCCTAAAGACACCTCTGCACCCGGCGCCCCACGGCCTCCTGTGCCCAACTCCTGGGTGCCTACCCTTCCTACAGCTTCCCAACTTACCCCTCGAAGTGGTGGTCGCACCTGAATAATCACCGTCCCCGAGCTTGCAGCCTTTGTTCGTCACGCAGCTTTCCCATTGAAAACCATTGGGCGCCCGACGGCCCAAAAGCCCACTGCACCCGGCCGCACCAGTGCCGCTGAGGGTGCATCAACTACCCTGTTCGACTTCCCCACTTGCCCTAAGTGACCAGAAGCTTTGCTCCCACAGCCGAGTGGCCTGCCTGCCAGCAGCCACCAACCAAGGGCCCCCTGCCCGCCATAGGCTAACATTGGGCCTAACTCACTCTGCACCCGGCCGCCCCTGTGCCGCTGAGGGTGTACCAACTGTACCTACCTGACCCTGGGAGACCCCTGAGTCTATGCCCAGAACCTTAACTCTGCCAGTCGAGTACTTACCTGAAAACCGATAACCTACATTTTCTCCATAGGGTAACATTGACTAGTTTACACTGAAATTTCTTCTAAGTGTCGAGTTTTGAAACTTTAAAATAATCACTAAAAATCGTCCGATCAACGAAAACGAAATTACTCACCTGTTATCAGGAGAGATCCCAGTGCTGGATCTTGGTGCCCAGCACTGACCCTGAAAAGTAATTACAACTGTACTTACCGATAACTTGATTTTCCTCACATTGCCTGGTTTTTGCCAGAAATTCTTCTAAGTGTCGATTTATGAAACATACAAATATTCCTTAAAAATCGCCCGATCAACAAAAACGAAATTACTCACCTGTTATCAGGAGAGATCCCAGTGCTGGATCTTGATGCCCAGCACTGACCCTGAAAAGTAATCCTAACTGTACTTACGGGTAACTTGAATTTCCTTCCATAGGATAACATTGCCTGGTTTTTGCTGAAAAAGTTTTGAAGTGTCGATTTTGCAAACTTACAAATATTCGTTAAAAATCGCCTGTATAAAAAAAAACACATTCTTTCAACTGTTTACAGGAGATGCACCAGTGCTGGATCCAGGATCCAACACTGAGTTAGAAAAAGTAACAATAACCCCACTTACCTGCTAAGTGAATTTCCTCCCATAGGATAACATTGGTGATTCTATGTGAAAAAGTTTCTAAGTGTCAACTTTTAAAATACAATAATATTCCTTAAAAATCACAACTGTAACCAAAACGTTTTTACTAAACTGTTTACAGGAGATGTCCCAGGACTGAATCTAGGATCCAGTCCTGTGGTAAGAAAAGTAATCCAAAAAGTAATCTATTGCATTTAACTAGAAATTCCCATTGAGCTCAATGTATTATTGTGTTTGAAATTGTGTTGCCTATTGCAACAACTGTAACTATTGTATTCAAAAGTCTATTGCCTATTTGAAAAGTATTTAACTAAAGTAACTCATTCTGAGAAAGTATATTTTGATACCTATTGTTGGTTCTAAAATAAAACAACTATATATTTTGATACAAAACCATTGGCCTAGAGTTCAGTTCTTGAGTGTGTGAGACCATTTGCTGACTGAGTGTGTACAACAAATGCTTTACACTGTCCTCTGATACTGCCTTACTGCTCGACCAAGCTACCACTTTAGAGAGTAAGGTTATATCTAACTTTAGCCTCTGCCAAACCTCTGGGGACTGTGGACTCTGTGCACACTGTACCTATTTGGGAACAGTATATACAGAGCCACTTTCTTACATTGCCTGATGACAATTTTCTGTATATAGCCTTTTGTTTCTTAGCATAATCAGAGGAGACACTTCTGCTGATCACAAGGGATCCCTGGCATGCTGAAGCTTTTGCCTATCCTACAGAAATAAGCATCCTGCAGGTCCAACGCTACAACCTAGACTCCAGGGTCGATAGCAGACAAGACCTGGGCCAGGGTGAGCATCTTGAATTTCTCCTTCCGGAGAAAGGAGTTGGGAGGTGGCAGATTTAAAATATGTCGAAGACCTCTGTTCTTCTTGAGCACATGAAAGTAGCAGAAATGACAACCACACCCTACTTTTGGCATCAGCACCCTCTCAACAGCCCCTTTGGTCCAAAGGGCTTGCACATCCTGACGCAAAATGGAGATCTGGTCCTCCGTCAGTCGCTGAGGTGATTATGGAGAGTACGGAGGAGAAGAGAAAAAGGGCAAGGCATACTCCTTCTGAACAATCTTTAGCACCCACCTGTCCGACGTGATCGCCTGCCAGCCCAGTAAAAATCAGTGGATTCTGCCTCCCACCGGGCAGCTGTGAACCTTCAAGGCGACGCTGAAGAGGTTTGGCAGGTGAAGCCGCAGGGGAGCAGGCAGTGGGGTGGGGGCACGCTGAACTTGGGCCACAAGGCACAAGAGGAAAGCACTGCAGTCTCTACTGCTAAACACTTGGGATCCATGTGGGGGCTGAATGGGTTGGCGGTAAGGGGCGCCTAGGCAAAAGTCGCGAAAGGAACTGTGGAACTGTTGCAGTTGGCAAGACTGGGCAGCAAGGTCCAGAGAGTGAGCGGTAGCCCTGCTTTTAAAGTGCTCGAGCATGGAATCAGCTGTCTCCTACAATAGGCAAGTCCCATCAAAGGATATGTTCACCAAAATGGACCGGACTTTGCCAGAGAACCCAGTTGATCACAGGCGGGCATGGCCATAGGCCTGACAGATGGAAGAAAACAAGTTACTTACCTGTAACTTTAGTTCTCCAGTATTGGAAACTTTCAAAGATTCACATGCTTGAATCATTCCCCATAGTCGAGATGGGAGTCCCCGGTATATATAAAAAAACAATGCAAAGCCATTACAAACTAGAAACCAGGCCTAGGCCCATTCCAGTTTTGTAACATATTCACCTCTTTTTGTAAAAGAGACCAAATAAAATCAACAACCAATCAGATTAGCCTCACCCTCTAGAACCCTCCTGGGAGAACCTCAGATTTTCGTAGCCCTAGTGCCACAGGATAACCATAAAGATGCCGAAGGTCAAGCTTTCCCAGGGGAGGAGGGTGGGTCACATGTGAATCTATGAAAGTTTCCAATACTGGAGAACTAAAGTTACAGGTAAGTAACTTGTTTTCTTACTCCAGTATTGAAACTTTCATAGATTCACATGCTAGAATCAGAGTAGCTAGCAGTCATGAGCACATTTTTTGCTTTCATTATCTTGAACAATTATTAACAATGCCCCAACCAGATTAGGGAAAAGGAAACAAAATTATCATCAACATTATATGCAAGAAACATATTTAAGTATGCATACCAAATAGTCAAAAGCAATAAACAGTATCAAAGAATGTGTGAGGAACTTATGAAGGAAAAGGAAGGAGGGATGAGAGGGAAAGCTCACCGCTTACTTAAACAGGTTCCTCAGGACTGCTTGGCCCACTGCCGCGTCGCTGCGTGTCGAAGAATCCAAGCAGTAATGTCTGGTGAAGGTATGGATACTTTTCCAGGTCGCTGCCCTGCAGATGTCCCGGATAGGTACCCCAGCAAAGAGGGCTGCAGAAGAAGAGATTGCCCTCGTGGAGTGAGCATGGACCTTCCCCTGGAGGTAACTGATGACAATATTGGATAGAGCTGGAAATCCAATGTGCAATCCCCTGTTTGGAAAGGGGAAAACCTTTTCGAGGAGCGCTGTAAGCCACAAAGAGCTGAGGTGACCTCCTGAAATCTTTAGTTCTTTGGAGATAGAATTTCAGGCAACGCTGAATGTCAAGTGAGTGAAGTGATCTCTCATCCGGAGTCTTAGGTTGAGGGAAAAAAGTCTTAAGGACCACAGGTTCATTTAAGTGAAAATCCGAAGGGACCTTCGGGATGAACTTAGGGTTGGTACGAAGTACTACCGTCTCATTCTTAAACTGAAGAAAAGGCTCCTGGATAGTGAGAGCCTGCAATTCGCTAACCCTTCTCGCCGATGTCCAAGCAAGAAGAAGGGCCACCTTCCACGACAGGAATTTTAGGTCCGCTTTATGTATCGGCTCGAAGGGATGTTTCATAAGCTGAGTCAAGACCACATTAAGGTGCCACAGCAGTGGAGGAGGCTTCACCGGCGGGAAGGCCCGAAAAAGTCCTTTCATGAATTGCTTAATAATTCTTGCCGACCAGAGTGAAGGGCCTGCAGATGTCCTTCTGAAGCGAGAGATGGCCGCGAGATGAACTTTAATAGATGAATGAGCCAGGCCAGCCTTAGCCAAGGAAAGGATGTAAGGTAGGATTTCATGTGCCGAGGAAGAGAAAGGGTGAACTCCTGATTCTCAACACCAGAGACAAAACCTCTTCCACTTCATCCTGTAGGTTTTGTTAGTACTTTGAGCACGAGCCTGAGAAAGGATTTCTCTACATTCCGTGGAGAGCTTTAAGTTGAGAAATTCTCTGTGCTCAGGAGCCAAGCTGATAATTGTAGGGATCGGGGATCCGGATGCAGTACTTGGCCCTGGGACATCGTCAGTACGGACGGAATAGGATTCAAGGGAACCGGTTGCTTCAAGGATAGGAGAAGGAGCTCCGTGTACCAGTACTGGCGAGGCCAGGACGGTGCTATTAGGATCATCTTGCAGGGTTCCGTTCTCAGCTTCCTGAGAAGCCTCGGGATCAGAGGAATGGGGGGGAAAAGCGTAAACAAAGGCGCCTGACCATGCCATCGAAAACGCATTCCCAGAGGATCCCGGATGGTGATGCCAGCTTGCGAAGAACCGGCATTTCTTGTTCTCCGGTGTAGCGAAGAGATCCATGGACGGTCTGCCCCATAGATGGAAAATGTCCTCCAGTGTCTTCTGGTCCAGCTCCCACTCGTGGCTGACTGACTTTAGTCTGCTTAGTGTGTCCGCTGTCTCGTTGAGATTCCCTGGGAGATGCTCCGCCTTCAGCGAGACCCCATGTAGGATTGCTCATTCCCAGACAGCTTGAGCTTCTGCCGAAAGCAGACGGGACCTCGTGCCGCCTTGCTTGTTGATATAATGCATGGCCGTAGTATTGTCTGTTCTTATTAAAACCGACGAATCCTTTATTCTTGGGAGAAAAGCTTGTATGGCCAGGCGAATCGCTCTGAGTTCCAGCAGATTGATGTGCAGAAGACTATGATGGCGCAGCCATCGACCACTTATTTGGAGGTCCTGCAAGACCGCTCCCCAGCCCTCCAGAGATGCATCTGTTGTAATTATCTGAGGAGCTGGGGTGACCATGAAGGAGAGACCCTGGGAAATGTTCTCCTTGTGAATCCACCATGAAGCAGCCTCTTTCATGGGCACAGTGACCTTGATCATGCCCTCGAAAGATCCTTCCACTTGACGCCACTGTACGTCCAGTTGCTCCTGAAGAGGACGCATACGTAGCCTGCAGTGAGGGATTAGAGAAATGCAGGACGAAATGGATCCCAGAAGGGACTTGTAGAGGCGAACTGAAAGTGACCACCTTTTCAGAAGTAGATGGGCCATCGACCTCAGTTTGGTTTGTCTTTCCAGTGAAGGAAATGCCTTGTTTAGGGACGTGTCCAGTACGGCCCCCAGGAATTTTGCGTTTTTGGACAGGCACAAATTTGACTTTTCTCTGTTGAGGGTAAGACCCAGATTCTGGAACAGTGTTGTACAAGCTGCCACTGACTTCTCGGTTGCCGACTTGGTAGGAGCCTTTAGCAACCAGTCGTCCAGGTAGGGGAAAACCTGGTGCCGCTGTATTCTTAGAAACGCCGCTACCGGAGCTAGCATCTTCGTAAAGATCCTTGGTGCCGACCTGAGGCCGAAAGGGAGGACCTTGAATTGAAAGTGGCTCTGGGCTACTGTGAAGCGAAGGAACTTCCTGTGCGATTGATGGATGGGAACATGAAAATATGCGTCCTCCAGGTCCAAAGTGGCCATGTAATCTCCTGAATTTAAAAGTCAAAGTATGTCCTGCAAGGAGATCATTCGGAGCGACTGTTTGATGAGATAGGTATTGAGCTCCCTCAGATCTAGAATAGGGCGCCACTTTTCGACAGTCTTTCGAACTAGAAAGAACCGGGAGTAAAAACCCTCTCCTCTATGGGAGAAAGGGACCGGTTCTATCGCCCCTTTCTGCAGCATTTGATGTACTTCTAGGCACAGGAGACGAAGATGTTTTGTTAAGCTGGAGCGAGGGGATTTGGTTGGAGGAGGATGAACAAACTCCAACGTGTGGCCGAATTGGACTATATTGAGAACCCAACGATCCAATGTTATTCGTTGCCAATTTTGGAAGTATAGGGAGATCCTGCCCCCACAGGTGTTTGATGAGGGGGAGGAACAGTAGTCAGAGCCAGCAAGCCGCTACGGACGCCTAGAGGAATCCTTCTCCTGACGTCCTGCTCTTCCTCTGGGTGCCGATTTTGAATATGTTGTGGACTGACCCTGCTGCTGGTTGTATTGTGGATGGTAAGACTGTGAGGCAGGTGTATACAAGGAGTACCGATATTGCTGGTAGCCTCCTCTGTATGAGGAAAAACCTGTGCCCCTTGCTCCCCGAAAAGGGACCTTGCGGTATTGAAGCGTCCCTAAAGACCTTGCCGTGTCTTTCTTGATGTCTTGGAGCGCATCATCTATGTGCTTACCAAAGAGCGCCTCTCCATCAAATGGAAGGTCCAAAATTTTGTTCTGAACCTCAGGTCTAAACGAGGTTGCCCGAAGCCATCCCTGGCGACGAAGGACCGCTGCTCCAGCCAGGGAATGGAACGCAGTTGTCGCAATATCCATTGCGCAATCAATCACCTCAGAGGAGGCCCTCTCTCCTTCTTGGAGGATCTTTTTTGCTTCCGCCTTGATGTCTTCAGGCAGTTGGTCTAAGTAGGGAGAGAGGTCACACCACATCTGGCGGTCGTAGCGCCCCAAAATGGCTAAAGCGTTAGCGGCTTTGACGAGTAGGCTTGACATAGATGAAAATCTTTTGCCAGCATTGTCCAAGCGTCTACCTTTTTCATCCGGAGGCGTTGTTAGAGGAGCTGCTGGATTTTTTTTACTTCCTCTGTGCTGCCTATGATAGAACTGAGTCCGGTTTTGGCTGACTCACAAGGCAAGCCGGGCTATCCTCCGGGGCTTTATATTTTTTCTCCAAACGAGGAAGCACCGGAACCACCGTGGCCGGGGTCTTCATGACTTTCAGCCCCTCTTCCCATACATGACTGACAATGGGAACTGTTCTTACCGACTTCTTAAAGGGCTCCTTAAAGTCGTATAAGAAGCACTCGGACTGCACAGAAGGCATAGGCAGATCGAACCTTTTGGCTGCCCTTTCTAGCAGATTGTGGAAACCACCTATGTCCCCAGGTGGAGAACGTACTGGAACCGGTGAAGGGGAAGCCGGAGTAGGAATAATATAATCATCCCATTCCCTGTGTGGGTCCGGGAGATCTGTGTCTCCCTGGTCGTCATCAGAGGTATCATCCTGGATAAGGGGAGCAGCCGGTGGTGGATCCACTATCAATTGCAGTGGCGGTGGTGGCAGCCGAGGGATGGAAGGCCCTGCAGGTGGACCAGCGGGAACTGATGCATGTTCCTGAGCCGAAGATGGTGTCGGAAATCTCCTTTTATAGTCGGAGAGCATGAATTGCAAGTCTGAAATCAAGGAGGATGGCATGCAGACCATCTCCTCCTGATAACCTCTATGATAGTCCTGGGGAGGATCATATTCCTGTTCTTCACCATATCCGTCTTCAGAATCCAGATCTTGGCACTTAACGTGCAATTCTGAAGGGCTATGTGCATACCCAAAAGGACTTTCTTCCTCTGAATCTTCCTCCTCTAGGAGGTGAGTAGGTAGCAGAGGTGTCACTTTGCTAGGGGAAGTGAGCTCAGGAGTTATGTGACGCTTCCTGATAATTTCCCCAGAAATTTTTCCTCTCGTCGAAGAGGTCGTCGACGGTGTCGTCGACGATGCAGTCGACGATGCAGATGTTGCCATCGTCGGTGCCGTCGCTGATACAGTCGTCAGTACCGTTGACGCCGTTGCCGTCGTCACCACGGCCGTCATTCTCGACGTCGAAGTCGTCGACGACGCCATCGACATCTTCGCCGTCACGGTTGACTCCGTATCCGTCTTCATCGCCGTCGACGACGGATGCTGCACCGTGGTCGATGAATGCAAGGAACCTCTTGGCGACGATCCCGTCGTCGGAGCCGGAGCAGACTGAGGAAACTGTACCTTATCACTGCGCGTCGACGATGACGATAATAGTTTCTTCGTCGACGGTGTCGTCGACAGCTTTGTCGACGGTGGGACGTTTTTAGCTTGTTTTCCCTCAGAAGGAACAGAGGAGGGCTTTTTGAAGGCTTTCCTTCCCTCAGGAGGAGAAGTTGGAGGTACAGAGCTCGATTTCCTCTCCTGCAGTCAGTCCTTCCCTCTCCATTACACCTCGGTGAGGAGATTTGCTTGGACTTAGCCTGTCAGACCTATGAGAGGTCTTTTTAGAGGCTTTACCAGGACGGTCTTCTGAAGAAGAAGGGTCAGATCTCCCCCTTTTCATTGATCTCCTTGAAGACGAAGCTGATGAGGCCTCATCACTATCGTCACTGGAGACTGGCTCTCTCATGGACTTTAGTTTCTGGAGCCAGGTCGGGAGACGTCCCTCACGGTCTCTCAAGGTTTTGGTGGAAAAAGTACGGCAAACCTTGCAATCTTTGGTCTTATGATCTGGATACAGGCAATAGATGCAGTCCTTGTGAGGGTCATCCACATAGAGCCTCTTTTTAGAGCAGGTGGTACTGTCATAAGGTTTCTGCACATACACAGAGCTATGCACAGGAAAATGGGACCCCGGAATACAGTGGTTTGCCACCATATACCGTAGCACCCAAAAACCCCAACCCAACTAGCTTAGCATCCCATTAGCACCCAAGTACTAATGTTTGGACAACCCAGAACACGGTATCTTTATCTCAGGACTCGCAGAAGCAAGAACACTCTTTCGTCACTCACTCGTACTTGTCCACAAGGTGCGTAGGAAGAGACACTGGATAGGTTAAAATGTTTATTCCAACTTACGTGCTCTAATGTACAGTACACGTGTCAGTACTAATAGCATAATGCATATGAATAATATAAGCAGCATGGTTACAATTCCATAGAATACAAACGGGGAAAGCATCTCAGAGCTCAGTGGATAAACGTATAAATAACATTACCACCCTCCCCTTGCAGTAAGATAGTTGATTATAATAATAGAAGACCTCTGGGCTTTGACTAGCGAACCCCCATACCTCAGTCTCTAGATGCAGAATTACATCAGCAGGACATCATAGCTCTTCTCACTGAAAGGGATTTCTCCAAGTGTGTTAAGCGCTAGTAAACCACAGTATTAAAAGCATATCAAATTCTTCATGGCAATTGCACATAATGTTATGTCTGGGTGCGCGAGACTGGCCATATCAGGAAGAACCAGAATACATTGTTATGCGACCTTGTACATGTTTGTGCAGACTGAGCCCAGAAAGGTGAACAACAGAAAATGCAGACAGTGCAAAAGAACTTGGCACGAGCAAAGGGCGAGGAAGGCCCGGCTCAGTGTAACGTGCGCAAAGAAAAGCAGCATGGCAGCCAGGCCTAGGCCAACATAACAAGGCAGGTAACAATCCACAAGACACCCTCCCCTGGACAGTCCGGCGGCCAGGACAGAGGCCCATCAGAGGAGAAAATTGACGTCGGAGCACAGGGAGCGCCCAAACGGCGAAGGGCAGGTCAATCCATGAAAGTGAAAGTGCAGAAAAAAGCCATACCCTCCAAGAGTTCATCATTGGAATCGTCAAAAAACATAGATGCCATCCAATCCATGAGTTCAAAAGAGCAGGAATGCTCCTCAGCAAAGGGAGCATCCAGAAGCAATGCGGGACAGCTTGCGTGATAATTGAAACAGCTTCGTTGTAGGAGATCCTGGGCAGCCGCCCAGATATCCCATTGCGCCAAAATCCCCAGTGCAGCCGCACGCGCCATACAGCCAGCGACGGAACAGTCCTGCTCATGGGCCTCTAAGGGACCCATCAACTGAACAAAATCCGGAACAGACAATGACGAATTGGAGAGGCAATAATCCAGAGTCCAGGTGAAAGGACAGCGGACACAAGTCATCACAGGTTGCACGCAAGTGAAATACGCAAAGCGAAATGAAAGAGTATATGACACACTCAGTGTCGCCAATGGCAAGACACCAAAACCGGCCAAAGGCGCTCACGGAGCAGCTGGAGGCGTTCTGGA
Source organism: Calotriton arnoldi (assembly GCA_963921515.1). NCBI lineage: Eukaryota > Metazoa > Chordata > Amphibia > Caudata > Salamandridae > Calotriton > Calotriton arnoldi. The sequence goes on from CAWUFW010003619.1 coordinate 140,479, forward strand.
TCGAGCAGGTCCCATCGGGGAGCAGCCATTGCGCAGAAAGCAAATTAAGAGCAAGACACCAGCCGCTAAAGCGAGGATCAATGGGAAACCGCCAAAGACACTGGAAAATATAGAATGTATGAAAGCCGGGATGACACCAAAAATAGTCTGGAAGGAGGACACCAAACCCGACCCAACGACCTTAAAAAAGTGTACTAGGCCTTCAGTGTTAGATGCGTTAAAAATACGATGTATTAACTCCCCAAAATGTTGGGGGAGATTAGTGTTTAAAAGGGCCTGTATTTCACTGTGGGTACTCGCCACCTGGAGAATGAATGTCTCCCGGGCGGACGTGAGCATAACTTCCTCGTTTAATAATAGTGCCTTTATTCTGCTCAGTCTATTGAAATCTGCTTCCATGGTAGGGATGGAAGGCCAAATAGAGATATCAACCTTGCCATGAGGGGGAGGAAAAAGCACATTTTTGCAGCAGACAACCCTGTGTGAAACTGTTACAATGTAAGGAATGCCAGCCTGCAGGCCACAACAGTTTTCGTTATTTAAAAGTAAATAACTACCATTGGAAAGGAGAGTGAAAGTAGGAGAAATAACAGGAGCAGGAATACCTTTCAGCACACAAGCAAGATTAGGAGAGGAAACGCTACATGAGCCATGCAATTTAATGTGTTTACAAATAAGCGAATGACCTATAGTCGAGTCGCAGTACTCCCCCGTGAGAAAGACTTCCTTGCCGTCCCGAAGGCATTTATACATGAAAGGCAAGGACCAGAGTTCATGCAGGAAAGCACTGCCCAATGGCCGGTAACGGCCCACAGGATAATGTTTCATGCACGAGTCAAATTCAAATAAGGAAAATGGTAAAGCTATAACCCCATGGACTAGCCATACAGCAGAATCGAGTTCTGCAACAGAGAACGACAAAGGATCCACCTTTTCGATATGTAATAGAGTGTAAGTTGCATCCTTCATGGACATAAATTGCTGTTTATCAGTTAAGTTAAAAGGTAGAAACAAGGCAGAGGTGTTCAAAAAATGCCAAGGCACTTTACCTAACTTAAGCGTTTGTAAAGTCCATGCAAACTGCATAACCGAACGCAATTGATTCTGACCATGATATAACACAGAAACATCATCTTGTACAATATCAACAACAGAGGACACAATATTCTCTAAAGTGTAAATGCGAGAAGACAGGGTATTAATACTATTGTCCACAACAGCAAGCACCTTTTCCAAATTTGCTTGATCTATTTCCCGAAGACGGGAAGCAGCTTCCATTTGTGATAGCTTCCAGAGTTCATTATATGTTTCATAAATGAATCTTTTAGGTCGGGGACCACGAGGTCCCAAAACAAAGTCGGACAGATCAATATTGCCTGAAAGGAGGGACAAATGTTGTTTAACAGAATCAAGGGACGAATGTTGCAGCCATTGTTTGCATAATTTACCAACAGAGTATGTAGTGACAGTACGGGCATCAGTAAACCTCGGATCAGGCCTATTCTGTGTGTAGCTAGCACCAGTATCATGAAAACGCATTTGACATGCATTAGATGATATAGGCCATACTAACCAGGGTGACTGAACCAGCTCAGAAACATTAAACGAATTATTTTGTAACATTGCCTGCAGGGACACGAGGGACATATTGAATCGTGAGCTTTCATTTGGAAAACTCGACAGGGATGGTATTGATGGCGTATTCAATTGTTTAGTGGTTGCTAAGCCCCAACATGTAGTCTGATAGATGGAAGCATTTAGGAACATAATTTGGGTAGGGATGAGGCAAGCACGATGCAACGCCTCGGTTCCCTGTACCTGCCATGGCTTGGAGCCCCAAATAGATTTTAAATCCACTGTATTATCCCAGTACTCATAACCACCCACAGCTAGGGCACTCAGAAAGGAACCTGAATATAGCAATTTGGTGTGTGTCAACATAATTTTCTGAGTTGATGTGTTATTAAGTCTAAAATAATAGGATGCAGGGTTCGACCGATTAAAATCAGTAAAATAATTAAACTTATTTCGAAGAGTTTGAGAGCTACCTGGCAAGGGGTTTGGACAATGTTCCCATTGGGTATAGTTAACAGAACCACGCAGGGCACTGGGCTTATGGAGAAAATGATTACCCCAATGTTGGTAACAATACAAATCGGCATAATTAGCAGAATTCATATATAAATCTTCAGCATTAAAAGATGCATAATATTTTAAATCGGCAAACAATGCTTCAACGGCATGCACATCCCAATCATCAGAATGAATATTGTTTTGTACTACATCACCCATTGAAACACGAAGGACATTAGGTACATTAATAATTTCCGTCGGACCATGGATTTGATAGTTCACTGCATCCCATACGATGCCATCAGCAACTGGGAAGGCTGAAATGTTCACAAATGTGTGGTCACGCTTCATGATGTGAGACGAGGAATGAGGAGCCAAAGTTCCAGAAACATAGTCTACAGCAGAGCGTTCAGGTAAATAGTGACCATTGATTAGTAGAAAAAACACTGTGACAAAGCCAATGGACATGAACAAAAATATCAAGAAAAGTACCAACCAGATGTATGTCCAGGGGGAATCAAAAAATTGTCTCTAAACCAGGATATAAAAATACTGAACTTGGATGGAACTTTTGAAGATATGGAATCCGAATCAAAGGAATAACGAGTCGGGCTTAGTGGCGTTGTTGGTTGATGTGCCACCGATTCTGATGCAGGATAAGTATACTCGTCCTCGTCGATATTGGTGGAGAGTTGGGGATCAATCGTAGTTTCAGGCAAATCAACCATCTCAATTACAGCATCAGCGATCGTTCGTGCAGATGGACTATGAACATATGTCCGATAAATGGCAGGACAAGAGACCGCTGGTGTGACACTATTCAGGATCGGCCAGGCGCTGTAGCTTGACATTTTCAACTGAGATGTATCTGTTCTCTTTGCGACCAGGAAGCGGTGGTAAAATGACTGTACGTGTTCCCTTCAGGCCAAGAACTGGAACCGGTGCACGAAAAGAGGGGCCAAATTCTTTTTTGTTTTCAACCTTCTCTCGAACCAGTTCTCCAACTTTCGGAAGCCAGCCGGCTACCGGAATCTGCAACGCAGGATCTGTGGCTGAAGGCAAATGTGTAGTTGCAAGTTTGTCTCGGGCTTCTTGTAAGTCCTGTAACATAGCAGAGTGGTTATCTACATCAAACTTGGCGGATTGCGCCGCGATGTCTGGACCTTCAAGGTCAGGCACAAACATTCTTATGCCAAAGAGCATTTCGTATGGGGTCCGCCCACCCAGAGGTCTTCTAGGGAGATTATTAAGTGCACGCTGAACGGTATACAAATGGGCCAGCCAGTTCCTGCCAGTACCTATAACCCTAGCTGTTAAGGATTGCTTTAAGTCACGGTTCATTCGTTCAACGATAGAGTTGCCCTCAGGCCTATACGGAGACGAAAATTTCACCCGCACCCCAAGCGAAGCCATTGCATCCTTGTAAGCCCTAGAGGCAAACGCTGGACCTTGGTCCGAATGGAAGGTGCCGCATGCGAAAATTCCCACAAAGACACGCAAATCCCTGATTACATTTCGGGCGTCAGCACTCCGTTGTGGCCAGACCCAGAGAAACCGTGTGCACGAGTCCACTGCCACTAAGATGTATTTATAAGCAGTGTCTGATGAGAATGGACCGCAGTGATCCAAGTAAACACACCCAAAGGGTCTGTTAGCAATGCAGAGCGGTGTTTGTGGTGGACGTGTTACCGTGGAAGGCTTAATCTGTTGACAAACGTCGCAAGAAAGCACAAAAGCACGGGTGTCTTTATATAACCCACGCCACCAATAACGCTTCTGCAAGATAGAAACTGTAGCTGACACACCTGCATGAGCCGAAGCCATGCCTTCGTGTGCAGCTGATATCAAGAGCACTCCTGCGGTCCGCGTTGGGGATCAGCCGATCTCCAACGTCAGGTATAGTTACATAGGGAACCTGATCGGGACTTAATGTGTAAGAATACTTGGAAGGGAAACCTGTAGGGTAATTATTACCTTCCTTGGTTGCAGCAATAGCTGCTAATATAACAGGGTCTATTTTAGACATGGACCTGGTAACCGCTGCTACTGAACACGTGACTACTGCTGAACGGGCAGCTTCATCTGCCAGATCGTTACCAATAGCGTGTGCGCCCACCCGCTGATGGCCTAAGGTGTGAACCACCTGTGTGAGGGGCAGACGTTGTTGCAATTCTGCCACTCGAACCCAAAGCATTTTATGCTTAATTGTGCTCCCTTTTGCGTCCTTGTAGTCGTTTTTCGACCAGAAAAACAGATTGTCATTGTAAGATTGTACACAGTAAAAAGAATCACATACAATAAGAGTGGTCTCATCCTGAGAAGCGAACTCAAGCGCAAGTAGCAATGCATGCAGCTCGGCCAATTGTGCGGTACTATCTCCAAGTGTGCGAGTATGCACTGCAGAGGATTTGAACTTTCCATCTACAAAGGAACCCGCAACAATAGCACATGCAGCTGAATAAGCGTGCTTGGACCCAGTGGCCGGTTGCGCCGAACCATCGGTGTAGATCACACATTTGTAATCCTCAAGCGGTAATAAAAACAAAGGAGGAGGATGAACGAATTCATACTGCAAAAACTCCTGAGTCTGCAGAGAAAAATCAAAAACAAAAGTGACGTCCGAAGACGTCAAGGATGTAGCCCATTGTATCCAACGGGGATGCATTGCTTTTGAGTTCGGTACACTTGCCTTTGTTACTGCCTCTAGGGCAGGACAGGGTGTTACCACCAGAATCCGCTTTCCCTGCGCCAGTGCGCGTTCTTTTAGAATCGCCATTTGCACTGCAGTTAGAACTTTTCGACAGATGTAAAGCGCAATTCAGCGGAAGTGTACAGATGTGACTTGTATGCGATGGGTACTGTATCACCTTCATTAAAGGTTAAGTATGTGAATCCCACCGCCCCGGAATTATTCTAATCACCAGGTTTGTGTGGTTATCACGAGTCAAAAGATATTTAGACTCCAATAGGTCTGTCTGCAAAGACTGCAAAATCGAGGTATGCTCAGGCAGCCAGCAAGACCTTGAATAAGTAGGTTGTATCAAAGCATACAAAGGCTTGATACGCTGAGCATATTCGGGAATGTAAGTACGCCTGAAATTCAAGAAACCCAGCAAAGACTGAAGTTTCTTCAGAGTATTTAGGGGGCACAAATGTGCACATTTTTCCAAGAAATGGGGGCTAAGCCCTTACCTTCGTTATTGAGCTCATAGCCCAAGAACAGAACAGTAAATTCAGCAATGTGTGACTTAGCAAAGTTAAATTTGTAACCCTGCTCCGCAAATTCAAGAATAATGCGGTCCACACGGGACAGATGCTGATATAACTCGTCGTCTGTCAGATAGATGTCATCAACGTACTTTTTTAATTACAGAGGGTAGAACCGTCATGGAAGGAGTTCCAAAACATTTTGAATAAACTGCTGCGAATACCTTACCCCAGTTTTCACATGATGTCAAATCGGGGATTATGTCTTTTGGCAAACTTATCGTGAGGATGCGGTGTTTATCTACTGGGGATGTATGTGGAAACACTGCTTCTATCTGATCGAACTTTTCTGCAAGCCAGTAAGGATAGTCGTCCTTATTTTGTGGACGTTTGCCCATCACAGAATTTACCATGACAGGACTTATAGTCACTCCAGCTGCAATAGCTGGTTGGCCTGCGACTACAGGAGCAGCTCCATGGAGGCTACCTGTAACGTATGTCACCAAGGCTCGATGCACTCGCACCAATTCGGTATGCATAGTGCGCAGTTCCGCAAGCGGTAATGCCAGATAATTTGGATGCGGGGTATACCCGGCCAATACAGGCCAAGTGGCCCCCTGAATTGATAAGGGGCCTAAGCGAACTGCGGTAGTTGGTTGTGGTAGGGCGCCATTAAACCAAACACGGTGCTGCCAAGCCGTGAGAGGCACTTCAAGAGCAGTATAGGGTCGATAGGCAGCAGGAATAGCGGTGGGTTTATATTCATGAAACAGCTTGTCACCTGCATCCACCGCTTCAAAAGTGATCCAAGTGTAAAACACTTCAAAGTGATAAGCCGGATCGGCTTGAACCACAAAGACCAACTCGACCCCTGTATCGGGCACTCCATACACAGCTAAGTGGTCTCGGAGTGCTCCTCGACTATGTGCAGCTATCGCCACACCAGCCATGACTAAACAATTATATTCGACAACCTAACAGGGAGCACAAAAATGGGTCTATTAACTAACCTTTTTAATAATATCAAGCTTGAAAGAACCTATAAAACATTCAATATAGGAGGTATCACCGTCACATACGCCTCCGGAAGCGTACGCGAGGGGTTTTGGACAAGCACAAGTACTACTCAAGCGTCTCGCAGATAAGCTGCCCCACGGTGGTCGCGCCATGTCATAAGGTTTCTGCACATACACAGAGCTATGCACAGGAAAATGGGACCCCGGAATACAGTGGTTTGCCACCATATACCGTAGCACCCAAAAACCCCAACCCAACTAGCTTAGCATCCCATTAGCACCCAAGTACTAATGTTTGGACAACCCAGAACACGGTATCTTTATCTCAGGACTCGCAGAAGCAAGAACACTCTTTCGTCACTCACTCGTACTTGTCCACAAGGTGCGTAGGAAGAGACACTGGATAGGTTAAAATGTTTATTCCAACTTACGTGCTCTAATGTACAGTACACGTGTCAGTACTAATAGCATAATGCATATGAATAATATAAGCAGCATGGTTACAATTCCATAGAATACAAACGGGAAAGCATCTCAGAGCTCAGTGGATAAACGTATAAATAACATTACCACCCTCCCCTTGCAGTAAGATAGTTGATTATAATAATAGAAGACCTCTGGGCTTTGACTAGCGAACCCCCATACCTCAGTCTCTAGATGCAGAATTACATCAGCAGGACATCATAGCTCTTCTCACTGAAAGGGATTTCTCCAAGTGTGTTAAGCGCTAGTAAACCACAGTATTAAAAGCATATCAAATTCTTCATGGCAATTGCACATGTTATGTCTGGGTGCGCGAGACTGGCCATATCAGGAAGAACCAGAATACATTGTTATGCGACCTTGTACATGTTTGTGCAGACTGAGCCCAGAAAGGTGAACAACAGAAAATGCAGACAGTGCAAAAGAACTTGGCACGAGCAAAGGGCGAGGAAGGCCCGGCTCAGTGTAACGTGCGCAAAGAAAAGCAGCATGGCAGCCAGGCCTAGGCCAACATAACAAGGCAGGTAACAATCCACAAGACAGTACAAGCCCTAAAAAGGCCTTTCTTCTCTTTATCAGTCATGTTGAATTCGAAGTTGAAGAAGTTGTTGAAGAAAAAACAGTTGAAAAACTCTCAAGAGTAATGTAACAAGGAAAAAACTGAGCAGAGCTCAGTGGAGACTCCCTAGCACAACGTGCGGTAGAAAATCTGAGGGTCTGAGGTTCTCTCAGGAGGGTTCTAGAGGGTGAGGCTAATCTGATTGGTTGTTGATTTTATTTGTTCTCTTTTACAAAAAGAGGTGGATATGTTACAAAACTGGAATGGGCCTAGGCCTGGTTTCTAGTTTGTAATGGCTTTGCATTGCTTTTTTATATATACCGGGAACTCCCATCTCGACGACGGGGAATGATTCAAGCATGTGAATCTATGAAAGTTCCAATACTGGAGTAATTGGTGGTGTTCAAAACACAACAAATCATGAACTTGATAACCATGTTTGTTTGCCTGTGAAAGTACAGGGCGAAGGTCTTGGGGCACACCAGGCAAGACTTGAACCACTGAGTACCAAAAGGCGTGCGTATTATCCCAACAAACAGTTGGCGTTAAAAGATTGTAGGGCCAAGCTGGTACAAGAAAAAGACATGTTTGCTAAACATTTCCACTCGCTTAGATTCCCTATCAAGGGCAGTGGTGAGAAATGTGTTTGCAGTAGAGCAGCTCATGGAAGCTTGTACCATTAGGCTTTCCGGTGAAGGGTGCTGCGAAAGGAAAGTCAGGCTGCCTGGAGCAGGAAAATGACACCTGACAATCTGCCTACTAACTTAAGGGCCGGAGCAAGGTATGGCCCTTGCCCCCAATAAGGTATCTGTCAATGCCTTGTTAAAGGTATGGAGTGGTTTAGGAGATGTTTGCCCTAGTTGGAGGACCTCCGTTAAGACTTTTGTTTTAACCTCAAAGGTGGGGAGCTGGAGGTCAACTAATTCAGTCGCCCCCTGCATCACCATAGCGTACAAAGCAGACTTTTCTGTGGCCGGTTGAGGAGCAGAACTAAAGAGCTGTCTCTGGGGAGGTATTGAGGCTTCTAGCCACCTGTAAGTCCTCGTACAAACTGTCATCTTGGTAGGTCTGAGCGAACTCATCGCCCAGATCATAATCCTTATCAGAGTCAATCCCAAAAAGGGAATGGAGCAAATGTTGTCTAGGCTGGTGTAAGTCAAGTGGGGAAGTAGCGCCTTGGGCAGATTCAGGAGGGACGTTGGGCAAGGTTGTGCCAGCATCGTAGAGGAAAATTGGGCCACTTCTTCAGACAGCAAAGTATGCATCATCGTGGACATGACCAGGGCCAGCATGGCTTGTGGCAATGGAGTCGGAACTAGAGCTGGAGGCAAGGTAAACGTGGAGGGTCTAGCTGGCTCCAAGAAACCCGCCGGAGGTATTCCAAGCGAAAGGCCTCTCGGCTCCTTGGGTCTCAAATGCACACCAGAGGGAGTCAGCAGGGATCCAAAGAGTCGAAGCATGGCTGCGCGAAACTTTTGATTTGATATGGCATGGCTGAAGGTCGAAGAAACTCGGACTGTGTGGGAAAAAACTGCAGAATCGGCTGCGCAGTCGGCCAACTTCAAGAGCAAGATTGAGAAGGGTGTTGCTGCTGCTGCTGCTGCCACTGTGCCTGTTCAGGAAAATGTGAGCGAAACAAGGGAGTAGAATCCCACTTTGACTTTGTGTTTTTACGCTTACCCAAGGACTTGAAGAGTGACAAAGACCGACCTCTGAACCTGCTACGACAACTTAGCCTGCACATTGTAGAATTTTAGAGGACAAATCGAGGTAAATATCTCCGAGTGACAAGAGGGAGCTCGGCATCTAATCCATGTTGGAGATGTGGAAAGAAAATGCCATCAGTGTGCGGGATTGGTGCCTATATAGACCCCGCACCTCATTTCCAGAGGGAAACGGAGTCAGTGTGAAGCCGCAAGGTGTGTCATTATGGCACGCAAAGGTACTGTTGAAAAGTTTCCAGATCCAGTCTGACGCTTGGGCAATATTCAAAAATTGAGGAATCTGCAGCTATAAGTCTCTATTAGAATTCAAACTTGTCACTGCTTTACACGTTATAGTTTAAGAAATACACCAACAATGATTTAATCAGCAATAAAATGGTTAATTTGTGCAGAAAGAGGAATCAACTGTAATAATCAAGAATTGTTTTGAAAATTTTTGAGCAGTGCTTTAGAGGTAGACGTCTGGAGCTGGATTTTCAACTTAAAAACAAATATTACCAAGTTCCTCATTATATTAACTAAAACTAAGCCTGGACAGCTCCACTAACTGTGACAGCGGCGAAGACTGGTGTCAAGGAGAAGTCCTAGCCTTCAATTTGGATCTCCTGGGAGAAGAAGGAGTGCTGCTGCTTCTTTTTGTGCTACACATTTTTCCCCCATGAAGATTTTGATGAGGGCGAGGAAAGGGCATGGGACCTTGATTTTGATCTAGCTCTAGAACAAGATCAAGCGCAGCAACCACTTCTGGCGTAGTCTTTAGCCCAAATTATAAAAAGATTGACTTCTCGCTCTTTTTTTGCCTTCAAATTTATCTTCAGGCAAAAATCACACTTCGATGAGTCATGTCTCGAGCTAAGACACCATAGGTAATCATCATCTGGATATGTAATGGACATCTGTCTATCACATTTGTGACAGGGTTTGAAACCTGACTTATTAGGTGGTGACATTACATACACAGCAACACATTTCTTTCCTCATGTAGGGGGAAGAGAGATGCCCTGAACCCATATCAAAAGGTACAAAAAAAAAACAGAACCAACATTGAGGTGGCTACTTTATGGATCCAGTGATGTAACAAAAAACTTAACTTCCGCTCTTGAGATTGAGCAAGTGGCACCTAAAAGCACCAGAGAGCTAAGCAAAATGTTTCTGGATCTAGTCTGCATTTGAAATAAGTCAAGAGTGAGGAATATGCAAGAAGAAATAACTATCAGAAATGTTTCTTTTATTAGTATTTAGTAACCCTACATCATGGATACCTTAATTATGGCCATAAGCAAGGACTTCAACAGGCAGAAAAAGAACAAAAGGTTAAATTTACTTCACTGCATTCCAATTCTACACCTGCAACTTCAGAACAATTTGTAATATAAAGGAAAAAACTCTTCACAATATTTTGCAATAATTTAAAAGCACCATGGTGCTGTGCTTCTCCTTTTTCCAACCTGACCATGTAAAAGAAAAACAAATGAGTGCCACATAACTCATACCAAAGAAAGTGACGCTGCTATTTGAAGCCAATAAGGTAGTAGCATACTGCACCAGTAGTGATCTCCTCAGTCATGTGCTCCAGCTAATGTGATGAAATCTTATGATTACTTTCTTTATTCCCAGACTTTCAAAGGGTAGGAGGGCAAACAGAGCATGAATTCAACGAACATGCTCATTATAGGAAACTAGGATTACAGGTAAGCTAAGTTTCTCTCTTTATCATGGGATCATCACTGATGCACAAGTTACTAACTTGTGTAACGATATATCTGTAAGAGACAGTAGTTAGTGACAGATTCCTTACCTTAGAATATCCCCAGGCGTCAGGCTGGATCCGGAAAGTTTTTTGCGTAGCAGTACCCTTGCGCGTCGGTAGGCGGCGTCGTGCGGCTCCGCGTCCGTCGTCGGCGTCGTGATCGCCGGGATGACGTCGCGGGCAGTACTTAGGCGCCGCCCCTGCGCGCTGACGTCAGTTCTGTACACGACTTTCCGCGCCAGGAACGCAGAGCCATGCAAGAAGCTGACATAGGTGTCTGAAAAATACTAGGGCCCTGAAAGGGATGTCCTTAACCCTAGAAATCAGTTCGCAGAACGGGGAGGATGGGTGGGCGGTAGGAATCTGTCACTAACTACTGTCTCTTACAGATATATCGTTACACAAGTTAGTAACTTGTGCATCTGAAAGAGACACGTTAGTGACAGATTCCTTACCTTAGAATAGATACCCCAGCAATACCAACCCCGGTGGTGGGTCTGCGAACAAAGATCAGACAAGGAAGTCCTGGAGGACAGAACGGCCAAAGAAGCCGTCCCTCCGGACCTGACTGTCAAGGCAGTAATGCTTTGTAAACGTGTGCAGCGAGGCCCACGTAGCTGCCTGACAGATAACCGGCAGCGGAACACTGCGGCCCAAGGCCGTGGTAGCAGCCGTTGCCCTGGTGGAATGGGCACGCAGCCCAACAGGAGGCTCCTTCTTAGCCAAAGAATAGCAGGTCTTGATGCACAAGGTAACCCAGCGGGAGATGGTCCTCTTGTGCACCGCCCGACCTTTTTTGGCGCCCACGTAGCCAACAAAGAGCTGGTCATCCACCCGGAAGTGTTTTGTGCGGTCAATATAGAAAGAGAGCGCACGTTTTGGGTCCAGACGGTGGAGCCTCTCTTCCTCTCTGGAAGGATGCGGAGGCGGAAAGAAGGTGGGCAAAGTGATGGTCTGCCCAATGTGGAAAGCAGTAACCACCTTTGGCAAGAAGGACGGACGCGTCCGAAGAACAACCTTGTCTGGATGAACAGACAGAAAGGGAGGTTTGCAAGATAGAGCCTGGAGCTCACTCACCCGCCGAGTGGAGGTGATGGCCACCAGAAAGGCTGTCTTCAGAGTCAGAAGACGAAGAGGACAGTTATGTAGAGGCTCAAAAGGAGCGCACATTAAAAGGTAAGAACCAAGTTCAAGTCCCACTGAGGCATCACAAACGGAACAGGAGGGAAGAGGTGAGTAATGCCTTTTAAGAACCTGTTAACAACAGGGGACTTGAAAAGGGAGGGCTGATCAGGGAGCCTGAGGAAGGCCGAGATAGCACAAAGATAACCCTTGATGGTACCCAGGGCAGAACCCTGTTGGGCCAGAGAGAGAAGGAACAGAAGGACCTCAGAAAGAGGGGCAGAAAGGGGATTCACAGCCTTTGTTGTGCACCATGCCACAAATTTGTTCCACCTGCAGGCGTATACCACCTTAGTGGAGGGACGCCTGGCTGCCAGAATCACATCACAAACTTCGGGAGGCAAGTCGAAAGGAATCAACTGCCGCCGCTCAATCTCCACGCAAGCAGGTGTAGACTGGACAGGTTTGGGTGGAGGACCGTCCCCTGCTGCTGCGACAGAAGATCCTCCCGAAGAGGCAGACGGATCGGGTGATCCACGCTCATATTGAGTAGCTCGGGATACCAAACTCTTCGAGCCCAGTCCGGAGCCACAAGAATGACTTGGGCCCGGTCGTGCCGAATCTTCTTCAACACTCTGGGTAGAAGTGGTATAGGCGGAAAGGCGTACAATAGACCGCAACTCCACTCGTGACGAAAAGCGTCGCCGAGCGAGTGCCGCCTTGGAAATTCCAACGCGCAGAACTGATGACAATGCGCGTTCTCTTCGGTGGCGAATAGATCTAACCAAGGCTCTCCCCACTGTAGAAAGAGTCCTTGCGCCACTTCCGAGTGAAGACGCCATTCGTGATCCATCACGCACCTGCGGCTGAGTTCGTCCGCCCTGGCGTTCAGGGAACCTGCCAGGTGTTGAACCACCAGGAACATGCCCTGATGTTCCAGCCATGTCCAGAGGAGCAGAGCCTCCTGACAAAGGGTCCACGACCCCACCCCGCCTTGTTTGTTGCAGTACCACATGGCGGTGGTGTTGTCTGTGAACACCTGCACTACCTTCCCTTTGACAGAGGGAAGGAATGCCTTGAGTGCAAGTCGGATCGCCCGGAGCTCCAGAAGGTTGATATGGAGCCGGGACTCCGCCGGAGACCAGAGGCCTCTGATCTCCGCCTCTCCCATGTGACCGCCCCATCCCAGAAGGGACGCGTCCGTCACAACTGTGTGCTCTGGCTGGGGAAGGGAGAGGGATCTGCCCATGACCCATTGCCGGTTCGAGAGCCACCACTGCAACTGTTTTGCAGTCCCCTCCGAGATCTGGACGTGATCGGACAGGTCGCCCTGGTGCTGCGCCCACTGGAACTTCAGGTCCCACTGCAGAGCCCGCATATGCCATCTGGCATGAGTGACCAGCAGGATGCAGGAGGCCATGAGGCCCAGCAGCCTCAGGGTCATCCGTACCGAAACCCAGGATAAAGGCTGAAAGATCGGAATCATAGCCTGAATATCCCGGACTCGCCGTTCGGGAGGATAGGCCCGAAACTGCGTCGTGTCCAGAACTGCTCCGATGAAAAGGAGCTGTGGAGAAGGAATCAGATGCGACTTTGGCACATTGATGGAGAACCCCAGCGAGTGCAGGAGTTCGGCCGTAGTCTGGAGGTGGGAGACGACTGCCTGGGACGAGCCCGCCTTCAGCAGCCAGTCGTCGAGGTAGGGGAAGACTGAAACCCCTGCCCGGCGCAGATGAGCTGCGACCACCGCCATCACTTTCGTGAACACCCGAGGGGCACTGGTAAGGCCAAAGGGGAGCACGGTGAACTGAAAATGCTCGAGGCCTACCGTGAACCGAAGGTAACGCCGGTGGGCCGGCAGGACGGGGATGTGGAACTAGGCGTCCTGCAAGTCCAACGCTACCAACCAGTCTCCGGGGTCGAGGGCAGTCAAGACCTGAGCTAGGGTGAGCATCTTGAACTTCTCCTTCCGGAGGAAGCGATTGACGTTCCGGAGGTCCAAGATAGGACGCATGTCCTCCTTGTCCTTTTGGGCACCAGAAAGTAGTGGGAGTAGCAACCACGCCCTACTTCTGGGGTCGGAACATGCTCGATGGCCCTCTTGGCCAAGAGGGCCGTGACTTCCTTCTGTAGAAGCGCCAAGTGATCCCCTGACATGCGGTGGAATTGAGGTGGCATGGCTGGGGGGTGGTCTCGAAGGGGAGGGAGTAGCCCCTTCGGACAATGTCCAAGACCCACCTGTCCGAGGTGATGGGACGCCAGAGGTGAAGGTGATGGCGGACCCTGCCCCCGACTGGCGTACTGTGCACCTGAAAGGAGGGACTAGGAGGGCTTGGAGGCCGCGGACGGGTTGGAGGTGGTGGCCTGACCCGCACGCTGGTTGCCCGAACCTCCACGGCGGTATCCACGTCCTCGGCCACGCGAGGCGCTTGCTGCGCGGGCCGATGGCCGGGCTGCGGACGTGACTGGGCGCCCCGTCCGTGGCCACGAAGGGGCGAAAAGCAGACGTGAGCGGAGGGCGCACAACAGCAAGGCCCAGGGACTTAGCAGTAGCCCGAGAGTCCTTGAAACGCTCCAGCGCATGGTCTGCCTTCGAACCAAAAAGACCGACACCATCAAAGGGCATGTCCATGAGTGTATTCTGGACATCTCCCGAAAAACCAGTGGTTCTCAGCCAGGCGTGGCGACGCAGCGCCACCGTCGTTGCAAGCGATCTGCCCAGCGAGTCGGCGGTATCAAGGCCACAGCGGATGGTATATTTAGCCGCATCACGCCCTTCCGCAATGGCGCGGGTAAGCAGTGTCTGGACCTCCTCAGAACACTGCGGCAAAACAGTTGCCACCGAATCCCACAGGGAGTGGGTGTATCGGCCCAAGAGGCAAGCGGTATTAACAGACCGCAAGCCAGCACTGGAGGAAGAGAAAGCCTTCTTCCCAAAGTGATCCAGGCGCTTGGATTCCCTACCCGGAGGGGCGGTAGGGAAGGCGGTTTGGGAGGCAGAGGCTTGGACAACCAAGCTCTCAGGGGTGGGGTGTTGGGAGAGAAACAGGGGGTCGCCCGGAGCAGGGCGATGGCGTCGGGCCACGTTCCTATCCACAGGAGCCCCTGTGGTGGGTTTGGACCAGGCACCCAAAAGAACGTCAGTCAGTGCCTCGTTGAACGGTAGCACAGTCTCCGAAGAGGAGGCCGCCGGCTGAAGCACTTCAGTCAGGATGTTAGACCTGACGACCACTGTAGGCAACTGGAGATTTAAGGCTCCAGCAGCTCTACGCAACACCGTTGCAAAATTAGCCCCCTCCTCCGTTGCCACGGGAGGAGACAGCATGCCAGAGTCAGGGAGGTATCCAGACCACTGGCATCCCCAAGTTCCTCAACCCAGTCCGGGTCAAACTCGCACTGTTGTGTGAGAGGGTCGTCAGACCCCTCCCAGCTCTCCTGGTCCTCCTCAGGTTGAAAATATGGAGGAGGAGGGACATCAGGGACCCAAGGTCTCATCGGCGCCGGATACGGCGTCGGGCGACGCCGTTCCGGCACCATGTCCGGACCCGGAGAGAACCGGGGAACGACGCCGCCCGGAGCCCCGGACGGCGTCGGAAACGGCACCGGGGACGTCGGCGGAGGCGTGGTTAGGTCAACCGGCGTCGATGGGGGTTGCGGCCCCACCGGAGCCGGGGTCGAGGCCGGGACCGGAGCCGAGGCCGGGACGAAGGCTGGTGGGACAGGCGACGCCGGGACCGGAGTCGACGGCGACGCCGGAGCAACCCAATCAGGGCCCGCGGGGCCCGGAGGCGCACCGGAGGGACCTTGAGGCCCGAAGAGGCGGGCCATGGCCGACAGGAATTCCTGTATATCGGCTTGAGTCGCCCCCGAGCCCGGGTAGAGGCGGGTACTGCGGGGGTAACTCGACAGGCACGTCCGGGGACGCGGGGCGGGGACGGTCCCGACAGGGACCTCAGCCGAGTCGCGAGACCGGCGAGGCGAAGTCTTAGAGCGATGACGCCGCTTAGACTTCTTGTGCTTCGACTTACCGGAGGAGCGCGAAGACTTTGAATCCGACGAACGGCGGGGACTCCGCGTCCGGCCCTCGACCTCTCCCGGGACCGGGGCTTGGTGCGGCGCGGAGCCGAATGCCGGACTTCAAGGAGCTTTCGAGACCGCTCTCGCAAAGCCTTAGGATGAAGTTTCCGGCAGTCAGGACACGACTTCGTGTCGTGGTCTCGGCCGAGACAAAAGAGACACTCTAGGTGCGGGTCCGTGATCGACATCATGCGACCACATTCCTCGCAGGGCTTAAAGCCGGGCATCCCTACGACACCTTAGGAGTCGTGAAGACTCGTTGAAGAAACAGTGAAAAAATTCACCAAAAAAGATAGTCAAAAAGTGACTAGGGCACTGCTCTTCCCGGATCTGCGCTTACTGGCGCGGAAAAAGAAGAACTGACGTCAGCGCGCATGGGCGGCGCCTAAGTACTGCCCGCGACGTCATCCCGGCGATCACGACGCCCGACGACGGACGCGGAGCCGCACGACGCCGCCTACCGACGCGCAAGGGTACTGCTACGCAAAAAACTTTCCGGATCCAGCCTGACGCCTGGGGATATTCTAAGGTAAGGAATCTGTCACTAACGTGTCTCTTTCAGATATTCATGAGCAGTTAACAGAATAACAAGTTCATTCTCAAGCAAGGAGCTGGGATACCCAGGACAAGGACGAAGACAATAAGATGTATCACTTTTGTGTAAAGAGGGTTATGGAAGCTAAACCATATAAATGACGATCTGCTCTAGATGAGGAGTCAAGACAATACTGTCTGTCAAAGGTGAGGCCGGACCTTGAAGTGGCAGCTCTGCAAATCACACCAATAGGGATTTTTCTGAGATCATCATCATTAATAGCTTTATTGCTAGTAGACCGAGATATTTCCTGAAAGGGCTCTCTGGTAGCCACTGGAAATGTACGAAACTATTCATCTTGCATATGATTGCCTAGCATCAAGAACAGTCAGACAGCCTCATAACCTACAAAGAGAAGTCTTTTCTTCTAAACTTTTACAATTAAGTACATCTATATCGAGAAAGGATGTCTACTGGAGGGAGAGGATTTGGGAAAACTGAAGGTTGAAAGGTCATAAAATGTTTACCTTATGCATATTTGAGGTCACTTTTGAAAGAAAGGAAGTTCTGATGGATACTGTATTAATGTTAAATTGTTTTACATTGCTTGTAGGGATGCAGGAGTGTCTCTCACCAACACATTCAGACTGGACTACTGGCCACCAAGTATGTAACTTTCTAAAGTTGAAACTGCAAATCTGATTGGAGCAGTTTTAAGGACCAAGCAATTTGAAAAGAATGATGTTATATTCGAAAGGAGAGCAGTAGAATCTTTATAATTTTTAAATCATGAAAAAGGATGTCCGAGAACAAATTCTCTGTGGTGTAATAGACACACTATGCACTGCAGTGTAGAGCAAATGACTATAGATCCTCCCTTCGGTTTTACCAATACCATTTGCTGCAAGATCCTGACATTTCTGCATTCAGCTCTGCACACTATGTGCTGAAGCCCTTATACAGACCTGGCAAGATAATGGAAACGCCTTCTACTTAGAGCTTCCATCTCACATCAATAAGAAACACAAATAGCTTCCAAACTTCACCATTTGACTCATCTGTAAATTGAGGAAGTTTGAGCATGTGTCAGAAGAACAGTACTCCTTATACTGACTTCCCAACTGTAGTTAAATGCTTGTGTTGGTACATCTGATATTCTATGATAATGAACCTACATTTTTCCATCTCATCCTATACATACAGGTCACTTCACTAAGATATAACACAAATTCAGCATTTTCCGTGTATCACTGGGAATGTTGTTGAGAGCAGGCTCTACGTAAATCCCCCCGCCAAACCACTGGAAAGCCCGTCCTATTAATCTGTGACAGATATCTAACCTGGTTTAAAAGGGTGAATTTAAGAATTGTTGGGATGTCATGAAGGAGGAGGGGGGATTCCTGTGGCAGTATGCCGCCCGGGTCAGCTTTCAATGAATGTAGCATTTGTTTGCCGCTGCAAGGATAGTTTATGGATCTTTCTATTACACATACTAAACAGATTTCTTTCTCCCCACACCATGCAGGATTTATACCTCGAAACTACTGTTATGTTCTTTTAAAAAACGTATCCAGGAAAAGGTTTTGGAAAAAGCTAGAGAAAAGGCTGATCCATACTGAATAAGAATGGTCATTTTCCACTTTCCAGGACTTTGACTATCAGACTGCCAATCTGCAAAGAAGCCACGAGGGAACTTACTCATGATTTGAAGGCTCGGGTCATTTGTAGGAATCTGGCTCTGTATATACTATACCAAAAAGAGGTATAGTGGGCAGAGTCCAGGGAGTCCCCAAAAGTATAGCAGAGGATAAAGTATATAATACCTTACTCCCAATTTAGTGATAGCTGGGATGAACAGTTAGGCTTATCAGAGGGTAGTGTGAATGCATTTGTTGTACACACTCATACAAGACAGGAACACACACTCAATGACTAACTCCAGGCCAATGGTTTGCAAAAATATTACTTTAGTTACTTTTATTTTTAGGAACCAAGTTTAACTCGAGTTACAGGTAAGCAGACTTTTCAGAAATGCAATACTTTCACTTACAGTTGGCAAAGATATGTGTAAGCATTAAAAATACTTTTCACGTGCATGAAATACTTTTCAGTGTCAAAGAGATACTTTGTAATATTCTCAGAATCTACACTTAGAGCAATACAGAGAAAATCAATGCAATCCTATGGGAGGAAAGACAGGTAAGTCATTTCAGGTAAGTACTCGACTTACAAGTTTAGTCTTCGGAGGATTTGACCAACACAGGGCAACGGTCAGACCAAGGTAGGTACTGCACCACCAGCTGTAATGGGGCGACCGGGTGCAGAGGTCACTGCGCCCAATGTCAGCCTATGGGAGCTGGAGTACCTCACAGAGGCACAAGTTGCAGGCAAGTACCCACGGGTCACGGACACAGGCCCTGGGGGTAGAGGTCAGCACTGCAGGGGCCACTAAGTAGCACCAAAGCTGCACCACCAGCAGCACAGGGGCGGCTGCGTGCAGGGTGTAAAGGAGTAATCTGGTGCCCTGTGGAAAGCAATGGAGATCATCGGTTGGAGACAAGGGCTGCAGGCTCGGTTTGCAAGGCAGGCTGAAGGAATCCAACGACTGGAGAGGTGAGTTGGATAGTGGGGATGCCGGGACACCGTCGGTTGGGCATTCCTAGGCCTGGGGGGTGCAGGGGTGTCTTTAGGCATCGGGTTTCTCTCACCGGGTCCGGTCGTGATGCAGAGGAGCCTTCAGGTTGAGGCTGCAGGCAGCGTTTAGGAGAGGTCGTCCAACGATGGATCCCAGGTCAGGATCGCCGGGGAGATGTCACTGGGGCGGTGGGCCACCTGGACTTGGGCCATGGGCGACGGGTGCAGAGGTCGCGGCTCTGCCTGGATCCGGAGTCCTGGGGTGAGTTTCTTTCTGGACAAATCCGGTGTCCACGGAGAAAAGAGTGTTTGTTTAAGACAGCACAGGTCCCCAGGGTTCTTGGAGGCTGCGGGCCACACAGATTTCTTGGAGCAGGGTCGCTGGAGGAGGAGACAGGCCGGTATGACTGGGGCCAAGTCAGTTTTTGTCTTCTTCTCCACTGCTGCACAGCTCTTCTGTGTTTCTTCATCGTAGGTCATAAATTCTGAGGAACAAGGTTCAGGTAAGCCCTTAAATACTAAATTTAAGGGCGTTACTGAGGCTGGAGGCAGTAGCCAATGGCTACTGTCCCCTAGGGTGACTACACCCTTTGGATGCCCCCTCCCTTTGGGGAGAGGGGCACATCCCAATTCCTATTGGGCCTAATTCTCCAAACCAAGATGGAGAATTTTCAAGAGAGGGGAATCACCTCAGCTCCTGGTGACCCCAGGGGTGTGCCAGGCCAGTGGACACTCCTACTCTGCTTACTAATTTTCCCGCCTGTCTTGTGGCCAAAAAGAGGGGCTAGGACAGGGGAGGGCATCTCCACTAGTTTGAGCTGCTCAAATCAGCATAACACAAGGTCAGAGCCTTTGAGGCTCACCACCAAGTGTTGCTGTTCCTGCCAAGGGGAGGAGAGAAGCACCTCCACCCAGAGCAGGCTTTGTTTCTGACCTCCGAGAGCACAAAGGCTCTCACCCCATTAGGTTAGAAACCTGTCTGGCGGTGGCTGGCTGGCAGGGACCCCTAAGCACCTGAAGTCCTAAAGGGGACCCCCCGAAACATGATTGCAAATACTTGTATGCAGTATATGTTTCTTTCTCTATGGCAAAGCATTAAGGCATAAAAAATATTTGTGTGACATTTTTGCTAACTGTAAAAATTGATAGCTCGAAAAGTACTTACCCGATTACGAAGTTCTTGGTGTTAAAAATTCTATAAAAATACATGATACATTTTACAATTGGTCTCAAATTTCTTCTTCAGTGTGTGCCTCATTTATTGAGACTGTGTGTACAACAAATGCTTAACACTACCCTCTGATACGCCTAAACTGCTCGCCCACACAACCACAAAAGAGAGCATTTGGGATTATTAATGTAAGCCCTGTAAACCAATAAGGTTCATCTGGACTTCTACACAGTGTACCTAATTTTGGAACACCCCATAAAAAGCCAGCTTCCTACAGTATGACACACAGTTTACATAGGATGAGGAATCTGGGGAAAGATGTATGCAACAGAAGCGTTGTGTACAAAGAGTGGACTATGTCTCTCAGGGCGCCGATATTGCAGCTATGCAGCAAAACCGGCCCCAGGTAACAAAAACGGCCCCCTAGGGCCCCAAAACCGGCCCCCACCCTGGCGGCCCGTCCGGCCCTGGTTTTAGGAACGTTTCTTTGTTACCTTTGTTCAGCACTGGCATCTTGGCTATCATGTTGCTGCAGCATGTGATAACTGTGTCTGTGGAAGGATGAGGATGACGAGCTGTTGTGCTTCTCTGGAACTTCTTCCCGGGGGCTGGAAGGAAATCAAACCACATATCAGCTTATGACCACAATTTATCACGGACCAGATTATCCTCCAATTTCAGCAGGTTACTCTATTTTCAATTAAACTGAAAAGTACTGTAAATATGTAATGCACTTTAAAAATACCTGATGGGGGCGAGATTCGTTATTTTAGAATGAGATGGGATGAAAGCCCATTTTAAGGGTGTTAAAAATATTCAGTATAAAACATGGTTATAATAAACATTGAAAAATAACTAATCTGAGTTGCATAAAAACGGTTTTAGCTGAATTCAAATATTTTGATCACATCAAAGATCCTTACTATCAATGTAGGCAACATAGGCCTAGAAGCTGGCCTATTTTTCCTTTTCTCACTGCCTCATGTCTCACCCCAGCTTCTAGTTATATGGCTTCTCAGAGACCCACAAAATGATGAAAGAGGGATAACGTGTTAGTTTTTTTTTTTAATAGATTATCCTATTTTCTTTTTATTATATTTGTGCCAGATACTTAACACAGTTTCAGCTGAAGGCGGGGCACTGGTGAGGTAAGGCACAGCCGAACAGGAAGTGAGAGTATCCCTTGGTGCCTATAATATTCTATGGGGCAGTGCATCCTTAGGGGCACACCTCACCCATTAATGCTCATTAATTGAGCAGCTTGGTAGTATTTACGCACATTAGGCAAGGTAATTCCTCCGTCATATGTGGACCTCGGAAGCGTTGCAAAAGTCTTTCTCGGCCCTCCCCATATTACAGATTTTATCAGCTCGTTTATATTACAAAAGAGCTCCTCTGTACACATTTTACAAACCACACTGTACGAATTACCAATCTTCGGGAGAACAATTATTTAAAAAAAGGCAGAACAGCTCAATATGGACAAAGGCAGCAATTTCCAGGGGGAAATATTAGTGCTGGCACTAAGCAGCAATGAGTCAGTATTATCTGCACAGAACATATAGCACTGCTGAAGACCAATATTTCCAGAAACTTAAAATGCTAGTACTCCACCCTAGGGGCATGGCAAGCATCCTACAAGGTTTCTATCCTCCCAAAGGGACCAGCTGGAATTCATCCCAATTAATCCCAAAGACACAATATTTATTATCTCTGCTGAATATGAATTTGAATCTGATCAGGGACTGTTCAAGGCCAGCTATGCATAATAGAATATCATCCTCACAGAGGAAAATCCTGCCTTCCCACTCGGTCTACCTTCGGCACACTACCTGAGCATTATCCGAATGATTTCTGCCAGTGCTAAACCTGTTGTTACAAACAGCATCATGGACAGTGGGCATTCCTGTCTCGTTCCCTGGTGTATGTGGAAGGATCTAGTTTGTACTGCGCTCAAACCCACGATAGAAAGGGCCACTATCCATCCATATGTAAAACAAAAGTACTGTTCCACAGAATCAAACGCCTTATTGGCATCTAGTGACAATACTGATATCAGTTCGGAGACCTTGGTCACTATTATAAAGTATGTGCAGGCTGAGTTTGTTAGACCTGTGTGGCATGAATCCAGAATGGTCTGGATAGACCAGATCCCAGACCACTTATGTCAGCCCATTAGCAAGTACCTTTGACAACACTTATGCCTCACTGTTAATCAGGGAGATTGGGGGAATCACTCACAATTCTCCCTTGGCTTATCCTCTTTGTGTAGTAGAACAATAGTCACAGCTCTTCTACTGTCAGGAAGGACCACCTTTTCTCAGGACTCCATAAACATTTTCGACATCTGCCTTTCACTTCAACGAGCTTTTTTTGTTGATTATTCTGTAGCACGTTCAGCCCAAGTCTCTCCCAAGACTGCAATTGGGACATAGCGGCCCTCACCTCCTCTACTGTGAGTTCCCCTTCCAGCTCCTGTCTCTGCTCCGCAGTGAAGCTTTGGGTAGGATAGTCACGCAAACTCATCAAGCTAAGATTCCTCACAGTCCATCCTGGTTATGAAGTAAAATGCAAGGCAGTTTGCAAATTTCTCTGCAACATTCAAACCACCTGCTACCAGTGTCCCCGTGGACACAATGTATGTGGCTCTTGCTCTCATTTGTTCAGCCAAGCCAGACGTTTCCGGGCTTTATTGTCTGTCTCAAAGTCTGTGCTGCTGCACCAGCTAATAATTGTGCAACTCATTACTTAGCAATTGTTTCAGTTCCTCTCTCTTCATTCTGTCCCTAGTCTGGCATCAGCATGACAAATGTTTCTTCTTTATGTCATGTAGGAACTGCTCAAAGTCCTGGTTTTGCTGCATTCTCTCTCTTTGGCTACTAATCCAGACATCAGATGTTCCCCAAGCACCATTTCATATGCCTCCCACAAAACCGATACACTGCCACCTGAGCCCTCTGAGGTAGTTGGTTAGGGCTGTCTGCAACTTGTCCACGGCCTCAGTGGTTCACAGATATCATGTGTCCCAATGCAACCTAAGTATTGGTTTCCTGTGACTCCCACCCAGAGTTATTACCAAAGGGGAATGATCAGATACCCCCTATATAAATACTGGCTATAACTAAACCTCTGCATAAAAAGCTGGAGTAAAAAAGTAAGCAATTCTGGAGTTTGAAATGTGTGCTCTCGGTTAGCAGTAGCACCTAAGCATGCTGTTTAGTTCCCTCTGGCATCCACTAGACCCATTGCCCTTATAGGGCATTTAGCCTGGCGTGGTGGGACTTAAAAGTGAGGCTCAATCTCTCGCTTCATTCACTAAAAAGATAAAATCACCACTTTGTGGCAGTAACGCATTAGGGAGGTCTGCAATCACTGACCCCGTTTCACAATGAGTAACAGTCTGCAGTCCAACAGACATACATGCACTGATAAGCAGGACACGTTCGCCCTTCCAAGTTCCATACATCACTGTGTATCATCACAAGTGTCTATCATCCAAGTGTGTTCTAGGTAGAAGGCCACAACCTCCTCAGCAGTACACCCAATCATCAGGACCAGATGATGTATCATGATTGAAATGGTACCTTAAGTAAAAACAAGCTGGCACAGAGTTCTCAAATAAGTGAACCTCCTGAAGCTATACATTGCCACCCTCTACTTTATAAATACATTCTGCACCACTCCTCTTTACATTGTATAGCCTCTAGTCATATGCCAAGATTTCACATTAGTTCCCCGCCCTTATTACGCTTACATTATATGAATCTGCAGATATTATTCAGTTCTTCACTTTGCGTGACAAATTTCTAAAAACCTAACCTAAATTAAACCACTCCCCATAACATCATACAGCGTAATCAAAACTTTCTACAACCCAACTTCATGTTGAGCATTTCGCCACAACACTGTTATTCAAACCTGTCCAAAAATGTTAGTCAAAACATCACAGTTAACAAATTTAAACTTAACCAAATCTTCTCACAAACAGTAGCAGGCAGTGAAAGTGTGGTTCACATACTTCCCATCTCCAACCCCACCACACTAACTTATATCCGTGACATGGTGTGTTCAGATCTTCCCCATAGAGCCTGCTCCACCAAACCTCATACTTCACATCATACTTCGCAGTTTTTGCACAGAAGCGCAATATGCACCTCTTGCTCAGGCATCAGAACATTTAGTGGATGGATGCATTAAGGACTGTTCCTATTCACACACCTGGCACTTCATTTTCCATTAATTCTGATTCCAGATTGTTGCTATCTAGACTGGCTGGTGGCGTCGAGCAAGGCTATCATCTGCACTGGTCTGATCACTCATCTAGTGTTGCAGGTCATCCTCCATCTTCAAGCCCTCTCCAATTTCTCCATACACCGCCCTATGGCTCTCTGTGACTTCTCCTCCTCTCATTACCAGCTCACCAGCTCTCAAGCCAATCTTATGATTCTTTTATAGTCATGTAGTGCCATGACTTCTCCTTTGCTATGACTCACAAGAATGCCATTAAGAGCAAAATGTATTGCATTTCCCTTTCTCTCAGGGCCTTTTAGACTGCACTGAAGCTGCATATCTGCTCCTGCACAGTTAAAGACAAGTAGAGGAAACAGAAAATGGTATAATTTTCAAACTGTGTTTCCTGGATGCCTGAAGTATAACGTCTCTGTTGTGACAGTTTAAAAAAAGAAAGAAAATCGAGCTATAATTGTCCTTGAAGGGGCACAGCATTTCAGCTGCGGAGCCGGTGCTCTGTGTGCCCTCTCTATTGAAAAGAAATTGAACAGGCCCTTGCGTTTAAGAACCGTGGTTGTCCATTTTTCTGGAAATAATTAAACACTGGTATGTCTGAGCTTAATGTCCATCTGCAGTTTTTCAACTGTTGCGCAGAGGAATTTCCCCTCAGCAGTGGTACCAATAGCTTGTGTTCTGTATGTGTGACCTTTTTCACTCAAATTCCAGAAATCAGACTGAAAAAAACTGCACTTAGCACACCATGTCCATGTTTACAAATTCTACGGCCCAGCAAGGCCTAATTCAGGGACCAGTGCAACAGTGGAAATGGAGATGTTAGGTACTCACCGCAGACTGCCTGTGGGAGCTTCCACACCTCTTGCGGTGCTTCAACTAATGCCCAACACACAAGCCTGCCTGCTTCACCCCCAATCTCCTCACAAGCCACAGGAGTTAATGGCATTCAGCTCAATGGCACCCTCTTAACTTGTGTGTCCGGAATTCTCCAGAAGGTGAGTATTGTCTCTGTGATCATGCTTCTGGTCACCTAGGGCCACCAATCCGGCCAATAGGGAAAAGCAGCAGGCCTCTGTGCCGTTCATCCAGGTCCTATCAGAGATAGCTCTGCATCTCCTCACTCGGTCCTTGCCACGGCAGAGTATTTCTGTGCGCTTCC
This sequence comes from Calotriton arnoldi, assembly GCA_963921515.1. Taxonomy (NCBI): domain Eukaryota; kingdom Metazoa; phylum Chordata; class Amphibia; order Caudata; family Salamandridae; genus Calotriton; species Calotriton arnoldi. The sequence continues at coordinate 166,234 of CAWUFW010003619.1, forward strand.
TGTCTGCCACCACCAGTAGAGTTATCTTCACCGCTGCCTTACACTTTAATCCGGGTGCATAGGCAAATTTGCTGATCCTTCACCTCTGTCCCCACATCCATCAGAGCACTCAGGTCACCCACAAATCCTGCACTGGCGGGCCAGACAGAGGAAGCCATACAGGGATCAGCCAGCAATAAGAATTTCAGCTTCTGCCCACAATTCTGCAGAGCAGGAGGCACAAAAGTTTACTTCCGATGATTGGATCCTTAGGAAACTTTAACAAGGATCTTGAAGGCGAATCACGGAACTCCACGAGAGAATAGTAATTTTCATCAGTCACAGGCCCTGAAATTTTAAGATGTAAATATAATATCAAAAATGGAAATCACTGGGTATAATACTCTTCAAAGGGAGCTTGCTCTAGTTAGCGCCAATGACGGGCAGAGTATTACTTCTAGAGTTCAATTCTTGTCATCTTGCCAAAATAAGTTGGTTTATAACTGGTATGATAATTTCTCTTCTTTTCATAGATGGCAAAGTCAACTGAAGATCAAGTCAAATAATTGGACAGATTTGGGACCAGATATCAATGCTTCTTAATAGTTGTCTGCAGGCAAGGTAATAGACTTTGCCAAACTGGATTTAAATCTTAATTTATGCTAACAGAAGCTAGAGTCTATACTGGATACACTGATAAGTGTGCAATGTTTTAAATCTTTATACCTCTAGTTTCTGTGGAACATGCAAACGTAATATTGGTCTACAAATACCCCCAACCAGGATTATCCAGTTTGGAGCTAAGACCCGCAACGTTCACTGATAGTACACGCACCGTAGGTAAGTCCGGGTATCTGCTTACACTTGGGGACTGGGTGTCTGTCTCTGGTGTGCCAACTTCCCTCTGGGGAACATTTGCCCTCTTTGCCATAGATCTAATTCTGACGTCACCTCTACTGCCTGTGGATAGTGGGGAATGTAGGGCCACTATGATAGATGGATCATTGGCCTGCACTACCCCATGGGGCAATCTAATCAGAGGAGTTTTTGGTATGGCCTTGGGCGGCTGACCCTGGTCAGTACCTCCCTGCACTGCATCAGGGTACGCATTCCCTCCATCAACCCCCAGCCTATGCTTGACACTAGAATAATGGAACTCTCTGATTTGGATAGCCGCTCCCGGGGTTCCCCCTGGTAAGAGGGGTTCTCTTCCTGACAACATAAAATTATGAGTCAGTCAACTGCCTCTAGGGCCCCAAATCTGTTTGCTGTCGGTATGCTGGATAGCAAAGGTCTAAGAGGTTCTTGCCACGAACAGGCTAACTGACAATTCTGGTTCCGCCCCCCGTTCCTTGTTTGTTTGCCCTCCGATTACTGGGGCTTGACCTGAGGGGTAGAAATAACCCCATGGTAGAGACCTGATACCCCCTTCCTGCCTGCAATGATTCCTGCCTAACAGGCTTTTAACAAACGTTGGATTTTTTAAATTGATCACTATACAGTCCCCTTGCACATCTTTCAGTCTGTTGCCCACCCAACTAACCCTGCGCGTCAAGAGAATCTCGCCTGCGTCTTTGTAGGCAAATTGCCTGTGCCTGGCCAGCCAGAGAATGCATTTGTTCTTTAGTTCAAAGTGAGTTTCCCTTTGCCCCCTTTTAAGCTCAGGTACGCCTGCTAGAAAAATGGCATATGGGGATGAAGTTGGAGGTAGATTAAAACAAAGCAAAACTAACCTCTCTTCCCTGGCCTCTGTACTGGATACGAGACCAACCCCCTCCCTGCACCTAAGCCCCTGTAGATTCATACAGTCGTTCTCAGTTGGCATGTTGGGGTGTTCCCTGTCTCTATTCATTGCCTCATGATTGGCCTGATTGGTACCGGTGGTGGGAATGGAATTTTGAGAAAATGGAGGCTCCGGTCTTGCTCTAAAGGAGCTGGATACAATGTTTACCTGGCAGCTAGCATCCAATACCCCCTTGAAATTGAAGCTGGGCTGCCTACCCTTGCCTCGAGCAGTTCAGCCAGCTTATTTACGCGTGCTAGCAGGGAACCGAGCTCATCCTTTACAACAAACCTGAACTGGACCTGAAGATCCACCACCAAGTTCGTCACCCATGCTGGATAGTCCAGGGCTGCACGTGCACAGCCTGCCGGTCCCCTGTCCAGGGCCTCCAGGGGGTCCCCAAAGTCTGGTGTTCCATTAGGACCCTTCTTCCATTTGGCCCCCGTCCTAGCCGCTTGCTTGGTTTTCCCATATTTGGCAGGGCCTGAGGTGACATCCCCTTTGCGCGGGTTAACGTTGGAAGCTTCGGACGCCGTTGCGCGGCCCGTGAGCTGAGCCATGGGAGAATTGGTGACCGGGGCAAGGGAGATGCAGGTGGAGTCAGAACCCATCTGGGCCAGATGTGAGTCAGGGGTTGGAGACAGCCGCCTTTCAGTTAGTTCAATTTCGGTGCCCACCACACCTATAGCCCTCTGTAGCATCCAACAATGGAGGTTGGGGGCAATGATGAAGTGGGGAGGGGGGGGTTGCTTGCTTTTTGTCGCTACAGGTTAGTTTCCCCATTGTTACGGTTTCACTCGGAGATGGTACTGACCACAATAACCAGATTGTGCTAGCCAACAAAAAGACATGCAACTGAGACACCCACAGGCAGCAATAGAGCCGAACACGACCTTAAGCGTTGCAGGGTGGGACTGGTAGTCTGCCTCCCTGTTGGCTCCAAGAACAGTTTAAGGACTATCGTGCTGCGGGAGCCCTGCTCCGGTTAAGTAGCGCCTCCGGGCAGGAAAGTAGCCACGATGCAGGGTGGGACTGGTAGTCTGACCCCTGTTGCCTCCAAGAACAGCTTACGGACTCCCACTGTTTTAGCACCATGGTAGAATTCTACCTCCTATTTACTCTGTTGGTGCTTGTAATCTTATATATTTGCTTCTGTCTAATGATTGTCGCAGCAAACCTATTTTATACTAGAATGTCGCTGGTTCAATAAATGCTTATTGAAAACGTCCCCACTGTTTATTCTGTGTATCTCTCTGAGACTGAGTGAGCACAATTGACTGAGCGAAAGGTACTGCACTGTTTCCACGATCCCTGAAGGATCAAGGGTTCTCATGTTCGATTGTTGCCAGAAACGTTTCGCTCCTTGCTAAGGTTAGGGGGCTTATGTTGGCACTGTGAGCTAGCTGGTCTAAAGGGCTAACATATCCTCTGGGGGTGTCCGGAATCAGTATAGACACCAATCCCTTAGTTTATGTTGTCCAAACGCGCAGATCCTATATATATTTGTAGGAACTACACAACAACGCTGCTTGTTGCAGCTGTTTGTGAGCAGCTGCACCAGCTGTCCTTGGATGGTAGACAGAAAGGCTTTCTATGCCAAGCAAATCGCTCTCAACTCCAAAATGTTGAATCTCTGCTGAAAACCAGAGTCCTCTCATGTCCAGCTGTCCCAGGTGGTTTCCCTAACCCAGTAGTAATGCATGTGTGACCAGCGTGAGCTCTGGCTGGGGTAAGGAGAGAGGCCCGCCACTAACCCCATTGCTATCTAGCACCAACCACGCAGATCTTTTGCAGTCTTCTCCAAAATCTGGATACAATTCAACAGATTTCCTTGATGTTGTGTAAACTGGGATTTCAAGTCACACTGAAGAGCCTGGATGTAGCATAAACGGGATACCAACAATGCCAGCAGCTTCAGAGTTATCTGCACTAAGGTCCAGGACAGAGGCAGAAACATCAGGAACATAGCCCAAATGTACTGGATTCTCCGTTCCAGGAGAAAGGCACAAAGCCAAACAGTAACCAGAATGGCTCTGATGAGAGGGAGCATCTGAGAATGTGTCATGGGTGACTCTGGTTAGTTGATAGTGAACTCCAATGAGCTAGGGAGGTTTGCGCCATAGTCTGGAGGTGGTTGAAGGCCCCCTGGGTCGAGCTCATATTCAACGGCCAGTCATCAAGGCAGGGGAAGACTGGTATCCCTGACCTCATAGATGTGCTAAGACCACCAACATCACTTTCATAAACACCTGAGGGGAGATGGTAACCTGACCTCATAGATGTGCTAAGACCACCAACATCCCTTTCATAAACACCTGAGATGGTAATCCCAAAAGGGAGCAATGTGAAATGAAAATGCTTATGGACCACATTGAACAGAAGCTAGCGGATGTGGCCTTACTGAACGGGGATGTGAGAATATGCAGCTTGCCGCTCCAATGCCACCATCCAGTCAACAGGACAGACAGGAACTGAGCTAGTGTTAGCATCTTGACTTTGTCCTTTTGGAGGAAGGCATTATGAGGGTGTAGATCTAAAATTGGACAAAGGCCTCCATCCTTCTTTAGCGCAAGGAATTAGCGGAAGTAACACCCAAACGCCTACTTCCAAGGCCAGATGGCTGTGTGCCATTAAGGACACACTAAAGTGGGTTTGCAGTTGCGGTCGCTGGAGGTGCGGAGGACAGAGCTGTACTTTGGCCCTGCCGACCTCAAAGTCTCTTGGAACCGCAGCCTCAACCACTAAAGGGCTGAATAGCCTGGTGGCTGGAGGAATCGTCTGGCATTGGCAGATGGGAAAACCTACCATAGTCACATAGAGGTCACAATTGCTAATATCACTACCTTGTGGGAGCGGATATGCATAAGGAAAGTGTTGTGGCTCAGCTCTCTTTAAAGCAAAGGCTGAGTCGGATTTAAGCCCAAAAAAACAGGATCCAATGAAGGTCATTTCCATTAAAGATGCCTAGACATAGAAACGTGTGGATCTCATCCAGGCATGGCAACGGATAGCAACACTGGTGCTCCTGGCATGTCTCACGCCATCACTTGTGACCAGTTCTGAGTGAATTACAAATGTTGCTGCATTGCAATTACAGCAAGGAATACAGCTCTCATTGATCGATCTAAGAGCAAGGCTCATGGAAAATAATATCCTTTCGTCAAAAGTCTCAATTCGTTTGGACTTATGATCAGGAAGAGTGGTAGGAAAAGCGTTTGGATTGACCTGGCTGGTGGAATCTTGAACCACCGGGTTCTCCAGAATGGGATGTTGTGTTAGGAAGGCAGGGTCGCTAGGCAATGAGCAACCTGTCTATTGATGGGTGGTCCTGAAAGAGCTTGGCCCAAGAGGGTGTCACAGTAAGTGTCTTGATGAAGGGAAACAGTGAGCCTGATGAGGTTGCAATACTTCACTTAGTACATTAGTGTTAACTTCCATGGTTGGCAGTGGTAAGTCTAGTACTTTAGCCGCATGTCACAACAGTGAAAGAATCACTTTCCTCCATAGGAGGACGTGTGGGAGACACAAGGCTAGTCTCAGGCAAAGTGTCAAGCCGACTGACACCCTGTAACTCCTGATATCAATTGGCATGTGAACCCCATGTGGATCCAAGGGGTACAGATGGTGCAGAGCGTGGATCCACTGGCTTAAGTCCGACTGGAGGCCTCTGTGGTTCATTGGAGTCCGAAGGCGCTCCAGAGGGAGCCAGTAAGTGCCAAAGATCTGTTGTAGGCTTCTACTTGCTGCAACGTCACCAATGGACTTCGGAAACAGGGGTGCGTTGGCACCAGGGACAGAATTGGCTTCAATGAAGATGAGACACGAGACCAAGAGGCATGCTGAAGCCCTTGCACCCTCTCTGGAGTTACATAGTAGCAGGAAGGGGCTGTTTCCGGTTTAGTTTTTTTAGACCACTTCTTCGACCTGCCTGAATTCTTTGATCACAACGAGGACCTGCCATGAGAACGACTTCAGGAGCAGGAACGGGACCTTCCTTTTGACATGGACCAGTCACAGTGCAGTCTTTTTCTGCTTGGCGCAGTAGAGTTTGGCTACACGTTAAGGAGTTACTTTCAGGGGGGAAACATCGTTTACGAGGACATCTGAACCACGATTGCCTTTAAAACAAAGGCTTTACAACAAAAAAGTATTTACTGTGAATGTTTTTACAACACATATGCCTATACCTGGAAAATGGAAGTATTTTGAGGTTAAGTATAAAGCCTTTCGTGAGATAGATAGATATTTTTTTTTCACTGAAAAAACCACAGGCTACAGGGACGTTATAGTTAGGAAATAAATTTTTACAAACTTTAGAAATTCACTGAAAAAAACAAAGGTTACAGGGGTGTTATAGTTATGTTCAGAATGTACACACACAAAACCATAGAAATTCAGCAGTTACAGTTATAGTTATCTCAAGTGACTATTATTCATGCTCTAAAGAAACTATAACTCACACCCCCAAGACTCCAGGCAATAATGTTACGTGAACATATGCCTGTTCTTCCATGTCTCTGTTCGACATGTACTTTCAAGAGGTACCCTAGCGAACAAAGCGGTCGAGGTAGAGACAGCTCTAGTAGAGTGTGCTGTAACCTTATTTGTCAAAGGTCTTCCAGCCTTGGAATTGCAGAATTGGATAGCAGCTGAAACCCATCGAGCTATGCTCGCCTTGGACACTGGACCACCTCTATGATGATGCATGTATGCCAGTAACAGTTGGTCTGTTTAATTTGTGTAAATAAAATTTCAGGCATCTTTTAACATCTAATGTATGCATCAATTTCTACGCTGCCATCGGTGGATTCAGAAAAAAAATCTTTAGTACAATAGGGTTAATCAAGATGGAAATCTATTGTGAATAGTGTCTTTAGAGGTTTCAGCTGTATGTGATTCGTCTCAGATAGCAGTGACAGTTCTGTGAACCAGTTCTGTCAGGGCCAACTTGGAGCAATCAAAATTATTTGATACGATTCTCTCTTCGTTTTGCTGAGAAGTCTGGGTATTAGAGGGATCAGGGGAAAAGCACAAAGATCCCTGACCATCTGATCGAAATTCGCATTCCCCCATAACCCTTGTTGTGAGTGTCAGTTTGCATAAAATTAGCATTTCCAGTTCTCTTGCGTTGCAAAGAGATCCAGGGTTGGTTTGCCCCATTGGCGTAAGATCTTGTTCAAAGCTAACCGATTCAGCTCCCATTCATGGCAGTTGTTCTTGGTTCTGCTCAATGTGTCCGCCAAGATGTTGTGCATACCTAGAACATGTTCTGTTTGCAATGTTATTTAGTTTCTCAACACCCATTTCCAAAATAGTTATGCTTCCTTGGATAGGGCCAGAGATCTGATGCCCCCTTGTTTGTTCACATAGTGAATACACGTGGTATTGTCTGTGCGGATTAACACTGTCAAGCCTGTTCTGCTTGGCAAGAATGCTTGGAGACTTAGTGAAATAGCTTTGAGTTCAAACAAATTTATATGCATTTTCATCTGACATGGATACCATTTTACACTTAATTGTAGGTCTTGCAAATGGGCACCCCAAACCTCTAAGGAAGCATCTGTGGTAATTACGTAGTTGGGTATCTGGGGTAAGAATGTTAGTCCCGGTGATAAATTGCCGACTTCTGTCCACCAGGAAAGATCCTTTGTCATGCTTGGAGTCATTTTGATCAGATCATCAAATGATCATTCTGTTTGAATCCATTGTTTTTCCAATTCTTCCTGTAAAGGCCTCAGACGGGTAAAAGGTACTAGTGAGATGGCAGAGGACATCACTCCTAGAAGCAATTTGAATAGGAGTACTGGAACGTACTTTCTCTTTAATAGCCTGTGCGCTAATTCTATGAGCCTTTTTTTTGCCTTTTCTGTGTTAAGAATGCTTTGTCTTGGATTGTATCTAAAGCTGCTCCAAGGAACATTATCCTCGTTGATGGATGAATCGATGACTTCTGGTGACTGACGGTCAGACCTAAGTGTTCTAATAATACCAGACAATCCATTGTAGCACTTGACGCTTGATGGGCAGTCAGTGCTTTTATCAGTCAATTGTCGAAGTATGGGAATACCTAGAAACCCTTCTGCCTAAGGTGGGCTACCACTCGGGCTACACATTTTATAAAGATGCAGGGGACTGATTCGAGCCCAAAAGGGAGGACTTTGAATTGCTAGCGAGTGCTGGCTACCCTGAATCTCAGGAATTTGCAATGTTTCGGATGAATGGATATGAAAATAAGCATCCTGGAGATATAAGGTTGTCATGTGATCTCCATGATTGAGGAGATGCAGGATGTCTTGAAGGGTTACCATGTGAAAGGATTGTTTCCTCAGGTATTCGTTTAGCTTCCGTAAATCCAAAATGGGTCGCCATTCCCTTGATTTTTTTTATTAAGAAAAAACGGGAGTAGAAACCCTTTCCTTTTTGGGAGTGGGGTACTTTCTCTATTGCTACTTTTTGTAGCATGGTGAAAATTTCTTTTTAGAGTAGATGGGGATGAGGTGGGTGCACTCCCTTTGATTATGTGTTTGGCAGCATTTGTATAAATTCTAAAGCATGACCGTAGGTCATCAGATCTAACACCCATCTGCCCAATGTTATTTGCCGCCAGCGATGGGAAATGTTGGAAATGTTTGCTCCCACAGGTCTGCAAGGGTATAACGGCCACTACTACAGTGTCACTGCTTTCTGCCATTGTCTCCTGCCTGTGAGGTTTGTTTTCTTTAAGGAGCTTGCTTCACGTAAGCTGCTGCTGGTGTTGATCTAAATGGCTGTTGTTGATTGGAAAGCAGATATTGCTGCTGAAAGGGCTGATAATGTTGCTACTTGTGGCAACCCCGGCTATACAAAAACAAATCTCTTCCTCGTGCTCCTCGAAAAGGTGCCTTTGCAAGGTGCCCAAGGATCCTGCAGTATCTGTATCCGCCTTAATTGTCTGTAAGACGTCGACGACATGTTTTCCGAATAATGCCTCCCGTTGTACGCATATATAAGATTTTACTCTGGACTTCAGGCCTGAATGACCTGGCCTTTAGCCATCCCTGTCGCCTTGGAACAGCAGCTCCTGCCAATTGTCTGAATACTGTTGATGCTATATCCATAGCACAGTCTATTATTTCTGACAACGTTCATTCTCCCTCCTGAAGAATTTTCTTTGCTTCCCCTTTTTTATTTTCAGGCAAAATATCTTTATATGCGGCGATGTTCGACCACATTTGTCTGTCGAACCAACCCAATATGGCTAGTAAATAGACAGCTCAAACCGTAGTCGATGACATTGTAGAAAATCTTTTTATCAATATTATCCAGGCACCTGCCTTCCCTGTCTGACGGAATTTATATGGGTGTCGAAGGATTCATGGACCGGCACTGAGCCGCCTGTGTTACTACAGAATCTGGTCTTGGGAGTCCAACATGACATGCAAGCGAGTTCTCCAGCGCCTTGTATTTCTTGTCAATCCTTGGCAGGACACCAGAGACTGTAACAGAATTTTTCATAATTTTTGTACCTTCCTCCCACATGTAATCAACTATTGGGATCGCTCTAAAAGATTTCTTGGTACGCTTTTAGTCATACAAGAAGCAGTCCTATTGTTTAACGGTCAAAGGCAATTCAAATCTTTTTGAGGCTCATTCAATGAGATTATGGAAATCTCCAATGGCATCAGGTGGCGAGTCCACCCGTTCACGTGCAGGTGGTGATGGTGTCAGAATCAATTAGTCATCCCCTTTGCTGGAAGTAGATTTATTTCGGGGATTTCCCCTTCCTCTCTGTCGTCATCCGAGGAGGATTAGTCGTTCCCATGAGCCAATGAGATGGTGGATACTGAAGTCATTCTAGGTGTTAGAGGTGAAGGTATAGCACGAGGAGTTCTCTGAGTTGGAGCTTGTGGTGAACGCATGGACTGCATTGGAGATGTTGCCTTGGTGAGTTCTGCAAATCTTTTATAATAGTCCTGAAGCATGCCTTGGAGGTCTTGAACCAAAGCTAGAGGAACATGAACCATACCTTCTTGGGATGGAGAGTGACTATAATGTCGGAAGTGTTCCACATATTGTTTAGGTTTTTCCATGAATTTTTGTTGTCTTGGAACATAGTAATCTTCATTATACTCTTCCTCCTCCTCTTCCTGATACTTAACATTCAGTTCAGAAGGGCTATAGGCTGCTCCAAACGGACCCTCATGGTATGAATCATTCTCATCAAATAGGTGACTTGGCAGGAGAGACCTGACTTGGCGATGAATGCTCTATACGCAAACATTCTTAAGATGGTATATCCCTCGACGATGGCACTATTGTCCAAGTCAACATCGACTCCGTGGTTATGTTTAATAACACTGCAAGCTTCTTTGCTGGTGGTTTTACCATCAACTACGCCATTTTCGTCGGCGGCACGTGCATCCGCGGTGTCCTCATCGACGATGTCTTTGACAACGGGATCGTCATTGACGGGGTCATCGTTGTGATTGTCATCGATGGTGTCGCAGTCGATGTGGATGTCGACTCTGTCGTTGCTATTTTTGGCTGTGATTATTTCGTCATCAACATTTTTAAAGCCAGTGTTGATTTTATCATCAATGGTTCCGAAGAGGATTTTTCCAAGTGTAAAGCCAAGTTGGAGAAAGTGTGATAGGCTCTGACTTTGCAGTTTCTGAGGATATTTTTCTTTTTTCTCCCTGTGAGAAATGTTTCCTGAAGACTCATGATGAGTCCTTTTGAAGGCTTTCCTAGGCACCTCTGATGACCCTTGGTCACGCAACCTTTCCCTTTTTTGAGAGCAAGTTGAATCCTCACTATACTCCTCCTCACAAAGAACAGTTTTTCTTCCTTTCGATTTCTGCAGCCATAAGAGAGGCCTCCCTTCCCTCAAGAGTTTTGGACAAAAAGGTGCAGAAGATTTTGTAATCTTTTACCTTGTTAGCAGGGTATAGGCAGTAGATACACTCCTTGTGTGGGTCTTCAGAATGAATTGTCTTTTTCCAAAAAGCTCCACAGGGACTGATAAGTTATTTCTTTAACGGCTCTGACATTTTATTAGTCAGTATGTGGTAGATGTAGGTTAAAGTTGATCTTTAGATGACTAAAAAAAGTTCAGATGAGTAATATTGTTGAATAACAGACGAGTTCAGGGAAACTCCCTTCACACAATGTACGGTAGAAAATCTGAGGGAAGATGCCTCTGTGGGGAGAATTCTAGAGGGTGCTGTCGCCTGATTGGCTTAAGTTTGGTACTTTATAAATGATCTGGATAAGCTGATCAACTGAATGCCTTTTAGCCATTATAGGCTATGTGTACTTTATTGTACTGCTTTGGAAGGTACTGTGGGATTTCCACTTCAACGACGTGAAATAATTCAAGCATGTGAATCTATGAAAGATCCAATACTGGAGAAACTAATGTGTATGACTCTTTGTAATGATAATGGTGTATGGGGACAATGAGAGACTGAAACCAGAAAACGCTGTAGGTCTTCTTATTTTAAGTCTTGCCTTTTCCTTCTAAAGCATGCCATTAAATATCTTTTTAACTGTACTGCCATGCTCGTTTCTTAACCAGACCTTAAATTATGAATACAATGGCAAAAAAAAGATTCCACTTTAAAATACAGAACTGAAAAGTATAAGAAAATAGGAGAAAGATGCCAGAGTCAACAAGAGTGTTCTGCATTAGTTGAAAAAAAGGAACTAAAATTCAGCAGAGAGAATAAATAATACTGGAAAATGTTCTAGCAAACTCTAGAGCCCACTGCATTTTGGAGCACTCTGAGGACTGACATAATTTGCAAGCCAGGACGAAGTCTCAATATCATGGTAGCCTTATACCTACAGAGACAGGAATTTTGGCTCCAGCCCACCTCCGTGTACATATAAATTGATATCTGTGTTTTGGTGAAAAGCAGAGGCAATTCACATGGAACAGGAACCATATATGTATGCAGGAAAGATAACTATAACACCATTCAGTTGGTTCAACTCCTTTATCAAAGCAAGTAAGTGCCTAATCTACTGCTTGCCTCAGTCAATTTTGTTGCCATTTCAATTGACAAGATGAGTGTTACATAGGCATACAGACCTATAAGAGCCATCACAAGCATGGGGAAGTGGAGACACCACTGAAGACCATTAAAGTGTAAAATATTTATTTAAAAAAATTAGAACTACATAGCATGTCTTCATTAAGAAGTGAGATAAAAGACACACTCAATGTATGCTAGGACATGCTTTATAAAATCTAATGTTAATTGTCGCATTTGCCAAATCAAATATGTCATCAGCACAAAGTCATCAGTATATAGGACTAGCGGTTACTTATAAAAATATGGGGTTTTCATTTTGTTTGAACAAAGGACATCTGAAATTTGGTGAGGGCTTTCAGCAAGAATTTCTCTTTCACATTTCCTAGAAAACGCAGGATACGAATAAGCCAAAAGCCCCACACCAAACATGACAGTTTAAGAAGGAAGGTACTTATAATATTTTTATTTTTTTAAAGGCCTAGGTGCAGCCTTCGCCTAAACACTCTACTAACCTATGCTGACTAAAAAGATAATGGTAAAGATTGCGTGCACTGATTTCACAGGCCTGACCAGAAGCCAGAAGATGAATGGGGAGAGTATGAAAGGAAATGACCAATCTAAGGCTAGTGAACTTGGAGAGGTGTTTCATTCATTAAAACCTGTTTGCACTACAGTGAGTACATCTAGTATCTTAAACAAAAAGTGCCCAAGAATATAAAATGGGGAAATATTACTCAGCACAATACAGCTGTACTCTTACTCAATAAGATACAATTCTTTGACTCAAGTAATATTAAGACATACGGAGGAGGAAATGCAAAATATCAGAAACTGACCATTAACCATAAAGTGCATATGGAGCAGCAGGAATCCATCAGAAATCAATTACCTGTCTGCCATGCTATTGCGTGTCTCTCTGGTGATATCAGGAGCAGCTGGCCATGGCTGGTTTGCAACACTGTCCAAGGCAACATTATCCTGAGCAATGGCAGTTTCCAGGAGGGAAGGTGTGTTCAAACGGTCCGCCTCCACTGCTGGAGTCATATCAAGAGAGTGGATGCTGTGTTCAGAGTTGTGACGGTTTCTCGAAGACAGTAAGTGTAGTGCAGAGGCAGCAGAAGCCATACTGTCCACATGATTGTTGGAATCGAGGACCTCTACGGGAAGCCCAGGCGGAGCGGAGGCAAAGCTACGTTGAAGGATCTCAGACGCAATTTCAGGAATGTCTTGGGACATGGCTGTCGAGGCAGAGGAGATAACATCGGGGGAACGTTCTCGAGTAGGTGACGCCTGAGGGACCACCAGTGGTTCCAGTGTCTGAAGTTCCAGGGGAAGGCTGCTTGGTGTGACCTGAAAAACAAACCAATAAACCAGATGAATAGAAACCTCCCTGATGCAGCCATTCATAATTAACACATCTCCCTATTGAGATAAAAATTAAATACATGTGTATTTTAAAAATGGTGAACACATGTATATAGATTTGCAGAAACAAAAAAGCAGGTACAGCCTCCTACAGTTTATTCCAACAATCCAAATTTTAAAATACCTTTTATCAAGGGACATGGGAGTATGATTCACATTTATATTTTCATACAACAATAGCATACTAACCAAGCTAGCAGAATAAACAGAACTTGTCTAAACCTTAGTTTAAAAAAGGCCATCCTTTGTGAAATAAACAAACACCAAAGAGGAACAAAGCATGGTGAAAAACATCAGCGAGAAGGGGTTTGGAGCACCTGCAAGGAGAGGTCTGATGCCTGGCTTGTACAGTGTCGCTGTTCTCTCTGCATCAGGCAGTTGATAGAGTAGGGGTACAGACAAATTATTTATCTGTCCCGTTGACATTCCACTTTCTGCCTGTAGTAATCCCCAGAGTCCAGGATTAGAATGACAGGCAAGGGTGTATGCTGCCCCTAATCTTGTTAAACATTTTTATTAACAAGCCACTACATTTTTATCAACAATCTCTGTGTTACTGGGAGCTGCATAGGATGACCCCTGTCACTTACCACACATGTGCATGGAGCTGATTTTGTGTTAATAGCCCAGACAAAGAATGCTCTATGTAGACTGCAGGAGATATGTAAACGCAGGCCTAATTCCAGTAAACGCAAAATATATCAATGTCAAGCCCTACATTGCCAGACACAACTTACTAAAAAAGGGATCCGCTCTCGAAATTGTCAGAATTTGATTATTTGGGCCTCAGGTTTAATAATACATAGAACTGGTGGGCACAGTGAGGGTAACAGTGGGTTTTTTAAGTAATTTGTCTAATATCCGTCTATGTTTAATATGAGGGCCACCCACTATCTGCAGTGACTGCTATTGTCCAAGGGATGATAGAAACTGGTGCATTATAAGGAACTGAGCTACAGGGTACAGAAAAAAGTAAATTATTTGTCTATTCCTCTAAAACAGATCCTGCATAAGAACACCAGAATGCATAAATTTGCTTCATTGACACTTCTAAGAAAATATCTTAGTGTTGTGAAAATTGAGCATTTAGATTAAGTTACAGTTTAATCCCATGGCAGAAATTTACCAAGAGTGTTTCTGTGAACTGATGCCATCCAAAATATCATGAAATTGGCTTGGTTCAAGCATGCTTGCTGATTCTTAATTGAAATGGAACAGAATCATTAGTGGTCAGAAGCAAACAGGATGCATATGCATGTGAAAGAAACATTGAGAAACTGTTTTATGAAAAACAGCATATCACAGATATTAACAAGCATTTGCAATGCAATCGGTCTCGCCTTTGGGACCTTATATGTATTTAGCTATGCAGCATATTAGCCTGGGTGCTGAAACATCTACTGTTCTTTAACATGGAGGGAAAGTAAGCACCAAACTGCGTGACACGCCAGGTATGGGAACACATGGAGAGAAATATTACCTTTCAGCGGGAAATGGTTTAGTACAAAGCTCTGTTTTTAATATAAAATCAGGGCCTTCGGTGGTCATATCACTGAAAATACAAGATTTGAAAAAAATAATGTTGTCTACGGGTGCTCGTGAAAGACAATTTTTATGGACTGGAATGTAGAGAATGCTAAAGTGATTCTGGTATTTTACTGACCTCTGCTGGTCGTTTTCTATAAAGAAAGTTAAATAGAGGCAGTTGCCCGAAAAATAAAACAAGCATTGGCATAGCCAATAGGTCTTGCCTTTGGGATCTTAGAAGTGTTTAGTCAGAGCTATTGGCTTTGCCACTGTATTTAAGCTATGTTGTAGAGTAGTGTGGCTGTTGTGCAGCATGTTGTAAAGTTATAATATATAAACCTGCCATGGTTATGTTTTCCTTGAGCAATCCCCAATATAAAACACCAAACATGTCTGGAGCACGCAGCAATGTTGTACAGACAGTATATGACGTTATATGTGCTAAAAAAGTTATAAAATGTATTCACAAAACATGAAAATGTACGAAAACCCACGGAAATGTAGGTACGAATCCCATATATGAAAATACAGTCAAATGTGCAGCACAGAAGGAGGCATGGGAAGGGGGTCGGTAGAAAGAGAAGGACAGAGGAGCGAGCATGGGAGGACAGTGGAGGGGGACTGGTAAAGGGGAGCACTAAGTTGAGGTGAAGTGTGGGGAGCTGGGAAGGGAGAGCAGAGGCCTGAGGATGAGATGCAAGAGGGCAGGAAGAGAATGGGACTGAGAGAAAGGAGCAGAGAGAAGACCATAGGAAGAAACTGATCCGAGAGAGCGAGTGAGGACAGCGAGGGGCCTTGGGTGGAATGGGAGAGAGTGGGGACTGCAGGGGGGAGGAGAAAGAAAATGTGGTGGGAGGTGAGCACTGGCGGTGAGGATAAAAGGCAAACCCATATGTATAAAGGTGGAGGGGGTGGGGGCTGGCTGGGAGAGGGGCCTTAAAGAGAGACCAGAGGGAGAGAGAGAGGTAGACTGGGGGAGGACCAATAAAATGAAGAAGGGAGGGCATTGAAGTGTAAGAGCCAGGAGCACCATACAGAGGGATAGGGCGGAAGTAGAAGGTACAATAAAGGAGGGTGTGCTGGGATGCGAGAGCATGGGCTACAAGGAACGAATACAGCGAGATTGGGCTTCAAAGACTATAAAAAGGAGAGATGG
Organism: Calotriton arnoldi; assembly: GCA_963921515.1. NCBI lineage: Eukaryota > Metazoa > Chordata > Amphibia > Caudata > Salamandridae > Calotriton > Calotriton arnoldi. The sequence continues at coordinate 182,120 of CAWUFW010003619.1, forward strand.
CGAGTGAGGGAAGAGATGCTGTGAAAGGGCAGGGGGGCGACAGGGGTGAGGGTGAAGGGCAAGAGAGATGCGGGCAGCAGAGGAGGAGTGCGGCTGAGAAACAAGTGCTATTGAAACCGAAAGAGGAATAAATAATACGTGGTTAGAAAGAGAGGGCTTATGAGTGAGAAAGGAAGAGATGGGGGCAAGAAATAAACACGACAATGTCGAGCGAGCGAAGCAATAGGGCGTAGGATCACAGAGAGAAAAAAGATTTATCAGAGAGGAGGGAGAACTGAATAAAATAAAAAATAAAACTACTTCGCTATCGCAGAATACAGGAAACGAGACGGAAGACATGTGCAGCCTGAGCCGTTGGGCTGTGTGAGCCCCTCCCCCAAGCAGCTTCTTGATAGGAGGTCTTGTAAACGCCGAAGCCATGCGCCTTGAGGACTGCCCGCCTGGCTCTTAGATGGACAGTTTCAGTTCAGCCTCAGAGGAGCGGCACCAGTAACATTAATGAATGCAGGGGCCAACCAGGGGAGGTACAGAGCGAGCCATGCTGGAGAGGGAGCCGCGCGGGAGGGCACGCGCGTGTCCCGAAGGTTTAGAGGTGCGGGGACTGGCGCCGCATCAGAGGGTGACGGCTGGTGCAGGCTTTGCTTTGCCGCAGAAGAGTGAAGCGGCAGCGTTTTACAATGACTAAATATAAAATTTGAGAAAGCAAAAAGGGTGACTAAATGGAGAGAAAGGGAGGGGAAAGGGTGTAAATATTTGTGTAAGGAAGGAGCGATAGAAAGGAGGACTGGTGAGAGAGCGGGGGATTAACTGCCGGATTAGATAGATTAGTGCGTTGAAGTGAGGGGATGGACATGCATATTAGCTTGTGCGGGCTATTGGTGCGGATTTACGGACATTGGTAGGCCGATGAAGTGAGGGCAAGGACAGCCGTGCAGAGATGACAAGCCTAGTCAAGCACTCGTGCTTATGCTGGCATCCACGAGAGCGAGCAGCGGCGCACAGGCCATCTGTTTTCAATTAGCACGCGCGCCGCTGCTCGCTCCCGCAAGGTGGATGCCAGCACGAGTGCTTGAAAAGAGCTGACCAATTTCTAAAGGTCATCTCCTAGAGCAGCGCATGCGCACTGCCTAGGCGAGACCTAAAAAAGTCCCTCAGCAGAAAGCAATTCTGGTTTTTTACTGACCTCTGCTGGTCGTTTTTTATCAAGACAGTTAAATGGAGGCAGTTGAACAGAAAAAAAAGTCCCTAAGGGAAAGCAGACAAGTCCTAGGGCTGATCTCCAGAGTTCACAAAGTACATACACATATAAGTATATACTATAGTATATAAGTATATACTAAAGTATATTCAAGAGGTCTTGAATGCTCGACCTAACAAGATATCAGAAACAAGCCAGGGCTAAAGTTCCCTGGTATATAAACGCACTTTAGGAAAAGAGGAGTATGTAAACTGGGCTACACCACAATATCTTTGCTCTCTGTTCAGTTAATTTTAATCAGAATTCTTCAATGGAATAGTATTATCCATAAATTATGAATGGCTCTAACCCCTATATATATTTGCCAAATGACTTAAATCTATTTTCAGTCTACTTGGGGCACAAATTATGGAGAAAAAAAAATGGAAGGATGCTAAAAAAAAACTTTGGGCCACTTTACTCCAGCAAACCTTATGCTGCGTGCAAAACAATGTTTTCATTAAATATGAACTACAGTGGTGTATCTTGACAATATTGAAATCTATATGGCACTGGTAGAGATACGACTCAAGACCGGTTGATGGCTGTTTCGCAGGGTGAAGGTTTGTTGATCCTATTATCCTCCCTTAATATTACATATGATTATATCTACCAGTGATTTGAAGTCAAATTCGGTTTTCCTCACTTTTGTCAAATACTCAACATGGAAAATGTGGATGTGGAGGGCTGAGAAATCAGGCATCTTATCAACTGGTGGTTCAACATACCCAGTCTGCTGAGCACTAGTACATCCATGAGAGATGGTTTATTTTAGGCCTTAGTGGAAGGTATGAAGGCGGTTCAAACAGATAATGATGAGGCGCTCTCTCTTGGGATCAGGAGAGTTCCTGGCACAGCAGCTTGTAAGTGTAGGTCATATGACTATGCATGATTTGGGAAAACTGTTCCAACTTACAATGGTAATTTTTTAAGGCCTACATAATGTTTCCACCAGTAGACATTTTGCATGTCCACCAAAGATACTCCATTGTTTTGCATTAAGTTAAATAATAACACCTAGGCTGTACAGGTTGGGGAGAACCATCCAAAGTGGCAATACTAGTCTAGGGTGACTACAGCCCCCTCACACAAGGCTTTTTGGGGATAGGCAGTTGGCAACTGACAAGTAGTAAAGAGATACAGGTGTTTTTCATCTGCGTAGTCTCCAGGACGGGCAGGCGGGCAGACAGACACACAAAGTTGCCTTCCATAGCTTGTGTCTGGTAGAGTATGCTGTGATATAAGCATATTTGGATCAAGAGTAGTGCGACTAATGTTAATAGGGAATGAAGAATTTGGGGGTGCAAAACATGGTCGTTTCATTATAGGTTTCAGTGTCTCTGTGGATTTGTCAACCTGCACGGCTTTTGGTCACGACTGGCTGGCTCAATACTTTAGCTGTCAGGCTGAGTGGGGGTGAATTTACATACCCTTCCTACTAGACTGCTTTTCCAAACAGCACCTCAAATCAACCTTGTCTCCTTTCCTTTATTGTGTTTGGTGTAGCCCACCAACCAGGCTGCCTGCAAACAACCTGCAAAATGACCTTGACAGGTTTGAACCAGCTCTTTCTCTGCCCGTTTGCAAAAGTGGAAAACAAAACGAAGATGCAAGAAAACTGGTGTGTAACAGCACCAAAACAAACATGGTTTGTGATATATTCCAGCATTAAAGAGCAACAAGGCATCCAAGAGGGATTTACATTTAATTTGCCTTTTCAAAGGCACGCATGCTAAAGTAAACAATACCGTAATGTAAGAAGCTGGCTCTGTATATACTATACCAAAGTAAGGTATAGTGTGCACAGAGTCCAGTGGATCCTCAGAGGCTTACAGAGGTAAAAGTAGATTATACCTTACTCTCTATTTGTGGTAGTGTGGGAGAGCAGTAAGGCTTTATCAGGGGGTAGTGTTAGGCATTTGTTGTACACACTCAGGCAGAAAATGATGTCACACATTCAAAGACTGGACTCAGACCAATTGTTTGTATCAAAAATATTTCTTTGTGGTATTTTATTTTATAGAATCAAGCAGGACTTGGTACAGGTAAATAATATTGTACTTTTTAAGACAGTTTATTAAAAAGCAAGCTGGATGAATAATGACTTTTCTTACAGGTTTGTAAAAATGTGCAGATACAGTTGAAATTACTTATGGATTACTTTTGATTACTTTTCAGGATTACTTTTTCTACTCAGTGTGATACACCTAGAAATCACACTGGGACACTTCCTGGATAAAAAGTAAGTAAATAGTTTTTCTTAAAACACAGTTTCTTAGGTTTTTATACATTTTTTAACTCCACAACTTTTTTCACAGAAAAACAGTCAATGAAGTCCTTTAGGAGACAATCAGGTTATTCCTTTGAGAATGTTGACAACGTTTTTAGGAGTACTCCTAAAAAAGGTTTGTTTAACTTTTCATTTTATTTTTGAACGCATCCAGTTTTCCTTTTAGGGAAATGACCTGCATTAAAAAAAATTGCTTTATTTAAAAGCAGCCGCAGACATGGTGGTCTGCTGACCCCCAGAAGTCCACCATGCCTGGGACCCGAGTGATCTGCCTCATGCATAATAATGAGGTAAGTTGAATTACGATCCACTGTGATTCGGAATTTTGTGAACTAACCTTTTAGCATGTAGACAGGGTCACAAAATTCCTTTCCATTTGCAAAAAGTCGCTGCACAATTTGCAGCCCCTTTGCGATTGGAAAATTTGTACATCAGGCCAGTAGTCCTGATTTTATAATGGGATAAACAGGACTTGGAATGCAAAGCAAAACCGAAACTAGATCAGCTACATGCACATGAACTTGGGAAATGTGAGAGTTGTGTAAGAGGAGGTTTGGAGACCCATGCTAGATCTTTCATATCCTGCACCATAGCACCCGCTGCAGGGACTATAGAAGCTGTGAGTGCCCTTCCACTATTTCTTAGAGTGCCATTTACTGGAAAAAGACAGCCTGCAGGAGATATGAGCTAAATCTGTCCCGCTGCCAGTGCTTCTATACCTTTCACTACAGTGCATCCTTCACGGAAAAGCAGAGGCTGCATCAGTGTCAAAAGAAATCTTTACAAAGATCTGAGTAGAAATTCTACTGAGGGCCTGTTATGTGAAAAAATGGTGCTATGTAATGTATTTATGAAACAAAATTAAAGCATTAACATACAAAAAAAAAAAGGTGAGTAATCTGGCTTAGGAGTTGATTATCTGGTGTTAGAATCAGGGTTCCCCCAGGGTCAAGGACGCACTCAAAGAGCACCCTCAGTGGCACTAGTGCGGCTCGGTGCAGAGTGCTGAGACCCAATGTTATTCAATGGGGAATATGGGGGCTCTGGTTGGTGGCTGCTCACGGACAAACCACTTGGATGTGGGAGCAAAGCTCCTAGGGTTTAGCTCCGGGCAAGGGGGTAGCCAAGATAGCACACAAGGTGCACCCATAGCGGCACAGGGGCGGCCGGGTGCTGGATCGACGTTGGGAGCCCTGTTGGTTTCAATGGGGCCGCTCCGGTCAGAACAAAAACTGCAGGCTCAGGCACGAAGATCTTCTGGAGGCAACCACCGGTTGGAGAGGTAAGCTGGGATGTCAAGGGATGCCGGGACACCGTCGGTTGGTCACCCAAGGCTGTGGGATGTCAGGTGCAGGGGTCCGTTCTGGCGTCGGGTTTTTCTTACCAGCTCCGGTCGCGGGTCCAGATAGGGGCTGCAGGCGTCATCGGGAGACTTGAGGTAGGTCAGGGATCACCAGATCCCAGGTCAGGAACGCCGGGGAGACCGCCTCTTAGTGTTGGGCCACTCAAAGTAAGGCCGTGAGCGTCGGGTGCAGAGTCTGTTGGGTGAGCAAATCCGCCGCTCATGGGAGACAAAGTCTTTTTAGGGAAGGCAGGGCAGTTCCTCCGAGTTCTGGGGGGCTGCTGGCTGCAGGACACACCAAGATTACCCTGGAGCAGGTCGAAGTCGTTAGGGCTGGGGCCAAGTCAGTTAGTGTCCTCCTCTTCACTTTCAGCACGGCTCTTCAGTCCTTCTTCTCTTCTTCTTGCTTGTCTGAGGAGGCAAGGTTCGGGGTAGCCCCTAAATACTAAACTTAGAGGAGTTTCAGGTAGGTACAGGCTGGGACCAATGGGTCCCTTATTTAGGGTGCGTGCCCACCTCCAGTGGGAGGGGGGCATAAGCCACACTCTGGTTGGTTGGCTGGGTCTCCCCATCTTCAAAATGGCGGGGACTGAGAGTTGTGCTTCACCTCGCCTCCACCACTTATGGGGTGGGGTTGGCAAAGGTGGGCACACCACTCCTCTCATCTTGGTTTTCCCGCCGATTCTCCCGCCCAAAGTGGGGGTCAGAACCAGCGGGGGCCAGTTGCTGGGAGCAGCAAATGACTGGGTCAGTTCAAAAAGGCGGCAATTCTTTGAAGCTTCCCCTTCGTGGACCCTGCCCATCCTGGGGGAGGAGGCTTGGCACCTCGACCCAGTATGTGCTTTGTTTTAGGACCCCGAGAGCGGGAGACTTGCGACACAGGGGTTCAGAAACACGTCTGGTGGTGGCAGCTGTCGAGCAGCCACTCAGCCAGGACACTAGAGTTAGGTCGTTTTTCAAAGGGCATCTCTAAGATACCCTCTGAGTGCATTTGGCATTAGATCCCACACTGGCATCAGTGTGGGTTTAATGTGCTGAAAAGTTTGATACCAAACATCCCAGGTTTCAGCAAAGCCATTATGGTGCTGTGGGGTTCGTAATGACAAACTCCCAGACCATATACTCTTTATGACTTTACTGCACTTACAATGTCTAAGAATGGACTTAGACACTGTACCGACCGAACAGGCCTTCTCTGCGGACCTGGGAATCCAGGCAGTAGTGTCTGGCAAACGTGTGCAGCGATGCCCACGTGGCCACTTGGCAGATGACAGAGACCGGAACACCATGCTGGAGGGCCGTGGTGGCCGCCTTTGCCCTGGTGGAATGGGCCCTAAGCCCCTCAGGGGGATCCTTCTTCGCTAAGGCGTAACAAATTATAATACAGAGGATGACCCATCTGGATATAGTCCTCTTCTGGACAGCACGGCCTTTCTTTGCACCCACGTATCCAATCAAGAGTTGACCATCCACCCGGGATTTTTTTGTTCGATCAAGGTAGAACGAAAACACTCTTTTTGGGTCCAGACGATGGCGACGTTCCTCTTCCTTGGAAGGATGCAGAGGTGCATAGACGGTGGGTAGGGTAACCGACTGTCCCAGATGGAAGAGTGTTACCACTTAAGGCTAAAAGAATGTTCTAGTCCAGAGTACTACCTTGTCCGGAAAGTTAGTCAGGTAAGAAGGCTGGGAGAACAGTGCCTGCAGTTCACTTACTCTTCTGGCAGAGGTTATTGCCACCAAAAAAGCAGTCTTGATGGTGAGCAACCACAGAGGACAGTTATGCAGCGGCTCAAATGGCGCACACATCAGGAAAGTGAGCACCAAATTAAGGTCCCACTGTGGCATGATGAAAGGTGAAGGGGGAAACAAATGGGTTAGCCCCTTCAAAATCCTCTGCACTAGATGAGATTTGAATAGGGAGGGTTGATCAGGCAACCGAAGAAAAGTAGAAAGGGCCAAAGAAAGTATAAAGAAAAGGACTTGAGATAAGGGAGCAGATAAGGGGTCGACAGACCTGTCTGTACAATATTTACAAAACTTGTTCCATCGGCATGCGTATACCGACTTTGTGGAGGGACGCCTGGCTGCCAAGATAACCTCACAGACTTCGGGAGGGAGGTCGAAAGCTGTCAACTGTTGCCGCTCAATCTCCACGCAACGAGAGTGGACAAGTTCAGGTGGGGAACCTTCCCCTGCTGCTGCGACAGAAGATCCTCAGGAAGAGGTAGCCTGGACAGAGGATCGATGCTCATGTCCAGAAGCTCAGGATACCAAACTCTCCGTGCCCAGTCCGGAGACACAAGAATAACTTGTGCCCAGTCGCTCCTGATCTTCTTGAGCACTGTGGGCAGGAGTGGTATTGGCGGAAAGGAGTATAGGAGGCCTGAGCTCCACTCGCGACGAAAAGCGTCGCCGAGCGAGTGCCGCCTTGGAAACTCCAACGTGCAAAAGAGCTGACATTGCACGTTCTCTTCGGAGGCGAATAGATCCAACCAAGGCTCTCCCCACCACTGAAAGAGACCTTGTGCCACCTCCAGATGGAGATGCCACTCGTGATCCGCAAGGCACCTTCGGCAGAGCTCGTCTGCCCTGGCGTTCAGAGAACAGGCCAGGTGTTGAACCACCAAGGAAATGCCTTGATGTTCCAGCCAAGTCCAGAGACGCAGGGTCCCTAGACAAAGAGTCCACAACTCCACTCTGCCCTGTTTGTTGCAGTACCACACGGCGGTAGTGTTGTCAGTGGGAAAAGAAAGAAAATTGGGAAAAGAAAAAAAGGTACTCCCTAAAGATAATTTGTAGTTCTGTGAACGCCTGAACAAGCCTTCCCTCTATTGACGGCAAAAAGGCTTTTAGTGCTAGCCGGATCGCCCGAAGCTCCAACTGATTGATATGGAGATTGGCTTCCGCCGGAGACCAGAGTCCTCTGATCTCCACCTCTCCCAGATGGCGACCCCATCCCAGAAGGGGTGCATCCTTCACTACTGCGAGATCTGGGTGGGGAAGGGAGAGGGGTATGCCTTTGAACCACTCGTGGTTCGTTAGCCACCACTGCAAAGCGCTCGCAGTGCCCTCTGAAATCTGAACCGGGTCGGTGAGATTACCTCGATGCTATGCCCATTGGAACTTCAGGTCCCACTGCAGAGCCCGCATGTGCCACCGTGCATGGGTCACTAGCAGGATGCAGGAGGCCATGAGCCCCAATAGCCTCAGAGTCATTCTCACAGGAATCCAAGATAGAGGCTGAAACATCGGTATCATAGCCTGAATAACTTGGACTCGCCGTTCGGGAGGATAGGTCCGAAACTGCACAGTGTCCAGAACCACCCCAATGAAAAGGAGCGTCTGGGAGGGAGTCAGGTGTGACTTCGGCACGTTGATAGAGAACCCCAGCGAACGCAGGAGGTACGCCATAGCCTGGAGGTGGGAGACAACTGTTTGGGATGAGCCCGCCTTCAACAACCAGTCGTCAAGATAGGAGAAGACTGGAACCCCTGATCTCTGAAGATGGGCTGCGACCACCGCCATCACCTTTGTGAACACCCGAGGGGCACTGGTGAGGCCAAAGGGGAGCACCGCAAATTGAAAATGCTCGTGACCCGCAGTGAACCGCAGGTAGCGACGATGGGCAGGCAGGATGGGAATATGGAAATAGGAATCCTGCAAGTCCAGCCCTACCATCCAGTCCCCTGGGTCCAAGGCACACAGGACCTGAGCAAGAGTGAACATCCTGAATTTCTCCTTTTTGAGGAAGTAATTGAGGGCTCTAATGTCTAGGATAGGAGAAGGCTTCCGTCCTTCTTTGTGACCAGGAAGTAGCGGGAATAGCAACCACTGCCTACTTTGAGCCCGGGAACCCTCTCTATAGCTCCCTTGGCCAAGAGAGTTGAGACTTCCTGGAGGAGCAAAGCAAGGTGATCCTCCGTCAGACGATCGTACACTGGAGGCATAGATGGAGGGGTAGTCTCGAAGGGAAGGGAGTAGCCCTTTCGGACGATTTGCAACACCCACCTGTCCAATGTAATGTTTTGCCAGTAGTGGAGATGATGGAGTATTCTACCACCAACTGGCCAAGAGTGATCCTGGGGGATCAGACTAGGAAGGTTTTGCGGTGGAGGAGGGGTTGGTGGCTTAGCTCGACTTCTGGCTCCCTGACCCGCGAGGCCGGTGTGAACTGCGTCCACGGCCCCACAGAGGTTGCTGAACTTGCGGGGCCCTCTGGCCGGAGTAGGGTTGGCGCGGCTGATAGCCCCTTCTGTATCCACGAAAGGAGCAAAAACTGTATAAAGCCCAGGGGGCTGTTGTGAGGCCCAAGGACTTGGCAGTGGCCCGTGAGTCCTTAAAGCGCTCAAGGGCAGTATCCGCCTTGTCTCCAAAGAGACGGGAGCCATCAAAGGGCATGTCCATGAGGTTAGCCTTGACATCCCCCGAAAAACTAGATGTCCTTAGCCAGGCGTGGTGACAAACTGCCACCGTCGTGGAAATCGCTCTGCCTAACGAGTCAGTCGTGTCCAAGCCACATCAGATGGCGAACTTAGCTGCGTCCCTCCCATCTGATATAGCTTGTGAGAGTAGAGCCCGGTCCTCCTCCGAGACTCTGGGCAGCACCTGCGCTACCATATCCCATATGGAATGGGAGTAACAGCCCAAGAGGCATGCGGTGTTCACCGACTGCAATGCTGGACTGGCGGAAGAAAAAAACTTCTTTCTGAAGGTCTCCAGCCTCTTGGATTCCCTGTCCGGGGGGTGCGGAAGGGAATGCGCCACGAGAAGTGGAAGCTTGGACCACCAAGCTTTGGGGGGTGGGGTGGGGGGTGTGGAAAGTTGGGTGGCCCAGGGCGATGGCGGCGGGCAATCGTCCTATTCACAGGAGCCCCTGTGCTGGGTTTGGACCATGTCCGCAGAAGGACGTCTGTCAAGGCCTCATTGAAAGGCAGAAGGGGTTCTGAACTCAAGACCCCAGGCTGCAGAGCCTCTGTCAAGACATTCGTCTTGACTGCCACTGTAGGAAGCTGCAGGTCATGGATCTCCGCAGCCATACGCACCACCATGGCAAAAGATACTCCATCCTCCGTAGCCAGGTTAGGAGGGAAAAGCTTCCCCCAATTTCTCATACCAGTCCAGATCTTGTTGTTGCGGGATTTCCAAGGGATCCTGCTCCCCCTCCCAATCCTCTTCCTCCATTCCTAACCCTTCAGAATAGGGCACCAAAGATTGCATGGAGCCGTACGGCTCCGTCGGCGCCAGACTTGGCGTCGGAGGACGCCCGACTGGCTCCGTGTCGTCAGGAATGAGGATAGCGGAGGCACCGGCGACACCGAGGACCTCGGCGCTGGACGCGATGCCGGGGAAGGTCACTGTGGAGGTGCGACCGGCATCAGTCCGGACCCAGGAACTGGTCCACTCGGAGGCCGTGGTGCCGGGGACCTAGCACGGAAGTTCGGGCTGGACGGTTCCGATTGGGCGCAGGGTCAAGACTGATTTGCATATGGCTGGGTCCAAACTGAAATGGCATGGTGAGCAAAAAAACGATGGATTTAGGCCCAGATCTCTGTACTGGGGTGAATGTACGACATTGTTCTGCATTCTGTCCATCAATTGGTCTTTTTGCATTTGTCACCCCGAGTGGGACGGGTATGCCCAGACGTGGGTCCCGTGCTCTCCATGCCACTGGAGTTAAGCTATCCTGGCTGATGAGGGCTGAAAGCCTGAAACCGGTCCTAGGATGCTTGTTTCCAGTCCAGGGAGGACCTGGCCTGGCAGTTCGGGCTGGACTGTTCCCATTGGGCGCAGGGTCAAGACTGATTTGCATATGGCTGGGTCCAAACTGAAATGGCATGGTGAACAAAAAAACGATGGATTTAGGCCCAGATCTCTATACTGGGGTGAATGTACGACATTGTTCTGCATTCTGTCCATCAATTGTTCTTTTTGCTGGGGACGGAGCCGCCGGCATAGGAAACACGGGGGCCCCTCCGTCTTCTGCACCTGCGGGGCCCAAAGGCGCGCCAGCAGGGTCGGATCACCCAAATATGGCGCACATGGTGTCATAAAATTCTTTCAGTTGGGCGGGGGTCGCTCCCGGCCCCAGAAAGGGAGGGAAACGCAGAGTTGACCCAGGCACCCTCTCCGCAGAGCAGGGCCTCGAACGCCGAGGTTCCTCCGCACCATCGCGAGATGGGCGGGGCGAAGTCGAAGCACACTTCGACTTCTTGCGCTTCTTGTGGTGCCTTTTACCTGACTTCGACAACTTCGGTGCTCGGACCTTCCTCTTGACCGAGACCTGGATCGAAACCGATGAGGCGACCTCCGCGGTGTAGGACGCCAGGCTGCAAGAAGCTTTAGAGACCGCATCCTCGAAGCCTTCGGCGCCATGGCCCGGCAGTCGGAGCACGACTGAGTCGTGGTCGCGCTCTGGGCTCCAAAGATAGACCAACTGGGGGTCTGTGACCGACATGGCACGGTGACAGGCGCCGCACGGCTTGAACCCCAAAGCCTTCTTACTCAACATGACACCCCTACACACCAACGAAGTCGACAAAAAGTCGAAAAAAGTCTGTCAAAAAATGACAGGGGGTAGCTCTCTTCAACGGATCGGCGCTGAAGGCGTGGAAAGAAAAGAACTGACGTCAGCGCGCCGGAGTGGCGGTTATATTGACGACGCGTACGTCACGTCGACGAACACGACGCCGACGACGTCACGCGGAGTCGACCAACTCCACCTACCGGCGCGCAGGGGGTACTGCTGAGAAAAATCTTCCGGATCCAGCCTGATGCCTGGGAGTTCAAAGGTAAGGAATCTGCGGCTAGATGTCTCTATCAGATAGTACAGTTTTAGGGAACTAACATAGGCCCTGGGTACCTGGTTGGTTGGCTGGAACCCATGGAACACAGTCAAAGAGCATCAAAATCAGGCAAAAAGTGGGGGGCAAAAAGGGGCACTTTCATACACGTAAGGCTGAATACTCTGGATCTGAAAGTTATCTTTGGTGGATCATTTGTAATCAAACTATATAATGTCTTTGAAAGGGCAGTTTTTCTACTAGATTGTCAGCAGTAATGGCAAGGTTGTACAACCAATTGTTGGTGACGTTGAAAACCGCTGGAAGAGACTAGGTCTCCATAGTATTAGCAGAAGACTTTAATGTGCACCCCAAAAATCGACAACCATAAGTATGAGAGTTGGCATCTCTCCTGTCTGGGTAAGATGTACTCACAAATTAAGGAAAGCAGAGGCCTTTAAAGCCTCCAGCCTTGATATACTGATTACCTAGACATCCTAGGAGGATTCAGCAACACCTCGCACCAGAGCAGCCATTGTTTCTGCCCTCCGAGAACATGGGCTCTCACCTGCAGGGGGTGGTCAGAAACCGGTCTGTGGTGGCAGGCTGGTCTACACGAGTCAGCTAGCACACTAGAGTCTGGTAGGTTTTCAGGGGGTACGTCAAAGGTACCCTCTGGGTGCATGCATTAATAAATCCACTACTGGAATCCGTGTGGGTTTACTAATACAAGTTGTTTGATACCAAACACCATAGAGTTCAATGACGCCATCTTATAGCTGGGGAACTCGTTTTTACCAATGCCCGGCACATGTACTTAAAATAGCTCCCCTGTTCACGTGTGACATCTAAGAATTGACTTGGATATCACTAGAGACTTACAGGGGTGCTAAAGGTATGGCCAATTGGGGGAACAATTGTACAGTTTTAGGGAAAGAGACCTGGCACTGGGTACCTGGAATAGTAGGAACCCAGTGCACTTTCTGTCAAAATTGCATCAAATACCAGGCAAAAAGTGTGGGTGACCATGTCAAAAAGGGGCACTCTGCTACAAGGCACTTGAAATGCAAAAACTGTATTACTGAAAGGTGAAGCCTGATAGGCTTTCACTACAAAGTTGTCAAAATAGACTGATGTCCCTCCAAGGCTCCAGGAGCTCAGACTACCACTGATGCACCGTATTGGCAGTTCCCACCCTTAGTCAAACCTTTTTTACAATGAAAAAATAAGAGAAATGGAACCTTAGGAGTAGAGTACTGTGCGGTAGCATATAGAGCTTTCTACCCCTATGTGGGGTGTTGAAGAGCTTATCCACACCATAAAGGGTGTGTAGCTGGAATGGTGTTGTTTTGTTTTGAGCCTAAGTGGGAAGTGCTTTCATGTCATGCAGGATGACCACCAAGGTGCAGTTATCGTGTTATGGGATGCAGAGCATGGTGGTGAGGGTATTTGAGAGACGGGTACACAAATTATAACTGTAATAAAGACTGACCAGCTTAGCCACAGAGCTAGTGGGATGTTGTGTGCCTGTGTACCAAAGAGAGCATGAGGTAACCAGAGAAGGCTCAGTAATTTAAATGGCGACTTACGCCAAGTAGGTGCCTAAAACGATGCCAAAAGGCAAGAATGGGAATTGGTGACATAAGCAGTAGTTATGTACAATTTGAATTTGTTTGTTTATTTATGGCAGGGATACTGCATACTGTTGAATAAATATACCTCATGAAGGAGTAGAGAAGGGAATTCAGACACAGGAAAATACAAAAAGTTGTTCAAGATCAGACCACATAGCTATGTCAGAAATCTAGGAATAGAACTTCACACAAAATATCTTCTCTATTACTTCCTAAATAGAAATACGTGAACTCATCTAACAATTAACAATTAGTCAGTGGTGGTTGCTAGAGGTTTTTAGTAGTTTATTTATGGCACTTGTAAAGCACTACAAATAACCTGATGGTACCCTCAGGTCGCTTTTGAGTCATACACATCAGTACAGTAATTACAGACACAGCACTGACAAGTACAACTATTAATGCTGATGTTTCAATGCTCAGCAATACTGCACCCCATTTTTTCACCACTTCTCTTCACTGGTGCAAGGTGCACCCGTGACATAAAAAGAGGCAACACAGGCATGTATTGTAGGAAGGTAGGATCCTTCTAGCATGGTTATGGTTACCCCCACTTTTTGCTGGTGTCAGTATGTTTTTTTTAATTAGTCTGACTGGGATCCTGCTAATCAGGACCCCAGTCACTGTGCTTCCGCCCTAAATTGACTACGGTAAGTACTTCTGTATCTCCACAATTGCCTACTGGTGTACCCCTATAAGCCCCTAGTATATGGTACTGAGGTATCCAGGGCATAGGTACACCAGGGGTCTCCCATGAGCTGCAGCATATATTGTGCCACGCATGAGAGACAACTCAAACTGTGACTACAGGCCAGCCATTGCAGCCTGTGTAAGCGGGTGCTAGCACCACTTACAACAAATATGTTTTCTTATATCTGAGGTCACTACACTTAAAGCCTATAGCTCACCCCTAAGGTAGGCCTTTCAATCCTGAAGGGAGGGTGCTGGGTAATAAGTGTGTGGGTGCCCCTGCATGAGCAAGACCCCCCTACAAACCCCGGAGTTGATTCCCCAGGTTTTGTAAGTGCAGTCAGCCATTCTAATAAATATAGTGGTCATCTGTCATTACGTAATGGCTAACTATGTAGTGGCTGTGCCGAACCAGGGCATGTTCAATATCAAACATGCTGGAATCATACCCCAACACCGTTATGAGTGTTGGCGGTATAATTTCATGCACTGGGGGGCTCCTCGGGGAAGCGCCCAGTACTCCCATTAGCAGCCTTACAGGGTCTGCCAGCAAGCTAGTGCTGCTGCCGACCCCAGACACGATTCTGCCCTTGTGCTGCTTAGCTGAGCTCGAGCAGGGGAAGGTAGAATAGGTTTCCTGTCATAGGGCGGTGTGACAGACAGGACTTAGTGTATTGGGCTGGGGGTACTTGCCAGCGCCACCAGACTGCTTTGAAGGGCACATTTAGTGTCCTGTTTGCATACTCCGGTTTGAGCCAGTTCAGGGAGCCCTGGGTCCCACTCTGGCACGAAACTGGACAAAGGATATGGGAGTATCCTTCCCCCTGTTTAGCCACTCCTCTGGGAAGGACCCCTGAGTCGTCCTAACCTATTTCCTAGGGTATTTAAGGGCTTACCTGTGGGTGGGTCCTCACATTCGTCGTGGGACAATAGTCAAGCCATAAACCACATCACTCTTCGACCGTTTGGACACTTGGACTTCGCCTGGAACCGAGACTGCATCACAGAAAGACTCCTGCTGCTTCTGGTTTCGCCGTTCTGCAAGTCGTCATCGTCTGTGTCTGTGCTTCTTCCAGGATCAACAACAGACCTGTGGGCTTCAAGGACGCCCAAAGTAATCTCCCTTGGAGTGAAGGAGTCACTCCCCTGCATCTGCAGGCACCGGAACGAAGCTGACTGGTCTGCTGCTCCTGACGTCCCACGGACTTTGAAAGGCTGAGCAACACAGGTAGTGGTTCTTCAACTCCCTCGCGCCCTGACCTGTCCTCTGCAATTTTGAGGCCAGTATCCCTCGTCGGAACCGCTGGGACCAAACCCCTGTGCACCGTTCTCGACTTCTGATGTGGGACAGCTCGTACATGGCTCCTGGTCTTCCTCAGCGACGCCTGGTCTTCACAGCTGCAGCGACAAGGTCACCGTCATCACTCCTGCATCTTCCGACATTGGTGGGCATTGCTCTTACGTGCCTCCTGGTCACCTCCGAGTGGCATAGACTCCATCCCCTCTGCTTGCAGGTTCTCCTCTTCAAGAATCCACCCTTGAATTCCACCGGACTCTTACACAATCTTCGCCAGCGGCATCTTTTCTGAAGTCCTCCATTGTGGTCTACGGCTGTTTCCGACGTCACTTCACACCTATGTACCCGGCTTCCCTGGTGTAAGTATCCTGTTTCCTGGGGTATCCACGGGTGGAGTGACTCTCCAACCTTCTGTCTTCCACAGGGTTTCTTCAGGGTCCACTGGGAAGGGCCCTTCTCCAAAACTAAAACCGCAACTTTCCCGTTGACTTCTATTGGACACAAAGCTGTGTTTCCACTCTGCACACAGCCTCCGTGGGGTTCCTGGGTACTTACCTTGGGTGGTTCCTGGTGTGCCCAGCTCCTCCGAGTCTCCTGTTGCAAGTCCCGACTTCGGTCGCAGTTCGCATTCCACTTTTTTAGTATATGGTTTGGTCTCCACCGGGAGACCACTGTATTTTGTGCTTACTTACCTATTGCAATTGAAGTATTATTGTGTATTTGTGTTTACATCTCCGGGTAGGGGATATACCAATGTGTTAGTGAGTGTTGTGTAATAGATAGACAGATTTTTATATATACACTGTGATTCTTTCTCTTTTAACCTAAACTACATGATTAGATCTGGTAAAACAGGCCGCTTTACACTAGTTCTGGACTAAGCCTGAAGGCTGCTCTCCACAGCTACCACGTAGAGAGCTTTCTAATGTTGTCTAAGACCACTAAAATCACCATGAGGGTTGCCTGGATTAGTGCAAGGTCCTTCACTTAAATAAGTGTGCATCATACACTAATCCAGCCTCCTACATGGATAGTTAGAAATTTGTTACGTATGTGGCGAAGCAAGATGAACAGAGGCACTTTATAAAATAGCTAGGTTTGGAGATGAGCCAGATTCTGGTACATGGTGAGGAAACGAAGGAATGCAGTGGAGACAGCTCAGGGCAACTTTGGTATAACTACACAAGGGACAGGGTTGCACAGACACACTGGTGATTAATTTAGGGGGAAATTTGGCATAAATGAAGGGGGTAATGTTTTTTCAAGAAACAAGAGAGAATTGAAGAACAGTAAAAGGTTACAGGTGGGCACCTATTATTTGGACAGAAGTGGTCCACAGGAAAATACAGGGGAACAATAAAACTAAAAGCAATCAACAGAGTCAAAAAAGGTGATAAGCGAAGTGTAGGAGTTTGCTAAGGATGTACTTTTGAAGTATTAGACATGCATTTCTGAAATTTGAAAGCCAGAATTACATAGTCAGGGAGGTGTGTGTGTCGCTTTTGACTCCAATGAAGATTCCTACTATGCAGAATAAGGTAAATGCTACTTACCAGTATGCATCTGTTCTTGGCATGTAGAGCTGCAGAGTCGTACACTGTGCATGAGATCGCCATCTGGTGTTGGGCTCGGATGCTTGCACTTTGTTGTTGTCTTGGAAGAGTCTTTGTAGTCACGAGATAGGTGACTCCTCCTTTGGACGATAGTGCGCATGGGCATCGACTCCATGGTTAGATTGTTTTTCGCCATGATGGGAAAAGATGGAGTCAGTAAGAAGAAAAAGATGTCCATGTGAATATATCTAATTAAGATTATACTGGAACAGATACAGGTTCCGGGAGGTGGGTGGGCGTGTACGACTCTGCAGCTCTACATGCCAAGAACAGATGCATACTGGTAAGTAGCATTTACCGTTCGAGGCATATGAGCTGCAGATCGTACACTGTGCATAGACTGTATAGCAGTGTCTCCCTAGCGGTGGTCACCTGTATCAGTTGCAGTAGTCTGAAAAAGTGTTTTAAGAACAGCTTGGCCCACAGCAGCTTGCTGCTTTGCGTGTACATCAACACAGTAGTGTTTGGTAAAGGTATGTGGCGTAGACCATGTTGTTGCCTTACATATGTCATTTAGGGGATGTTCCCTAAAAATGCCATAGAAGCCCCTAGTTTACGTGTGGAATGTGCCCTAGGGGAATTATTAAGGTGCGTTTAGCCTTTTGGTAGCAAATTTGAATGCATTTGACTATCCATCTAGCAATGCCAGCCTTTGAGATGGGATTACCTTTATGTGGTGGGGAGAAAGCTACAAATAATTGTTTTGTCTTTCTGAAAGGTTTGGTCCTGTCAATGTAGTAAAGTAGGGCTCTTCTGACATCTAGTGTGTGTAGAGCTCTTTCTGCTACAGAGTCTGGGTCTTGGAAAAAGACGGGTAACTCTATTGATTGGTTAAGGTGAAAAGCAGAAATTACTTTAGGTAGGAATTTGGGGTTTGGTCTGAGAACTACTTTATTACGATGGATTTGTAAAAAGGTTCTTGTATGGTTAAAGCCTGAATCTCACTCACTCTTCTGAGAGAGGTTATTGCAATTAGGAAGGCTACTTTCCATGTAAGAAATTGTAACTCACATTTGTGCAGAGGTTCAAATGGGGGACCCATGAGCCTGGTGAGGACAATATTTAGATTCCATGCTGGAGAGGGTGGCAATCTAGGGGGAATGATTCTTTTAAGGCCTTCCATAAAGGCTTTAATTGCAGGTACTCGAAACGGTGACAAATGCTGTCTGTTTTGTAAGTATGCGGCTAGAGCGGCAAGATGTAATCTTATGGATGAGTATGCTAGGTTACATGTTTGCAGATGCAGCAAGTAACAGATAATGTTTTGTATGGAGGCATCTAGTGGGTTGATATTGTTGTTATTGCAATAAATAGCAAACCTTTTCCATTTTGCTGCATAACAAGCCCTGGTAGTGGGACGTCTGGCTTCTTTAATGACCTGCATACACTCAGGTGGAAGGTTAAGGTAACCGAACTCTAGGACTTCAGGAGCCATATTGCCAGATTCAGTTGACCTGGATCGGGGTGTCTGATCTCTCCATGGTTCTGAGTTAAGAGGTGTGGAGAGAGGTGCAGTTTGTGGTGTGGAACTACTGAGAGTTCGAGAAGTGTTGTGAACCATGGTTGTCTTGCCCATGTGGGAGCAACTAGGATCATTGTTAGAGACTGTTGTCTGAGTTTGCGTACTACTAGGGAATGAGTGGGAGAGGCGGAAAAGCGTATGCAAATCTGCCTGACCAGTTCATCCATATTGCATTGCCCTTGGACGACGGGTGTGGGAACCTGGCGGCGAAGGTTGGGCATTTTGTGTTTTCTTGTGTGGCGAACAGGTCTATTTGTGGATGGCCCCACATTTGGAAAAAGGTTGTAGAACTTACGGATGCAGTTCCCATTCGTGAATCTGTTGTGTCTGTCGACTTAACAGATCCGCAATGTGATTGTGAACTCCTGGAAGGTGTTCTGCAAGGAGGTAAATGTTTTGAGGAATGGCCCATCTCCATATGGCTTGCGCCAGGCGAGACAGCTGTAGAGAGTGTGTCCCCCCTGTTTTTGTACATAGTACATTGCTGTCATGTTGTCTGTTTTGACTAAGACAGTCTTGTGAGTAAGATGCGGTTGGAATGACTTTAGCGCTAGAAATATTGCTAATAATTCTAGGTGGTTGATGTGGAGCAGTTTTTGTGACTTGGTCCAGCTGCCCTGCGTTGTGTGGGTAAGGAGGTGAGCTCCCCACCCGGTGAGAGATGCGTCTGTTGTGAGCACTATTTGTGGAACTGGCTCTAGGAACGGCCGCCCTTTGGAAATGTTTTGTATGTTCCACCATTGCAGAGAGCGATGAGTGCGGCTGTCTACCAACACCAGATCTGTAAGCTGGCCCTGAGCTTGGTTCCACTGACGTGCTAAGCATTCTTGCAGGGGCCGCATTTGAAGTCGTGCGTGAGGGACAATAAAGATGCACGAGGCCATCATTCCTACGAGTTGCATAAACACTCGAGCTGGAAGGTAGTGTTGAGGTAGGAATTTGTTGATGAGGGCTTGCATACTTGTTATCCTGGAAGGATTGGGGTATGCAAGGGCCCTGGAGGTATCGATTGTGGCTCCTAGGTACTGATGTATGTAGGAGGGATGGAGATGCGATTTGGTATGGTTTATTGTGAACCCCAAATTGTGTAGTAGCCGAACTGTTTGGAGTGTGTGCTGTACACATTGGTTGTGTGACTTGGCTTTTATTAGCCAGTCGTCTAGATACGGAAACACGTGAATGTGTTGTCTTCGTAAGTGCGCAGCTACTACTGCTAGGCACTTGGTGAAAACCCTTGGTGCTGTTGCCACCCCGAATGGGAGGACTTTGAACTGATAATGTTGTCCGTCCACTATGAACCTTAGGTATTTCCTGTGCGCAGGGTGAATGGGAATATGGAAATAGGCGTCCTTGAGATCTAGTGTGGCAAGGAAGTCGCCTTGTTGGAGTAGTGGAAGTATTTGTTGAAGAGTGATCATGTGAAAATGATCTGAGTGAATGTAATAGTTGAGGGGTCTGAGGTCCAGTATGGGCCTGAGGGAACCGTCCTTTTTGGGGATTAGAAAGTATAGTGAGTAAACCCCTGTGCCCTGATGTTGTAGAGGGACTGGTTCTATTGCGTGCTTTTGGAGCATAGAGAGAACCTCTTGATTGAGGAGCGTTAGATGTTCCGTGGACATGGGACGCTGTCTGGGTGGTATGTTGGGGGAGTAGAAGTGAGTTCGAGGCAGTAACCATACTGGATAATTTAGTATTACCCACCTGTCGGTGGTGATGGAATTCCACGCAGGTAGGAACTTTGACAGTCTTCCCCGACGGGAGTGGAATGATCGGGGGAAACGGAGGGAAGTCACTGTTTGGTGGTAGGGGAGGTGCGTGTGTTAAACCCGCGTCCTCTACCCCTGTTGTTATTACCTCTGTAATTACTCTCTGGAGTAACCTCTATTAGAGGAGGTTTGAGTGGTGTTTTTGTAGTTAGCAGAGGTGGTGTCTGTGGCTGTAGTTTTGGAGCCGCCTATATAAGGAGCGACGAAAGGAACCTCTGCTAGGTGTGGCTTGTAGAGCTCCCATAGCTTTGGCTGTGTCTGTGTCCTTCTTCATTTTTTCTAGAGAAGTGTCCACATTAGGCCCAAACAGGTGTTCCTGGTCTAAGGGTTGATTGAGGATGGTAGATTGTACCTCCTGCTTGAAGCCAGATATTCGTAGCCATGCGTGTCTGCGCAGCAAAACGCTTGAGTTTATTGTGCGTGCTGCTGTATCTGCTGCGTCAAGGGCGCACTTTATTGAGGTGTTTGTGACAATCTTGCCTTCTTGTATTAGATCATTGGCCTTGGTCTTATACTGATCTGGAAGGTGCTCAATGAGCTTTTCAAGCTCGTCGTAATGGGCTCTGTCATATCTCGCCAGTAAGGCTTGGGAATTGGCGATGCGCCACATGTTTGCTGCTTGAGACGCAACTCTTTTCCCGATGCGTCGAGTAATTTGGACTCCTTGTCTGGTGGTGGTGTCTCACCAGTAGTCTGGGAGTTTGCCCTTTTCCGTGCATTAGCAACTACTAATGAGTCTAGAGGGAGTTGGCCTTTAATATAAGCTGGGTCAGAAGGGGCAGGTTTATATTTTTTCTCGATCCTTGGGTTAAGAACCCTAGCCCTAACTGGGTCTTTGAAGACCTCAGGGGCATGTTTAATAATGCCTTTAAGCATAGGTAGAGTATGGGTAGACTTTTGAGGCTGGCTAAAAGTTTCTAGTAAAAAGTCTTCTTCCAGGGGGTCTGAGTGTAACTTGACACCATGGTATTGTGCTGCCCTGTTTATCACCTGTGAAAACCCTATAGCATCATCTGGAGGTGAGGCTTTTGATGGGTATGGTTCAGGGACAGGTATATCTGGGAGGTCATAACTGTCCCAGGGGTCTTGTGGTGGGATACTGTGAAGGTCGTCATCAGTGTAGGTGTTGTGAGGTGACTGCATGTCATCATCATGATCCTCCCTGTCTGTATCCCCTGTGGTGAAAAACAAGGTGGGAGGAGAGTGAGGCGGGGAGTGTAGAGGGCTGAGGTGTTGTGGAGGTGGGAGAGAAAGACCTTATAGGTGATGTGGAAGAGTCTTTCTTCTTATGAGGTGGCTCAGGTGTGGTTGGTTCCTGTATCTTCCTCTTGTGAGGTATTACTGATTGTACCTGTCCGGTAATAGGGTCAATGTGCAGAGTTTTCTGCTTTGGGTCGATGGGAACCAAGAGTTCTTCTGAGCTGGCGTGTTTGGTCGGCATCGAAGATTTCGGCTCCGAGTGTTGTTTGGGCTTGCGAGGTTGTTTGGTGTCCTTTGGTGAAGTTTTCGACACCGAGGGTTTTTTGTCGACTCCGAAGGTTTGGTATGCTTCGGTGTCGAGGTGTCTGGGACCTTGGACTTTGGCGCCGAAGGGTCTGTTGGTGCCGAGACCTTAGTCTTGTGTTTCGGTGCCGATGAGTGTTTTTCGGCTCCGGGACGTGGCTGGCTCGGTCCCGAGCTGCCAGAAGGCTTTAGGTGCTTGGGAGTCGAGCCGGAAGGCGGGGCTCCTGAAGCTTTGTGATGGTGCAGACCTAGGCCCGAAGGCGAAGGTGTGACCGAAGCCTTTGTTTCTTGGGGGCAGGGGCATCGACGTCAGTACTCACAGTACGTTGGTGTGGTGTGATGAGTTGGTCGTCGGACCCTGAGTCTTCGGCTCCGGAGGTGTCGATTTGTAAATCTCCGGTGTCCGGGTTGTCGGAGCCTGTGTCAAAGATGTCGTCCGGTGCGGGAGCGGCTGACCTGGACATTTCGTGTCGTCGGGCCCGGCGATCACGGATGGTCTTTTGGACCGAAAGGAGTCACAGGCTTGGCAGTGTTGGCTCGTGTTCTGGAGAGAGGCAAAGATTACAGATCTCGTGGAGATCTGTGTGTGGGAATTTAGCCCCACACCTGCATTTTTTAAATGGAGTCCTTTCCATATGCTGGATGATGGCGCCGACACGCCCAACGGACCAACGTCGGCGACCGGACTCGAAACAGTGTTGGAGTGGAGACGCGATGAGGGGATCGCGATCGAAAACAATACCGTCGAACGGTAGGAGGTTCTTCTGCGCGTCGAGAGGGGAACCGATCGATGTGGATCCGGAGCGCAGCAAGGTACATCCGAACCCGATGGCGGAAAAAACAATCTAACCATGGAGTCGATGCCCATGCGCACTATCGTCCAAAGGAGGAGTCACCTATCTCGTGACTACAAAAGACTCTTCCAAGACAACAACAAAGTGCAAGCATCCGAGCCCAACACCAGATGGCGATCTCATGCACAGTGTACGATCTGCAGCTCATATGCCTCGAACACAAGTTACATACCTTCGGTAACGATGTATCTGTAGGAGACATATGTAGTTATAGATTCCTTACCAGACTGGATACGGAGATTTTTTTCGTAGCAGTACCCCCCCCTCCGAGCGTCGGTAGGTGGTGTCGGTCGACTCTGCATCAGTCGTCGGCGTCGTGCTCGCCGGGATGACGTCGCAGTGTCTACTTAGACGCCGCCCCTGCGCGCTAACTTCAGTTCTGACACGACTTTCCACGCCAGAAGCTCAGAGCCATGCAAGACACTGACCACTGGCGCACAAAACTCGGGCCCTAGTAGGGAGTCCCTATCCCTAGAAGTCAGATCGCAGAACGGGGAGGATGGGTGGGGCGGTAAGGAATGCAGAATCTTAACTACAAATAAGTAACCATTTATTCTGCATCGTTGGATCTTCATTGACAGTCAAACATTAGTAAAGAGTTGCAGGCTAAGAGCAGATTTCTTTATGGAACTGTTAGACATTCGAAAGAGAAATTAAAGCAGGCATTAAATTTGCAAGTAAGTAGCTTGCTATTAACCAAATAAATTCGACTTTAGCGTCAGTTTGGTATCCAAATCTAGGTAATAGTGTCTTGTGGTCTTGTGAATGTATGCACTGATCTCCAACGGCAGCTTTCAAGATATCTGCCAAGGGAACATTTCTAAGCCAAGCTGTATGTACTGCTTTTTCCCTACTTAAGTGGGATTTCGGTGTACCTGAGAGAGGTTTTTCTGCTAATTATTAACATAACGAAATACATGCCACAATCCACCTGGAAACAGACTGTTTGACTGTGGCTAACCCCTGATGGATGTGTCCATAACTGATAAAAAGAGGGTTGAACACAATGCTTTCCTAACAATGAACACATGTTGGGAGATCTTTATGCTAGTGTGGATGGACTGAGAAAATATACAGGGAAAGTGTCTGTATGATTGATGGTAAATTCTGAAACTACTTTGTATGGCGCTTGAGAGAAGCTGGGTTTCTGTTACAGTAACCCCCCTCCCCCACACTTTTTGCCAGACTACTGATGCACTTTGACTTGATGTGCCCTGGGTCCCTGCCAATCAGGTTCCCAGGGCCTGTGTTCTTTCCCCAAAACTAACCCAATTGGAATCTCTAGCCACAGGTCAGCCCCTGGTAAAAGGTGCCACAGGTACCCAGGGCACTGTGACCAGGGAAGACGTCTAAGGGCTGCAGCACTTATTGTGCCACCCTTAGAGAGCCTGTACCTTTACACACACTGCCTTTGCAGGCTGCGTGTTTTGGTGCAGAACAAAGTGAAGAGTCGACATGGCACCCATCCCTGTGTGCCATGCCTACAACCCACTGCCCTGGCATAGATCAGTCACCCCTCTAGCTGGGTGCCCTATACCGGTGGTGAGGGTACAGGTGCATGAGCCCTGTACCCCTACAGTGTCTAAGTCCATTCTTAGACATTGTACGTGCAGTGCTGCCATTAAGAGTATATGGTGCTGGGAGCTTGTCATTACGAACTCCACAGCACCCTAATGGCTACACTGAAAACTGAGAAGTTTGGTATCAAACTTCTCAGCACATTAAACCCACACTGATGCCAGTGTGGGATTTAATGAAAAATGCCCATAGAGGGCATCTTAGAGATGCCCCCTGAAAAACGACCAGCCTCTGGTGGGTTCCCTGACTGGTACACACCAGCCTGCCACCACGAGATATGTTTCTGGACCCCTAGGGTGGGAGCCTTCGCTCCCTGAGCCCAGAAACAAAGCCTTTCCTGGGCGGAAGTGTTCACACCTCCCCCAGGCCAGGAAGAGCCATCTGTGGCAGGGGAGCTTCAAAGGCCTGGCAGCTTTTGTAATGCGACCCCCAGCCTCTCCTGCTATCAGGATCAGGCCCGCTTCCTGTCTCCCCTCCTTTTCTGCGGGAAGACAGGCGGGAAAAACTAGCCAGCCCAGAAGGTGTGCCCACCTCTACCAACTACACCCCTCAGGTGGGGGAGGCGAGGTGAAGCCCACTCTTCAGTGCCCGCCATCTTGCCGATGGCAGGCACTCACCAATCAGGATTAGGGATTGTGCTCACTCCCCCACGTGGGGTGAGCACACCAAGGGTGTAGTCACCCTAAGGTCAGTAGCCCATTGGCTACTGACCTCGAGACCCCTAAAACGTCCCCTAAATACAGTATTTAGGAGGCATCCCTGAATCAAGAAAGCAGACAAGAAGAAACTACAAGAGGAAGAAGAAGAAGAAGGACCGAACAGCCGTGCAGAAGCTAACAAGAGGAAGACGCCCACTGACTTGGCCCCAGCCCTACCGGCCTGTCTCCACCTCGAACCCGCTCCTGCGAAATCCCGGTGTGTCCTGCAGCCAGCAACCTCGAAAACCCCGGAGGACCTGCCTGCCTTCAACCACAAAGACCGTCTCCCGTGAACACCGGATTTTTTTAATCTGCAACCTCTGGTTCCGGCCGGACACCACGGATCCGCCCCCACTCTGCACCCGCATTCCACAGCCCAAGCGGACAAACACAACAAGGAGGTCACCGCGGCGATCCCAACCAGAGATCCGGCAACCCCTGACCTGCCTCAAACCTCCAGCCGACGCCTGCAGCCTAAATCCAGAAGGTCCACCCCAACCGCAACCAGGAGCTGGTAAGAAGATCCGACCCCAAAAGGCACCCCTGCACCCGACGCCCCATGGCCTTGGGTGGCCAAACCGACGGTGCCTAACCAACCCCTAACTTCCCAACTTACCTCTCGAAGTGATGGTCGCACCCAGAAGACCTTCGTCCCCAAGCCTGCAGTGCCTTTGCAAACCGGAGGTTCCCCATTGCAAACAGGGCGCCCGACATCGAAACAGCACCCTGCACCCGGCCGCCCTAGTGCCTCTGAGGGTGCACCTTTTGTGCTACTTTGTTTCCCCATTTGCCCAGAGCTAAAGTCCAGTAGCTTTGCTCCCACAACCAAGTGGCCTGCTCGTCAGCAGCCACCAACCAGAGGCCCCCTATCCCCCATTGGATAACATTGGGCCTCAGGACTCTGCACCCGGCCGCCCTAGTGCCGCTGAGGGTGTAACAAGAGTGCATCCTTGACCTTGGAGGACCCCTGAGTCTACCCCCAGAACCTCAACTCCCACTACCAAATACCTACCTCAAAACTGATAACACTATTTTCCTCCATAGGATAACTGACTGTTTTTTCTTGGAAAAGTTTTTAAGTGTGGAGTTTGAAAACCTAAAGAAATTCTTTAAAATTGTACTATTTAACCAAAACGATTTTACTTACCTGTTTACAGGAAATGTCCCAGAGTAGTATCCAGGTATACTACTCTGAGTAAGAAAAGTAATCTAAAAAGTAACTTAGCTGGTATTTTACTGAAGAGCCCATTCAAGTCTATGTACTGTATTTACAAAGTATTGCATTCCTCTGCAACCATACTGCAAGTCTAAACAGAGTGCATATGCAATTACAATTCAAACTGTTTACAATCTGCTTTACTACTGTAAAGTATTTATTGCTTACCTGGGCCAGGCTTGCTTGGTTCTAGAAAATAAAATAACTAAAAGAATATTTTTCATACAAAAATAATTGGTCTGAAGTTCAGTCTTTGAGTGTGTGAATTCATTTGCTGACTGAGTGTGTACAACAAATGCTTAACACTGTCCTCTGATACTGCCTTACTCCTCAACCACACTACCACAAATAGAGAGTGAGGTGCTATCTGACTTTACCTCTGCCTACCTTTGGGGTTCCACAGGACTCTGTGCACACTATACCTCACTTTGGTATAGTATATACAGAGCCAGCTTCCTACAGCGCTGTGTGAGTCGGAAGATCTGCATGTTCTTGTTGAAGGCCTTCTTGCTTCCTTTATAATCTGCATGCAAGCAGGAGGAAGATTTAAATGGCCATACTGTCTCTCACTTCAGGAGTCATGCTGCCAAATTCAATGATCTTGTATTCGAATGCTGAATTCACCCCTGAAGTCTGGTGAAGAAATGTGGATGATTTTCAGAAGCAGGCCCGGGTAACACCACTACCTTGGACAGCTGTGAGCTAACCGAATCATCTTCGACTGAGTGTTGCACAATTTCTACAGCATTGTTGATGAATGATTAGAACTAATGGAAAAGCATAGAGAAATCTCTTTGACCAGACTATCAAAAGGCCATTCCTCACTGATCGCTGGAAACAAAATCTCGTTTCGAGATGTTTCACAAAGATGGCTTGCACGGTTGCGTCGTCAAGGACCAATTTGCGGTTTTCCATGTAAAACCGACTTAAGAACTCTCTGCATGCTGCTTGAGTGTGCACAGAAATTGCACTACCTTCAGTGACAGACATCTTGTGAACTCCCAGAGCTAAATCCTCTACATCTTTAGAGGGAGTGTTCTTGATATTGTGCCTACTACTTCTTGAGGCAGATCATCAAATGTTATTTATCTGAATCAAGATATTGTTTGTTTTGAGCAGCAGAAGGACAGTTTTGAGGGCTAGATGGACATCTCATAATATCAGGTAATTGCTGTGATAAGATCTCTTTATTTTGTCTGTTGATCCTGGATTTACAAAGATGCTAGGTGTGCTCTCTATCCTCCTGTTAACAACCCATCTGTGGCAACCATCTCTAACGGTGTTTCTTGTCAAACTGAACTCACTTTTGGAGCTTCTTCCGTCTGTAACACCACACCAGAGACTGCCTTTCTTGATAAAAGTCAAAAGCAACTTGAAGTACCAAATGTTGTTTTGCTGACCATCGATCTTCAAAGCACTGTTATAATGGCCTCACACACTACCTTGCATTTGGTACAATGTTTATACATGATGCCATTGAGCCATGGAGTGACAAAATCTGTAGAGCAGTCGGCGTTATAAGTTGGTGACATCTGTCCTTCATGAATAACAGTCCTTTGATGGTATCTAATGAGGCCACTAGATATATGTATTATATCGTAGTAGCAAATGACTTTTAAAGATTTACTTGGAGACGCAATTTGCATAGCAGGGAGACAGTCTTTTGAAAGTCATGTTTGAGTTTAAAAGATAGGGGGCTTTGAGAAGCCAGTTATCTAGATAGGGATAGACAAATATGACTACAATTCTTAAGTGAGCCGCTACTACTTGCATACACTTTGAGAATGTGCATGGTGCCGATTTCAGGCTGAGTGGTAGTACTGGGTAATGGAAGTGTGACCTGCCAGCCACAAACCTCAAATACTTTTTTTACGGAATTAAATATATATCTTGAAGTTCTGTTGCACACATCCAACCTTCCTTTACCAAGTGAGGATATATTTGAAGGAGTACCAGCATCCTGAACTTTTTTTCTCTCTATGTTTTTGTTAAGAAAGCATAAATATAGAATTGGTCTATACTATGGTTTTGGTCCCTTTTTGCAAACTAAGAAAAAATATCTGGAGTGTATTCCCTGTCCTGTTTGTTTAGGTGGCAGTAGTAATATTGCGCATTTAACAAAACTTAGGTCTCCTTTCTTAGGATGGCACCTTGATGTTTCAATGTTGATTTTGGTGGTGTGGGCAGTGGTTTAGCCCTTAGACGTAATGAGTATCCCAACTCACTATGTTCAGTAGCCACTTGTCTATGTTATGAGACTCCACTCTTCATGATCAAACTGAAGAGGTAAAAGAGAGGCGAATTGGAGAGGGAGGACGGTATGGGAGAAGGAGATTGAGGGTGTGAAAGGTTATCAACTTCTATTCCAGGACAAACGCTTTCTCCTGGAATCCGATGGTCTAGTTTGTGTGGATTTGGAAGACTTTGTCCGGCACAGATACCTGTGGCCCTTTTGTTGCCATTGTTGCTAATGGTATGGCCAGTGAGGGGACTAAACTCGATGAAGGTAGTACCTGGTATCCTTTGTTTTGTAATGGTGCTTAAAGAAGCATTGCTTCTCTTCTAGACCTACGGTTTTATGGGCCTGTGTTTCATTTTTCAACCGTCTAATTTCTTCCTTTATATATTGGTGAAATATAGCGGTACCAGAGGAAGATAGATTCATATTTTGTTGTACGTCTTGTTTTAGAGTGGCAAGTCAACAAAGGATGCTCTGTACAAAAAGACCCCATGGCAGTAGGTTGTAGCAGGCAGCTTAGCCCAAACACAGATGCACTTCTAATATGAATGGCAACTCGAGATCTCTAATGATCATTGTTTCAAACTACTGCTGCCGGTTTTGGTAGATTTTCCATAAAGGTGGTATCAACCGAGTAGCACTGTAACACTTGCACTCTTTAGTACAGTGACTGCCATGAGGCACATCTTCTTGTCAGTTATATCAACCTTCTTTTTCTCTATTTTGGGAGGAGCAGTGGTCTCCGGGGCTAATGCATTACATTTCTAGAAAGAAGTCACAGAGTCAGCCTCATGGTCAGACTTCAGGACCCTGTTATACAAGATTATACTTCTTTTGAAGTTTAGGAGGGGGGACCGCTTTTATGTCAGGTGGCCTAAAAAACAGGTATTTAGCAATTTCTAGAAAACCTGTGACCAAAGGAAGAAGAGGCCTCAGAGATGCTGTTGGCTGAAGAGTTTCCAGAATAATAGACACTAACGTCTGGTGTTTCCATCGGAATATTCAGTTTATTTGCTGCTTTCTGAAGAACAGGCAATGTTATGTCATCTGATGGTGAAATTCTGGTGGGGACGTGGCATGAGAAGTCTGGATGAAGAACGGGTAAGTCATTGGTAACTGGATAATGAACGTGGCCTAAACCTTGGGGGAGATCATGATCTTCTGTGTTTCTCTGGAGTATGGACTAAATGGAGGGGTCAAAACATCTAGGATGTATTGATACACATACACCTTCTAAAACACTAGTTGTACCAACTAAACGCTCTTTGGGGCCTTTCTCCAGCTACAATGCACTGCCCTTGTGGCAAAGCAATACTTGTCTGTACAAAAAAGCAACCAAAAGTATAAAACTAGGACACACTAACTGCAACACCACAAATGTACTATGTATGATCACCTGCCCCTGTAACCTTCGTTACATCGCCATGACATCTAGGAAGGTCCAGGTTAGGATTATCAAACATAGGAACAATATCCAGTGCAGCCAAAGAACTATATGCATTGTAGCCTACTTCGTGGCATCGAGAGATAGTGAAAATGATATCCAACGGGTCATTCTTGAACTCATGGAGAATCACTCTGCGAATTTGACCATATAGAGACTACTCCTCGTCACGAAATAGCATTGGGTGTACCGCCTACAAACACATCACAGGGCTCAATAATGAAATTCCATGGTCATAGGTAGGACTTAGGTGAACATAACTGATATTTTTGGGAATCAGTTACACTTTTGGGTAGCCAACCCAATACACTGAGAATTCAGAAATTTCAGAGGCATGATTTTATGTTCTCTATAATATCACTAGTTTTGAGCCCCATATTGCACTTATGTGATATATAACTGATGACTGCACATATGGCTGCTCCTTATGGAGGCTATTCTTAAACAACTAGGTTGTTTATAAATATTTATTTCTATATGAGTATATGCACAAGTTACTAACTTGTGTAACGATATATCTGTAAGAGACAGTAGTTAGTGACAGATTCCCCACCTTAGAATATCCCCAGGCGTCAGGCTGGATCCGGAAAGTTTTTGCGTAGCAGTACCCTTGCGCGTCGGTAGGCGGCGTTGTGCGGCTCCGCGTCCGTCGTAGGCGTCGTGATCGCCGGGATGACGTCGCGGGCAGTACTTAGACGCCGCCCCTGCGCGCTGACGTCAGTTCTGTACACGACTTTCCGCGCCAGGAACGCAGAGCCATGCAAGAAGCTGACATAGGTGTCTGAAAAATACTAGGGCCCTGAAAGGGATGTCCTTAACCCTAGAAATCAGTTCGCAGAACGGGGAGGATGGGTGGGGCGGTAAGGAATCTGTCACTAACTACTGTCTCTTACAGATATATCGTTACACAAGTTAGTAACTTGTGCATCTGAAAGAGACACGTTAGTGACAGATTCCCCACCTTAGAATAGATACCCCAGCAATACCAACCCCGGTGGTGGGTCTGCGAACAAAGATCAGACAAGGAAGTCCCGGAGGACAGAACGGCCAAAGAAGCCGTCCCTCCGGACCGGACTGTCAAGGCAGTAATGCTTGGTAAACGTGTGCAGCGAGGCCCACGTAGCTGCCTGACAGATATCCTGCAGCGGAACACCGCGGCCTAAGGCCGTGGTAGCAGCCGTTGCCCTGGTGGAATGGGCACGCAGCCCAACAGGAGGCTCCTTCTTAGCCAAAGAATAGCAGGCTTTGATACACAAGGTTACCCAGCGGGAGATGGTTCTCTTGTGCACCGCCCGACCTTTTTTGGCGCCCACATAGCCAACAAAGAGCTGGTCATCCACCCGGAAGTGTTGTGTGCGGTGAGATAAAAGGAAAGCGCACGTTTTGGGTCCAGACGGTGGAGCCTCTCTTCCTCTCTGGAAGGATGCGGAGGCGGAAAGAAGGTGGGCAAAGTAATGGTCTGCCCAATGTGGAAGGCAGTAACCACCTTTGGCAAAAAGGACGGACGCGTCCTAAGAACAACCTTGTCTGGATGGACAGACAGAAAGGGAGGTTTGCATGACAGAGCCTGGAGCTCACTCACCCGCCGAGCGGAGGTGATGGCCACGAGAAAGGCTGTCTTCAGAGTCAGAAGACGAAGAGGACAGTTATGTAGAGGCTCAAAGGGAGCGCACATAAGAAAGGTAAGAACCAAGTTCAAGTCCCACTGAGGCATCATAAACGGAACAGGAGGGAAGAGGTGTGTAATGCCTTTTAGGAACCTGTTAACAACAGGGGACTTGAAAAGGGAGGGCTGATCAGGAAGCCTGAGGAAGGCCGAGATGGCACAAAGATAGCCCTTGATGGTACCCAGGGCAGAACACTGTTGGGCCAGGGAAAGAAGGAACAGAAGAACCTCAGAAAGAGGGGCAGAGAGAGGGTTCACAGCCTTTGCTGTGCACCATGCCACAAACTTGTTACACCTGCAGGCGTATACCACCTTAGTGGAGGGACGCCTGGCTGCCAGAATCACATCACAAACTTCGGGAGGCAAGTCGAAAGGAATCAACTGCCGCCGCTCAATCTCCACGCAAGCAGGTGGAGGCTGGACAGGTTCGGGTGGAGGACCGTCCCCTGCTGCTGCGACAGAAGATCCTCCCGAAGAGGCAGACGGATCGGGGATCGATGCTCATACTGAGTAGCTCGGGATACCAAACTCTTCAAGCCCAGTCCGGAGCCACAAGGATGACTTGGGCCCGGTCGTGCCGAATCTTCTTCAACACTCTGGGTAGAAGTGGTATAGGCGGAAAGGCGTACAACAGACCGCAACTCCACTCGCGACGAAAAGCGTCGCCGAGCGAGTGCCGCCTTGGAAATTCCAACGCGCAGAACTGACGACATTGCGCGTTTGACAGAGGGTCCACGACCCCACCCCGCCTTGTTTGTTGCAGTACCACATGGCGGTGGTGTTGTCTGTGAACACCTGCACTACCTTCCCTTTGACAGAGGGAAGGAATGCCTTGAGTGCAAGTCGGATCGCCCGGAGCTCCAGAAGGTTGATATGGAGCCGGGACTCCGCCGGAGACCAGAGGCCTCTGATCTCCGCCTCTCCCATGTAACCGCCCCATCCCAGAAGGGACGCGTCCGTCACAACTGTGTGCTCTGGTTGGGGAAGGGAGAGGGTTCTGCCCATGACCCATTGTCGGTTCGAGAGCCACCACTGCAACTGTTTTGCAGTCCCCTCCGAGATCTGGACGTGATCGGACAGGTTGCCCTGGTGCTGCGCCCACTGGAACTTCAGGTCCCACTGCAGAGCCCGCATATGCCATCTGGCATGATCGACCAGCAGGATGCAGGAGGCTATGAGGCCCAGCAGCCTCAGAGTCATACGTACCGAAACCCAGGATAAAGGCTGAAAGATCGGAATCATAGCCTGAATATCCCGGACTCGCCGTTCGGGAGGATAGGCCCGAAACTGCGTCGTGTCCAGAACTGCTCCGATGAAAAGGAGCTGTGGAGAAGGAATCAGATGCGACTTCGGCACATTGATGGAGAACCCCAGCGAGTGCAGGAGTTCGGCCGTAGTCTGGAGGTGGGAGACGACTGCCTGGGACGAGCCCGCCTTCAGCAGCCAGTCGTCGAGGTAGGGGAAGACTGGAACCCCTGCCCGGTGCAGATGAGCTGCGACCACCGCCATCACTTTCGTGAACACCCGAGGGGCACTTGTAAGGCCAAAGGGAGCACGGTGAACTGAAAATGCTGGAGGCCTACCGTGAACCGCAGGTAACGCCAGTGGGCCGGCAGGACGAGGATGTGAAAATAAGCGTCCTGCAAGTCCAACGCTACCAACCAGTCTCCAGGGTCGAGGGCAGTCAAGACCTGAGCTAGGGTGAGCATCTTGAACTTCTCCTTCCGGAGGAAGCGATTGACGTTCCGGAGGTCCAAGATAGGACGCATGTCCTCCTTGTCCTTTTTGGGCACCAGCAAGTAGTGGGAGTAGCAACCACGTCCTACTTCTGGGGTCGGAACATGCTCGATGGCCCTCTTGGCCAAGAGGGCCGTGACTTCCTTCTGCAGAAGTACCAAGTGATCCCCTGACATGCGGTGGAATTGAGGTGGCATGGCTGGGGGTGGTCTCGAAGGGGAGGGAGTAGCCCCTTCGGACAATGTCCAAGACCCACCTGTCCGAGGTGATGGCACGCCAGTGGTGAAGGTGATGGCGGACCCTGCCCCTACTGGCGTGCTGTGCACCGGAAAAGAAGGACTTGGAGGCCGCGGACGGGGCGGAGTTGGTGGCCTGACCCGCACGCTGGTTGCCCGACTCGCCACGGCGGGAGCCACGACCTCGGCCACGCGAAGACGCTTGCTGCGCGGGCCGGTGGCTGGGCAGCGGACGTGACTGGGCGCCCCTTCCGTGGCCACGAAAGGGGCGAAAAGCAGAGGTCAGCGGAGGGCGCACAACAGAAAGGCCCAGGGACTTGGCAGTAGCCCGTGAGTCCTTAAAACGCTCCAGCGCATGGTTTGGAACCAAAAAGACCGACTCCATCAAAGGGCATGTCCATGAGTGTATTCTGGACATCACCCGAGAAACCAGTTGTTCTCAGCCAGGCGTGGCGACGCAGCGCCACCGTCGTTGCAAGCGATCTGCCCAGCGAGTCGGCGGTATCAAGGCCACAACGTATGGTGAACTTTGCCGCATCCCTACCTTCCGTAATGGCGCGGTTAAGCAGTGTCTGGACCTCCTCAGAACACTTGGGCAAAACGGCCGCCACCGAATCCCACAGAGAGTGGGAATATCGGCCCAAAAGGCAAGCGGTGTTGACGGACCGCAAGCCAGCACTGGAGGAAGAAAAGGCCTTCTTCCCAAATTGATCCAGGCGTTTGGATTCCCTATCCGGAGGGGCGGTAGGGAAGGCGGTTTGGGAGGCAGAGGCTTGGACAACCAAGCTCTCGGGGGTGGGATGTTGGGAGAGAAACAAGGGGTCGCCCGGAGCAGGGCGATGGCGTCGGGCCACGTTCCTATCCACAGGAGCCCCTGTGTTGGGCCTGGACCAGGTGCCCAAAAGAACGTCAGACAGTGCACCATTAAACGGCAGCAATGGCTCCGGGGAGGTAGCTGCCGGCTGAAGCACTTCCGTCAGGAGGTTAGTCCTGACAGCCACAGTAGGCAATTGGAGGTCCGTAGCTACGGGAGGAGACAGCATGCCAGTGTCAGGGGAAGTGTCTAGACCACTGGCATCCCCAAGTTCCTCTGCCCAGTCCTGATCATACTCTCACTGCTGTGTGAGAGGGTCTTCTGACCCCTCCCAGCTCTCCTGGTCCTCCTCTGGCTGAAAATATGGAGGAGGAGGGACATCTGGGACTCAAGGTCTCATCGGCGCCGGGGCCGGCGTCGAGCGACGTCGGTCCGGCTCCATGTCCGGAACCGGAGAGAACCGGGGAACGACGCCGCCCGGAGCCCCGGGCGGCGTCAGGAACGGCACCGGGGACATCGGCGCCGGCGGAGGCGTGGTTAGGTCAACCGGCATCGATCGGGGTTGCGGAACCACCGGAGCCGGGATCGAGGCCAAGGACGGGATCAAGGCTGGCGGGACGGGCGACGCCGGGACCGGAGTCGTCGGCGACGCCGGAGCAACCCCATCAGGGCCTGCGGGGCCCGATGGCGCACCGGAGGTACCTTGAGGCCCGAAGAGGCGGGCCATGGCCGACAGGAATTCCTGTATTTCGGCCGGAGTCGCCCCCGAACCCGGAAAGGACGGTTAATGCGGGGGCGGCTCCACAGGCACGTCCGGGCCCGCGGGGACGGTGCCGACAGGGGCCTCAGCCGAGTCGCGAGACCGGCGAGGCGAAGTCTTAGAGCGATGATGCTTCTTAGACTTTTTGTGCTTCGACTTACCCGAGGAGTGCGAAGACTTGGACTCCGACGACCGGCGGAGGCTCCGCGACCGGCCCCTCGACCTCTCACGGGACCGGGGCTTGGTGCGGCGCGGAGCCGACTGCCGGACCTCAAGGAGCTTTCGAGACCGCTCTCGCAAAGCCTTCGGGTGTAAGGCCCGGCAGTCAGGGCACGACTCGTGTCGTGGTCTCGGCCGAGACAGTAGAGACACTCCAGATGCGGGTCTGTGATCGACATCATTCAACCACAGACGTCGCATGGCTTGAAGCCGGGCATCCCTACCGACACCTAGGAGTCGAGAAGACTCGAAAAGAAACAGTGAAAAAATCACCAAAAATGTAGTCAAAAATTGACTAGGGCACTGCTCTTCCCGGATCTGCGCTTACTGGCGCGGAAAAAGAAGAACTGACGTCAGCGCGCAGGGGCGGCGCCTAAGTACTGCCCGCGACGTCATCCCGGCGATCACGACGCCTACGACGGATGCGGAGCCGCACGACGCCGCCTAACGACGCGCAAGGGTACTGCTACGCAAAAACTTTCTAGATCCAGCCTGACGCCTGGGGATATTCTAAGGTGAGGAATCTGTCACTAACGTGTCTCTTTCAGATATGGAATACACTAACATGGGGACCTCTCCTCATAAGGCGCCACCTTTAATGCTCCCATTCCAATTTTGTTTCCACAAGCAGTATTTGACTACAGGGGACACCCAATATTTTTCCACCATGGGGTGATGAGTATCTATATATAGTGTAAGAATGAGTGCATGTGGCTCCCAAGTGTCTGAGACAACAGGGTGTGGGGTGGCATTGCACTGTCAAGTTTGCAGTGTTCTTTACTGACACATTTTTGCATGTATTTGCAGTGTACTATTTCTGTCATCACACTCTCCACTTAATACGCACACACACACAGATATTGTGCATTATCTGGAAGCTAAGCGAACTCCTCGACATACAAGTCTTTTTATGTTTGTGAGTCTTGTCCGGTTTATATTTTACAGGATTTCTTCACCAGTGTTACCACTTCCACAGCGTGCACCCATATGCATTAAGCATTAATATGTGCATGTTTGTATGAGAGTTGAATAAAAATCAGGATCATGGTCCTGAAGAAAGCAGTGAACACCTTAGGGGGCCTCAGGATTGGCTCAAACATGTTGACCCAAAGGATATGTGAACAATAATTATCACAATAATCCCAACCTTCTGTTTGTAATATCTTCTAGAAACCCACAAATCCAAAAGAAGGGTTTAGCTAAAGGGATTTTTATTTATATCCATAGCATCCAACACCTCATGACAGGGTGGCATTCACCCCCCCCATAACAAAGCCCTTCCTGTACTAACAGGGAGCACATCAGCCCTCCCACCAACAAACTGACGGACAGATGAGACAACCCAATGATGAGACTGCCACCCAGGCTGGTAGCTCTCTCACA
Organism: Calotriton arnoldi; assembly: GCA_963921515.1. Lineage (NCBI taxonomy): Eukaryota > Metazoa > Chordata > Amphibia > Caudata > Salamandridae > Calotriton > Calotriton arnoldi. Next base: position 218,640 of record CAWUFW010003619.1, read on the forward strand.
AACCAAAAATATACATACCAGGTTCCCCTGTGCAAATAATCCCAAGGATGTACCCGTTTGCCCCCATAGCTTCTTTGTTATTGGAGTTATAGTGGGTGATATGTCAGACAGTCCCTTCTCTTTCCCCATTGTTAGTTGGTATGAACACATTTAACTACATACCTGAACAGCTGGCTTTGGGGTTAGTGCTTCCGTCAATCCAGGAAAGAGTACAGTTGGATTCCGTGGACTGGTTTGTATACTGCTACTGACAGTGGTGCTGCTGCTGTTGCTGCTTAAAGTCAAGCTGCTGTCCAGCTGCAACTTTGGGCTCAAAGTCAGTTCTTCCGAGGGTCTAACAGCAGGAAAACAAGATGGAACAAAAACGGAAAATAAAAAATCAAATAAGGATGAACTGCAGTGGATTAATAAGGTTACAGCAACAGGGAAATTTAAGCTGCAAGTTAATTAACAATTAACAATTGCGTGGTTTTAAGACTACCAAAAAAAGAGACCGGGGTGATGAGAAACAGGGCTGCCCTGGCATAAAAACTGAATCATATCCTTCCTGGAGGAAATGGGCGTGTGCACAAAATCTGCGAAATTGAACTTTCCGACAAGAGAGGCATTAACAAGGAAGGTAAGAACAAGTTCCTCACAAAAGCAATTTAGTCAAGTCAACTTCACTGTATTTGGCAATATGGGCCTTTTCCAGGAAAGGTGTAAAACAATGTTACATTCAAAGTCCTGAAACAGGTGGAAACCATGTACATTTCATTAGGACTTCTGAACAACAGATAAATGTCTTACCTATATTTCTGGATCGCTCCTACAGCTGTCATCAATAAACTCAAACAATTAATAAGTCAGCCTGTAGACAGAATTCCCACAAAACACTTTTTCCAAAGAGAAAACATTTTAAAAAATAGGCAACACAAAGTTGCCTATTTAAAGGCACATCCTGTTTTTCTTTTTATTACCGGCAAAAGGAATCAGAAAGTTCAATTAGTAGGATGTCGTGCACAGCCTGATCATGGCAGTCAGTTGGAACATGCTCCTCCAGGACACCAACTTCCAAAACCATCATGGCCTGCCCATTGAGTGGTTCAGTTAGCAAATCTTGATGATGAGATACTAAAGTTGGTGTTAACTTTAATTGTAAACCCTGCTCTGTCCAAAGTAAGGATCCACACCTTACTTTCCACTCCATTAAGTTGGGACCTTGAGTGAGTGGCCAGGGAAGCAGACAGAAGCAGCACAGACAGTTGCCTAGGAGGGATGCAAAGGCGTGCCTGAGAAGCAGATCAGGACATGATGGAGAAGCATTACCACACTCATTTTGAAGAAACCAGCTAATTAACTGGTTCACTGTCCTTGTAGGGAGCTCGCTCCTCCAGTCTTGCTGAATGCTGAAGCTGCAGAGGGCTAAGAGCGAGGAAGAGTCCTGATTTCGGCAGTGAGGTGACAGCTCCAAATCAACCCTGTGAGGAGCTGAAGGGGCAGGGGTAAGAGCTGTTGCAGCGCATCTTAACACCCAGGGACCAAATAATCTGTGGGTATCTATCTGGAGGCTCTTCCCCACTAGATCTTCAGATCTGGTTTGAATGACAGACAGAGGAACACTGGTGGATGCTGAATTAGGGAGAAGAACTATAGTGGGGAGTGTCGTGGGATAAACTGAAGGGAGGAAGACATTTACCATGCAGCATAGAGTGTTCATTTAAAAGGTTGGGCGCTGAAACTGGATTTCTGTGGATAATGGTGCCTTGTACTTCTGGGGAGCATGATACTCTCCACACTTGCCCGCCTTATTTTGCCTGATAAAAGTGAAAGAGAGATTCGATCGTACATTGTAGAGCAGACGCACTGCTATGATTCACTCCCCACTCGCTTTCTCTCTCACTGGAGTAGTAGGTATGCAGTGATTCCACTGAAAAGCTTATTGGGTTAAATATTCAATGTAAACTGAAAAGGGTGCAGAACATACAACAGCAAGAGTTCAAAGTAGACAACCTGCATGATACTGCAGACAAAGAAAAGAACACCTCTAGCTATCGTGCCTCCACCGGGTAGGTGAAAGGAAAATGTTGAATTCATTATGCATGCAAAGCGCTATAGCGTAAAGGAAGGATGAGGCTCCTTCCACAGCAGACCTGATGGCGTGCCTGCCGGATCTACAGCCAGAGTGGAAAAATAATCTGAAGCAAGAAATCAAGGTAGTGAGGGAGAGCGCCATTAAGGTTATTTCTATACTCATTGTGGCTATTGAGCAAATTGGGACAGGAGCTTCGAAACAGATGAAACCGTTGGAAGCGATTGAAGGCAACAAAATAAAGGATCTGCAAGTGACAGCGGCAGAACTCGATATTGAGGCCCTAGAGTGAAGATCTGGAAAAGAGGGCAAGCAAGTCAACATCAGTGTACGGAATGTCAAGGAAGAAGCAGATGGCATGGATGATGTAGAATATACTTGCCTTATATTTGCACTTGTCCTCAGACCTTAAAGAAGGCAAAGAGGTGGACACACACATATAGTTGGGCACAGAAGAGCTTCTAACAACAAGAGGCAGGGCATCATTCCTAGCGAAGATAATCTTGTTGAAGTGGAAGGAGCAATTCTTGAGGAAGGCAAAGAGGGCAACAGCTGTCATTAATGTTATCCTGTTGCAAATCCTAGGACCTAAGCGGCCTACTGAAATGCAAAGCTCTGAACGCCTTGGTGGAAGCTTTAATTAAAGGAAGGTACAATTCAGTTGCATATTCCCCTGTGGTGTGCAGGTTCAGATCGATCATCCTTATGCTGTTCGACACTGGCATGGAAAACTCTCAAACAGATGCGGATCCAAAAAGAAACTTTTCCACAGAACGAAAGGCGTTAATGATCAATGAGGAAGGAGAGGTCACACGAGTGAGACTACACCTTTATGCTGAAGTGTACCCCTGATGACAGATCCTGTTATTGTAGGGGATCGAAACGTCGTAGAAGAATATAAAAACGGTCCTGCACTACTATCATTTATTACTGTTTATTCAGGGCCATTACTTCATGATAAGTGATACACATATATTGCTATATGCTACACATGTTTATCACACTTTGCCTGAGCATCAAGCACACTTGTACACTTCATTACACCTTGCGCTGTATTGATGGTAAAAAAAACAAAACAATTATGATATAGTATTAAATGCAAACAAATATCATTGTTGAGTATATGTTTAATGACAGTATATGAACGACCACTGTGCTAGTAATATATTGAAACTCCAGGTCCCTAGACATCCCAGGGTAGCCTCTGTATTATACAGCTTACATTGGTACTACATCACACACTATGCCGTTGTTAGTTTGCTTGCTTGCTTTCCTTGTTCTGGACAGCGCCGTCTGCAGTGATTTTTAGTTGAATTTCTATTTATGTGCTTGTTTGGTTTGCCATGTTTACTTCACCACTAGCACCAAGTGAGGTAGCCACAAGATGCTTTGTTACAATGCAGTCTCGCTTTTGTTAATCAAAAACCTCTTTCTCTCCTTTTCTTTTTTCCCCTTGCTATCTCCTTTTCTCTTTCCTCCCTTCCCTTCTCCCTGTTTTTCCGTCTTTCCCTCCCTTTCCAGCTCTCTTCCTCCCTTTTATCCCTCTCGCCTGTCCCCTTTCTTCTTTTTAATCTCTCTATTGTCCCTTTGCTTTCTGGCTGAACTGCAGGAGTCCTTCCAGAGTAGTCTTTTATTTCCCCTCCTCCCTCCATCTCTTCTTCACCTCTACTCCTCTTCTTCGTCAGCCTACTTAAACTTTCCTCCAAGAGTATCCAGCCCAGATGTACAAGCAAAAGGTTGCAAGGATAAGGGCAGCTTGCTGTGGCGTTTTCCCTGTTTGAGCCTGGAAATGACCTTGGGTCTGATCCTCTGCAATCTCCCCCCCACCACCACACTCCCTCCATTATTCCTAGGTCACTCCAGAAGGACCCATATATTACTCCTTTTGGTGATTTAGTATTTCTTCCAATGGGTTGTCCTCTTTCACTTCTGCTCTTAGACTCATACAGTGCTCTTTTATTGGTGGTTTAACATTGCCTCCTACTAGGTTATCCTCTATTGCTACTGCATGGTCTCCATACAGTACACCTTTTTAATGGCTTCACAGTGCTGCCGTTGGGTGCTTTTGGTATTAGTGGTAAACTCTATATACTCCTGTAGGGCTAACTAGTGCGCACAAACCTTTTTAGGGTTCTCCTGCAAAGCGTCTGCGCTGTGCATGTGAAATCTATTATAAACATAAATATTAAAAGGGGCGTATATCCCGCCCTTCCTTTATATTGGTTGGCGTGCTTGCCACTTACTTTTCTTTTGTTTCTATTGGTTGCAGCATGCCATTTCCTGTTCTTCGTGTGTTCTTCTTATTAGTATTCCACTGCCCAGATACTCCTTTTCATCTGCGTCAAACTTTTCTGAACAAGCGTTTCAGCACCCCTGCTTGTCCCAATCTCCCCCGAACTCTTAACCCAGGCGCATCAGCTTGATCTCCTGTGCCACTTGTCCCACAGATTCTTATTGTGGGACGATAAGATAGTACAGATCATGTTATTTGTGTAGTGCAATCCTTATCTGAGCACTGTATATGAGCACCACAGGCAAACAGTAACATGTTTGAGCACCCATATGTCACCCCGGAACAGCTTGCTGGCTCAGACAAATACAAGGTAACCCTCATCAAGTTTAACCTTGAATCTTATTTCTGAATATGTGCACTCTGCTACAAGCAAAAGATTCTTTACCCGCAATCAAATCCTTATTCTGTTTGTGCGCCAAAACACTTCCAAAGCGTCTGCCACCAGAAAACCAAACCACTTCATTTGAACTATGAGCACATTCAAACCTGTTTTTACAGTCAATTGCCCTCACTCCGCCGATGCTCTGCCGTGCTTCCTAACAAGTTTTTTTTTATCACACCAGTTCTCACAGATCGGGGACAGGTGGCACGGTGTGACGCAGCACTCTAAAACAACTTTCCATGGAAAGCAGCGCACATGCGTTTCTCCATCTGCGTGCCACTGATGCTATGATGCACTCCAGCTTATGAAATAGTCTCCGTACGGAACGTACTTTTGTTTCACACACCACCACAACGCTGATTTTACTGCTCCATCAAACGCCGCTTTAATATCAGTGTGTTCCATCACTTTGCTACACTCATCACCCTCCGCCACCTCCGTGTAATTTAGCCACCCAAGACTCCTCACTTCACGGCCGAACAAGGCTAAACATCGGCTGGTTAAACTCACACCAAAGCTCAATTCTCCTTAGACTGTTAAGGTGTTCCACACACTCTTCAAATAGGATCCCGTCCTCTGTCGTCAGTGTGAAGACTCAATGACAACACTTCAAACTATGAAGTGAGTCATGAGAATGGAGTGTGTTTATTAAACACCCCAGCCGGCTTTCATCACCACTAAACCATCACCTTTTTTCCCACATTCCAACCCCAACATTCCTTATTCAACAATCTCCTTCTCATGCTCACTTACCATGACATGTTACATCACGAGCTGTGCACAAGAGGAAAATACTACAACATGCATTCTGAAACATGCGGGCCGGCGCTCTGTTCAAATCTACACGATTCCTAGAAAGCCATGAGTTGTACAGTGTGCTAAATACATGAAAGTCCCCAAAAGCTTTCTTCGTTCCTGCTTGCACTGTTTTATCGTGAATAATATTCCCATGCTCCACCCGACGCCCCCTCCCTTGCTTACTTCATTCAATCTGTCATCCATGGGATGCTTAAACAAATATAACTATATTAAAAGGTTCCTTATTTTTGGGGAACATGAAAGGTATCAAAGGTGTCCTCAAATCAGTGATTCCTAATGCAAAGCATCTCTTTGTTAAAAATGATGTTTTCGTTTTTAAACAATGTATAGAATTAGAACCCTTAAATGGGTTTTATTTGAGGGACTCCCACAGCCTCACTTTCACTGTGTGTGGACTTTGCTTTAAGTAAATAGATGAGGCTGAGCATACTTCTCTCTGACATCAAATGCCCCACATCATGTTATCTGCTTTGCAGGTTTCCAAAAGTGAAATACTTGGTCTATTTTTTCCTTTTTTAGTTTTCGCCTGCACAGTGCTTCTTCTGTGCTTATTAGGTTTCGCCTGCACAACTCTTGCGCTGTGCTTGTAAAATCTATTGTATTGAATATAAATCTTAAAAGGGGCTTCAGTAACTGATATAGCACAACTTCTCACCAAGCTACAACTTACAACATAAAACAGCTTATTATTAATCACATAGGAGCAACCTATTGCATTTACCAATGCTTGTTCTACATTTGATACTGTTCATTCTACAGTTGATAAGTACCTGCATGTGTGATGGCATCTATATTCATAGATTTTCAAGGGTAAGGGAAAGTATTTTGGATGTTTCAGAAGAGCTTCCTTAAGATGTTGCACATCAATGTGAAGTTAATTCGGGCTCTAATGGCAAGTTAGAGAAGCTCTTTCAGCACTAAGTGTAATCTCACTGAGCTATGTTTTGCCAGGTAGTAGTTTTTGGACAGCTTTATGGGGTGACAATGAGGTTTTTGGGATTGAGTTCAAGGCTCTTTTTCCACAATCAATGAGAAACACCATTAAAGTTTGTACCACTGAGCAGAAGTCTTTAGGTTATAGTAACTTTTTTTTTTTTTTTATATATCTTCAAGTCTGGCTTTCGTACTTTGTAAACAAGCATTTGCAATGCAATAGGTCTCGCATTTGCGAGAGTTTAACCTATTGGCATTGTAAATGACAATGCCTTTTATTTATGTTTTAAAAACCAACACATAAATAAAAGGCATTTCCATTTACAATGCCAATAGCTCAAACTCTAACAACTGCGAGACCTATTGCATTGCAAATACTTGTTGCTTTCCCTGTGAGTCAACATCGCCGGTCAGTAGCTGTAGGTGCACAGAGCCCTGGGCTGCAGACCACGAGGACACACTGCCGCCCCACCCCCAACCACGCGCACCCCAATGTGGAAGCACAGAAAACGGAAACAAAAAAAGCCTCAGCACGCAGTCCAGTTGCAAATGAAAGAAAACCTGACAAAGAATCCATATTGTATAGGATTTCACACTCATTTTAAATATCAGTATTACTCATCTGTAAGCCTCCAGATGGCCTAGAGTGGCCATTCACCACCGACCTCTGCAGTGACGGGAAGGTCACACTTTGAATCCCAGCACGACGATTCAGCCTTCTATCCTTCCGAAGTCGGTACACGAAGCACCTTTACACTGTATAACCTTAACTTATTTACTGTGCTCAGAAACGAGGCGTGAAACGCTCTAATACAAACAGGGGATTATCAAAAGCTGATTGCATGGAGATAACATCCAATCAGGATCCGACCAGTGAAGGTGCAGAGATCTGCTGTGCAATACTAGACTCAGAGAAGGAAAACTACGAAGAACCGAAAGCCCAAAAAGAAACGGATGTGTGTACATTTCTCGTGTATAAATGAGGTTTTCACTTTAGAACCTGTACTTTGGAAAGTGGTGCACAATAAAGCCTTGTGCGCGCATGCGCCTTTGCTGAGCTGTAGATAACACATATTGTGGACACATGAGGTGATCAGAGGCTGCAAGAGGCCTTACCTGCCGGACTCCACACAAAGCAAGGGCTAGGGGGGACGAGGAAGAGAAGGCGCTGCCAAGGCAATGGTTTCTCGAGTGAGGGTTATTGTGAAATGCAAACACGCCCTCTAACTGTAAAACAATACAAGCATTAACAAGCGCGGTCCCGAAAGTGAAAGAGGACCGCGCTGCAGCCGAGCATGGGGATCTCTTGTCTTTATGGGGCCATGTGTTTCTAATTAGAAACACATGGCCCCATAAAGATAAGAAAGTGCTTTGCGACAGACGCAAAGCAGGAAGCCAGTCCGGGTGGGCCGGCACAAAAAGCGAAAGGAGGCAACCCAAACACCTAATTTCCAATGGCAGGCCACCGTTTACCATAAAACGGTGACGCAAGCCAATGGAAATAAGGGGCGGGGCTTAAAGCCCTTTTCTCAAACTCCTCATTAACAATAAATCTCGCTGAGCGAGCTGCGCATGTGCGCAGCAACGCTAGGCGAGACCTAAAAAGTAGGGGAACTGTGTTCATAGAATTAAAAAAGGTATGGGCACGTCGTGCCCCTCATACCACCCCACTTCGACCACTGGCTACAAAACAGGCAGATTTCTTTGCATTCTGTTTCAAATAGGGACAAGTAGCTGGGACCTCGATATTTTACCCCAAATGTGGCACTATAAGACTAACGGTAACATGGGTTGGTGGAGGATGCTTATGCGGCTGTCTTAGTCCTTTGCGGGTTGTCCTCAAGGCGCTCTAAGAATGAGAAGATGGCCATTGAGGACTAATTTTGGCCCGGTTGCTCAGGCACATTATCGCAGAGTGTCGCAGTTCTCTAGGGTATCCCTCTGGCATGGTTTGGGTCAGCATCTGAGTTGGCACTAAATTTTGGGAATGGAGGGTAATCCTTAAAAATTGGCAAGGGACCCTGACCGTAGATGAGTGCCCACGGATGCGAAGAGAGTTGGCAAAGTAAAGCAGTGGCCAATAATGATTTTAATTTGGCAAGGGATGGGCTGATGTTAGGAGTTGCTTTGACTAGCTGTTGTTCTACCATCAAGATGTAAATAACTTAGTTACGGTATGGAATTGCATATTTTTGTGTTTGTCAGTGATTGGTGAGTTTTGATCTGTAAATAAATACACCCTGAGATTTATACTCAAAAGCCAAACTCCATTATCATAAGTCGATTGTTCGTTGGTGGTACTTTGTCCTTGCGTTCCCACAATGCTCGGCGGTCCCCTCCGAATACAGAGTTTTGTGGTCCATGGGTGAGAAATATCCAGTTCACCATGGGATTAAATTGCTTTCTGGTAAGAGCTGCTAACAAGTCCTGCTTTGAAACGCATAAAAGTGTGCCTCCCATGTTTTCAGTCCACCCTCTCTGAAAACTGGGAAAATGAATCAAATCCGATGAAATATGCCGGGACAGCTGGAGAAAAACCGTGGCTGTCCTGACAAATCAGGGGCTCTCAGTCATCTTAGCACTCCAATTGTGCAATATATATATATATATATATATATATATATATATATATATATATATATATATATATATATATATATATATATATATACACATATATATATATACACATATATATATATACACATATATATATATACACATATATATATATACACATATATATATATACACACATACCCTCCCTCCCATGGTACATTACGTCATTTAGGGATTGCCAGAGGTCGCACCAGCGACACTTGGTTTGCCCTTTGTACCCTTAGCACTGCCTTTGCACCCCCTGACCTCAGAGGTGGCAAATTCAGGGTCAGGAACACAGGGGTTGCTGGGGCTCCACTCTCTTTATTTTCTGTCAATTTTTTTATTACACCAATAATGAATAAATAAATATTATTCACTAATAGTGTAATAAGAATGGAATACAATAAGCTGGAATATGCCCTTCCATGGCAGCTGAGGTTAAGTAAAAAATGCTTTTAAATGTATGTTGTGTGGTTGCTTGCGGGTGAGTGTTTATGTGGGAGAGAGTGTATATGTGTGAATTTGTGTGTATGTGTAAGTATGTGTGTGTGAGTGAAAGTGGAGGTCAAAGAGCGTGTGATGTCACTTCCGCTACACCTGGCATTTCGGTGAATTGACGTCCATGTCCAGTGGTCCACTGGATGTATCCCCATTGCCTCCCACAGTGCATTGTATGTGACACCACTCGCTCCTGTTGTGCTCTAGAAGTGTCAGCCCTCCCTTCCATGGTGCACTGCACAGTACAGTGCTAGGATGACTGAGATCAACCTATTTTCTTCAGAGAGGGTGGACTGAAAACATGGGAGGCACGCTTTTATGAGTTCCAAAGCAGGACTTGTTAGCAACTCATATCTAAAAAGCAATTTAATTAATAGGTATGATATTGGATTTACAAATTGCGTTTTATTTCCTTAGTGACTCGTCTGCGTTCTCTATGTTGATGAGCCCTGTAATTCTGTGCCCCTTGGTTGATCTAAAATTGGAGTCCTTCTTCTATTTTTGTAAAAATTCTTGTGTTTTTTAGTTTTCAAAATCTGGTCACCTATACAGTGCTCCATAGGATGGAACGGAGATTCGCACAGTTCACCACGTTGGGGGTTGGGAGGGAGGGGGGGCAATATATAAAGTGAACATTGGAAGGGGGAAGCACATCTTGTGCAGTATAGAAACGAAAAGGCGGTACACACTGAGTTCCACGAATGAGACTTTGAAACGCATACAGGGCTCACTGGCAAGAAATGAGACAAACAGAAATAGGGAGTAGAAGGAGTCGCTGCTGCGCTTTGAAGCTGCGGGTGAACATGTGGCGCTTTATTAGAGTGAAATGAGGCACAGAGCTGTGTTCTGAAACAAGATGTGTTGAGAGGGCTAAGCCAATGGGGCTGTCGGGACGGAGAAAGGATGGCATACAAGGAGTACACGGAGCTCTTAAATAAAGCTGAAACCGAGGTGGCTTAGGAAGCAATTGCAACATTCATTAATTACTGGTGAGATTTTGGCCCCAGGTGCCAGGTGTGTGACAAGTTTCTTCCGTACAAGTGGTCCTGGCCTCAGGGCTGTGGTAACATCTCACGCTCCCATGAGATGCCTCTGATCTCTAATGCGGGTCGCTGCCGAGGGTCAGCGGAGTGTCTGCCAGGCCCTGGGCTGAGAAAGCCTGACTTCGCTCAGGCCTGGCAGGGCGCTGCTCCCTGCTCCCACCTGCCCTTCGGATGTGGATGCCAGTCCTGCCGCAACATGTCCCTGCGGTCCCTTCCCGGTGGAGGCAGATGAATGGAGAATGCCGGCCCCGTGCCCGGCAGGAGGCGGCGCACGCAACGCTGCAGCCGAGGAATGAGGTGTTTAGCAACAACACCAGGACGAGTACTGTGTAACCATCCCCTCCCCCACCCGCCGTTCGCCCCCGTGGCACGCTCCTACGCGCCGTGCGGTTACACTGTGCGGCACACGGCGTCCGTGCCAGCAGAACTCAAGCGCACATGGTTCCCCCGCCCCCAGTGCCTTGTCGTCACAAAACATACAGGACCACATCAAAGGCACGAAGTGCCCACTCCTCCAGGAAGGTGTGCCAAGCAGGGGGCAGAACTGATCAAATGAAGCACAAAGCCCACGTGTCTGCAGGGAAACAGACTGCGTCGTACACTGAGTGTGTCATGGGACAGGGATGGCACTGCACGAGCAGTAAGTCCCTGCAAGAGTGCGGTGTTACTGAGGCGGAGAATGACTCCTACACTCCAGCTCTGCGGGGACTGCCAGGGCGCAGGATTACAAAGGGCCCAATGGCTCCTGCACTTGCAGGTCCTGTAGCAAGGTTCTATGGCTGAAATACTCAAAGTAGGGCTCGGGGCCCTCCCGACCTTTAATTGTGCCCCCCCCCGTCAGCATTCGTATTAGGCTGCTGCTCACTCAACTCAGCACGAAAATTAAAAAGATGTTAAAACAAGCGTCAGTGAAAGCGATCGCAAAATCGACCGCTATTGTTAAAAAAAAAAAAAAAACACACGCCCGCGAGTGAGGCGCGCGCGCGCCACAGCGAGCCATCTAGTTTCCATTATCGCGCCCGTGTCTGGGCACGATAATTGAAACCACATGGCATCGGTGCGCGTAATAGACACCGATAGGCCATGGGCGGAGCAATGCGACCGCCTTAGGCCAATTGCGTGCTGTGTTTTATACAAACACGCACGCAAAAGCCAATGGGGTAGCACAAAGGAATCGCACACGCACGAGCGTGTGCGATTCCTAGGTCAGTGCTGAATCCCCGTTTTTCACCCACTAAATGTCTCGCGCAGTGCAACGCTAGGCGCGAGACCTAAAAATGATCAATTCGGACATTAAAAGAAAAATGATTGCAGGAAGTCTGGCTTTTCTGCGTGGTCACGCCAAATTCTCCTTTTGCTGAACCCTATTTTTTTTGCTGGCTTCACAACTCTGTGCTCTTTACCTTATTAACATGGAGAAATTGGTATACTCCTAACTGGCATAGTTAACTTAACTGTAAGTCCCTTGTATATGGTACAAAGTATACTCCGGGGCTGCAAGTTAAATGTCACAAGTGGACTGCAGCACCTATTGCGACATCCACTATAGTGACAGTGTAAAACATGGCTTCAGGCCTACTAGTGTAGCATGACTGCAGCTGTGTACAAATGTCCATGTGACATGTCAAAATAAACCATTTTGACAGGTTAAAACCTCCCTTTTAAATATTTATAAGCAACCCCTATGTAGGCCTTGTAGTCCACAAGGTACAGGAGACAGTATTCAAAAGTAAGAAATGTAGAAAGTTTACATTAACATGTTTTTGCAGTAGGTAACACCCAAAAGTTATTTTTCACGGTAGAACGCCCAGCTGTACTATGTAGAAAACCAGAGTACAGATTATAATCCTAATACTGTATCTCAGGAATAGGACTAGCTAGAAAAATAATTAAACAACCATTTTTAATAGTTATTAAAAATCCAATTTGTTGGTTAAGTCTGACTTTTTAATCAATATTAAGAAAAAGTAAATTATAGAAAGTTACTTTTTCCCTTCCTGAAGTTCCTGGAGGCTAATTTGCATTTGCTCTCCAACTTCTCCCAGCCAGTGATTAGCATCTGAATAGGTGTGAACAACGTGTGAAATGCCTCTCAGAAGCCAATAATAGGCTGACCTGAATGGGCAGAGATGACTCCTCTGAACCTGACAGAATATGCAGGGTGGGGCTGTGGGCATCCTTTTAGGCTCAGCAAAGACAAATCCTTCTGGAGTGTAAACTCCTGCTTAATGGGTCTGCTGGGTTTACATACAACACTTGGGGAGCACTTGAAAGGAAGGGAAAAGGATGCCAAGGCACTTCTTGGGTATCCACTGTCTGGTTGCTGGGGAATCCTGCTATTGTCCGACCAGACCTCGGTCTCAATTTTTTGTGGGTACAGTGGCTGCTTCAAATTGTATTTTTAGTTTGGGGGAGGACACTGGGATTACCATAGTAAAACAAACAAACAAAAACACACACACACACAGCCCTCCAAGCTCAAGTTTAGTGTGGCCAAAGACTTTCGCCATCTTGAAAGTACCCATATTGGGTACAACTAGCCCTGGGAACTTTTACCCCATTTTTTACAGCGTGTCCAGGATACATTCCCACACACTACCTAGTGCCAGGCTTAAATGTGGCAACTCCAGGCACCCACTTCGGAACATTTGCTGGACCTAAGGAAGAATAGAAGAGGACTGGACCTGCTGTCTGTGACCTGAGAGGAGCCCTGAAGGACTGGACCTGTTCCCTCTAGTACTCAGTACAAAGAAGTGGACTTTAAGGGTCAAAAGGCTGGCATCCTGTTGAAACTACAGGGATACAACTAGCTACAAGAGGCCTTTTCTGTAGCTGCCCAGCTGACCAGTGGTAACTGGACCTTGACTGGACTCTGATATTGGCCTCTGCCTGACGCCCTGTAATTGCCTCCCCCCTGAGGTCCTGGGAGGCTTTATAAGAGTACTCCTGTGGTGGATTGCACCTTAAAGGACTAAAGTCAGAAGGTAAAACTTTTGAAGCAAACACATTTGCATCTAATGTGTCCAGTATGGTGGATGGATTGGCCCAGGTCAAGGTTGATTTGGCATTAGTGACCTGCAACCTTAAGTGCTGGAGGCTGTCCACGGTCAGTTTGAAATGAAGATGGGTCTACTGGGAAGAGAAGATTTTATCAACCAATCATCTAGCTAAGATCCCCATAATCCTCAAATGCGCTGCTGCTACTGCCATGCATTCTGAAAAAGTTCTTGAAGCAGATTTTAGGTCAAATCGAACAACATACTACAGACAATGATCAATGCCTACTAGAAACCTCAGGAACTTTCAAAGTTGTGAAGGAATTGGAATGTAAAAATAGGAATACTGAAGGTCTACAGCTCACCTCCAGTCCCCTTATTGGAGTTGACGATAGATCTTGCAGAGAACTAATGTCCTAAATTTCTTATTTTTTCCACGTTTCTTGGCCTACGTGAGTTTGAGAATGGATCTGAATGTGGCACTTTGGTCTCTTCTTTTACAAGAAAAGTAACAGGAGCAGGGTCCTTTTACTTTTTGGAAGTTTGGAACCCCGATTTTGCAATAATCACCTCCTGCTGATGGGCACTCACTTAAATTATACCCAAAGTATAATTAGTAGGGGTGAGATACGAGTACACAAGTAACTGGGGAGAGTATTGCTGACACCAATGTCCTAGGATCAGAGCAATAACAGGAGGTGACACAAATTGTAAAACAAACTTCTATAGTACATAGGTGCATATGCAGTAATAAGTTTAATTAATTTGTGATAGCATTAATTTTTGGTCTGACAGTAGCCGAGACTTTTTGATTTTACTAAACGTATGTCTATACTATACTTAGAGAGGCTTTCAACTAGTCCTCTAGATCCATTGGCCTATTACTATGTCATTCACATTTTTCTTTAATCACTACAGGATAAAGCAGACAGCATTGGGCAATGGAACAGCCCCCCTTCAACCATTGGTTAACTTCACTGAGTGCTGACATTCTGACCTTTCACAATGAGTACATCCACACACAAAGTAGTTTCCTTAAGTGCTGTGGGACTAGTATGGCAAAGTGATCTTTTTGGGGAAAAAATATATTTTTGCTTTTAGGCAATGTTAATTTTTTTTAGATTGACGAGGGTCCAGCTTCCCTAACAGTAACGTTTCAGAAACGTCAAACCATAACAAGCACTGACAAAGTCAAGAGCTGGTGGCCAATGACAGACATATTGGCTTGGCCAATGCTTGTTAAGGAGGTTGTGAGTTGTACATAAGAACATTCTGGGAAATGGCTGCACAAAATTCATTTTTCAAGATCAGAACAGCACTGTGCTGTAGTTTTCAAAGAACGTTTTATGCTTTTTTGTGCCACTTAATTATGCGCCATGCATGTCCTGAGATGATTGGGATTCTGTGTATTTTTTGCCTGTACTGTATTTTTAGCACTTTCGTTTAATGAATGTGCATGCATGTTTATATCAATCTATTGGTTAACAATGGCACCCCAAAAATAAGTTATTGAAAGATCAGTAATCATAACAAGATGCAGTTCCTTTGGAGGTATCCCCAAACACAATAGATTTGATGTTAATTTGGATTTAACCCATTGATTGCAGAGCTTACACTAAAAAATATCAACATTTATAGCTCGATGGGAGGAAATGCTTTCAGTTTAAGTGTCTTTGCACGCACCTGGATATTATGGTGTCGTTCACGGATGCACTGCTCATGGCTGTCACCGCAGTGAGGCTACTAATGCTGCTGGCTGGTGAAACAGCAATCTATTTTTTGTAAAAAAAAGAAGGAAAACAATCTTTAAATTTGCAAGCACCAGTGAATCAGTTCAAGAGTCCAACTACAACACAACCACACTTCTGGCTTAAAAGCACATACACTTTTTCCAATACGATAAACTTGCAAGGTGAATAGTGGGCTCAGCCGCTACAGTTAAACGTCAAATTTAGGCAGGATATTTAGGATAAAAGAAGCAGCACTTGAGTATAACAGTATAGCTTTCAAATTGGCAATTCTCAAACACCTAAGATTCACCCTAGCTACTAGGAAATACCCAATGAGAAATGTGTTTTGCAAGCATCACCAGAACTGCCTAGATGAAACTAGCCCAGTTTATTTGTATTTACATAGAAGAGCACTGACTGAGCAACAGCATATTAATTTTACATACGTTTTGTTCAGGAAGAACATTGCACAAATCTAATGACATTAAGTCACATTATTTTGGTGTCTATGGCTGACTATGTGTGTCTACTTGGCTGTGTGTGTATACCTCTCGGAGTATCTGTGGTGCAGTCTTTATTTTTTTATTCAAGTCATTTTTATTGAGGTTTTATAAGAGCAAAAGAGTACAGACATGGTAAATGTATAGCAAATAAACGGTATCCCGTTGGAGAGACATAAATGCAGTAGAGTACAGTATTATCTGTTTTGTTGAGAGAGGTGACAAAGCGTTAGGTATAAGTAGTCGTATGTATGCGAGCTAGTGGGGGTACTGTCAAGGTGTAATCTTTGACTATTACTAGAACTGGCTTTAACTGTCTCGCTGAGGCTGCCTCAGTGGATGCCTAGCCCACTGAATGCCACTGCCTGCTGTCTCTGGATATCTCTGCGACAGTCAACAGGCGTGTGTCTTTGAGAGTCTCTGAATGTCACCAGCACACTGCATGACACTGCTGCCTGTTTCCACAAAGTTTTTGGTTACAACGCAATGTTTAGGTTTTAGATCTCCTGAGCGCCAGTTACTTTCTAAGAATTAAGTTTGTTTATGAACGTTTGGGTACTGATTTGCGATTAGTTCATCCCCGGCATGAGAAACCAAGGGGCTTCTGTTAATAACTTGTTTATTTTAAGTGTGGGATGCCATTTCTCATTTACCCATCTGGGGCGCACCTCCCAAGTCATTCTCTCTACAATGCAGGCCCAAAAGACTTGTATATGTGCAACATGCCTATAAAAAGCTTGCTAGGTCTGTTGATCATGGAGCAACACAGCACAATCTGAGTGTCCCATTTTTGGATGAGGAATAACTCAAATGAGTCAGCAGTGTCTGTTGAGCTGTGGAGAATCCTGCAAATCACTAGGTTCACACTCTCCTTTTCCTTTATGCATTTCAGGTCTGTCTCTTCCCTTGAGTAAACCAGATACTTTGTGGTAGATTTGGTGGGACTTCTAAACAGCAAGTGAACATTTATCAACAAAAAATATACATCAATTTGGTAATGCTCTTTCTGGTGTATATTCTATCTAACCACAGATTCCTCATCTTTTGAATTCTCCCAGGCACAAGACAGAATCCGGAAGCTCTACAGAAACTTCTGTCACGCCCATAGGTGGTACCATTAGGAGCATTGTCCACCTCTGGAAGTGACAGCACAGAGCTGTATAAATGGGCCACCACCTAATGTCAGTTTACAAACAAGCATTCTACATCCTTGGACGCGGAGCATTCAACATATTGAGAACAATTATAACGTGAAAAATGTATCATGGATCCTTATTAACACCTAGAAGTGCACTCCACAGAAAGGTGAGAAGAGATGGCGGTGAGGAATCTGCAAATAGAGTGGTTCTGAAGTCAAGTAACTTGTTCAATAGATATAAAGACTCTTGGAATTGAACCAATGAAGCCTCTCCACCTCATTAGTGGGATGTGGAAGAGTGAAAAACATGAGGAGCATGATACAGTGCATCACGTAGAAGGGCAACAGTACTTTCAGGAGTCCAATGTAGCAACTTGTAGGGGGAAGAAGGTAGCATAAAAATACTACACTTGCAGTGCTTACAGATCGTTGACGCGACATGCGTGAGCAAATGTAATGGGGAAGACAGTCGTAAGAGTCAGAAACCTCAAACAGCAGCTGTGCATGGGTTCAAAAGCTGTGCACATTAAGAACGTAAGAACAAAGTTAAAGTCCCACTAAGGCAAAATAGCGCAGGAAGATATAGATGCATGCCCCTGCAAATAAAGCATCACGTCCAGTGATTTCAATAGAAGGAGCTGATCAGGTAACCCACTTCATTGGTTGCGCTTAGTCTACACACAATGGAGGTGGAGATTCATATGCAGAGTTGTGCCCTTTTGCTGAGAAAGGAGGTACTCCTGAAGAGGTGGGCTAAACGGGGGGCAAATGCTCAGGTTCAGCAGGTCTGAGTACCACACTCTCGTGGACCCTAACCGAGACTAACAGGATTAGCTGAGCTTGGCCACTCCTGACTTGCATCAAAACCCTGAGGCGAACAGGCAGTGGTGCAAAGGTATACAGCAGACCATAGGCCTCCTGCAACAGAATTGCATCTCTCAGGGAGTCTTGAGGTCCAAACTCTAGCAAGCAATAGAGACTGTACTTGCTCGGCAGTAATCAAAAGATCTACCCAAAGCTTGCCTCATCGAGGCATTTGTGGCCCAAATACAGACCTTGTACACCCAGGCATTTTGCAAACCTGCCAGAAGACCGGCTGTCAAACTGTTCCCTTGGAGGTTGAGCCACCACCAAAATCTAAGGGTTTTCCTGGCACAGTGCCCGCAAACTCACAGTTGCTTGCTGGTTACAGGACGACATGGCGGTTGTGTTGTCTTTTAAAACCTGTACTGGCTCCCCCTGATGGATGGGGAAAAAAGCCATTAGAGCCAACCAGAAGACTTCCAGATGGGAATCAATATGGTGCCCCTGCTCAACCGGAGACCAAAATCCTCAAATTTTCCACCCCCATCGAGGTTACCACCCAGCCCTGAGATGATGCATCCATCACTATTGTGAGATCTGGGTGAGGCAGACAGAACAGCTCGCTGTAGGTCATGATGGACTCCAACAGCCATCACTGAGGGTTCCAGGCTGCCTTGTCCAGGATAAGAATGTTGACCAAAAGGGAAGAAAATAAGTTACTTACCTGTAAATGTAGTTCTCCAATATCAGAATCGATCATAGAGTCACATGGTTGGATCATTCCCCATCATCGAGACGGGAGTTCCCGGTACCTTAAAAAAGCATAATAGACAGAGACCATAGAGGCCCTAGGGCTTTCGGTTTAATAACACATCCTAGTCATTATTTAAAAAAGGACTAGACTTAAGACTCGACCAATTAGGTCACACCAATTTGTAGAACCTTCCTGTGAGAAGCTAGTCTCTCAGATTTTAAAGCACGAGTGAGTATACATAATACTGTACTAAGAGGTATAAGGTGAGCTTTCTAGGGGAGGAAGGAAGGTCGCACCTTAATCTATGAAAGGTTCCAATACTGAAGAACTGCAGTTACAAGTAACTTATTTTCTTACTCCAGTATTGAAACTTTCATAGATTCACATGCTTGAATCAGAGTAGAGAGCAGTGAAAAAAAATTTCTTTAAATGTAACACATCCTCTAAAGGAATAATTAGTATACATACACATATAAACAGTAAGTAAAATGTGCGCAACAAGTAAGCGGATGGCGGCAATAAAGGGATGACTCACCTTCATTGAAAAAGATGTCATAATACCGCTTGTCCCACTGCTGCATCCTTGAGAACTTCAGAGTCCAAGCAGTAGTGTTGCATGAAGGAGTGGGCACTCTTCCAGGTTGCTCCTCTGCAGATATCTGGCAATGACACCAGCAAACAATGCAATGGAAATAGACATAGGTCTTGTGGAGTGAGCACGCACCTTTGTGTTTAAAGGTCTGCCAGCCTTCTGGTAATAGTATAGAACGGTGCAAGATATCCATCTAGAGACACTTTGTTTTGTTAGAGGAAAACCCTTTCATGGGGCGCTATAGGCTATAAAGTGTTGGTTGGATTTGCAAAAACTAGTTCTGTCCAAATAGAACTTTAAGCACCTTTTGATATCCAGAGAGTGTAATGCTCGTTCGGCTGACTTTGAGGGTTCAGAAAAAACGACTTTAGAACCACAGGTTAAGATGAAAGTCTGATTGGGAATTAGGAATGAATTTAGGGTTAGTGCGTAGAATAACCCTATTGTCTCTAAACTGGGGGAAGGGCTCCTGGATGATGAAAGCCTGAATTTTGCTGACTCGTCTTGCTGATGTTAAACCTAGGAGGAGAGCTACCTTCCAAGAGAGAAATTTGATATCCGCTTTATGGATAGGCTCAAATGCATCTCTCATTAACTGTGAAAGTAGTGTTCAGCTGCCAAAGCAGGGGAGTAGGCCTCACCGGCAGAAATGTTTTGAATAATCCTTTAAGAAATTGCTTAATGAGTCTAGTAAACCTAGTGATGGTGTCTTGGACGATCTAAAGCGAGAAATGGCTGCCAGATGGACTTAATGGAGGCGTGAGACAGACCCGATTTAGCAAGGTGTAGAAGATAAAGTAAAATCTCTTTGTGTGAGGAGGAGATGGGATGTACATTAGCTCTCTGGCACCATATGCAAAACCTTTTCTACTTTAGACGATATCTTTTGTTAGTACTGCCTGCTCGTACTCTGGCTAGTATGTCCCTGCAATCCAACTGAATGTTCAGATGTCTAAATTTGTTGAACTCAGGAGCCATGCTGATAACCAAAGAGACTTGCAGTCTGAATGCACAACTTGTCCCTGGCTCATCGTCAGCAGAGATGGGATAAGTTTGATTTGAACGTGACTCTTCTGTGAGAGGATGAGAAGTTCAGTGAATCAATGCTGGCGCTTCCAGGTTGGGGCTATGAGTATTATTTTGCAGGGTTCGGCCTTCATTTTTCTTTGGACTTTTGGGAGGAGAGGGATCAGAGAAAAGGCTTAGGCAAAGATTCCGGACCAGGCAATCGAAAATGCATTCCCCCACGACCCCTGGCATTTTCTGTTGTGCGGAGTCATGAAGAGGTCCGGATTTTGTTTCCTCCACTGAAGGAAAATCTGATCCAACGTTTGTTGATTCAGTTCCCATCCTGCGTTTGTTGATCCAGTTCCTATTTGTGGCAAGATGTCTTCAGTCTGCTCAAGGTGTCTGCAATAGCGTTCTGGTTCCCAGGTACATGTTCTGCACTTAGAAGCACCTTGTGATGAATGGACCATTCCCAGACTTGTTGAGCTTCCTGGGATAGAGGGTGAGATCTTGTGCCACCTTGCTCATTGATGTAGTGCATTTTGGTTATATTGCCTGTCCGAATGAGCACTGAGGAGTTCTGTATTCTGGGAAGGAATGCTTGTAAAGCAAAATGCACTGCCTTTAGTTCGAGTAGATTCATGTGGAAGCCACAATGAGAATGTGGCCATTTGCCGCTGATCTGGAAATCCTGGGCCTAAGCTCCCCACCCTTCCAGGGAAGAGTTGGTTGTAATGACTAAAGGTGAAGACTGAGTTAAGAAGGGTAGACCATCTGACAGATGTGCAGATTGTGTTCACCAGCAGACTGATTTGACTATTGCCAGGGTGACCTGGATGAGGTTGTCGAAAGTACCTGTAGCTTGTACCCATTGAATGACTAATGCTTCTTGAAGCTGATGCATTCGTAGACGACAGTATGGAACTAGATTTATGCAGGATGACATCATGCCCAGTAGAGATTAGTAGAGGCGAAGGTAAAGTGACTTTCTTTTTTGTATTGGTTTGGCGAAAGTCATCAGTTTTCATTGTGTCTCTCTGTTGTGAGGTACGCTCTGTTGAGTGCTGTGTCTAGCATGGCTACTAGGAATGTTATCTGTTGTGATGGTTGAAGGACTGATTTGTCTGGATTCAGAGTGAGGCCCAGCTCGTTGAACAGGTGTATGCAGGTCAGTGCAGACGTCAGCACAAACTGGTCGGAAGGAGCCTTGACCAACCAGTCGATGATATAGGAGAACACTTTATGTCTTTGTTGCCTGAGGAAGGTTGCTACAGGCGGTAAGCACTTAAAAAAAAATGTGGGGCGGATTTGAGGCTGAAGGGTAGCATCCTGATCTGATAGTGGCTGCAGGCTACTGTGAACCTTAGACATTTCCTGTGTTTTAGATGGATGGCTACAAGGAAATATGCGTCTTCAAGGTCTAGGGATGACATGTAACTTCCTTTGATCAGGAGTTGCAATATACCTTGCAATGTAACCATGCGGAATGACTGTTTTTTGAGGTATTTGTTGAGGTTTCTTAAATCCAGGATTGGTCAGGTGCCTGGCTTTGCCGGGCAGCAAGATGGCCGCTCTTTAGTGGGCTCTGCCGGCTAGACTCCTAATCCATCAATCATCCGGCACATAAAGGGCTTTCCTGCGCCAGCTCTCACCTGCACAGGGTCTCTCCACACCAGAGACCGTGCCTGCGCCACCTGAATCCCCTGTTTTGTCTCCTATGTGGGCGTGTTGTGGAGGCGGGTGGAGGCCTGAGCGTGCCCCAGTGTGGCCTACCGCGTGTGGTATGGACGGGCAAGGGGAACTATCCCCGGCGCCGGGCCTGGTGCGGACAACTCTGCCACTGAGCGCTGCTGACGGCCACCCTCCGTGCTCTTAAGTTCTTGTCCGGGCCATGACTGATCGCCGCTGAGGAACTTTCGGCACCTACCTCGGCCTGGAGGCTGTGAAGCGGGCACGTGGCCCGGTTATGGTGCGGCCTGTGTGGAGTGGCGACCAGCGAAGCACCGGCCGCAGCACCTGTGTGCGGCCGCTGCCTTCTCATCCGCTAACAGCCACTGCTGCTGCCTGCTATCCGGACCCGGCAGCGCTGTCCCGGGCCGGCTTGGGTGTGGTCGTGGGCCTGTCGCCTGCTCCCAGGACTGGAGGCCCCGCTGTGGGGCCCCATGTTTCAATAAAACTGCGTCGAGCTGCGCCATTACTCTAGCCTCCGAGTCGCTCTTGAGGCCTGTAGGGGGCAGAGAGTGACTGTCGATGGAGTAGTTTGTCCCTTGATGGCGGACTGGTGAGTCGAGCCGAGACCCCTTCATTTCTCAATGCTCTACATTGCCTGTGTGCACTGCAGCTACCCATGCTTGCTCACCCCACTAGCCATCGCCTCTTGCATGGCCAGGCCCCAATGGTGTGGCTCTTAGGCTCTGTGGGGAGGGGTGGGTTTGCTGCTGAGGTCGTGCCCTATGGCAGCCCTTTTGTTATGGACCTCCTGCTTACTGTGCGGCCAACAGCTGGGGCTGCTGCCCATAGGCACTGGCGCACTCCCTCACACATCCCCCAGCTTAGATGCTATCAAGCCTATTAGGATTGGCATGGTGGGCCTGCATGCTTCGGTGGACTGCCAGCTCCACCTAACCTACGCGTAGCATCGAACACCGCCTTGGCAGATCCCGACCTGGACCATCACCCTGCTACCCTTTTCTGGTCGCTCTGCGGTCCTGTAAGACTGGGGGCGCTCTGGATCTTTGCACCTGGGCAACCCGTTCGACAAGGGTCCTAAGAGATACTTTTTTACTCGGCACGTAACGTCTCGCCTTAATCCTTTACCCGCCGGGGCCGCCTGGAGGCTGGCCTCCATGTCCCAGTGGCTGAGCCTGCTCGTGCCCCCTGGCGCACAAATCCTCCTAGGGCGTGGTGGGGCTCCGCTTACCTCTATACAAGGCAACGCCATACACCTCCGAATGCACACTTCTTGGAGCCTGAGGGTGCTGGCCTTGGACGCCCTTGCCAATGGCTTTGTGCACAACATGTCCATATCATAACTAGGGCCCTGCTCCTTGGTTGCCTTTATCATCTGCACCTGCGGCCCTCGCCATGGGGAAACATGATGCCAAACAATCAAAACTCTCCTTTGAGAGCAGACGCCTTACTTGTGAGGCAGAGCAGGGCCAGTGCTCTGAACCAGCTGACAATCACCCAGAAGACGATGGCCCCCAGGAAAAAGACCTCAGAGAGCTACTCATAGACATAAAGACAAGCCTAAAACAATAGACGCTAAATTAGATTTGCTCTCCAGCCGTTTGGATCATGTCAAACGTGTCAAATATGAAACCAGGCTTGATCAACTGGAAAAACGTGTCTCCGATGCAGACGACCTTCAGGCAGACTCCAAGGAAGAAAACAAGTTACTTACCTGTAACTTTAGTTCTCCAGTATTGGAAGCTTTCATAGATTCACATGCCTGAATCATTCCCCGTCGTCGAGATGGGAGTCCCGGTATATAAAAAAGCAATGCTTAGATAAGTACAAAACAGAAAAGAGGCCTAGGCCCATTTCCATTTTGCAGCCCATAACTCTCGTTATGTAAAAGAGAAACCAAACTTGTCCCTGAATCAATCAGAACTTCTCACCCTCTAGAACACTCCTGAGAGAACCTTTTGCCCCTCAGATTTTCGAGCACTTGTGCCAAGATAACATTTGTGCCAAAAATCCAAAGGTGAGCCTCTCAGGGGAGGAGGGTGGGTCGCATGTGAATCTATGAAAGCTTCCAATACTGGAGAACTAAAGTTACAGGTAAGTAACTTGTTTTCTTACTCCAGTATTGGAGCTTTCATAGATTCACATGCCTGAATCAGAATAGCGAGCAGTAAAACATAGCATATTTTATAGTGCATAAGACCTGACCCCAGTTATCATATATATACTGAAAAACTGCACATTATATACATATATACTGAATCTTTCCAAATTGCCGATATCACAAAACATAACAATAAAATGTGCATATGTAACAAAGGAAGGAGGGATGCAAAAGAGGCTCACCGTCACTGGAAAAGGTTTCTCAGTACCGCTTGTCCCACTGCAACATCCTTCTCAGCGGCCGCATCCAGGCAGTAATGTCTGGTGAAGGTGTGCGTACTCTTCCAGGTAGCCGCCCTGCAGATATCCTGGATAGGTACTCCAGCAAACAAAGCAGTGGAGGTGGACACTGCTCTCGTAGAATGAGCACGAACCCGTGCATTCAACGGCTTCCCAGCCGCCTGATGACAATATTGTATTGCACTGGAAATCCATCGGGCAATTCCCTTTTGGATAAAGGAAAACCCTTCCTGGGTGCACTAAAAGATGCAAAAAGTTGTGAAGACTTGCGGAAAGGTCTTGTTTTTTGCAAATAGAACTTGAGACAGCGCTGGACATCTAGTGAATGGAGAGCTTTTTCCGCTGCTGTTGCCGGTTGAGGAAAAAAATCTCTTAAGAATTAGCGGCTCATTCAAATGAAAGTCTGTTGGCACCTTTGGTATGAATTTCGGATTAGTTCTGAGTACAATTCTGTCCTCCTTAAACTGCAAGAAAGGTTCCTGTATAGTGAGAGCCTGTATCTCCCAAACTCTCCTGGTCGAAGTAAGCGCTATGAGAAGAGCTACTTTCCACGATAGGAATTTTAGATCCGCCCTGTGAATGGGTTCGAAGGGCTGCTTCATTAATTGAGATAGTACAATGTTCAACTGCCAGAGAGGTGGTGGAGGCTTTATCGGAGGAAAAGTTCGAAATAACCCCTTCATGAATTGTTTGATGATTCTTTCGGACCACAACGATGGTCCTGAGGAAGTTCTTCTGTACCGTGATATAGCGGCTAGATGCACTTTAATAGAAGCATGGGCTAAACCCGATTTTGCCAAGAGCAGAATATATGGGATAATTTCATGAGCTGCCGACCTGAAAGGATGAATCTTAAACTCTTGGCACCATAAACAGAACCTCTTCCATTTCATCCTATATGTTCTGTTTGTACTCTCTGCTCTGGCCTTTGATAATATCTCTCTGCATTCCGATGAAATATCTAAATGTTGAAATTCGCAGTGTTCAGGAGCCAGGCCGCTAAGCGTAGTGATTTCGGATCTGGATGAAGTACTTGCCCCTGGGACATCGCGAAGATATCTGTTGAAGGCGAATCGGGTGAACTTCCGACAGTAGAAGAAGCTCCGTGAACCAGTGTTGTCTGGGCCACCATGGGGTTATCAGGATCATTTTGCACGGTTCCTTCTTGATCTTTGTAAGAATGCGTGGCAGGAGGGGAATTGGAGGAAAGACGTAAGCAAAGATGCCTGACCATGCCATCAAAAACGCATTCCCCCAAGACCCCCGTTGGTGAAGCCAGCTTGCGAAGAACCAGCATTTTTTGTTCTGAGCTGTAGCGAAGAGGTCCACTGTCGGTTCTCCCCATCTTAGGAAGATGTTTTCTAGGATATCCTGGTTGATCTCCCACTCGTGGCAGGTTGATTTGAGCCTGCTCAGAGTGTCCGCTTTGATATTCTGATCCCCTGGAAGATGTTCCGCTTTTAGGGATATTCCATTTTGAACAGCCCATTCCCATATTTTTTGGGCTTCCAGAGACAGGGAGAGTGATCTTGTACCTCCCTGTTTGTTGAGATAATGCATCGCTGTTGTGTTGTCTGTCCTGATTAGTACAGCCGATCCTTGTATTCTCGGCAGAAAAGCCAGCAATGCTAATCCCACTGCTCTGAGTTCTAGTAAATTGATGTGAAGTTGCTGTTCCTGTAACTTCCAACGACCACTGACCAGGAGGTCTTGAAGAAAGGCTCCCCAACCTTCCAGGGATGCATCGGTGGTAATCACCAGCGGAGCTGGCTCGGTAAGGAAGGACAGACCCACTGAAATATTCTG
Organism: Calotriton arnoldi; assembly: GCA_963921515.1. Classification (NCBI taxonomy): domain Eukaryota; kingdom Metazoa; phylum Chordata; class Amphibia; order Caudata; family Salamandridae; genus Calotriton; species Calotriton arnoldi. Next base: position 244,697 of record CAWUFW010003619.1, read on the forward strand.
TTTTTGGGTCCACCACGCTACTGCTTGAACCATGGCCGGTGTGATCTTCACAATGTCATCGAAGGATCCCTCTGCTTGACGCCATTGCCGATCCAGTTGTTCCTGCAACGGACGCATTTTCAAATCGGCAGAAAGGAACAAGGGGGATGCAAGAGGACATCGTTCCTAGTAGTGACTTGTAACGGCGTACTGAAAGACACTTTCTTTTTGCAAACGCCTGGGAAAGAGAAATTAGCCTCCGTTGTCTCTCCATTGAGGGAAACGCCTTGTTTACTGTGGTGTCCAGAATCGCCCCAACAATGTGATGTTCCTTGCAGGATGAATGGATGACCTCTCCGTATTCAGAGTCAGACCCAGCTCGGCAAACAATTCCACGCATGCCGCTGTCGACGACTGAGCCGATGTTCGTGAAGGCGCTTTGACTAACCAGTCGTCCAGATAGGGAAACACCTGGTGTCTTTGTTTCCTCAGGAAAAGCCGCCACTGGAGCCAGACATTTTGTAAAAATTCTTGGGGCTGATTTGAGGCCGAATGGCAGTACCTTGAACTGGTAATGGTCTCCGGCTACCGCAAACCGAAGATACTGCCTGTGGGAAGGATGAATGGGGATGTGGAAATATGCATCCTGCAGGTCTAAGGTGGTCATATGATCCCCTGGGTTTAAGAGTAGCAGAATGTCTTGGAGGGAAACCATCCGGAAAGATTGCTTCTTGAGATAAGCATTTAGAGATCTCAGGTCCAGAATAGGACGCCATTGAAGAATATTCTTTCGGACTAAGAAAAAACGGGAATAAAATCCCATTCTTCTCTGAGAGATCGGCACCGGTTCTATTGTTCCCTTTCAGAGCTTTGCCCGAATCTCCCGACGCATCGGATGTAGATGCTTGACAAGGAGGGATTTGAAGGAACTCTAGAGTATGTCCGAATTGTATTATATTGAGGACCCATCGGCCCGTAGTTATTTTTTGCCAATGATGAAGATGATAAGAAATTCTTCCACCCAGGGGAACTTGTGGAGGGAGAGGGTTATATGTAGCCGGATCCTGAAGGTTGTCATTGTCTCTGGAGTTGTCCTTTCCTTGATGACCTCCTCTTCCTCTAGGGGCAGATTTTGTAAAGCCCCCTGCCTGTCGTTGACCGTACTGTTGACGGTACGGCTGAGAAGATGTCGAGTAAGAGGGGTATCTGCCCTGTTGGTATCCTCCTCTATATGATGTTTGGCCTCTGCCCCTAGCCCCTCGAAAGGGCACCTTCCGGTACTGCAGTGTTCCTAGGGCCTTTGCGGTATCTGTATCCTTCTTGATACTTTGTAGCGCATCATCCACATGTTTCCCAAACAAGGCTTCCCCATCGAAGGGAAGATCCAAGATCTTATTTTGGACCTCCAGTCTGAAAGCTGTTGCCCTCAGCCATCCTTGACGGCGTAACACCGCCGCCCCTCCAAGTGATCTGAAGGCCGTGGTCGCGATGTACATCGCGCAATCAATGACTACAGCTGAAGCCCTTTCTCCCTCCTGAAGGATCTTCTTGACCTCTTGTCTACTATCCTCAGGAATCAGGTCTATGTAAGGAATCAGGTCTATGTAAGGTGTCAGGTCACACCACATTTGCCTATCGTACCTGCCCAGAATGGCAAGGGCATTCGCAGCTTTAACTAGAAGAGCAGACATGGAAGAAAACCTTTTTCCTGCATTATCCAAACGCCTACCCTCTCTGTCAGGAGGCGTTGTAATAGGAGCTGACGGATTTTTTGATTTCTGTTGAGCCGCCTGGGATATAACAGAGTCCGGTTTGGGATGGCCCACTAAACAAGCTGGAGCGTCCAAAGGAGCTTTATATTTCTTCTCCAGTCTGGCGAGCACCGGTGTGACTGTCGCCGGTGTCTTCATGACCTTCAGGCCTTCTTCCCAAACATGGCTAACGATCGGAATAGCAAGAACTGATTTCCGGTATGGCTCCTTGAAATCATACAAGAAACACTCCGTCTGGGTAGTCGACATCGGAAGTTCAAACCTCTTCGCAGCTCTTTCCATTAAATTATGGAACCCGCCGATGTCCTCCGGCGGAGAATCAATAGGCACTGGAGAGGGAGAAGAAGGCGATGGAATAAGGTAATCATCCCATTCCTTGTTAGGGTCCGTTATCTCTCCTTCCTCTTGGTCATCATCTGTGGTGAATGGATCCTGTTGAGGCATTGGCTGTGGTGATCTAGGCAAAGGCTCTGGCAGTAACTCCCGGCTTCTAACTGGAGTAGTAGGAATGGAGCGTGGGCGCGGAGCAGCTAATGGCACCTCTTGAGAGGCCGAAGTTGGTGGAAACCTCTTTCTGTAGTCCGCCAGCATAAACTGCAGATCCATCATTAAGGAAGACGGCATGCCTACCATGTCCTCCTGGTAGCCCTGGCGATAATGTTGTTGGGGAGGATATTGATACTCTCCGTACTCCTCAAAGTCATCCTCCTGGCACTTTACGTGCAATTGTGAGGGGCTACTCGCATAGCCAAAGGGGCCTTCATCCTCCTCCTCCTCTGAATACTGCTCTTCTAGCAGGTGTGATGGCACAAGAGATGTAATCTTGCTTGGTGACGTGATCTCTGGCGTAATCCTCCTCTTCCTGGCAACTTCCAGCTTTTCTGGTGTTTTTTCCCTCGTCGACGAGCCCGTCGACGAGATCGCCGTCGAGATCGCTGACGACACCATCGTCGTCGATGCAGCCGTCGACACCAACCCCAATGCCTTATCCGCCGTCGACGAAGTAGTTACCGTCGTCGTTGCCGTCGACGATCCCATCGTCGAAGCGGTCGTCATCGTTAATGAAGTCGACGTCGACGGAGAGCCAACTGTCACAGGCAGTGAAGGCTTCTTCGGTATTAACTTTACCTCAATCTTTGTCGTCGACGACAAAGATTTCTTCGCCGACGTTCCCGCCGACGATGCAGTTTTCGCTGATGTTACCTCAGGAGGCATTGAGGAAGGCTTCCTGAAGGATTGCTTGACTTGAGGGGGTGATTTTGACGGCTCAGAACTCGTCTTTTTTGTAGGTTTTTCCCCCGAAGCATGCCCCTTACTCTCCTTTTCTTTAGCTTGAGGAGATTTTGAGGGACTGCGCCCAGAAGACCCTTGAGTGGTCTTTTTGAGGGCCTTCTCAGGACATTCCTCTGAGGAATGAGCATGAGGAAATTTTTCTTTTATGAGATCTCCTAGATGAAAAAGAGGATGCCTCATCACTATCACTGGACATAACCTCCTTTCTGGCCTTTAGCTTTTGAAGCCATATCAAAAGGCGCCCTTCACGATCCCTCAGGGTTTTACTTGAAAAGGTACGACATACCTTACAGTCTTTAGCTTGATTTTCCGGATAAAGACAGTAAATACAATCAGCATGAGGGTCGTCAGTGTAGATCCTCTTCTTGGAACAAGTGGCACAGGCTCTAAATAAACCCTTTTTCTCCTTTCCAGACATTCTCAGAAGAGTAGACTAGTAGGCAGTAATAAAGATTATAAAATCAGATGAAATCCACATAACATAGTTCCAAATCTCAAGTAGAAAGAGAAGATTTTGAGCAGAGCTCAAAGGAGACTCCCTAGCACAACGTGCGGTAGAAAATCTGAGGGGCAAAAGGTTCTCTCAGGAGTGTTCTAGAGGGTGAGAGGTTCTGTTTGGTTCAGGGACAAGTTTGTACTCTCTTTTCATAACGAGAGTTATGGGTTGCAAAATGGAAATGGGCCTAGGCCTCTTTTCTGTTTTGTACTTATCTAAGCATTGCTTTTTTATATACCGGGGACTCCCATCTCGACGATGGGGAATGATTCAGGCATGTGAATCTATGAAAGCTCCAATACTGGAGTAACACCTGCTACGCATGGACAAGATTCTTGACCTCAAAGTCAAAAATGAGGATCTGAGGGCAAGATCCAGATGCAACAACCTCCTGATCACGGGATTCCCAAATTCACTGTAATCTCCAAGATGGAAGACTCTGTTGAGAACTTGCTGAGGGACCTTTATGGTGAGGGTCTGTCCGCAGTCTTTATAATGGAGCGCGCCGATCATGCTCCTACATCTGTATAGATCGACCTTTTGACTCCTTGTTCGACTACCCTCCCGGCTTTGGTATGGTCGTATGTCTGGTGTTTCCCCGTCACCAGGGATGATTTCCACCCTTGCTCTGTTTTTGGAAAGAGTTTGCCGGGAGTGGGGATTGCCTAGTTTGGGCGTTGAAGTGGGAGGGGGTGGTTTGGGTCATGGTTTTGGGTTATGGTTTTGTCGTCTTGTTTACCTCTTTTTTCCCTCAGGTACTGCCACAGAATGTCCTTGCCTTTGGCCACGCCTGTTCTCTATGTATAGCACAGCATTAGCCCTCCATGTTCAACCCCTCTTCCTTGCAGATAACATGGCCACCCTAAATTGTATTACCTGGAACATTCGTGGACTCAATGACCGCAGAAAAGCACGCCTTACTCATGCCTACTTCAAACAACATCATAATCAACATTTGCTTCCTACAAGAGGCCCATATACAAATTCCCTCGGCCCCTGCTCTGCATGCACGTTGGTGCAGGTGGTACCTACTCCTCCACCTACTCCAATTATGCCAGGGGCGTGTCGATTCTGCTGCATAGGGGCATCCCATGGCAATTGTCCCATTCCCTTATAGATCCAGACGGACAGTATGTCATACTTGTGGGCTCCCTGCCAGGCGGCCGGTGATACTGGCTGCCGTGTATGGACCCAATAGTGATGGCCCAGAGTTTTTCTCAGGTATTTGGGTTAAGATTTCCAGACTTGGGCTCCGTGCCATCCTATGGGGGGGTGTTGACTTCAACGCTGTAATGGATGACCAGCTAGACCATTCTGCACTTCTAGATGCTTAAACCCCAATGCTACGACGATGCTTAAGGTGATCGCACATAACTGCCTCCAAGATGTGTGGGGCCTTTCACACCCCCACGCGTGTGAAGGCACTTGTATATCAGCATTTCACAATGCTTGGCCTAAGCTGGATTTTTGGTTTATCTCCAGGGATGTCCAGACATGGACGTCCAAGGTGTCTCACCTGCCACGCACCCTCTTGGACCATGCATCGGTCTTGCTGACGCTTCAGGTCCCCTAGGCGACTCGCCATGCCTTTACATGACGCTTACCGGCAGCAGCACTGTGTGATGCACTATTTCGGGAGGAGATCCGCAAAGAACTCATAGACTACTTCACACACAATGTGAGCTCCGTCTAATCGCCTTCTGTTCTTTGGGAGGCTTTCAAAGTCGGAATACGAGATGCTTGAATCGCAAAGCAATTAGGGGTCTTGAAGGGTATCCGGGGCTCCATGACCCAGCTCGGGCAGGATATACGGATTCGAGAACAGCAATATTTCCATTCCTAAGATGCTGCCAAGCTGGCATGTATCTGTGACAAGATGATTGTGCTTCCTAAAGTCCTTCTCGCTCCCATTCCCTTCCCTCCCTCCTGTTCTCCCCTTCTTTCCTCTCCAATGCGGTAATTTATTTGTATTGCAAATGCCAATGAAAACATGTTTTAAAAAAAATCAAGAATTGGTCTCCACTGCTTTGACTTGTGAATTATGCAGAAACAGGAGTAGAAACATTTTCCTCTCTGGAACAAAGGAACTCTATAGCAATTTTTTTGAGCATGGTTCTGACCTCCCACTAGAGGAGTTGCAAATGTTTTTGGACGGAAGTTTGAGGTGGGGGTTGAAGGAGGTGTCTGAATGAATTCCAATGTGTGTACAAATTGAACCAGATCTAAGACCCATCGGTCGTTATTTGTTTCCAGCATTGCAAATCATTGGTTATTCTCCCTGCTACACTGGGTGGACAAAAGAGGGGAGTACCCAGTGCCTGTAGGAAGTCATCAGTGGCTGGTATTTTTTCCTGGGCATTCAGATTTTCCCCTTGGAATTATGGGTCTATTATAGGCCGCTGGTGATGGCTGTCGTTGCCGATATTGGAGTCAAAACTGATGACTAGTCGAGGAATATGTGCGGTACTGTTGGTATTCCCCCTCTACAAGATGGTTGACCTCTTCCTCGAGTGCCCCTAAAGGGCAGCTTTTTATATTGTAAGGTCCCCAATGATTTTGCCATGCCAACAGACTGTGAAATTGGGTTATTAGTTGTGCAGGATGCAAGTCTCACGCAACTAACAGGTCCACAATTCTCTCCATACTGGAAACAAAGTACAGCATTGTAGAACTTGACTCTATCAGGGTAGCGAAGCAGAGTACTCAAAAGGCCTACTCGGGGAAGGTGGTGTGGGGTAGTAATCTCAATTCGTTGGCATGCAACAACACTCAATTTCTTGTCCAGTCAGTGTTTTTTCTTAGAAGAAGGAAAAGTACATTTATTATACACACACTACTAAATACTACACATTAAATTACAAATATAGACAAAGTAGATGGAAATGTCTTTGGTGACATTCTCAAATCACTTTTGACCCATAGTGGGTCATTACCCCCATATTCACTATCCCTCCCCCATACCAGATGAAACATCACAATACAAGCTTTAAATAAAGCAGGCCTATTAGTTTTGTGAAATGGTCATCACAGTAATAAAACAATAACCACATGTCAGGACTGATCATTAAAACCTAATGGAATCCATAGGTATATGCATATACATTTATTATTAATAAAGCATGGTAATGTTCATCTATAAAATTATTTTAAAAGCATTTGAATTCAAAGCAACCTAAAATATGGCAGAAGGATAAGTTACTTACCTGTAAGGAAAATGCTACTTACCAGTATGCATCTGTTCTTGGCATGTAGAGCTGTAGATCTGTATACTTGTGCATAGATCGCCATCTGGTGTTGGGCTCGGATGTTTGCAGTTTGTTTTTGTCTTGGAAGAGTCTTTGTAGTCACGAGATAGGCGAGTCCTCCTTAGGACGATAGTGCGCATGGGCATCGACTCCATCTCCAGATTGTTTTCGCCATGAAGGGTTGTGATGGAGTTAGAAAGAAATATAAATAATAATAGTAATAGAAAAAAGATGCCCATGTATAGTTATCTAAGTAAGATAATACTGGAACAAATACAGGCAACCGGGGAGGAGGGTGGGCGTATACAGATCTACAGCTCTACATGCCAAGAACAGATGCATACTGGTAAGTAGCATTTTCCGTTCGAGGCATATGAGCTGTAGATTGTATACTTGTGCATAGACTACACAGCAGTTATCTCCTTAGCGGTGGCCACCTGTATCTGTTGCAGTAGTTTGAAAAAGTGTTTTTAATACAGCCTGGCCCACAGTAGCTTGTTGTTTTGCCTGCACATCTATACAATAGTGCTTTGTGAAGGTGTGTGGTGTAGACCATGTTGCTGCTTTACAGATGTCATCTATGGGGATGTTTCCTAAGAATGCCATAGAAGCCCCTAGTTTGCGTGTGGAATGCGCTCTAGGAGGAACAGATAATGTACGCTTTTGCCTTTAGGTAGCATATCTGGATGCATTTAACAATCCACCTGGCAAGTCCTGATTTTGATATGGGGTTGCCCTTATGTGGTGGTGAAAAGGCTACGAAAAGTTGTTTGGTTTTCCTGAAAGTTTTTGTCCTTTCAATGTAGTAAAGGATAGCTCTTTTGACATCTAGTGTATGAAGAGCCCTCTCTGCCACTGAGTCTGGTTGAGGGAAAAAGACTGGTAGCTCAACAGACTGATTAAGGTGGAAGGGAGAGATGACTTTTGGTAAGAATTTAGGGTTTGTTCTAAGAATTACCTTGTTGTGATGTATTTGCAAGAAGGGTTCTTGTATGGTTAAGGCCTGGAGTTCACTAACTCTTCTGAGAGATGTGATTGCTACAAGGAAAGCTACTTTCCATGTGAGAAACTGTAGCTCGCTCCTATGCAAAGGTTCAAATGGGGGGCCCATGAGCCTAGTAAGAACAATGTTTAGATTCCACGTAGGAGCTGGTGGAGTTCTGGGAGGAATTATTCTTTTAAGGCCTTCCATGAAAGCCTTGATAGCAGGTACCTTAAACAACGACAGATGTTGCATGTTTTGTAGGTAAGCAGCTATGGCTGCGAGGTGTAACCGTATGGATGTGTATGCCAGGTTACAGTTTTGTAGATGCAAAAGGTAACAAATGATGTTTTAAATTGACACATCTAAAGGATCGAGTGCATTGTTATTGCAATAGATCACAAATCTTTTCCATTTGGCTGCATAGCAGGCTCTAGTGGTAGGACGTCTAGCCTCCTTAATAATATTCATACATTGTGGAGGTAGGTTAAGGTATCCAAACTCTAAGACTTCAGGAGCTAGATTGCTAGGTTCAATTGAGCTGGATTTGGGTGTCTTATTTCTCCATGGTTCTGCGTGAGAAGTTCTGGAGAAAGGTACAACTTTTGATGTGGGACTAGTGAAAGTTCCAGCAGGGTTGTGAACCATGGTTGTCGAGCCCATGTTGGAGCAACCAGGATCATTGTGAGCGACTGTTGTCTGAGTTTTCGAACCACTAATGGAAGGAGTGGGAGAGGCGGAAAAGCGTACGCAAATTTGCCTGACCAGTTCATCCATATCGCAATGCCTTTGGACAATGGGTGTGGATACCTGGAGGCGAAGTTTGGGCATTTTGCATTTAAGTGTGTGGCGAACAGATCTATGTCTGGGTGGACCCACTTGTGGAAGAATGGATGAAGAACTTGTGGATGAAGTTCCCATTCGTGAATCTGTTGTGTCTGACGACTTAGTAGATCCGCAATTTGATTGTGTAGACCTGGTAGGTGTTCTGCTAACAGGTATATTTTTTGCGGAATGGCCCATCTCCATATGGTTTGCGCTAGGCGGGAAAGCTGCAGAGAGTGTGTGTCCCCTGTTTTTGGATGTAGTACATCGCAGTCATATTGTCTGTTCCGACTAGGACTGCTTTGTGTACTAGATGTACCTGGAATGATTTTAACGCAAGAAAAATTGCCAGTAACTCCAAATGATTGATGTGGAGTAATTTTTGCCGAGGGGTCCATATGCCCTGAATGGTATAATGTAACAGATGCGCTCCCCAGCCGGTGAGCGATGCGTCCGTTGTTAGCACAATCTGTGGAACCGGGTCTATGAACTGCCGCCCCTTGGATAGGTTTTGTGTGTTCCACCACTGCAGAGAGTGATGTGTGCGGCTGTCCACCAACACCAGATCTGTAAGCTGGCCCTGGGCCTGGTTCCACTGATGTGCTAGACATTCCTGTAATGGGCGCATTTGGAGTCTTGCGTAAGGCACTATGAAAATGCAAGAGGCCATCATTCCTATTAGTTGCATTAACACTCGAGCTGGGAGTGAGTGTTGAGGTTGAAATCTTTTTATGAGAGCTTGTATGCTGTGTATCCTGAGTGAATTGGGATACGCAATGGCTTTTGAAGTATCTAGTGTAGCGCCCACATACTGTTGTATGTGGGATGGTTGCAGGTGTGACTTGGTGAGATTTTTGTGAATCCCAAGTCGTGCAGGAGGTGAACTGTTTTGTGTGTGTGTTGAACACAGTGGTTGTGTGAGCTGGCTGTTATGAGCCAGTCGTCTAGATAAGGGAACACATGAATGTGTTGTCTTCGCAATTGTGCTGCTACTACTGCGAGACACTTTGTGAATACCCTGGGTGCTGTAGTTACTCCAAATGGGAGGACTTTGAACTGGTAGTACTGACCATCCAGCACAAACCGCAGATATTGCCTGTGAGCAGGGTGAATGGGGATGTGAAAGTAGGCGTCCTTGAGATCTAGAGCGGAAAGGAAATCGCCCTGTTGGAGCAGTGGGAGGACCTGTTGTAGGGTGACCATATGGAAGTGGTCGGACTGTATGTACAGGTTTAGTATTCTGAGGACTAATATTGGTCTTAGAGTACCGTCCTTTTTTGGAATGAGAAAGTAAAGGGAGTAGACCCCTGAGCCTTTCTGATGTAGAGGGACTGGTTCTATTGCTTGCTTTTGTAAAAGGGAGGCAATCTCCTGTTTGAGAAGTGTTAGATGTTCCGTGGACATCGGTCGATGCCTGGGAGGCACGTTTGGTGGAGTAGAAGTGAGCTCCAGGCAGTAACCATACTGGATAATTTGTCTCACCCACCTGTCTGTGGTGATGGAAAGCCACACAGGTAGGAACTGTGATAGTCTTCCCCCGACTGGTCTGGGGGGAGCGTAGGGCAGTCACTGCTTTGAGGCGGGGGAGGTGCGGGTATTGTTACCGCGACCTCTTCCTTTGTTATTATTACCCCTGTAGCCCCCTCTAAAATATCCTCTGCTAGGGGAAGATTGAGTGGGGCTTTTGTATGAAGAGGTGTTGTCTGTGCCACTGGTTTTGGAGGCGCCCCTATAAGTGGAGCGACGAATAGACCCTCTATTTGCCGGAAATTGTAAAGCCCCCATGGACTTGGCTATTTCTGTGTCCTTTTTCATTTTCTCTAATGATGTGTCTACAGAAGGGCCAAATAGATGTTGCTGGTCAAATGGCTGGTTAAGAATTTGGGACTGCACCTCCTGTTTAAAGCCAGAGATGCGCAGCCATCCATGCCTGCGCAGCAGAACGCTTAGTATTGACTGCTCTGGATGCTGTATCTGCTGCATCCAAAGCACATTTGATGGAGGTATTAGTGATGGTTTTTCCCTCCTGTATAAGGTCGTTGGCTTTAGCCCTATACTGGTCTGGAAGGTGCTGCATAAGTGTCTCCAGCTCATCATAATGCGCCCAGTCATACCTGGCGAGTAAAGCCTGGGCGTTGGCGATGCGCCAGTAATTGGCTGCTTGAGACGCGACCCATTTGCCAGATGCGTCCAGCAGTTTTGACTCCTTGTCTGGAGGAGGGGCCTCCCCTGTGGATTGAGAATTAGCCCGTTTACGGGCATTTGACACTACGAGGGAGTCTAGAGGGAGTTGTCCTTTAATATAAGCTGGGTCGTTTGGGGCCGGCTTATATTTTTTTGTCAATGCGTGGGTTGATTATCCTAGCCCTGACTGGGTCTTTGAAGATTTCTGGGGCATGTTTAAGCATGCCTTTTAACATTGGCAAGGTAGTGGATGACTTTTGAGAGTAAGTAAAAGTTTCCATTAAGAAATCTTCTTCCGCAGGTTCTGAGTGTAACTCTACCTGGTGGCACTTGGCTGCCCTGTCCATCAGCTGTGCAAAGCCAATGTTGTCATCTGGTGGGGATGGTTTGGATGGGTATGAGTCTGGCTCAGGTATATCTGGGATATTATGATAATCATCCCAGAGGTCTTGTGGTGGGATGTTAATTGTGTATTGTATTGTATGGTAATTGCATTTATATAGCGCTTACTACCCCTGACGAGGCGTCAAAGCGCTTTTTTCGGCGAGTAGCACGCTACTCCGGGACCCATAAAGGATTAGTGTTGAATTAGTATAGTGAAATATGAAAGTAATTAAAGTGGTGGATAGGTTAGTCAGTTATTTTGATTCGGAAGGATAGAAGTCATCCTCATCCTCTTGTAAATGCCCATCACTGTGGTCATCCCCACCCCCAAAGACCTATTCATCCTGTTGAAGGGCAGGTGAAGAAGGAGATAGTGAAGAAGTAGGAGAGGAATGTATAGGTGGAAGGTTTTGAAGGGGAGCGATAGGTCTAAGAGAAGTAGCAATGTTCTTCCTCTGAAAAGGTATTTCAGGTGGGTCTGGAACAGCCAATGTCCTCTTTTTTGGTGGAACTGTGGTCACCTGACCTGTATGAGGGTCAATGCACAAAGTTTTCTGCTTTGGATCCAATGGATCTGGCCGAAACAGTTCTTCGGTGGCGTCCGGTTTTTGCGGCACCGAGGGTTTGGGTTCCGAGTGGTGCTTTGACTTAGCTTTGGGAGTGGTAGAGCTGTCCTTAAGCTTTGTCGGAGTCTTTAGTTCTGTAGCAGTTTTCGGCTCCGAAGGAGTATGGTGTTTGTTCGGATCCGAGGACTTGTCTTTGTGCTGCTTCGGTGCCGAAGTGGTGGGCGTGGAGGCCAACTTCGGTGCCGATATAACAGGGCGTGGCCCTGTGCCTGGCTTTGGCTTTTCTTTCGGTGCCTAGGAGTGTTTTTCGGCACCGGTACGTGGCTGACTCCGTCCCGAGCCGCCTGGAGGCTTTTCTTTCGGCTTTGGAGCCGGGCCCGAGGGCGGGGCATCCGAAGACTTATCTCGGTGTTTACCTGAGCCCGAAGGCGAAGGTGTCACCGGAGACTTTTGTATTTTAATTGGGAGAGGAGCGTCGAGTTCAGTACTCACAGTTCGTTGTCCTGGAGTAATGGGCTGATCCTCGGCATCGGAGTCGTCTGCCTCGGAGACGCTGATGTTTTCTTCTTCCGATTCCGGTTGTTGCTGGATCTTGGAGCCTGCATCGAAGATGTCGTCTGGCGCCGAGGAAGTTGATCGAGCCATCGTGTGACGTCGACCCCGGCGATCACGTATGGTCTTCTTCGATCGAAAGGAATCGCAGGCCTGGCAATCCCTGTCCTCGTGCTCTGGAGACAAGCAAAGGTTACAGACCTCGTGGAGATCTGTGTGTGGAAATTTAGCACCACACAAAGGACATTTCTTAAATGGAGTTCTTTCCATTTACTGCAGGGCCTGATGGCGCAGGTAGGCCCAACGGCCCGCGTCGACGAACGGAATCGAAGGTCTTGGATATTCCTTGGATGCGCGTCGAAGGGGAACTCGAGCGTAACAATACCGTCGAGCGGTGAAGGATTGCGCGTCGAAAGGGGATCGAATACGACACCGACCCGGAGCGCAACGTTTTACATCCGAACCCGATGGCGGAAAAAAACAATCTGGAGATGGAGTCGATGCGCACTATTGTCCTAAGGAGGAGTCACCTATCTCGTGACTACAAAGACTCTTCCAAGACAAAAACAAACTGCAAACATCCGAGCCCAACACCAGATGGCGATCTATGCACAAGTATACAATCTACAGCTCATATGCCTCGAACTCCTAGTTCTCTTCCAGGGGTATCCTCATCAAAGTCATAAGCACATGAATATTCCCGCCCATGCGCGGGGACCCCGGAAAGCATATACGCATATATGTGAAAACATATATGAAGCCTATTTATATATATATTCACTGAAAAAACCATAGGTTTCAGGGGCGTTATAGTTAGTTGGACATTTCACTCGTACAAAACCATAGAAATTCCCCCGTTATAGTTAGTTCAGCTAACTATAACTCGCGTAGCCCGCAATGCACTGCTGATGACGTCACATATTACATCACTCATGACATGGTCAGTGACATCACTCATGACATCACTGATGACATCTCAAATGACATCACTGATGACATCACTGATGACATCATCCTTGTGATAGAGTGGCAGACCTCCTCTCACCCTAATATAACCTTTGATACACACACTCAAAAATACAAACTAACATTTTCAAAACAATGGACATACCAATACCAGTTACAACACACCTATTCAGTAATTCCAAGATCTACACACACATCCACTCATTCACCAACAGTCCCTCTACAGTCACTCATACATGTACTCACTCATCATATGTACTCATACACCTATACATCCTGTTACACACCGCCACTCATCCATAGAGTTACTCACACACATAGTCACACATGCAAACAAAGTATCAAACATCCATTTACTTGCATATACAGTTATACACACACTACCACACTTACTTCTACAGAAACTTACACATACTTACTCTCTTAAACAATCACTTATAGAAACACCTACTTATTTGTACAGTAACTCTTCCAATCTCTCACTCTCACATATACTCACTTATATACACCAATACTCACATATACTAGTTTAAAACATATGTAGTTACTCATAAAGACACTATTGAGACAGTCATTCACTCACTAACACACCCATACACATACTCATCCACCTATACAGTCCTGCACACATGCTGTCTTCAACACATACAGTGAGTCACTCATTCATGCATCTATGCACTAAGTAATACCCCCACCGAACCATACAGACACTCAGACACTCATACTGATACTCAAAAAACCAACTAATAACCCATATAGACACTCATGTAGCTACTCACCAACCCATGCAGCCACTTATACACAAAGTGAGAGACTGATACAGATATTTTCATATTTAAACATTACTCACTAACCCATGTATTCACTAAGATACACTTAGTCAGTTATACAATCAATTTTACAAAAAAACCATCCATTTAGACACTTATATACCCATTTATTCTTCCATCGACCTTGAGATATACATATAAAACATATTTAATTTTCAGAAAAACACACATTCACTGGATGATGTCATCAGTGATGTCATCAGTGATGTCATTTGAGATGTCATCAGTGATGTCATGAGTGATGTCACTGACCATGTCATGAGTGATGTAATATGTGACGTCATCAGCAGTGCATTGCGGGCGCGCGAGTTATAGTTAGCTGAACTAACTATAACGGGGAATTTCTATGGTTTTGTACGAGTGAAATGTCCAACTAACTATAACGCCCCTGAAACCTATGGTTTTTTCAGTGAATTTCTAAGGTTTTTTAAATGCTAATTTCTAACTATAACGTGCCTGAAACCTATGGTTTTTTCAGTGAATTTCTAAGGTATTTTAAATGCTAATTTCTAACTATAACGTGCCTGAATCCTATGGTTTTTTCAGTGAATATATATATATTTATTATACTATGTATACATGTGAAAATGTCTCGGTCCCCTGTTTGCCTCGGTGGCACGGAAAAAATGGGTGGAACTGACGTCAGCACGCCGACGAGGTTCTCTTATGGCTCCGATGACGTCATACGGTGTCGCGAGCGGAGCCGTGCTATTATGACGTCCTCGTTGACGTGGGAGAGCTAGGAAAGAATTTCCGTGGAATGCTGGTGCAGGGGATATTCACCTAAGTGTTCAGGCTAGTACTTTGGGAGCAACTGTTTATGTTGCCACTCCAGAAACCGAAACCAGTGATCCGAGGGCAGAGGCCCTGCAGATGGCACACGAGGTGGGGTGCCCAGTCGTGTGCACCGGCGGGGCAGCGAAGTGACAAGCACCACAACCCACAAAAAAGGTAACGAGGGCACTGAATAACACAGGATCTTCTCTTTGTATCTGGCAGGAACAACGAAGTTAAAATGCCCTAGTACCAAAATGTAGAATTAGTGCTACAACGGTCTTCAAGAGGACCTGCGATGCCGCTTCTGCCTCCCGTACCCTGGAGGTGGCACACGGGTCACGCGGTACGGTCATACTGCGGTGGGACGCACACTCGTTGACCTCTCATGGCACTGCTCCACACTTCAGGGAGGACGCTTTCCATTAGCTATGTTTTCTGATGACATGTCGCGCCGGCCCCGTCCAACAACAGAACTCCTTTAGATCCAAACAGACTCTTCCACTCTCTCACCGGAAGTGAAACCAGGCCACGCGGATACTTTCACAATACAACAGCCGGGAATGCACTTTTCGGTAAAAAAAACACATTCCTTCCTCCTAATTAATCAAATAAACGTCTCACTGAAGAACAGGGGCCAGCTTCGATCGGTAAACTGCCGTTACAACGACTTTTTTACTTTGCAATACCATTACAACGCATGCATTACCACGCGTGCGTTGTACATCACAAAGTCATTACTACGCATTTTTAGAACGCATGGTCATTTACCACGCATGCCTTTACAACGAATTTTTGTTGTAAAGGTATGTATGGTAAATGACCATGCGTTCTAAAACATGTAGACGATCCATGTCGTTGTAAGGAAACAGAGGCTGTTCCGTTTCCTCACAACGACGTGCACCGCCCCTCAGAGACGACGTGAAGCAGGAACCACGAGGAGAGAGGAACCACGAGGAGTGAGAGGTAAGGGGGATTGGGCATGGGGTGGGGGTTTCTTTTCTAGGGTTTAGGGTAGTGCAGTGGTGTTTGGGTGGTGTTTGGGTGGTGTAGGGGTCGTGCTGGGGGTAGTGTTTTAGGGTTTAGGGTAGTGCAGTGGTGTTTGGGTAGTGTAGGGGGTCGTGCTGGGGGTAGTGTTTTAGGGTTTAGGGTAGTGCAGTAGTGTAGGGGGTCGTGCTGGGGGTAGTGTTTTAGGCTTTAGGGTAGTGCAGTGGTGTATGGGTAGTGTAGGGGTCATGCTGGGTTAGTGTTTAAGGGTTTAGGGTAGTGCAGTGGTGTTTGAGTAGTGTAGGGGTCATGCTGGTGGGAGTGTTTTAGGGTAGTGCAGTGGTGTTTGTGTAGTGTAGGGGGTCATGCTGGGGGTAGTGTTTTATGGTTTAGGGTAGTGCAGTGGTGTTTGGGTAGTGTAATGGGTCGTGCTGGGGGTAGATTTAGGGTTTAGGGTAGTGCAGTGGTGTTTGGGTAGTGTAGGGAGTCGTGCTGGGGATAGTGTTTTAGGGTAGTGCAGTGGTGTTTGTGTTGTGTAGGGGGTTGTGCTGGGGGTAGTGTTTTAGGGTTTATGTTAGTGCAGTGGTGTTTGGGTAGTGTAGGGGTAGTGCTGGGGTAGTGTTTTAGGGTTTAGGGTAGTGCAGTGGTGTTTGTGTAGTGTAGGGGGTAGTGCTGGGGGTAGTGTTTTAAGGTTTAGGGTAGTGCAGTGGTGTTAGGGTAGTGTAGGGGTTCATGCTGGGGGTAGTGTTTTAGGGTTTAGGGTATGGCAGTGGTGTTTGGGTAGTGTAGGGGGTCGTGCTGGGGGTCGATTTAGGGTTTAGGGTAGTGCAGTGGTGTTTGTATAGTGTAGGGGGTTTAGGGTAGTGCAGTGGTGTTTGTGTAGTGTAGGGGGTCATGCTGTGGGTAGTGTTTTAGGGTTTAGGGTAGTGCAGTTGTGTTTGTGTAGTGTACGGGGTCGTGTTTTAGGGTATAGGGTAGTGCAGTGGTGTTTGGGTAGTGTAGGGGTCATGCTGGGGTTAGTGTTTTAGGGTTTAGGGTAGTGCAGTGGTGTTTGGGTAGTGTAGGGGTCGTGCTGGGGGTAGTGTTTTAGGGTTTAGGGTAGTGCAGTGGTGTTTGTGTAGTGTGGGAGGTCATGCTGGGGGTAGATTTAGGGTTTAGTGTAGTGCAGTGGTGTTTAGGTAGTGTAGGGAGTCGTGCTGGGGGTAGTGTTTTAGGGTTTAGGGTAGTCCAGTGGTGTTTGTGTAGTGTAGGGAGTCGTGCTGGGGGTAGTGTTTTAGGGTTTAGGGTAGTGCAGTGGTGTTTGGGTAGTGTAGGGGTCGTGCTGGGGTAGTGTTTTAGGGTTTAGGGTAGTGCAGTGGTGTTTGTGTAGTGTAGGGGGTCATGCTGGGGGTAGTGTTTTAGGGTTTAGGGTAGTGCAATGGTGTTTGTGTAGTGTAGGGGGTAGTGTTTTAGGGTTTAGGGTAGTGAAGTGGTGTTTGTGTACTGTAGGGGGTCGTGCTGGGTTCTAGTGGTTTAGGGTTTAGGGTAGTGCAGTGGTATTTGTGTAGTGTAGGGGGTAGATTTAGGGTTTAGGGTAGTGCAGTGGTGTTTGGGTAGTGTAGGGGGTCGTGCTGGGGGTAGTGTTTTTGAGTTTAGGGTAGTGCAGTTGTGTTTGGGTAGTGAAGGGGGTCGTGCTGGGGGTAGTGTTTTAGGGTTTAGGCTAGTGCAGTGGTGTTTGGGTAGTGTAGGGGTCAACCAACATGAATTTGTCCTTGTGTGATGTAACCAATGCTCATGTAAAGCACTCCAATACCTGACCAGTCTGCACCATATAAAACTGCAAAAAAACAAAAAATAAAAACTGTTTTGCACACTTCTGTCATTGGGCTATACGTGGGCTACCTCTGGGTGATATTTGTGCTACATTTGGGCTCTTTTTTCTCTGGTGGCCATCTTGGGAGACTTATTTGTTATGAAGTTTCCTAATTTCCTCATTTACTACAGTCTCCTCAGTAGGAAATGCTTTCAGTTTTTTACTTTGATTCCATCAAGCAGGCATTCAGATGTGTCACACATTTTCCATAAATTCAGAATGTTAGCACTCTAGTTGTTCATTAGATCACTGAGGTAAAGCTACTGCTCACCAAGGAGTTAACTGGAAGTCTACTGCTGGTATTGAAAGTGATTGTGTCAGTCTGCATGTCAGAATTTTCTAATGAAATAGAAGAGGATTTGAGATCTCACTTAAAACATGCCCTAATTTTTCTTTCTACAGCACTAACCATAATTTCTATGGCAAAATGAACCCCCTCATTTTGTTCCTTTTTAAATTAAATGTTTTAAGTGTTACCAGTTTATTCCAATCAAGATGGCTTCAGGTGTGCCATACGTTTGTCATAAGTAAGGCTGTTAGCACTCTAGTTGTTCTTTAGAACACTCTGGGAAGCTGCAGTAGAACACAAAGGCATCAACTGACAGTCTGCTCCTGTTGAAATATAACAGGAAGATATTTGAGATCACACTTGAAACATGTCCTAATTATTCTTTCTACAGCACTAACCATAATTTCTATGACAAAATGAACCCCATCATTTTGTTCCTTTTTAAATTAAATGTTTTAAGTGTTACCAGTTTATTCCAATCAAGATGGCTTCAGGTGTGCCATACTTTTGTCATAAGTAAGGCTGTTAGCACTCTAGTTGTTCTTTAGAACACTCTGGGAAGCTGCAGTAGAACACAAAGGAATCAACTGACAGTCTCTGCCCTTGTTGGATGTACATGTTTTACTGAGAATGTCAGACTTCATTCTCACATGACTGAGAAAGATAATGTGAATTTACAGAAAATATGCTCTCATTTTAGCTTCTGGAGCACCTTCCAAACTGTATGGGACAAGCATGTGAAAATAGTTTTCTCTCAAACATGATTCATGATATCCCAGCAGAAGGTTTTTCACAGGGTAAAATCACCTTAGAACACACCACAATTCCTGAAATTAGTATGGTACCATCAACAAATGAATTCTAATGTAACTAAAGTCTGATATCACCCTTTATAGTTCTCCTTTTGGTAACCCTCAAAATCTTCGATTCACTACAATGCATTTCAATGGGGTACTATCATTTATATTGGTCTCAAGATGGCTGCCAGCAATTCCAGGATGAAGTGCTGACAGCCAATCAGCTCTCACGATGACATGTGTGGTTAGGCTCCGCCCAGATATATATGTGTTTTTACTTTTGATTTTCTCCGCAACTACTGAACGGATTTACACCATTTAACAAAAAGGGTTCTTTCTGAACCAATAACTACCTCTTTGCCAAATTTGGTGTCATTCCGTTCAGCAGTTCGGGCTGTAGCCTGGCATAAAGTTTCCTATGGGAAAATGAATGGGGAAAACACGTTTTGGGACCCCCCTTTTTTCTCGGCCCCCGCTTGACGAATCACCCCGAAGCTTTCAGGGTAGGAGCGGACCGGAGCGGGCCATAAAGTTTGAAAATTTCGCGAAGATTCCTCAACCGACGCAAGAGTTATTTCAAATAGAATGTTGCGGATTTCCTATGGAAAATAGGTCCTAACTATAACTATCTACTGGCGACCGCCAGTAGATAAAATATATATATATATATATATTATAACAAAAAAACAACAATGCAGCCTTCCATAAACTAAGGGCTGAGCAATGCTATAAGAATTTCCTTTGCACATATATACAAACAAAAAAAGCAGGGAAAAACAAAGTACATTTGAAACTGCTTTAATGCACAGTAGAAACCATAATCCTGCAAAGAGGAATGAAAGCATTGCCAGCTCACAGTCTGCATTGTAGAAACCTTAGTGTAGAAAGCTGAAAAGCTAACCCATAGGAACACATAGAAAACTGGCACTGTGCCTTTAAGGCAGCCATGACCCCTAGATTCCCATCATGCCTCAGGGGTGACAGTTAGGTCAGTTGTTCTTTGCGGCGACCCGGAGGTCAGGGCACAAAGAAATGACAATGTTAGCTCATTCGCACGGGGAGGTGGGAGGGTTGCTTATGACTTTGATGAGGATACCCCCGGAAGAGAACTAGGATTACAGGTAAGTAACTTATCCTTCTCTTCCAGGGGATCCTCATCAATAGTCATAAGCACATGAATCGAGTAGTAAGCCCATCCCTTCTTCCTGCGGGTAAACGATAAACATAAAATCAAGCAGAAAAATACATTGAAAAAACACAATAACTCCAATCAAGCTAGCATTGGAACAAATTCCTCAAGGAGGCTTGGCCTACTTGGGTATCTGCTCTGGAGTCGGAATCAAGACAATAGAGTCTTGTAAACGTGTGTACCGATTTCCAAGTTGCTGCCTTGCAAATCTCGGCCATCGGTACATTATGTAAGAAAGCTATTGTAGCCGCTTTTCCCCTAGTGGAGTGAGCTTTAGGGGAAACCAATAGAGGCTTGTTTGCCAATTGATAAGCCAGCTTAATGCAGGATACTATCCACCTCGAAATGGATCGTTTGGAGGCTGGAAAACCTGTCCTAATGGCACTATAGTTTAGAAACAATTGGTCAGACTTTCTAATGGTCTTTGTTCCTCCAAATAGAACTTAAGAACCCTTAAGGTCTAGTGAGTGAAGAGACCTTTCTGCTGGCGTAGCAGGATTGGGGAAAAAGAGGGAAGAGAAATTGTTTGGTTGACATGGAAATCAGACACCACTTTTGGTAGGAAAGAAGGATGAGTCCTCAAAACCACCCTGTTGCGATGAAAAACCGTGTACGGTTCCTTAGAGCAGAGTGCCTGGATTTCACTTACTCTGCGTGCTGACGTAATAGCCACTAGAAAAGCAACTTTCCATGTTAGGTGCTGTAATGTGGCCTTATGAATGGGTTCGAAAGGAGGACCCATAAATTTAGACAGAACTAGATTCAACTCCCAAGGAGGAGAAGGAGGTCGGACGGGGGAAAAACTTTCTTCGACCCCTGAAGGAAATCCTTGACCACCTGAAGCTGAAAGAAAGAAGGTTGGTTAGGTGACTTTCTGTAGGCTGTAATGGCCGCCAAATGAACTTTTATAGAGGTGTACTTCAAACCTGATTTGGCCAAATAAAGGAGATAAGGCAAGACTACCTGTTCTTGCCCGCTAGTAGGATTAAAGCCATTACGCATACACCACAAGTAAAACCTCTTCCATTTAAAAGAGTAAGAACTCCTTGTATACGGTCTCTTTGACTCCCTCAAAATTGTTCCTACAGTCCTGAGGGAGATTCAGGTGGCCGTATTGCAGGACCTCAGGAGCCATGCTGCCAAGCTCAGTGGGGAAGGTTGGGGTGCAGAATCTTCCCGCCCATTTTGGTCAGTAGGTCCGGTCTGCACGGAAGCTGCCTGTGTGGACACATTGAGAGCTGCAACAGGTCCGGATACCACCATTGGCGAGGCCAGTCCGGTGCTATCGGGATCATCTTCATCCTGGATCGGATGAGCTTGGTCACCACCTTCGGGATGAGAGGAAGGGGCGGAAAAACGTACGCAAATGTTCCGGACCAGTCTATCAAAAGAGCGATCTCTCTCGTTCCTGGCCGGTAAAATCTGGACGCGAAGGCGTGGCATTTTTTGTTTAGATCGTCTGCAAAGAGGTCGATGGATGGACGACCCCATTGATGAAAGATGTTTGCCACCACCTCGTCGTTGAGCACCCGGTCTTCTTGTTCTTCGAAGTGCCGACTGAGAGCGTCTGCCTGCACATTCTGTTCTCCTGGCAGATGCACCGCTGTGATCGAGAGATTCCTGGCCAGGAGCCAGTGCCAAATCGCTTGCGATTCCAGTGACAGTGGGCGAGAGCGTGTCCCACCTTGTTTGTTTAAGTAATACATTGTGGTTGTATTGTCCATCTGTATTAGTATCGACTCGGACCGAATCGATGGATGGAATGCCTTGAGGGCTAGATGACCTGCCCGCAGTTCTAACATGTTTATATGATAGGTTTGCTCTTTGCTCGACCACCTGCCCAGAGTCTGTAGGCAACCCATGTGCGCCCCCATCCTTGAAGAGAGGCATCTGTGATCAGGGATTGTTTTGGGAAAGGTTGATGGAAAGGGACTCCCACTAGGAGATTTTTCGGCTGAGTCCACCAAACAATGGACGTTTTCGCTGAGTGGGAAAGGAGAATTCGATCTTCCCAATGTCCTGAGGATTGGTCCCATACGTCCTCCAGATCCTGCTGTAGCGGTCTCATTCTCAATCTGGAGTTGGGGATGAGAAAAATGCACGAGGCCATCGACCCCAGTAGTGATGCCACTTGTCGTACTGATGGTTGATGCGCTTGAAGAAGGATATTGCACTTCTGCTTCATTGATAACAGTCTCTCCTCCGAAGGAAACACTTTTCCTACGCTGGAGTCTAGGTAATGGAGAGTTTGAGTGGGCTGATGGACCGATTTTTCCATGTTCACATGAAGGCCCAAGCGGTGTAGCAGATTTAGGCAGATCCGATAGTGGTTCCTCACCATTTGGGGGGGACGAACCCTTCAACAGCCAATCGTCCAGATACGGATACACGAACAGGCCTTGGCGATGTAAAGCTGCGGCCACCACTGCCATGCATTTTGTGAATACTCGCGGCGCAGATTTGAGGCCGAACAGTAAGACTCTGAACTGGTAATGTTTGGCGCATACCATGAATCGCAGGAACTTGCGATGACGTGGAGCAATCGGGATGTGGAAGTACGCATCTTGGAGGTCTATCGAACACATCCAATCCCCTTTCTGCAGGTGCGGATATATTTGATGCAGCTCCAACATACGAAACTTCTCCTTCTGGATGACCTTGTTCAGAGATCGAAGATCCAGGATAGGTCTGAATTTGTGTGTTTGGTCTTTTTTTGGCACAAGGAAATACCTGGAGTAGACTCCTTTTCCTCATTGAGCAGGAGGAACCTCTTCTATGGCCAACTTTTGTAGAAGGATCGAAACCTCCTGACGTAGCAATTTTAGTTGGTGAGGGTGTGATCTTACTGGAGGAATGTTCTTTGGGGGTGCGCGGAAACGTAGCGCATATCCATTGCTCAGTGTATTTAGCACCCACTGATCTTTGGTTATGTTGCGCCACTCTGCTACATGACTTGAGATACTTCCTCCCACTGGAGTGGGCAACGGCGCTAGAGGAAGCAGAAAATCATTGTTTGCCTGAGGTTTTGGCTGCGGTGGAGGATTTCTGTTGCTGTCCTCCTCTGCCTCTTGAGGATCTACGGCCTTGAAAATGTGACTTGGATTGTTGGAATTGCCTCTGCGACCATTGAGGGGTTTGAACCCTCTTATGGTAGTTCTTGCGGTTGTAAGGCCTGTATCTGCGCTTGAATTCCTTTTTCTTTTCCAAGCCTACGGCCTTCAGCGTGTCCAGCTCGGCCTTCATCCTGGCCATCTCCTCGTCGGTGTGGGCGCCAAAAAAAGAGCTGCCAGAGAAAGGTAGATTTATGATGTGTCGCTGGGCTTCAGGTTTCAAAGCCGTTAAACGTAACCAGGAAGACCTCCTTGCGCATATTCCATGCGCATATGAATGCGCAGCCAGAGAAGCCCCATCCGCTGCTGTACTGATTACTTGATTGGCTACCAGTGCCCCTTCCTGGAGAATCTCCGCAAAATCCTGGCGATCCTCTTTCGGCAGTTTTTCTTTAAAGTGCTCCAGGGAATCCCATAAAGATCTGTCATAACGGCCCAACAGGGCTGCAGCAGTAGACACTTTTAAAGAGGCCGCCGCTGAACCACATGCTTTTCTCCCCCAAGAATCTTGGGCTCTACTCTCCTTGTCTGGAGGAACTGAGGAAGAAGAGGAGACTGCATGCGTTTTCCTCGCTGCTGCGATGATCACCGAGTCCGGTGGAGGATCTGATTTTAGAAATAAGGGATCCTGATCAGCAGGTTTGTATTTCTTCTGGATTCTCGCAGGAGCAGATTTGATCGATGATGGGGTGAGGAAAATGTCCATCACGGGCTGAACGAGACCAGGAACCAGTGGGAGCAAAGGTCTAGACACAGACCGTTGGTGCAGAGTTTCGAATATAACTGACGCCGATGTTTGAGGTGCGGACATCTCTATATTCAGTTTCTGCGCTCCTCTGGAAAGCACATCGTGGAAGGTGTTGATGTCATCAATAGGTGATACTCTTGAGGGCAGACTGTCCGAGAGGGTAGGTGAATAATCCCTCTTAGAGGATCAGGTCGAGGAGGATGACCAAGAAGGGGATCTTCGTCTTTTACGGTGAGTATGAGAAGATCTATGCACCGGAGATGTGTCGTGGCGATCTCTGGGCAGAGTAGCAGGCGACCTGTCCACAGCTTGCACCAACCGTGCTAGTGGCGATCTATGTAGCGGACTGGAATAGTCCTCAGGCCGTTGCGCTGCTCCTGCAGGTCCTTTCTGCCAATGGTGGAGGGGAAGAAGCCATCTTGGAGAAAGATGAACAGAAGGCGATTTATGCCCTTGTGTTGGTGACGTTCTGATTTGCGGAGATTTCCGTGCTTGCCGTTCTGGAGACGGAGAAGATGAGCTTCTCGACGTCGAGATCACGTGAGTAGAGCCCCTAGGTGATAATGAAGGCTTTGCGTGGTCTTTGGAAGTGGAACGGTGCCTTGAGGAACGATGTGACGTCGATGGTGAATGCCTCGACGTCGAACGGCTATGTGTCACCAGTACTGATGAGCTTTTCGAGAGAGATCTTCGTTTCGACGTCGACCTTGTCTTCCTCGACGTCGAATGATGCTCTGGAGACGGGGAAACTCCTCTCGTCATTGAACCCTTCGACCTCTCGGATCTCGTTCTCGACGTTGAGCGTCTAGCATAACTCAACGGAGAGGTGCTTGACGGTGGAGGTCTTCTCGACGTTGACGGAGATCGCTGCCTCGACGTCAAACGCCGCCACGAATATTACACCTTAGGTCTCGACGACGAGTCCTTCGCCGCCGATGCAGATCTGGACCTCGACGTTGACCGCCGCCTGGACGACGTCAACGGAGATGCCCGCTTCGACTTCGATCGCCGTACCTCCGGCGGCGACGAAGCATGTCTCGACGTCAAACGCTGTACCGACGGCGACGACGGAGAGATATTTCTTGACGTTGTGCGATCCCGCACCAACGGAGAACGACTCCTCGACGCCGATCGTCGCCGGGCTGACGACGGCGGAGGGTCTGACATTACTTTCTTCTTGGACAACGACCGGTGTTCTCTCGACAGCGAGCCCGCCGTCGAAGGTCTTCTCGTCAACGTTTTTGGTGCCAGTAGAGCCATTTTTGGCGCCGAGCCCAACGCCGATGGAGAGCAGATCGGAATCTTGCTTCTGGAGGAAGATCTGGCTCTCTCCTTCCTCTGCCTCACCGGAGACCTGCCTCTGGAAGGTGGTTTTCCTTTTTCAGCCAGTCCATAGAGACGAATCCTCTCTCTGTCCTTCAAAGTACGCTTGGACAAGGACTGACAATGTTGGCAAGTCTTGGGCACATGATCTTCAGGAAGGCAAACAATACAGACAGGATGGGAGTCTGATTTCGCCTTCTTTTTACCACAAGAAGGGAAAGAGTCAAATAGAGAGGGCATTTCTGAGTGGAGAAAAATGCTCAACTCTCTCAAAAATGGCAAAATACTACTCCAACAGCTAAAAGACGTCGAAGTAATAAGATTTAGTCAAAAAATAGGAGATAATTTCTGACAAAAAAGCCAGAGAAAAGAAAGCTGATTAACCAGGGTCCTGACTGAAGGAGCCGGAAAGAACAACTGACCTAACTGTCACTCCTGAGGCATGATGGGAAGCTAGGGGTCATGGCTGCATTAAAGGCACGGTGCCAGTTTTCTATGTGTTCCTATGGGTTAGCTTTTCAGCTTTCTACACTAAGGTTTCTACAATGCAGCCTGTGAGCTGGCAATGCTTTCATTCCTCTTTGCAGGATTATGGTTTCTACTGTGCATTAAAGCAGTTTCAAATGTACTTTGTTTTTCCCTGCTTTTTTTGTTTGTATATATGTGCAAAGGAAATTCTTATAGCATTACTCAGCCCTTAGTTTATGGGAGGCTGCATTGTTGTTGTTTTTTTTTTGTTATAATATATATATATATATATATATATATATATATATATATATATATATATATATATATATTATCTACTGGCGGTCGCCAGTAGATAGTTATAGTTAGGACCACGTTTCCATAGGAAAAGCATTTTTTGATTTGCTTATAACTTTGGCGTCGTTTGACGAATGTTTACGAAATTTTCCAAAAAACGTCTCTTTTCAGAACAGCTCCTATGTTGAAAGTTTGGGGGTGATTCGTCAAGGGGGGGCTGAGAAAAAAGGGGGGTCCCAAAACGTGTTTTCTCCATGCAATTTCCATAGGAAACTTTAGACAAGGCTACAGGTCAAACTGCTGAACGGAATTACGCCAAATTTGGCAGGGAGAAAGGTCTTGGTCCAGAAAGCACGCTTTTGTTTAAATGGGGTAAATCCGTTCAGTAGTTTTTGAGAAATATCAAATTTTACAGATATCGATATTTGAGAATTCTGACATCTGATTGGCTGAGGCGTTACGAGCACGAGCTTGCGGCTCATTGGCTGCGAACTGTTGAAACTAGGAAGTGTTGGCAGCCATTTTGTGATTCAGTCCGTCAGCTCGCATCTCTCCCTCTACAAGCCATCATAGCGTAGTTCTACCTCTGCGAGGCAACACTGAAAATATACCGCAGCTCTGTCTGTGCGAGATACCTCTTTCACGCTCCCTCTCCCCACATCACCAGCTCGCGGCTATGCCTTTAGAAGCAAGTCCGTCGGCTCGCAGCTCTGCGTCAGCGAGCCGTCGGGCCCGCCGCTCTACCTCTGCGAGCAACCCCGTTAGCTCGTAGCTGCGTCTGTGCTAGCAGGCCCGTCGGCCCGTTGCTCTCCCTCTGCTAGCCGGACTGCAGCTGTCACTCTGCGAGCCGATATTGGGAATATAAGGCGGCTCTAAAAAGAGCCCTTGTGCTTATTAGTTGGAGCTACATGTAAGTGCGGATGCACAGCTTTAGGTTATTGAGAAAAACTCGGTTTCTGTCATCTGTGAAATGTACTCCATCACTTCTGTAGATATCAGCCATATCAAAACGCATGTTGTTGTTGTAGATACATTTTAGATACATTATTCGGCCTAGAGGGAAAATGTGAAGATGCTTTAAGGGATTCATACTGGATGATTGAGAGAAAAAAAATTGACACATTATTTGGCCTTGAGGAAAAATGTGAACAGAAACTACAGAGTAAAGGTAAGATTTAAAAATTGGAAATAGTATTGGATGTGTTATTTGTGTTGATTTCGTATTGTGCTTGCAAGAATGTCATTTGTTTTTTTAACAATCTAGTTGATTGTTTTTTTCCCCAGCTGTTTATGATGATACTACACGGACATCACTATGAATAGTGAAGTTAAGTAAAATCTGATAGCAGAAACAGGGAGAAAAATATGTTATCAAAATGTTAAATTATGTTGTATTATTTGATAAGTAACACTGTAATTTGTGAAATATATTACATTACACAACAGTTTTACAGTTTATTTTCTTTTATGTAGTGGAAAAGTTAGAAAACACAGTACTAATGACAAATAGCAGAATAGTAGTTTAATATTTAAAAAAAAACTTTGAAATTCACTGAAAAACCATAGGTTTTACAGACGTTATAGTTAGAAATTAGCATTTAAAAAACCTTTGAAATTCACTGAAAAAACCATAGGTTTTACAGACGTTATAGTTAGAAATTAGCATTTAAAAAACCTTTGAAATTCACTGAAAAAACCATAGGTTTTAGGGACGTTATAGTTAGAAATTAGCATTTAAAAACCTTTGAAATTCACTGAAAAAACCATAGGTTTCAGGGACGTTATAGTTAGTTGGACTTTTTACTCGTACAAAACCAGAGAAATTCCGCCGTTATAGTTAGTTCAGCTAACTATAACTCGCGCCTCGCAATGCACTGCTGATGACATCACATATTACATCATTCATGACATGGTCAGTGACATCACTGATGACATCACTAATGACATCTCAAATGACATCACTGATGACATCATCCACGTGAAAATCTGATGCACCTCCTCACACTCCAATATAAACTTTGATACACCCACTATAAAATACAGACTACCATTTTCGAAACGATCAACACACCAATACCAGTTACTACATACGCACTCACCGATTCCTAGGTCTACACACACATCCACTCATTTACCCATACAATCACTCATACATGCAGTCACTCATCAATACAACACTATCATATGCACTCATACACCTATACAGACACTCGCACACCACCACTCATCCATGGAGTTACTCACACAACTAGTCAGTCATGCAAAGAATCAATCACACTCCCATTTACTCACCTATACAGTTATACACACACCACCTCACTTATTCATACAGATACTAACGCATACTTACTCTCTTATATAATCAGTGATACAATTACACACTCATCTATACAGCTACTCTCACAATCACTGACTCTCACGTATAGTCATTTATATACTCCAACTCTCACATACACTGCCTTTTACATATGTAGTTACTTGGACATGTACCACTGAGACATCTATTCACTCACCAACACACCCATACACACACTCACCCACCCATACAGCCCTTCACAGATGCACTCTTGAACCCATACACCCAGTGAATCACCTACTCACACATCTATGCACAGTCACACACCCCCCACCCACCCACACTCAGGCACCCATAGATACTCAAACAACCAATCAATAACCCATATAGACACTCATGTAGCCACTCACCAACCCATGCAGCCGCTTACACACCAACTGACAGACTAATACAGACATTCACACAGTTTAGTCACTAACCCATGCATTCAGTAAGACACGATTAATCACTCACTTTTACAGTCAGTCACGCACCTACTAAATCATCTATTCAGACACTTATACACCCACTCATTCTTCAATACACCTTGGTATATATATATATATATATATATATATATATATATATATATATATATATATAACATATTTAAACTTTACAGAAACAGTCACTGGATGTCATCCGTGATGTCATCAGATGTCATCAGTGATGTCACTGACCATGTCATGAATGATGTAATATGTGACGTCATCAGCAGTGCATTGCGGGGGCGCGAGTTATAGTTCGCTCAACTAACTAGAACGGCGGAATTTCTCTGGTTTTGTACGGGTAAAATGTCCAACTAACTAGAACGTCCCTGAAACCTATGGTTTTTTCAGTGAAAATATATATATATATATATATATATATATATATATATATATATATATATATATATATATATATAGCTTCAAATATGTTTTCACATATATGTGTATCTGTTTTTCGGGGTCCCGCGCATGGGCGGGAATATTCATGTGCTTATGACTATTGATGAGGATCCCCTGGAAGAGAATCTTTTTACATTGTTCAGGCCATATAAAGCAGTCATAGGACCAACCACTGGAGGTCCCGGACACTCCCATGCTGTGCAGCAAAAGCTCCAGCCCACAGAGTACTTAAAGTAGGCTAAACAAACTCGCCAGATCATGCATCCTATAACCTGGGAGACACAGGGTTAATTTTCTCAAATCAACAAGGAGGGACCAAGGGCAATAAAGGTCCAGCACATGGGCCCCAAGGTATATACTGTGGACACAAATAAAGATGTGCTGTTCCTGGCAGAAGAGGGAGGAGAAGAGAGAGGGGGTGTAGTATACAGGTACTTAACGTGGGGAGTGCTCCTTTAAGGAGCAATGGCCCTCACACACCCCGGGGGATGTCATGGTTCATCATAGAGCAGCTCCTCGTTGGGCCGGTGCTGCAATGCGCAACGGGCTCCGCAGGGGGCCCTTTGCCTCAGTTCTTTTTACCCACGGTCTTAGCTTAAGATGAAGGTGTGTGTGGTGTGAGGTGTATATACAACGGTGAGTAGAGTGTGGGAATACTGTGAATTAAAAATGACTATGGGAACCGGCTGAACCAACTTTAATTAGCGGGTTCAATGTCATGGATAAAAATTGTGCAAAACTTGCAAGAGGAAACTCTACTAATCTCATCAAGCTGTCAAGTAAGGATGTCGGTCAACATGTTTCATGCCCTCTAGTGTCTCTAGGATCATGGCATTTCTTCAGGACCTAAAAAACACAACTACTAGCTACTCACTGAGAGGCAGTACAAATAGGTATCTTACATAGATAACCATACCCTCACTGAATTACACCAACCTATAGCTTTATACTTACCTGCGAAATACTCACATTTATGTTGTAAAGTCATGCGTGGTAAATATATATGTGTTGGAAAATTTTGAGTGATACAGACATGCATTGTAAAGACTTATGAGCTGTTAAGAATACGTGGTAAAGGTAATCCGCAAGAAGCTAGAGACCTGGCTCTTCATATTGAGACCAAACACCTACACACCTTGCCCAAGCGCCTTTCGAGTGGTAAGTGCACTATACAAATCAACATGGCATAACATAATAGTGGAGTTCAGATCTTCCCCCAACTTGTCCTCAAGGGGCAAAAAGTGGCCAGCTACTCTGGCCCTGGAAATACCCATCTGGCCCTGAGGTCAGTTGCAGACTAAGTCCTTAGTCCATCTTTGCAGGGCATCAGGTGGTTTCTCCTTCCAGCTGCTCATGATTCAGCTGTTGTCAGCTTCCAGGTTAAGGATCTCGTTTTTGTCCCTCTCTTGTGCAGAGTTTGTAAGTGGGGGTGGAAGGTTGTAAATGCCAGGCACTTTTGGCCAATCCTCAGATGCCACGTCATCCCCCCACTCATTCCTACCTTCCTGCACAGCATTCTGGAACAATCCAAAATGGCACAGTCAACTTTTCTCTGTGAAGAGCTCCTCTCAGGGTCTCGGCTCCATGCCAGCTGACATCACTGCCAGATCACTTCCCAGTAAAACTTAAAAGAGGAGGCCTCACTTGTTTTGTGTTGTGTGGGAATATGTGTGACCATAGAGCCATCAAACGGCATATGCTCAAGAGATGCCTGCACCTCCGAAGAAAACCCAGTGGTGCACATTCATATGGAACACCAGATCACCACACTAGTGCCCACAGCATGCAATCTGTTGTGTCCAGACCAAAATGAAACTTACATGCTTAGTCACAACCTGATCATCACGGACTGCCTGTACAAAAGAATTCCTCAATTCTTCCGGATTGGCTGACAAGATCCTACTGACCGAAAGGGCAGCCATATAGTACCATTGCAGACAAACCACATTGAGGGACCTCAATGCCAAACTGGCAGAGAAACAGACCCTCTTATCAAACGTGTAAATGCGCTTTGACTCTGTCTGATTGGGCCTTGGGAAACGTGTAAGGGTTGACCTTGCTGGTCGAGTCTTTCATCATGAAGCTTTCAGGGGTTGGGATCTGGGTGAAAAAGACCAGTCTCTAATAGTAGCCCTATAATGCCTTGCTACAGGGCAACTCATCAGCAGAGCTCAGTATAGCTTAGACCAAATCGCCATCAATGTTTCAGTCAGAGCAACATTTAAAGGCAGCAAGGGCTCTTAAGATGCAGGCTCAGACTGCAAAATCTCAGTGAGCAGATTCCCCCTGGTCTCAACTGTGGGCAACTGACAGTCATGCACTTCTGGCACTACCACCACAAAAGAGACACTCTTCTGTAGGAAGTCCCAGTCGTTGTCCAATTCTATCTCAGGGATGTATCTAGGCCATTAGCAGTCGGTAAACCAACATTTAAGTCATTATCAGCATAATGAGGAGGGAGTAAATTAACCATTGCCTCATCATGCAGAATGTTATGAAGACCTTAGTCAGGGTCCAAACTCGATCCAGGCAAAGCACTGAGCCTTCAGTAGTATTGGCGTTTAGGAAGTGGCACTATCTGGGATTCCTCCCAAACCAGAGACTGGGCCTTTTGCTATCTCGTAAATAAACATCTGCGAAGAGCCGGTTGAAGAGGACTCCAAATCCAAAGCTGATTTAAGGGTCAGATCTGGTGGCAGAGCTACTTGAGTATAGACCAGCACGGGAGCAGTGAGCACTGGAAAGGCCTTTGGTATATGTAATGAATAATAGGTCGGCCGCAAATAGCGTTTGGGCAGAGGGTTAACTGGGTCAGTCAGAGTCAAGGTAGTCCCTGCCAGGAGACGTCTGACTGTAGGTCCCAGTGGATCGTTAGAACATGAAGGCGCTCCAGAAGGACACACAACAATCCAGAACAACTGCAGCATTGCCTCTTTAAAGGACCCCACTTGCTGCGTGGTTGATGATGGCCCAGGAAACTCAAGGCGTATCAGGGCCAGTTTACGGATGGACTCGGAGGGAGATGATTGAAACGGAGCCGGGTCCTTCTAGTGCCAACTGCACAACTTCTCCCCATGGTTGGACTGAAGGGAAGACAACAAATGCTATTTAGACCTCTTACATTCATGACAAGACTTGCCTCTGACTTACCCAAAGATGGTAGCTTGGAGCAGGCCCTGGAGCGGGAACGAGCCCAGTACTTGGAACGGCCCCAAGAACTGGAGTGAAACCTACTCTGCTTCCTGTGAGCATGACATATAGCTTCACCTCACACTCTCTGATGGCCTTTGGGTGCATCATAGATCTTTTTGTTGCAAGACTTTGTGTCAGGCCGGGTCCCTATATACCACAGACAGGTGTCTTGCGGGTCCATGACCTACATTTGTTTTCAGCAGTTGTGGCATGGTTTGAAACATGTAATATTTGTTGAGGCATTTCTCTAGCACTCTATCGAAAAAATACATTTTGGGGTCAGCAAGCCACCAACCGAAGGACGGGAGCAGAGCTCTAGCACTGCATCGAAGAGTGTTGAAAGAAAGGAATGTATATCAGCTCCAGGAGTGGCACCTACATATTGCTCCAAGATGTCACTTCTAGAGGCGGGGCGATGCTGCCAAGAAGACCATGAGACCAATGGCTTTACCTGCCAGCACTGAGAAGCAACTGCTGTTTCTGAATCCAGTGTAGTGTCTTGGGGAATTCAAAAGGTGAATAATCTGTGGTAAAAAGGAACCATCAGAGAAAGCGTTACTGAAAGTAAGAAACATTCTTCTGATGGATTCTTCTGCTGCCTAACCCCCTAAATTTTGAATCTGTATCAAAGCAATGAGAGCATCAGTGATAAAGTGCCTCTTTTGACATGGTTAACCCCAACTTTTTGCCAGGACATTGATGTGGTTCCAATTGGAGTGCACAGGGTCCCTGCCAACCAGGTCCTCTGTGCCAGTGCTTTTCCCCTAAAAACTATCCCACAATTGTGGCGAAGCCTGAAGACTACTACTGACTTGGCCCAGCCCTACCAGCCTGTCTCCAGCTTCAAAGACCCTGCGAGAAGCTGAAACCTGTCCTGCAGCCAGCGACTTCCAGAACCCAGAGGAAGACTGCCTGAACTTTGACAAAGACCAGAACTCCTGAGGACAGCGGTTCTGTCGCCAAGAAACCAACACAAAGGACTCCGGTACCCTCTGGATCCACACGTCCTGTCCACTCTACACCAAACGCCTCCGGCCCGTGTCCAGGTGGACCACGACCCAGAGCAGGTTCCCCAGCAATCCTGACCTAAAGTCCAGCATTGGCTGAACGCTCTTGGACTCCATGGCGGCGCCTGCAGCCTGAATCCAGAAGCTCCCCCTGACTGCGACCGGCTCCGGTAAGAAGAATCCGACGTCTGAAGGAACCCCTGTGCCCGAAGTCCCTGGGCTTTGTTGAACTGAACCAATGGTGCCCCTACGACCCCCTGCATCTCTACTTACCCCTGCTGTCGCGGGTCTCCCTCCTGCAGCCTACGGTTCGACACCTGCAGCCTGTTTGTTGAAAGCAAAGTCTCTATTGAAAAGCATTGGGCACCCGATGAAATTGCATGCGGCCGCCCCTGTGCCGCTGGTGGTGCATGTTTGGTGCTCCCTTGTGGTCCCCCCTGTGCTTGCTCTAACCCCCTGCAACCGATTTACCTACCTGCAAGCAGTGTGGCTTCGAGCACTCCCATTCTCCACTGAAACACATTGGGCTGGACTCCAATTTTGACCTCTGCACCCAGCTGCCCCTGTGCCGCTGGTGGTGCACTTTTGGTACTCAACTGACCCTTGCTGACCTTTGGTCACGAAGACTGAAAGTGTAAGTTGCGTACTTACCTGTATAACCGCATTATTGTTTTCCTCCATAGGATAACATTGAGCTGTTCAGAAATTGCACTGTGTCAACTTTTGAAAGTGAAAAGTGTTTTTATTTAAAAACGTACTTACCTTATTGCGAAGATCTTGGTCTTAAAATAAAACACAAGCAAAGCTTTTTTTTATAAAATTGGTGTAGATCTCCTTTTTGAGTTGTGTGTCAGTTATTGGTCATGTGTGTGCAATAAGTGTCTTATACTCCTCTGTGCTGGGAATAAGGCTGCTCGCCCACACTACCACTAATAGAGCAACTTGGGTGTGCATTGAGCCCTGCACACTTCTGGGGGAATCTCTGGACTCTGTGCAAGGTACAACCACCTAGTGGTATACCATATACAGAGCAAGCATCCGACAGCATCTGAGCAAGATCTGAAGAAACTGGTGTGACTGAACAGTGGGACAGGAAATGCAGAAATGCTGAATCTGATCCACAAGTGGTTGAACATGTTCATCTAAGGAATACACAAAGAAGTTTAGTTGCATTTGGAAGTGATCAGTAAGAGGAAAATTGTTGCTGCTGCCCTCTTTCCTAAACACCACCTCTACCTCTAAAACCCCAAATATTTTGCACGTCACTGAATGTGTTGTATTGGAAGTAGGCAAGGCCCTCTATTTCCAATAATGTTGGAGGAACTTCTCGTGGGGAAGCTAAACCCAGAGAAAGTACTGTCACCTGACTATTCTACAATCTCTCCAAGACACTACTGGGTTTCTCACTGAGCCCGAGCCCAATTAAAGAGCACATCTATCAAAGAAGCATGCTTATCTCTAGATATCCAGTTAAACCCATCCAGGAATGCCAGAAGATGGTAAAGACAATGGTTCCCACAGCAGAGGCAACTAAATCCGTGCAAAAACCGACTGACAAAACAAAATAACATGGGCAAAATGTTCTGAGCCATTTCCCAAAGGGTGCAGCAATAGTGAGCCAGAAGACTATACTCTTAAGGAGCGCTATGTCTCGCTACCAGAAGATAATTTCTTTTTGCCCATTGCATCAACTCACTGTCCAAAGGAGAAGGGGAAGAGACCAGGTTAACCTATTAAAACCTTGCTGAAGACAAAACAGTTAGTTTAGAACTGGATGGCTCTGGTTGAAGGATTTTAGGGAGCACATTCGCTTTTGTCTCCTCAGTAAGAAAAGGTAGTTCTAACACCACAGCTCTTCCCAGTAGGGGAGCTAGGTGGGGATTTAAGAGCACAGTCAGGCAAAGTGTCCAGGCCAGAGGTATGCAGTAAATCCATATATAAACACAACATAATGCAACTCCTAGTAATCATCCTCACCCTGAATTGAATCATGTTCTTGAATTATGTCAAATCCGTGGCCTGTGCCGAAGGATCCTGTATGGTAGTGGCGATGATGAACCAAAAACTGACAAAGCGTTTGTCCCACGATAAGAAGCACTGCCCAGCACAAGGACAATCAGACTTCAAGTGGAGGTCATTCAAGGGTAGGGAAGGGCCTGGAGGTGGAAGAACAACTGGAGGCCACGATGGTTTCTAGGGGTTGGCAGGTGCACCGGAGGGAACTGGAGCTAATTTGAAAATCTTTAGCATGGCCTCCTTAAACGGTGCACTTGTCTCTAAGCTGTCCTTCAACTTAGACTTACCTGAAGATGGCGACCGACACTGGGACTGACCTTGTTTCTTGGGTTCAGTCATATAAAGTTTGCCCTCCAGCTCCGTGATCATCAAGAGCATCAGGGAGCATTTGTTGCAGGACTTCAAGATGTATTTGGCCGCAGGAAATAAAAGGCAAACACTGTGCGAGTGCATGACCACCATATGTTTTCCAATATGGTTTGAAGCCTGTAGTCTTCAGTGGCAGCAACTCTGCTACACTGCCATATTTAAAATAAAACAAGCATTGGCAAAGCCAATAGGTCTTGCCTTCTGATACGCAGACCTATTGGCTTTTTGCAAATGCTGTTCAGCATCGAAAACAAAACAGGTTCAACAGGTATACGTCATGACACTACGCCAGCTGCAGCATGATTAGATATATACCAACACATCTTACCACCTATGTATATGTTTGACGGGGCGGCCATTTATTTTTTCCTTTTTTTTTTAAAAAAAAACAAAAAAATTCAGCTATAAAAAAAATGTGTGCAAAAGTGCATTTATAGAAACATGTGGCCCATTAACAAACTGAAGCTCCTGGACGCTCTTAAAAATTAGATTAAAACAGGACAGGTAGGGAAGGAGAACAAAGGAGAAGTAGGAGGCTTGGAAGGAGCAAGTAACGGCACGAACCAGTGGCGGCTGTGAATAAAAGGCAAGCAGGACAGGGAGGGGTAGCAACAGAAGCAGCACACATGGGGGAGAGAGTAAGAACATTCATGCACTCACATGCATTGCTGAAAGAAAAAGAAAAAAGTAGTTTCCAGAAGGCAAGAAGTAGAGCATACAGGCATCCAAACAAAAGGATGGTTAATAAGCTATGCTCTAGGAGAGAGACAATCACAACAAGAAGAAGGAAAACCAAGCAAGTAAATGAAACTGACAAGAAGCCAACAAATGATAAGCAACGCACTGATATAAATACTGCTGTAAGTATTGGTCATTTTCTCAATAGTTTGTTTGACAAGTCTCTAAACGAGACCTAAAATGTAAATTTACTCAAAAGGAACCGACATCAGCATGCAAAGGTGCCGCCTATTGGCGGGGCAAAATAAGGGTCACAATGGAGGCCTATGGCACCGTCTAATGCTGCCCTGAAGCTACTCCAATAGTTTTTCCCAGATCTAGTCCAGTGGCTGGGGAGATTCAAAAGGTGTTAAACCTTCAGGTAGAAGAATCTGTCATAAATCAATGGTATTTATGTTATTAGTATGCTTAGGCTGTAAGGAGCCGATGGTAAGAGTTTTAAAAATACTACATTGTTAAATATGTATGTTCCCTTACATCGTTTAAACTTTTCTTGTGTATGTATTAAAGACATTAGCTTTTCGTTGCGAATTTAGGAATGCAACACCTATCACACACTTTCAGAGGCATTAAGAAGCATTTACAGAGGTAACATCCAGTGATCAGTTAAATGAATGTTTAACATGAGCAATCAGTGATGGGACAAAATAAGTGCACTTAGTTTTAGAGTATTTATGACATTTTAACATGTTCCCAGAAACTGAATTCACTTAAATTAGGTCTGACCCTCTCAATCATCATGAACCAATCAACAGCAGCAGAGCTGAATGTAGATGATGCCGATATTACGGTACACATCATATAGATCAATACAAACCATCAAGGTGCGAGATGTGTACTCCAAAGTTGTTGAACTGACCTCTACACTTGGATAAAAACGAAGGATTGTCTCTTAGAGAGGAAATTAATTATAAATAAGAAATATTGTGTTTTTAAATTAATGGGATATTAAAATGTATTCATAAAGTGTTTTTATCAACGATTTGCACAATCTGTTTTGTAAAATAAAGGAGGAGATATAATTTTTACTAAAAACTAGGCTTATTGGTTGTATGCTTTAAATGTATGAATGAGTATGAGCTATTTGTGTTGATAATTGAGGAAGAATCACATAGGGAACACTCTTTGGTTATCGATATTACGGTAGGCTCATCAATCTCTAAAGACCACATTTGCAGTGGCAAACATGTAGAAACAACTGTGCAATTCAGTGGTGTGTATTCCATGCCTTGCACACATCAAAATGCTTTAGGAAGCTCATCAGTGATTAACCATTATCTCAAATCCAACAATGCACACAGTTAAGGAAATCTACATGCCAGCAGACCAGAATTAACTTTCCACATCCAATATAGGTTCTAATGTGGCACAGATAGCTGCTTTCTGGCCTTCCTACCTGCTGGAGTGATGTGCTAGGCATCATGAAGGCATCAGGTGTCATTAGCTTAGGCTTGGCATCATTCGACAATGACATGAAGTCTGTTGGCAAGGGCAGGTCAGAAATACGTCGCAGATCTTGCTGGGAACCATGCACAGACCCTTTGGCTGACCCCAACTCCTCTGACGTCACTGTGGCTAGGTGATCTGGAAACACTTCAAAGGGAAACAGAAAGATTGAATTGCTTGAGAAGGGTAAATAAATTAAAGGAATCAACGTGATATTGGAGCATTTAGAAGACTATGCAAAATGATCCAAAAACAAATTTGCAACACAGAAACAATGAACATATGAATGTCAGATGTGAGGAACCAACACAAAAGTTCAGCGTTAAATGTCTTTATCTTTTCTTTCTTCACATAACCCTCTACTTTCTCCAAGTTTGGATATAGCGTTCAAAATTATCTACATAATTCTTGCAGAAGAGCTCAAGACTCTCAGTGATACATGTCAACCAGTCGGATTCTTGAGGCAATGCCGGGTCACCAAGTAGCACTTGTTTCTCAATTCAGCTCATCTTTCTGCAGACCCATCTTGTATTGAAATATATCCAAACATCATCAGATAAAATGATCTTTTTAATATCCCCATTTTGGTACAAGTGGAGTCAAAGCACCTTTGACAACCAAGATGCATATGTCCCATCTCTTGATGTGACAGTACTTGCTCCATAAATGCACTGCCTCATAACCATGACATCAATTCTCTCGAATGTACCAGTTTGAAAAAGGCTAGAAGAAAAAAAGTAAGCTAGTCAGTTGTGATTCACCTCCAGCCTTATAAGGATTAGGAGGAGGAAACAAAGCAAAGAAGATATTTTTCTAACACCAATGAAAGGCAGAAACTACATCTGGCAAACAAATCCTAACCCTAATTACAACTTTGTCCTCATAAAAGTGGTTAATGGGTGGTCTGTGCAAAGTAACAGTTTTATTTTCCAAAAGCCTTAACACATAGTAGCTGAACACCTCACAAGGTGAACCCATCAAGAGAGTCACACAAACCTTCCTTGACAAAATGACAAGAGCCGGGAGTCATCTGAAAGACAATCCTAAATGGATGACATGAGGTCCTGAAACTGTGCCTACATTCATACTCTCCTTACTTCATCAAGGAGACAAAAAAGTTCAAAACTTCTGAAACACACCAAAAAAGTGGATCCTTTCATGGAAGCCACACAAGGAAACAACCTCGTCCACCTTTAAAGTGAACACAGTCAGTTGAAGAACACCATGCAGTATACACAATAATGATTACATCCAAACACAATCGCCACAATCAAGGAGTTCCCTGCATTCCCTAAGCCTGAAAAATGACAATATACTCATACATACTTCAGAAGATCGGAATGTTATATTCAGCTAGATCACTTCTGCCTGCTGAACATTTACCTAACCAAAAGTAGAACGACTAGGAAAAAATATGTGGCACCCCACGTTCCCCACTTGAGAGAAACTCTTGAGAGCAAAAAGCATGCTCTAGGTGTTGTCCAGGATGACAAGGAGAGTTGTTTAGGAGAATGCATAAAGGTGCCTAACTCGTTGCTTCAAGTATGCTCATTGCATCTGCTCAAAGGTTTCCATTCCCAAGGTCATTCAGCATTAGCGATCTACACCTAAACTTTGGGAAACAAGCACTGTATTGGTTAGGTGCCCTCTATACGGATTTCAATTTATTAAGATGCTCCAGTGGCTATATAGCAGTATTCAGGACAGTCTTCAGTTGGTGAACGGTAAGCATTGGTTATGCTAGGCAGCATTTTTTGAGCTGGGGTATTCGATACGTGTCTTTGATAATGAACCCTGTGCCTTTTTGCAGTCATTTCTGTGTTTGGAGGCTACCGTTACCTTTATTGCGAACAGAGGTCTGACTGGTCATTTCCCCATCCTGGCTACACAGACACTTTTGGAGGGCTTATACAGTGTCGATTGATGATTTCTCCATTCAGGCTCAATTGATACGTTTGGAGGTAAACACTGGCAATTTCAAGTGTTCTTAGTCCGTCACGCTCATGTTCACTTAGTTTAATTTTTCATTTGTTGGTTTTATAACAGGGTTCACATTTACGTTGTTTTACGACATTGGAAGTTACGGTCTAAGCGAGTTATTGAGGCTCAGTAGTGCGGTCTGCGCACATGCTCAGAAAGGTAGGGGACTTCATTTTTGCAGCGTAACTGTGTTCGCACTGTTAAACTCTTGTTTCTTGATTAGTGAATGTGACTCCCTTTTTAGGTCTCGCCTGAGCCAGCGCATGCGCTGCACTGGCGAGAGTTTTAGTAAGCGGGTTTTGGAAGTGCAAACAGCACTGGCGACCAGCTTGTGTTCACGTGAGCGTGCACGCGCGTCACGGGTCATTAAGTGCATTGCGATCGCGATCACTTTGCAGCTCAGTAAAGAAATAGATTATTTTTCTATTTCTTTACTTTTGCTATAATCGCGGCACCCGCGCTTTACTTTAAGCGGGTGCGCGATTATAGCAAAAGTAAAGAAATAGAAAAATAATCTATTTCTTTACTTTGCTACAATCGCGGCACCGGCGCTTTACTTTTAACATTAAAAGTAAAGCGCGGGTGCCGCAATTATAGCAAAAGTAAAGAAATAGATTTTTCTATTTCTTTACTTTTGCTATAATCGCGGCACCTGCGCTTTACTTTTAACATTAAAAGTAAGCGCGGGTGCAGTGATTAGCAAAAGTAAAGAAATAGAAAAATAATCTATTTCTTTACTTTTGCTATAATCGCGGCACCCGCGCTTTACTTTTAATGTTAAAGCGCTTCACTTTTAATGTTAAAAGTAAAACGCGGGTGCCACGATTATAATGGTGTAGCCAATAGGTCTCACTTTTGGGACCTTATAAGTATTTAGTTATGCAACTGTTGCATGGCTAAACACTTATAAGGTCCCAAAGGCGAGACCTATTGGCTATGCCAATGCTTGTTTAGATTGCGTCATAGAGTGCATATCTCCAACTTTGGAACATGACGATAAACATCATGTAAGTCATCAGTCACTACATCTTGGTGTTTTAATGCTGGTTGACACGACAGTGGTGCAGTATTGTTGAGCACTTTGTTTTCACATTTGGTTGTTGACTGTGGGTCAGTTTTTCACTGCCAGCTTACACGAAGGGTATTTCCTTTCAGGTTTTTATACTATGCTTTTTCTTCAGGAAATTCATTGGGTTCCCATTCTTTCCACCGATCGGTTTTTTCATGTTCTTGTTGCCATGCTTATGTGCATTTGCGTTGCAGAATTTATCCCTGTATGTTGTAGATCAACAAGTGTTTGTTTTCATCATAACTAGTTCTTCATTCATTTTTTTTCACAGTGGCCCCTGAAGAAGGGATGTGTTAATCCCGAAATGCATTGGGCACATCATCAAATGGAGATTTGGCAGTGATGTTGATTTATGTATAATTTACGTGTTTACGTTATGCTGTAGTTCATGCCATTATACACATCAATTGTGTTTGAAAGCATTATTTGCATTAAGCATAATGAGCCAAATAAAGGTTATATTAAGTTTGTTACTATTATACATTTGGTTTAATTTTTGAGATTCTTCATTGTATATTGAGTGTTTTCTTCTTTGATTATGTGAGAAATTGTATCACACGCTGTGCAACTAGAGATCGAGTGAAGAGTCACT
This sequence comes from Calotriton arnoldi, assembly GCA_963921515.1. Lineage (NCBI taxonomy): Eukaryota > Metazoa > Chordata > Amphibia > Caudata > Salamandridae > Calotriton > Calotriton arnoldi. The sequence goes on from CAWUFW010003619.1 coordinate 286,239, forward strand.
CGTATATATCGCGTCATATTTTGAGGGGTTGGCCACCTCTGTCTGGTTGGCACGCATACGAGTCAAATTTGGGATCCTTTAGTTCTATGAATCCTTACGAATTAGGTGTGAGCTAACTTCATCAATTTACTTATATAGCAGTATTCACCATGCATGAAGGATGACAAAAGGTGAACTTATCCATGATACCAAAAGAGGAAAAAGCTGACAAGGGGATCCCCTAAGTGTAACATCTGTAGCATGTGAAAAATACTATAAAAATATATTTGAGGTAGGAATCTTTTTTCCTGAGGCTACAAACTAGACTTGTAAAACAAGCCCAGAAGCGGCCAATGTGAACATATCGGACTGGTATGCCGTGTACAACAAATGACTCACTAGTCAAGTCCACATTTTGCACAGGCACATAAGGATATGGGCATATGCAGGTGGAAGACAGGGAGTTGCACAGAGATGGGACATATTTTTGAATGACAGGATCCTGAAACTTGAAGAGGGTAGAACAGTATTCCAAGTTGGTTTGGGTGCATTTCTACAGTATAGAAGGATCTCGAAAGTCGCAAGATACACATAGCCCACGTTTCAATTGGCTCCATATACATCCCAAATGATGTCAGAAAGGACAGATCTACAATCAGCCAGGGGTGCTGTTAAGATACTTTACAAAGCAGTAAAGGGAGACTTGCCAAAAGAGTTAAGACAAAGTTAAGAGTATGAGGCAACAGGCACAGAGATTGTGGGGTGGAAATCACAGAACAAGACTGGGATAAGGCAAATGTTTAATACAGCACATAAAAAAGATGTCATACCTACTAAGTTGAACAAGCGCCTCTTTTGCTATGTATCCCTCTTTTTACATAAAAAAATAAAAAGTTTAATAGCTCAGCTACAACCACGTAGTCATTTAGAATGGATACCCCCATGAAATGAAAGAGTGGGCACTGAAAGAGACAATGAAAATAAAGCAGAGTAGAACAGATGATAAATTAAGTGAAGGAAGATTTGACCAAATGGATAAGTTACTTACCTGTAATCCTAGTTCTCTTCCAGGGGTATCCTCATCAAAGTCATAAGCACTGAATATTCCCGCCCATGCGCGGGGACCCCGGAAATAATAAAAAAAAAAATATATATATATATATATATATATATATATAATTTTTTCACACTTCAATGGAGCCCCTATAAGGGAGGCTAACCAATGTAACAATAAAAAACTGCTTTTGCATTAGCATACTATAGAATATAGACCACAGGAGGACAATTATTACTTGAACACTTTTTAATGAGTAGACTAAAAAATGATCTGCAAAAGAGCAGGCATTGTTAGCCTACAGGCTGCATTGAAAACTAACAGTATAGAAAATGAAAGCAATTGTAACATAAAAACTGTCACCGTGCCTTTAAGGCAGCCATGACCTCCAGCTTCCCATCATGCCTCAGGGGTGACAGTTAGGTCAGTTGTTCTTTGCTGAGAACCGAGGGTCAGGACACAAAGATATAGCGTAACAAGTCTCATTTGCCTGGGGAGGCGGGTGGGTTGCTTATGACTTTGATGAGGATACCCCTGGAAGAGAACTAGGATTACAGGTAAGTAACTTATCCTTCTCTTCCAGGGGATCCTCATCAATAGTCATAAGCACTGAATCGAATAGCAAGCCCATCCTCCGCCTGCGGGTAAATGAGAAACAATGAGCCACAAACAATCAAAGCTTTTTTCAGCGTTGGAACACATTTCTCAAGGAGGCCTGGCCCAATTGAGTGTCCGCTCTGGTATCTGAGTCGAGACAATAGTGTCTTGTAAACGTATGCCTAGATCTCCAAGTGGCTGCTTTGCAGATTTCAGAAATCGGTACATTGTTAAGGAAAGCCGTTGTAGCCGCTTTTCCCCTAGTGGAATGAGCCTTGGGCCTAGACCAAAGTGGCTTTTGTGCTAACTGATAAGCCAGTCTGATACATGACACTATCCACCTGGAGATGGAACGCTTGGAGGCTGGAAAACCTGTTCTGATTGAACCGTAATTAACGAACAGTTGATCAGATTTCCTAATCATCTTAGACCTGTCCAAATAGAATTTCAAAACCCTTTTCAGGTCTAAAGAGTGAAGGGACCTCTCAGCTGGAGCAGAGGGATTAGGAAAAAAGGTAGGTAGTGAAATGGCTTGGTTGACATGGAAATCCGACACCACCTTCGGAAGGAAGGAGGGGTGGGTTCGCAAAACAACTCTATTGAGATGAAAAACTGTGTATGGTTCTTTCGAGCAGAGAGCCTGGATCTCGCTCACTCTGCGAGCTGAAGTAATCGCCACCAAAAAGGCTGCCTTCTAAGTTAGGTGCTGGAGGGTTGCCTTGTGGATAGGTTCAAATGGAGGACCCATCAGTTTAGAAAGAACCAGATTCAGCTCCCAGGGAGGCGAAGGTCGTCGAATAGGAGGGTAGACCTTCTTTAACCCTTGTAAGAAATCCTTCACTACCTGCATCTGAAAGAAAGAAGGCTGAGAAGGGGAGCGCCTGAAGGCCGTAATGGCAGCCAGGTGCACTTTTATTGAAGAGAATTTTAGACCTGCCTTAGCTAAGTGAAGTAGGTAAGGTAGAATCACATCCTCCTGCCCCTTGGTAGGGTTGTAATTATTTTGCACACACCACATATAAAAACGCTTCCATTTACAAGCATAAGAGTGTCTTGTGGAAGGCCTTCTTGCTTCTTTCAAGATGGTCATGCAGTCCTAAGGGAGTCCTAAATGGCCATATTGGAGGGCCTCAGGAGCCATGCTGCTAAGTTCAGTGATGGAAGGTTGGGGTGATGAATGCTCCCGTTCATCTTGGACAGCAGGTCGGGTCTGCACAGCAATCTCTTGTGTGGACGTTCTGACAGGTGCAGAAGGTCGGGGTACCACCACTGCCGTGGCCAGTCCGGAGCAATCAGAATCATCCTCGCCTCTGAGTGGGAGAGCTTGGTTACTACCTTCGGGATGAGAGGAAGGGGAGGAAAGGCGTACACAAATCCTCCTGACCAGTCGATCAAAAGGGCATTCCCTCTCGACCCTGGTCGGTAGAATCTTGAGGCGAAGTCGCGGCATTTTTTGTGTCGTCCGCGAACAGGTCGATGCTTGGGCGACGCCATTCTCGGAAAATGTCTTCGACGACTTTGTCGTTTAGAACCCAGTCCTGTTGGTCCTCGAAGTGACGACTGAGAGCGTCTGCTTGCGAATTCTGCTCCCCCGGTAGGTGTATTGCTGTTATTGTCAGATTCCTCGCAAGGAGCCAATGCCAGAGAGCTTGGGCTTCCAGAGATCGGGATCTCGACCGAGTCCCTCCCTGTTTGTTCAGATAGTACATGGTGGTCGTATTGTCGGTCTGTACTAGAATGGAGTTGGTCTGAATCGAAGGGAGGAAGGCCTTGAGGTCTAGACGCACCGCTCTCAGCTCCAGCATATTGATGTGATACAATTGTTCTTTTGTTGCCCATCGACCTTGAGTCTGGAGAGACCCCATGTGTGCTCCCCAACCCTGGAGGGAAGCATCCGTGATTAACGATTGAGAGGGAGGTGTCTGTTGGAATGGAACCCCTACCAGCAGTTTTTCCTGTCGCATCCACCATGGAATCAATGCTCTGGTTGCTTTCAACAGATGCATCCTGTCGTACCACCGAGCCATTTGCTGATCCCACTTGTCCTCCAGATCCTGCTGCAAAGGACGCATCCTCAGCCTGGCGTTGGGGACAAGAAAAATGGAGGATGCCATCCACCCTAGGAGAGAGGCAACCTGACGGACCGAAGGTAAACTGCTGCGCAGAATCTTCTCGCATTTCAGAGTGATAGATGACAGTCTCTCCTCCGAAGGAAACACTTTTCCTATTTCGGAGTCTATTGTCGCCCCCAGATAGTGTATTCTCTGTGTGGGATGCTGAGTTGATTTTTCGAAGTTGACGTGGAGACCCAGCCGTTGGCAAAGGTCTAGACATTGCTGTTAGTGGTTCCTCACGCTCTGGGGAGAAGGACCTTTCAGAAGCCAGTCGTCGAGATATGGATAAACAAAGATGCCTTTGCACCGTAGAGGGGCTGCTACTACTGCCATGCACATTGTAAACATTCGAGGGGCCGAATTCAGCCCGAAGGGCAGGACTTTGAACTGATAATGGGTCGATCCCACCAGAAATCGCAGAAACTTTCTGTGATGTGGACTGACTGGGACATGAAAGTATGCATCCTCCAGATCCAGCGAACATATCCAATCTCCTTGTTGTAGACGGGGATATATTTGATGGAGAGCCAACATGCGAAACTTCTCCTTTCTGATGGACTTGTTGAGGGCCCGAAGATCCAGGATAGGCCTGTACTCTGATTTCCGACCTTTTTTCTTCACTAGGAAGTACCGTGAATATACCCCTCGACCTTGCTGTGATATAGGAACCTCCTCGATGGCTGATTTTCGCAGGAGGGTGGATACTTCCTGCTGTAGTATATGCAGCTGGTGGCACGTAGTTTTTACTGGAGGGATTGTGGGAGGTCGATAATGAAAACGTAGAGAGTACCCATTCTGCAGCGTACACAACACCCATTGGTCTTTTGTGATGTTGCTTCACTCTTCCAGCTGGTTGGCTATACTTCCCCCCCACTGGAGTGGGAAACGGCGATGGGGAAGCGGACACTCATTGCTTCGATGGAGTTTTTACTGAGGCAGCAGATTGACGAGGGGCTCCTATCCCTCTAGGAGCACGACGTCCCTGATCGTGGGATTTCGATTGGCTCTGCTGATGCTGGTGCCTCTGCCACTGAGGGGTTTGAACCCTCTGATGGAAGGGTCGATCATATGGCCTGTATCGACGTCTGTACTCCTCCTTTCTTTCAAGCCCTACCGCATTCAGGGTATCAAGCTCCGTCTTCATCCTCGCCATCTCCTCATCCGTGTGAGTGCCAAACAAGGAGGACCCTGAGAAAGGGAGGTTGAGGATCCGAGACTGAGCTTCAGGTTTTAGCGCAGTTAGTCGGAGCCAGGATGACTGTCTGGCACAGATTCCGTGTGCATAGGAGTGCGCAGACAGCGTCGCTCCATCAGCTGCGGCGCTGATAACTTGATTTGCCACCAAGCTTCCTTCCTGCAATATCTCCTCAAAGTCCCTGCGGTCTTCTTTGGGTAGTTTTTCTGTAAACCTTGGAAGTGAGTCCCACAAGGATCTGTCATAACGCCCTAATAGCGCTGAGGCGCTGGAGACCTTCAACATGAAGGCTGACGTGCCGCAGACTGTTCTCCCCCACGAATCCTGTGCTCTGCTCTCCTTATCGGGAGGGACTGTTAATGAGGAGGTCACTGCATGTGTCTTTTTTGCAGCTGCTATTATTACAGAGTCAGGAGGTGGGTCAGATCAAAGAAATAATGGATCTTCCTCCATAGGCTTGTATTTCTTCAGGATCCTCGCTGGCACAATTTTGAGCGTTACAGGTGTAAGAAAAGTGTCCATCACCGGCTGGAGGAGCCCCGGCACCAAGAGTAACAATGGTCTGGCTGCTGATCTTCGATGTAAAGTTTCAAAAATCACTGAGGATGAACTCTGCTGGGTAGGCATAACAATGTTCAACTTTGTTGCCCCTCTGGCCAGAACATCCTGAAAAGTACGGACGTCATCCACCGGAGAGACCCTCGACGGTGGGCTGTCTGTAAGCGTAGGAGAGTAGTCCCTCTTTGAAGACTGTGTAGAAGAGGGTGAACGTGTCGGCGACCTGATCCTTCTCCTATGACCTCAAGACGTAGATCTCCTTCTCGAGGAAGGTGCAGGAGTAAGTGTGTGGTCTTGACCCCTTGATGGAGTAGTAGGAGAGAGAGATCTACAGCTTGTACCAGCCGGGCCAGAGGAGACCTGTGTAGAGGGCTGGAGTAATCCGGAGTACCTCGTGCTTGCACTGTTCCGGATTTCTGCCAGTGATGCAGAGACCACCTAGGAGAGAGGTGCATAGATGGAGATTTCTGCCTCTCTTCTCGTGCAGGAGCCTCAGAGCGTGAAAGGAGATGTACAGGTGAAGACGCTGGACTGCTCGAGGTCGAGATAATCACCTCCGGTGACCTTGAAGACGATGACGAAGTGCGTCTTGAACCCGTGTGATGGGTCGAAGCCGACTGGCGAGAGTGTCTCGACGTTGAACGTGGAGTCACTGTGTTCTGAACCAGTGCTGGTGATTTTGTTCTCGACGTCTGTGGTGGTGACGGAGAAATGCTCACTGGGCGTGAGGAGGACCTAGCTCGATGTCTCGACGTTGAGCGATGAGTCTTCGGCGTTGACCGTTCTCTCGGAGTAGAACTGTGCCCCGACGTCGACCGCCGCCTGGTTGACTACGACGGAGGAGGTGTTCGTCTCGACGTCGAACGTCCTTGAGTTGACGCTGACGGAATCCCCTGTCTTGACGCCGAGCGCCCGTGAGGTAGCGCCGACAGAGTCTTGTGTCTCGACGTCGACCGCCTCTGCGACAAAGTTTTGTGCCTCGACGTCAAATGCTGGGAGGACGTCGATGGAGTCTTATGTCTCGACGTCGATCCTCTACGCAAAGACGGAGACTTGTGTCTCGACGTCGAACGTCTGAGAGAGGACGCCGACGGAATCTCATGCCTCAACGTCGAACCAACGCTGACGGAGACCTACTCCTCGACGTCGAGCGTCGCCGGGTTGACGCCAACGGAGGGTCTGTTACCTGATGACTCAACGTCGAAACTGTCGTCTTCGATCTTGGTGTCGATTGGGGAGAGTGTCTTTTTCTTTACGAGGTGATTTCGGCGCCAAAGGTTTCGGCTCCGAGTGTTTGGGCTTGGTCGGAAGAGTTTCGGACTGACATCGTTATCAGCTCCTTAGTGTGTTTAATAGACAGGACAACTGTACTTTCCCGATAACTTTCATTGGTGTAAAATGCATTTGGAAAAAAACGAAACTATTAACGAGTCTAACAAAATAAATCAGGCATCCTCCGCTTAGTTTGGGAGTGTTGGAACGTGAGAATCCAGTGAAATATGGAGGTCATCTCCCTCGACATGCCATCAATTAAGCACTACATTTACAGCTTTAGGCATGTCACTTACAAATCATCGACATCATGCGTTTAAGTCTAATTAGTTTAACTGAAGCCAACAGACCCTTCATCATTAAATGCATTAAAGTGCTTGGTACACGGCTCCCCTGGCTAGGTTTGACGGCTCCCCAGGGAGCCACGGTGCACAGTTTGGGAACCACTGGCCTACAGGCTGCATTGAAAACTAACAGTATAGAAAATGCTCCGAGTGTTTGTCCTTGGAGGGTTTCGGTTCCGAGTCTTTGGCCTTGGAAGGCTTCGGCTCCGAGCCTTCAGGCTTGGCAGGTTTTGGCTCCGAACCTCTCAGTGTGGAAGGTTTCGGGTCCGAGCCTTTCGGTGTCGAAGGTATGTTGACCAATGGATGCTTGGTCTTATGTCTTGATGCCGAAGGTGTCGGTTCGACATCAGAGTGGGGCTGGCTCGAGCCAGAGCCAGAAGGCTTCTCTTTTTGTTTCGGATCCAGGCCGGAGGGCAGGGCAATCGGAAACTTTTTGTTGGTGCCGACCTGAACCCGAGGGCGAAGGAGGGACCGGAGCCTTTGTCTTATGTTGAATGGGCACAGGGGGATCTGTACTCACGGTACGCTGACCCGGAGTGGTCTTCTTCTTCTTCCATGTCGGAGTCGACCACGGAGATCTGCTCTTCTTCCCCTTGAGCTGGGTGTTGGGTATCGGAATCTTCGCCGAAGATGTCCGGAACAGAGTCGCTCTGATTTTGCATCGCGTGGCGTCGAGCCCGACGATCATGAAGTGTCTTTTTCGATCGGAATGATCGATGCGTTGCAGTCCATCTCGTCGTGTTCCGGGTACAAGCAGAGATTGCACACTTCATGCAAGTCGGTGCATGGAAATTTAGCACGACACCCGGGACATAGCTTGAACGGAGTCCGTTCCATCGACTGCTAGCGCGGTCGGCACGCGTAGGCCCGACGGCCTGCCACGAGTTTTCCGATAGAAAGTTTTTCGAAGTGAGACTATGCGCGTTGAATGAGGAACCGCGATCGATAACAATACCGTCGAGGGTAATGAATTGCGCGTCGAAGGGGTCCGAAAAGGGTACCGAACCGGAGCACAGCAATACACATCCGAACCCGATGGCGGAAAAAAACAATCTAAGGATGGAGTCGATGCCCATGCGCACTATCACCAAAAGGAGGAGTCACCTACCTCGTGACTACAAGACTTCTTCGAACAAAAACAAAGTGCAAACATCCGGGCTCAACACCAGATGGCGATCTATGCTAAAGCATATGATCTACAGCTCATATGCCTCGAACATATGTTTTCATATATATTTTTTATTATTTCCAGGGTCCCCGCGCATGGGCGGGAATATTCAGTGCTTATGACTATTGATGAGGATCCCCTGGAAGAGAAGGAGGTAATTTATGAACAAATTATTACACCTGCCAGATACAATGCAAACATAGCAGATATGATGGTGAGAAAGGATAGGGTATATTATTGTACAACTTGTTGACAAAAGAGACCCAATTTAAATGGGTGGAGGAACAGACATAAGGAATCTTGACTGAATAAGAAAAAGAAGTCGAATTTTCTGGTAGCGCAATGAGAGACGGTAAATGTTATGCTTAATAATCCACAGGGAACCGTTTTAGTCCTTCTCAAAACTAGCATTAAACGATGTAGAAGGGAAACTCGAGACCTCGCATGGCGTTGGCCCACTGCCAAATAGCCCCGTATGATGGGGGCATGGGAATGGTAAATCTATACCTTTATTATATTGCCACACGTATGTTGGTGACCAATGAGTGGATGTCAGGAGGGTGGGCGGATCCGGTGTACCAGTTGGAGCTTGAAGGGCTGGGACTCCCACAGATCCAAGCAATGCTTTATGGCTCTCAGTCCCACAGCGTATCCCTTCTGTCACCAGATCTGTCCTCCTGGCATGGCGCTCCGCCCTTCGTTTCACCCTATGGGAGAACAAATTGACACTACAAACACTCCTGTGGCAGGGCACGTGGGTGGGTGAAGTGGCGCGGCTTAAGGGATTCCAGAAGTAGGACCTTGTTGGTATCTCCGAAATCGGGGACGTCTGGAGGGGAGGTCAACTCCGTACATTTCAGGACCTCCAACACAGATACTCACTTAACACCACACAATTTCACAAGTACCTGCAGCTCCGGCATGCGCTCGCGACACACATACCCGACACCACGCTCCCAGAGTTCAGCCCCCTTGAAGCGAAGATACTTATGGGGGAATTGGGACAAGGAGGGGTCTTCCAGATCTACAAATCCCTCATCATCAACTCCCCCAACACGCTGAACCACCTATGGGCCCGATGGGAGGGTTGGCTGGGCCCAATAGAGGACGATGACTGGAGGGACGCTCTTATGGCCCCCCCCGGGTGATCACCATTTCAGCTAGACTGAGACTAATCCAACTTTACTAATTCCATTGTGCATACCTCACCCCAATCAGGTTACATCGAGCCTGATGTCTGCCTGCCCCGAGATGCCCCCGTTGTGCGGAAGAGCCCGCAGACTTTTACCATTGATTTGGTTCTGCGCCCCCATATCAAAATACTGGGAGGATGTGGTTGGGGAGCTGAACGTGACCTTGGGATGGGAGGTTCCACGTACGCCCCAGGTTGTGCTCCTAGGGATCCTGGAGGGTATAGGAGGCTCTAGGGCAGACAGGGCCTTCTTGGGTACGGCCTTTGTGGTGGCTAAGAGGGACATTGCTGCAAACATGGAAGAGTTCCACCCCCCCCTACAATTGCCCAATGGTGGAGGGGCTTGGACTGGTGCGCCTCGCAGAAACAGCCAGTATACGTGGCTCGGGGATGCCCAAAGAAATACAAACGTGTGAGGGGCAAGTGGTTGGGTCGGCTGGGTTGATAAGGGGAGGTGGGGGCTGGGGTCTCTCCAACTCTGATCCTTCCCTTGGCTACATATGTGTATTAATAAGTTTTGTTAAGTTTTAAGCGGGTGTGTCGCCTGGCATTTCATACGTGTTCTGAGTCAAGCATCCGCAATTCATGTACAAGTACTGTTGTGTCTTTACACTGTCTGTTAAAACCCAATAAAATTTGAATATAAAAAAGTTTAAAAAATGATGTAGAAACCGAATAGCAATTACTGTACTAATCTTTGGTTTTGGAATGTTTGTTATCAACGTTTTTTCTATCACAAGCCAAAATGGAAATATGCAATTGGTTATATGCAAAAATGTAATAAAGCAAATTAAAGAATAAACACAAAGCACGCTTGTCCAAGTCTGACAATCAACTTCCGGTTTGCAGCTACCTGAAGGGGTGCATTTACTTTCTAAAGCCAATCGTCCAGCCAGGAAGATGTGGGCACCTTAACGGCACAGATGCACTAGCATCACCTCCCAGACTTTGGTAAAAAACCACAACAAATGGTAAAGTGGCATTTCTCTTCACCCGCCTCAAAATGCAAGAACTACCCGAGGCAACACTTGATATACACAAAAGTATAGGTAGGTATCAGGGAGTGCCACAGAGACTAGGCAGTTATCTACCTCAAAGGTCATGTATCATTTGCATAAGTCACCACATAGAACCTTTCCTTCTTGAAAAAAATATTTACAAATCTCAAGTCTAAAGAAGAAAATAGACCACCTTCTTTGTCTTCTTTGGTACCACAAAATATTTATAGTAATACCACAATCCTTTGTGTAGTACAAACGAAAAAGTTATTTACCTTTAGTAATGCTCTTTCTAGCATACACACTAACTGCAGATTCCTCGCCTTTGAATATTCTCAGGTGCCAAACTGGCTCAGTCCTGAGGTTAACAGGTTAATAGGGCCCATGCACAAACGCTCCCATTTTTAAGTGTTCCCATTTAAAGTTGACATCTTTTTAGAGTATGACTTTTAGCACATTTTGCTTGCGTGCGATAGTGTACTCAGAAAGTGTTTTGCTTACAAATACATTTATTTGTAGGCACATTATCATACCATTATACACTTTGTCCAAGGACCGAGTACACTGCGCAGACTGCTCTTGCATATTGTTGTCTGTTCGGAGACAGCTTTGAATTTGTAGAATCAACAACAGCTGGATCTCAACTCAGGCACAGTATGAATGGGTCCAGTTTTCATTGTATAAACTGCCCCAAGCCTTTCTTTGGCAGAGGAGCATTTCCATGGATTGCTATGGCCACCCGTAACTGAATTTTAACCCAGCTGAATCTCATCACTATCCTGAGAGGGACAGAGGCCTGTTCTACACTAGACTGGTTTCCGCATGAAACACGCACATAGGTAAAGGGGGAGTTATACCACTCCCAGGTATCTGCCAGAACCGCATTAACCCTATGCTCTCAAGGATAGCTAGTCTCAGGTAGGAGTACATTTAGATGTATTCATATAATCAATGCAATAATCATAATGGCTGAATTATTCATCTTTCTCACCTTTCTTGTAATGCTGTTTACCAGGCTTTGTTTCCTTTTACTAATCATTGCAGCGCACATATTTTACACAAGAATCCAATTGCTTCAATAAATGTTTGAAATGCCAATTTGTGTATTTCTTGTGTCTCCCTTTTCATGAGATAACAAAAGGGTAGATCTGTGTCCACGATTTCCTTAGAGGAATTAGGGTTGTCATGTTCTGAGGTTGCAGACACCATCAACCACCCTGTAAGGTTTAGGGGTCCAGATGGTGCACTGTGAGCTAGCCAGGAACTAGGTCAACATATTCTGATGGTATGAGTGGACGTAGTCCCCATAGTTTTTATGCTTATGTTTCCCAAACACACAGTCTTGTTGAATTAGTAGGAACCAAACAACCGCTCCAGAAACTAATAAAGCAGTGCTTCTGCTCACCACTAGGTGGCCAGGTGGCGCACTACCCCAACATTATTACACTCTGGCAGTGACGAACCAAGCCACATGTAAGTGACACCCATGTGCCCCGATGTCAGTTTCTTTAACAGGCTTATCCATGCCCTCAGTAATGGTGACCATCAGGAAATAGGAAGGACCAGTGTGAATATTGCTAAATTGAGACCTTGTTAGATGGAAAAAAATTTAGACCTTTTTAAATGGAAAAAGGAAACCATTCCACAGAAGGGGGAGGTGAGAGGGCAGTGAAGAATCTGCAGTTAGTCAGAGTACCAACTGGAAACAGCGTTACCAATGGTATACACCTTCTTCTTGTGTGGATACTGTAATTAAAGAGTCCTCATCTTGTGAACTGATATCTCAGAAGTACTACGACCACCACCCACCCCACAGCACCCATAGTGCCCCCACCTCAAGGTAGTAGGGGGGGCTACGGGTCGGTCTTTCGATCGGACAGGCTTGGCGTGTAACAATACGCGAAACCGGCGGGGGAGTTTACCATGGACTCCATGTGCGCTGACAAGGGCAGCCGGCCACTACATACAAGTGTTATTCAAATCAACTTGTTTTTGTGAATGCGGTTGCAATATATCGGAGGCCCCATGCTTGACTCTCACATATAAATAATCCTGGAAGGGCAGTGTCTATCTTGAATACGTTGGATGGCCGAAAAAAATCCACATTATGGAATAATATATCTTGGTTTATTTGATATTTCTCGGATTAATACAGTGCGGCAACTTTTTAGAATAGACGTATAACTCCAGGATCTGTTACATGTATCTGCCTTGAAAAAGTCAAGAGGGACGAAACACGTGTTGGCTGATGTTTCGCTGAAGGAGTTGTTTCCTCAGAATAAATCTACTTTGAACGGAAACTGGATCGTATTATTCTTGAGAATAAGCTATTGCCTGGACTTTGATACCATTTATGTTGTATAAACATTACAAGAACATATAATTAATATTAAGCAGGTGATTGTATGTACAATTATCCAATACTACTGTGGATCAAGAAACTGTTTAAGAGAGTGCTGGGTGTAGTTCCATCATGTGGTCTTTGGAATGGTTCAGATCAAAAAAGTTCTACAGGAGCCAGCGAGCAAAGTGCCCAACCTGATGGACCTGATTGTCAAGGTAATAGTGCTTTGCGAACATGTGCACTGATGCCCACGTAGCAGACTGACAGATATCCAGGACAGGCACGTTATGTCCCAAAGCAGTGGTAGCAACCTTGGCTCTGGTGGAATAAGTACTCAGACCTTCTGGTAGCTACTTCTTAGCCAAGATGAGCTTAATATAGAGGAGTATCCGTCATGATATGGTCCGCTACTGCACCTCCTTGCCTTTCTTTGCTCCAGAGATCCCCATGAAGAGCTGATGGTCTACCCGATGGTTCTTTGTATGATTGATATGCAAGCTCAGTGCTCTTTCAGGGTCTAAGCAGTGAAGTCTCTCCTCCTCTTTCAAGGGATGAGGTGGAGAAAAGAACATCGGAAGAGTGATAGCTTGTACCACTTGAAAAGTCATCATTATATTCAGCAGGAACGCAGGTGGGATCTTTGACACCAGTTTGACCAGAAAAAAGGTGATATAAAGCAGCTGGACCGAGGGGGCATGAAGCTCAATCACGCAACAGGTTGATGTTATTGCAACCAAAACAACCATGTTCAAGCTCAAGAGGCGTAATGGACGACTGTGCATGGGCTCAAAAGGGGTATACATTAGGAAAGTGAGAACCAAATGTATGTCCCACTGTGACATTAACAAAGGGTTTTGGCAGAAAAATGTTACAAACCTTTACGAAATCTCATCACAATCAGTGATTTGAACAAGGATTGCTCGTCCAGCAAATGTAAAAAGGCTGAAAGGTAACCACTACAAAGTGTGCACTGCAAGTCACTGCTGGGCCACAGATAAAACAAATAAGACATCTGACAGTTTGGCCTGCAACAGGTCCATCTGGCAGATGCTGCACCAAGCCACACACCTATCCCAGCACCCAGTGTACACCGATTTCGTGGAAGGGAACCTGGTTGCCAAAATTACATCAATGACTTCGGAAGGAAGAATAAAGGAAACCAACTGCTGTAGATCAATCTCCACAGATGGAGGTGCAGATTGCACAGACCTCAAAAATCAAAGAAGAACTGGTATAAGTAACCCTGAATGGGCTAGATGCATAAATATGTTCTGCGAAGGAAAAAAAGAGAAGCCTTTGAAGAAAAGAACGGTTTAGAAGAGGAATCAAGTTCCTGACGAACCACTCTAGAAGAAAAGGAAAACAAAGGGTCAAAGACCCTCGCTAAAAGATTTAAACAACAGTCAGCACACAGAACAATTAGTCTATGGTGAGGGCTGAAGAATAAAAGGGATAGACAGGTAGAGGCCATGGCGATAGGTGACCTTGAAGAGCAGTGCATGTGGTAACAAGAAGGGACAAGTAGGTCCCCAAAGTAAAAAGATTGACATTGGTCTGCAAGATGAAGCAGCCATAGAGCCCAAGGGCGACAGTACAAGAGACCAAGCCCTTGAATTGCAACATCATCCCAATTCCTCAAATGAAATAATTATATATATATATATATATATATATATATATATATATATATATATATATTATCTACTGGCGGTTGCCAGTAGATAGTTATAGTTGGGACCTATTTTCCATAGGAAATCCGCAACTTTCTATTTGCAATAACGTTTGCGCCGGTTGACGAATCTTCGCGAAAGCTTCCAACTTGTTGGGGCGCTCCGGTCCGCTCCTATCCTGAAAGTCTCGGGGTGATTCGTCAAGCGGGGGCCAAGAAAAAGGGGGTCCCAAAACGCGTTTTCCCCATTCATTTTTCCATAGGAACCTTTCATCGCAGCTACAGCCCGAACTGCTGAACGGAATTACACCAAATTTGGAAAAGAGGTAGCCCTTGGTTCAGTGTCGTGCCTTTTGCTTAAATGGTGTAAATCCGTTCAGTAGTTTCTGAGAAAATCATAAGTAAAGTCACATATATATCTATGGCCGAGTAGGGTCCGCGTACCCTCCCGATCACGAGCTGCATGCTAATTGGCTGTCAAGTGGCTGTCAACACTCCAAATCAGGAAGTGTTGGCAGCCATTTTATCCCTCGGTAGAACCGAGGGACAGAAACAAGTGCGCAAAGCGCAAAGGGAGCAGGGTAGAAACACCCTGACCCCTAGGTCTGCTCAGGGGTCCCACAAGGACCCCTGGGCAGAAAAAGCACCCCCGGGGCTTTAAAAATAATGGTGCGGGAGGGCTCTTGGCCCTCCCGCAGCCCCGGGACCGCCACCCCCGGGGCTTCTTTTTATTTAAAAAAATTACCTGTGTGGGGGCTTGAGCCCCCACACGCCCGGGACCGCCACCTCCCGGGGCACTAAAAATTTCAATATGGGGGTCCATTACGGACCCCCAGAGCCCGGGGACCACCACCTCCCGGGGCTTTGTCGATGGAGGGAGGGGGCCACGCGGCCCCTCCTGGAGCCTGTAATGGCCCTGGGGACCGCCACCCCCAGGGCCGGCTCCTGCAGTGTCCCGGGTGCCTACCCCGGGACACTGTAGTTGCTATGACAGGACCGGAGCCTCGCGGCTCCCGTCCTGTCATAGCAAACTGCTTGGATATTGAAGCGAGAGCAGAAACCTGCTCTCGCTCCAATATCCAAAGCAAATTGCTTTCCACATGGGGAGCTGCATGTTAGCAGCTCCCCATGTGGAAAGCTATGCCGGCTCCCGCAGGAGGCGGGGAGCCGGCAGGGTCCGTGGGGAGTTGGGGTCCCCACAGACCCCAAAGGATAGGGCCAGCCCCGGGGGATGGGGTCCCCGGGGCAAGTAGTGGCCCGGGAGGGGGGCCACGCGTCCCCCTCCCCAAAAATAATTTAAAAAAATTATAAAAAATAAAGGCCTGCCCCGGGGGATGGGGTCCCCAGGGCAAAAGGAGGCCTGAGGAGGAGGGCCACGCAGCCCCCTCCATAAAAATATATTTAAAAGTGTGGCCATGCCCCGGGGATGGGGTCCCGGGGCCGGATTCGGCCACGGGAGGGGGCCACGCGGCCCCCTTCCCGTTTAATTAAAAAAAAAAAAAGGGGTAAGGCCCTGGGGGATGGGGTCCCCAGGGCCCAAAAATAGGAAAAAGGAAGGGGGCCACACAGCCCCCTTCGAGGGGAATCCATCGGGTTGCAGGCCCCGCCCCCTTCCTTTACCACTCTGCAAACGCGCCCCTGGCGCGTTTGCAGATGAGGAACGAATTCCCCTTAAATACTGGGGGTCCCTGGGGGCCAACTAGCCCACCAGGAACCTCCAGTATGCGCCAGGGGCTGCGTTGCAGAGAGGTGTACAGAGGCCACGCCCTTTTACACCTCTCTGCAACGCAGCTCTGTGGCGCTTTGGAAGGTTCATGGTGGGCTACTTGGACTCCAGGGACCCTCAGGATTCAAGGGGACTTAATCCCCCAACTTAAAACGCGCCACGGGGCGCGTTTGCACAGTGGTGAAGGGAGGGGCGGGGCTTCAGGTGACATGTGTGCAAACAGGCCCCGTGGCGTGTTTTAAGATGGGGAATTAAATCCTCTTCAATCCTGAGGGTCCCTGAGGGCCAACTAGCCCACCACGTACCTCCAGTAAGCGCCACGGAGCTGCGTTGCAGAGTGTTGTAAAAGGGGCGTGGCCTCTGAACACCTCTCTGCAATGCAGCTCTCTGGCGCATACTGGAGGTACCTGGTGGGCTAGTTGGCCCCTAGGGACCCTCGGGATTGAGGAGGAATTAATTCTCCAACTTAAAACGCGCCACAGGGCGTGTTTGCAGACATGTCACCTCAGGCCCCACCCCTTCCTTCACTCATTGTGCAAATATTCCTCTAAAATCAGCCGAACTACGAATTCCGAGTTACTCACCTGTTATCAGGAGAGACCTCAGTGCTGCATCTTTGAACCCAGTACTGATCCTGAAAAGTAATTTTAACCGTACTTACCAGTAACTTGAATTTCCTTCCATAGGATATCATTGCCTGCTTTTGCAGAAAAAGTTTCTAAGTGTCGATTTTTGAAACTTACAAATATTCCTCTAAAATCAGCAGAACTACGAATTCCGATTTACTCACCTGTTATCAGGAGAGACCTCAGTGCTGCATCTTTGCGCCCAGTACCGATCCTGAAAAGTAATTCTAACCGTACTTACCAGTAACTTGAATTTCCTTCCATAGGCTAACATTGACTGGTTTCACTTGGAAATTCTTCTAAGTGTGGAGTTTTGGAACTTTATAATATTCCTCTAAAATCAGCCGAACTACGAATTCCGATTTACTCACCTGTTATCAGGAGAGAACCCAGTGCTGCATCTTTTAGCCCAGCACTGACCTTGAAAAGTAATTCTAACCGTACTTACCAGTAACTTGAATTTCCTCCATAGGCTAACATTGACTGGTTTCACTTGGAAATTCTTCTAAGTGTGGAGTTTTGGAACTTTATAATATTTCTCTAAAATCAGCCGAACTATGAATTCCGATTTACTCACCTGTTATCAGGAGAGAACCCAGTGCTGCATCTTTTAGCCCAGCACTGACCCTGAAAAGTAATTCTAACCATACTTACCAGTAACTTGAATTTCCTTCCATAGGAATCCATTGTCTGGTTTTCAGCAGAAAAGTTTCAAAGTGTCGATTTTCACAAACTACAAATATTCCTTAAAAATCGCCTGTGTGACTTAAACGCATTCTTTCAACTGTTTACAGGAGATGCACCAGTGCTGGATCCAGGATCCACCACTGAGTAAGAAAAAGTAACGATAACACTACTTACCTGCTAAGTGAATTTCCTCCCATAGGATAACATTGGTGATTCTATATGAAATAAGTTTCTAAGTGTCAACTTTTAAAATACAATAATATTCCTTAAAAATCACTACTGTAACCAAAACGCTTTTACTCAACTGTTTACAGGAGATGTCCCAGGACTGAATCTAGGATCCAGTCCTGTGGTTAGAAAAGTAATCCATAAAGTAACTAACTGCATTTAACTAGAAATTCACATTGAGCTCAATGTTGCATTGTGTTTGAAATTGTGTTGCCCATTGCAACAACTGTAACGACTGTACTTAAAAGTCTATTGCCTATTTGCAAAGTATTTAAACTAAAGTAATTCATTCTGAGAAAGTATATTTTGTAATGTAATGTATAATGTAATTACAATGTAATTTAAAAAATAAAATATCTAAAAATAGTTTTAAAAAATGTAGTAAATCAGTATCAAAAAAAAAATATATAACAATTAATACATTTAAAAATTGTCATTTACAAAACCTTTGAAATTCACTGAAAAAAACCATAGGTGTCAGACATGTTATAGTTAGGAATTAGCATTTAAAAACCTTTGAAATTCACTGAAAAAACCATAGGTTTTAGGGACAGTTATAGTTAGTTGGACATTGCACTCGTACAAAACCCGTGAAATTCCCCGTTATAGTTAGTTCAGCTAACTATAACTCGCGCCCCGCAATGCACTGCTGATGACGTCACATATTACATCACTCATGACATGGTCAGTGACATCACTGATGACATCACTGATGACATCTCAAATGACATCACTGATGACATCACTGATGACATCATCCACGTGATAATCTGATGCACCTCCTCACACCCTAATATAACCTTTGATACACCCACTCTAAATTACAGACTGCCATTCGCAAAACCATAGGCACTCCAACACCAATAACTACATACCCACTCACTGATTCTTAGGTCTACACACACATCCACTCACTCACCCGTACAGTCACTCATACTTACGGTCACTCAGTACAGGACTATCATATGCACTCATACTCCTATATAGACACTCACACACCGCCACTCATCCATAGAGGTACTCACACACCTAGTCAGTCATGCAAATAATTATTCACACTGCCATTTACTCACCTATACAGTCATACACACACCAGCTCACTTACTCATACAAATACTAGCACATTCTTACGCTCTTATACAATCACTGATACAAGCACACACTCATACATACAGCCACTCTCACAATCACACACTCTCACTTATAACCATTTATATACTCCAACACACATATATACTGCCTTTCACATATGTAGTTACTCACACATGTACCACTGGGACATACATTCACTCACTAACACACTCTTAAACACACTTACCCACCCATACAGTCTATCACAGATGCACTCTTGAAACCATCCACCCAGTGAATCACCCACTCACACATCTATGAACAGAGTCGCACACACCCCACCCACACAAACACTCAGGCACCCATACAGATACTCAGACAACCAATCAATAACTCATATAGACACTCATGTAGCTATTCACAAACCCATGCAGCCACTTACACAGCAACAGACAGACGGATACAGACATTCACCCAGTTTAGTCACTAACCCATGCATTCAGTAAGATACGTTTAATCACTCACTTATAGAGTTAGTCACGCACCTACTAAATCATCCATACAGACACTTATACACCCACTCATTCTTCAATACGCCTTTCCCTATATATATTAAAAATATTTAAACTTTACAGAAAGACACAGTCACTGCATGATGTCATCAGTGATGTCATTTGAGATGTCATCAGTGATCAATCAATCAATCAATCACAGAATTTGTAGAGCGCACTACTTACCCGCGAGGGTCTCAAGGCGCTGGGGAGAGGGAAAGGGGGGGGGATGCTGCTACTGGTCGAACAGCCAGGTCTTGAGTAGCCTCCTGAAGGTCAGCAGGTCTTGGGTCTGTCGTAGGCTTAGTGGAAGGGTGTTCCAGGTCTTGGCGGCGAGGTGTGAGAAGGATCTGCCGCCGGTGGTTGTTCTTCGAATGCGAGGGACGGTGGCGAGGGAGAGGTCGGCGGAGCGGAGCTGGCGGTTGGGGACGTAGAAGAAGAGTCGTCTGTTGAGGTAGGCTGGGCCAGTTTTGTGGAGTGCCTTGTGTGCGTGGATGAGGAGTTTGAAGGTGATCCTCCTGTCGACGGGGAGCCAGTGCAGGTTCCTCAAGTGGGGGTGATGTGGCTGTGGCGTGGTACGTCGAGGATCAGTTGTGCGGAGGCGTTTTGTATGCGTTGCAGTCGCTTGATGAGCTTGGCCGGGGCTCCCGCGTGAGGCGTTCCCATAGTCCAGTCTGCTACTGACGAGGGCCTGGGTGACTGTTCTTCTTGTGTCTGTCGGGATCCACCTGTAGATCTTGCGAAGCATGCGGAGGGTGTTGAAGCAGGAGGAGGAGACTGCGTTGACTTGCTTGGCCATGGAGAGCGTTGAGTCGAGGATGACTCCCAGGTTGCGTGCGTGGTCGGTGGGTGTCGGGGCTGCTCCCAGCGTCGTTGGCCACCAGGAGTTGTCCCAGGCTGAGGGGTTGGAGCCGAGGATGAGGACCTCCGTTTTGTCCGTGTTCAGCTTTAGTCGGCTGATCTTCATCCAATCGGCGACGGCCTTCATTCCTTCATGGAGATTGGCTTTGGCGGCGAGGGGGTCCTTGGTGAGGGAGAGGATCAGTTGAGTGTCGTCGGCGTAGGAGATAATGTTGAGGTCGTGTTGTCTGGCGATGCGTGCGAGCGGGGCCATGTAGATGTTGAACAGTGTTGGGCTGAGGGACGATCCCTGGGGTACGCCGCAGATGATCTCGGAGGCTTCGGATCGGAAAGGTGGGAGGCGGACTCTCTGGGTTCTGCCGTCGAGGAAGGAGGTGGTCCATTCCAGGGCCTTGTCTCGGATCCCTGCGTCGTGGAGGCATGCGCGTAGAGTGCGGTGGCAGACAGTGTCGAAGGCGGCGGAGAGGTCCAGCAGGATGAGGGCTGCGGTCTCACCATTGTCCAGCAGGATCCTGATGTTGTCGGTGGCGGCGATGAGGGCAGTCTCAGTGCTGTGGTTGCTGCGGAACCCCGATTGGGATGGGTCCAGGATGCTGTTTTCTTCGAGGTATCGGGTTAGCTGTTTGTTGACGATCTTCTCGATGACCTTGGCTGGGAACGGAAGCAGAGAGATGGGCCGGAAGTTCTTGAGGTCTCTCGGGTCCGCCTTGGGTTTTTGAGTAGGGCGTTGATCTCTGCGTGTTTCCAGCTCTCTGGGAAGGTCGCGGTCTCGAAGGAGAGGTTGATGATGTTGCACAGGTGGGGTGCGATGGAGCTGCTGACTTTGTTGAAGATGTGGTGCGGGAAAGGGTCTGACGGGGAGCAGGAGTGTATTGTGCTCATGGTCTTGATGGTGTCCTCGATGTTCACGCTGGCCCAGGCTGGCAGGGGGTCGTGGTCGATGGTGTGTGGCGGGTCTGGTGCATCGATCTTAGTTGGGGTTGTCTGGGTGTTGAAGCTGTCGTGGATGTCGGCGATCTTGCGGTGAAAGAAGGTGGCGAGGGAATCGCACAGGGGTTGCGACGGCGGGATGTCGTTGGTGTTGGAGCTGGGATTGGAGAGTTCCTTCACGATGTTGAAAAGCTCCTTGCTGTTGTGTGCGTTGTTGTCGAGGCGGTCTTTGAAGGAGATTCTCTTGGCGGACCTGATGAGGTGGTGGTGGTTACGGATGGCGTCTTTGTGGGCTGTGTGGCTGTCCGGTGTCTTATCACTGTGCCATTTCTTCTCTAGTTTCCGGCAGGTACGCTTGGAAGCTAGGAGTTCCGAGGTGAACCAGCTGGCTCTTTTGGTGGTGTCGCTGTAGGTGAGCTTTTTCAGCGGGGCGAGGGTGTTGGCACAGTCGTCCATCCATCGTCTGAGGTTGCAGGCAGCGTCGTCGGTGTTGGATGGGTCGGAGGGAGGGCTGAGAGCGAGGGTTGCCCGGAGTTGGTCTTCGGTGACTTTGCTCCAGCAGCGGCGTGGGATCTGTTGGGTGCGGTGGTGTGTGGTGGGTTTCTGGAAGGTGAAATGGATGCAGCGGTGGTCGGTCCAGAGGAGTTCCGTGGTGTGGCTGAAGGAGACGTGGGAGCTTGAGGAGAAGATGGGGTCAAGCGTGTGGCCGGCGCAGTGGGTCGGTGTTGTGACGAGCTGGCTCAGGCCGAGGTTGGCGAGGCTGTCGATCAGGGTGGTGGAGTTGCTGTCGTTGTTGTTCTCCAGGTGAAAGTTCAGGTCTCCGAGGAGGATGTAGTCGGTAGAGGTCAGGGCGTGCGTGCTGATGAAGTCGGCGATGGAGTCGCTGAACTGGGGTCGGGGCCCAGGGGTATGTAGACAAGGGTACCTCTAAGGGTGGTGTTGGGGTCCGTGTGGATCTGGAAGTGCATGTGTTCGGCGGTGCTGAGAGTGTCGTCGGTGCTGGTCGAGACCCTGATGGTGTTCTTGTGGACGATGGCGATTCCTCCTCCTACTGCGTTGATGCGGTCTCTGCGGGTGATCTTATAGCCGTCTGGGATGGCTATGGCGATGTCGGGGGCGGAGGAGTCGTTCATCCAGGTCTCTGTCAGGAAGGCGACGTCTGGTGATGTGTCGAGCAGGTCCCAGAGCTCGACGGCGTGTTTGCGTGCGGAGCGGGTGTTCAGTAGGATGCACCGGAGGTGGTTGAGGTCCTTCTTGGCGGGCGCCTCGGTGGCTCTGAGGCTGGTGTAGCTGCAGTTCCGGCAGGTGAAGGGACCATGGGTGCGTTTCGGGGCGGCCTTGAAGCAGTTCCGTCCGGGGTTGAGAGCGTGGAGTGTGGTGGCATCGTATCGACGTCGGTCCTCGAGGCTGGAGCGGGGGGCGCGCGGTCCAGGGGTTTTGGCGCTGGGCGCGGTCCAGTCGCGGACGGGCGCAGACGGGCTTGCATTAGGCGCGCCTTCGGCGCGGCCGCGCTGCGGCCGCCATATATGGGGAGGTGGGAGGGAGGAGCAGCTGGGAGGCGGGAGGCAGGGGCAGCGAATGGGCAGTCAGGGGGGCGGGGACGCAGCGGCGGGAGTGGAGAGAGGCAGCGAGGGGCACAGAAGGCAAAATGGAGAGAAAACAAGCAAAGAAATAGGGGCACAGTACAATGGGGCAGCGAGGGGCACAGAAGGCAAAATGGAGAGAAAACAAGCAAAGAAATACGGGCACAGTACAATGGGGCAGCGAGGGGCACAGAAGGCAAAATGGAGAGAAAACAAGCAAAGAAATACGGGCACAGTACAATGGGGCAGCGAGGGCACAGAAGGCAAAATGGAGAGAAAACAAGCAAAGAAATACGGGCACAGTACAATGGGGCAGCGAGGGGCACAGAAGGCAAAATGGAGAGAAAACAAGCAAAGAAATACGGGCACAGTACAATGGGGCAGCGAGGGGCACAGAAGGCAAAATGGAGAGAAAACAAGCAAAGAAATACGGGCACAGTACAATGGGGCAGCGAGGGGCACAGAAGGCAAAATGGAGAGAAAACAAGCAAAGAAATACGGGCACAGTACAATGGGGCAGCGAGGGGCACAGAAGGCAAAATGGAGAGAAAACAAGCAAAGAAATACGGGCACAGTACAATGGGGCAGCGAGGGCACAGAAGGCAAAATGGAGAGAAATGGAGAGTGATGTCATCAGTGATGTCACTGACCATGTCATGAGTGATGTAATATGTGACGTCATCAGCAGTGCATTGCGGGGTCGCGAGTTATAGTTAGCTGAACTAACTATAACGGGGGAATTTCACGGGTTTTGTACGAGTGCAATGTCCAACTAACTATAACTGTCCCTAAAACCTATGGTTTTTTCAGTGAATATATATATATATATATATATATATATATATATATATATATATATATATATATATATATATAGTATTACACTGGATGTGTATAAAGTCCTGTTTATTTATTTATTATTTTTGACAAACAAGCACCACAAGCGCACAAGAAAGGAGCGGCCAGTTAATCCCATCTGGAATATCAACAGCAGCCCGCTAAAGTAGTGCAAGACTCACTGATATGGGCACAAGACATCGCAGGAAAGGAACTATACCACGCGTCCCAAAACACGGCTAGGGAAAGAAGAGCATATCGGGAACACTGATTAATGCCATAAAAAAGCAGAAGGAATACTCCATGGAAGAAGAGAGCTGAACGAGAGAAGTATCATAATAGGGAGTAAGTGCAAGGCAAAAGGCTGTGTGCACAATGTTTCAGTGTACAATAGAAAATCCTCTATAATAATACTAAAATACTATAGGTACTCCCAGGAACGCCTATGAGGCATACAGGAGATGTTCCACGAGGAACAGGGAACAAGGCAATAGTGCATCCGCACAAAATACCATAATAATGATTACATGCATGAAGCCTGGAAAGAAGAAAAACCCCTAAACCATAGGGATTAAAACCAACTGAGGGCAACAAAACAAAATCCGTCTTGACGGTTAGGAAGAAAAAATATCACCTGCCGAATGCAGGAACACCTCACCGGGTGGCACCCGAAGGTGGAATGTTTAAAACGAACCGGAAGCCAGAAGCCTACCAATGGCTCAATAGAAAGAAAAAAAAGAGCGTCCCCCGACTAACTACGTTCATGGGGAGCTAGGGAAGCAAGTCCGCTGGGAAGGCGGACAGAGAGCGTAAACAGAATTGAGAGGCCTCACCACCTGAATCCGCTGTAGAGTCGGCATGGGCACCGAATAGACAAGCGCCTTCAAAGGGCATGTCAATCAAGGTGTTTTGAACAGCCTCCAAAAACCCAGAGGTGCGCAACCAAACATGCTGACTTCGTGCCACAGAAGAAGTCATAGTCCGGCCTACTGAGTCATTAGTATCTATACCACATCGAATGATTAGTTTAGTCACTTGCTGCCCACCCCGTATTAACGGGGCAAGATCATTCCAAGTCTCATCCGGAAGGGAGGGCAGCAGACACGCCAATGAGTTCCACAATGTATGGGAAAAGCATCCAAGGACGCAAGAAGTATTAAGGTTTCACAGTGCAGAACTGGTGGAGGAGAAAATATGCCTTGCACAAGTGTCTAGCCTTCTGGACTCTGTCTGGAGGGACAGTTGGAAGAAGGTTGATATTTTGGGCAGCTGAAGCAGCCTGTACCACAAAACTGTGGTGAGTAGGATGGCGATGGGCACAGGCCGCATCACCGGGAGCCGGACGGTGTTTGTGAGAAATAGAGGGGCCCCTCTATCGGGTTTAGCCCAAGCCCCCAATAAAATGTCAACTAGAGCTTCACTATAAGGAAGCAGCGGCTCTACCCCTGTTTGGCCTCGATTGAGAACTTCAAGTAAGATCACTTGTCATTTCCACAGAAGGAAGTGTCATATCCAGAACAACAGAAACTTGTCTGAGCATATCAGCTAGAGAGGAGCTAGTCTCTGTAGCAAGGCGAAGAGGGGAAAGGAGGTCCAAGGCTGGGGAAGGCTCCAAGCTGCTAACTTCACCCAACTCAGTCAGCCAGCTGTCATCCATAGGAGGATAGACAGTGTCAGAGATGGGGTGGGAAAACTCCAAATCCTCTCACCTCCATAATCGTGTTCCTCAGAAGGATAAACAGGTGGGGGCTCCATAGAGAGCAGAAGAAAGGTACCCGAGACAGGCGGCTCCACCAATGCCGCATGTGATGCAGTCTGAGTAGGCTGATCGGACCCAGGCACCGAAGGTGGGAAACCCAAAGTGCTGTGCACCGGCATCGAAACAGATTCGAAATCTAAAGGCCAAACTGAGGCGAACCCACTGGTGTGGACAGTCACAGCTCCGTGCACCTTTTTGGGGCCCGAGGGCACTCCAGGGGAAGGTGAAGACCCAAAGATAGTATGAAGAGATTTGTAATATTCTCGCATCTGAGTCAGAGTCGCCCCAGCTCTAGTTTAGGGTGGGAGGCGTAGAGTAGACTCGTACATCGACTCTTCAACCGAAGATCGGAAACAGGCTTTATGTGGCGAAGTCGGGGGGTGCCGCGACTTCGACAGCCTGCGTTGTGACTTACCTCGGAGAATGACATCCACGGGAACGGCTCCTGGAGCAGGCCTGTGGCCCATCCATGGAGCGCTAAGGAGACCGAGATCAATGGGAAGTCTTGGAAGACTGCGACATCCGTGTCGCTAGGACTTCATTCAACATTCCCTCAGTGACTTCGGGCAAGATTGACAACATGAGTCGCACTACTCGGAGTCATGGTGCTCCCCCAGGCACCACATACAGATAGAGTGAGGGTCTGTGGCAGACATTTGCCTTCCACAGTACCCACAAGGCTTGAACCTAGAGGCAGGAGAAATTGGTTAAAAGCAAACTCTTCCATTCAACGTAAACGTCAAAGTAGGCCAAAAAACAGCCAGACGAACCGCTTACCGGATACATGTTTAAAGCGCGGAAAGGAAGAACTGACATTAGCACATCGGGAAGGGGCATATATGGACTCCATCAACATCATCGATGTCACTATGGAGTCGCACAATGCCCTCTACTGACACGCAGAAATACTGCTGAAATTTTTTGCGATATCCAGCATGACTCCTGGGGAAAATTCAAAGGTAAGGAATCAGCGGCTAGATGTCTCTATCAGATTTTGTCTTTTCATAAGAAGACGCTGAGGGAGAGTGAAGATCCAAAATAGGAAGAAGGCTTCCATCCTTTTTCGGCACAAGGAAGTAGCGGGAATAACATCAAGTTTCCACTTCAGAGGCCAGTGTCCTCTTCTATGACTCCTTTGGCCAAAAAAGCCAGCACCTCCTGACACAAATCAGATAGGTGGTCCTCCGAAAGCTGCTCTGATGTAGGTGGCCGATGTAGCAGATAAAACAGGAATGTCAGGGAGTATCCCGGCTGGAGGATTTGAAGGAAGCATTTATCAGACATGAAGCTATGCCATTCCTGCATTAGATGTTATCAATAAGATTTTTTGATTGACTAAGCAGATTGATGTGACATAGCAGAGTGAAGCCATATGATCTGTGTATATGCAATTAATATGTACACGTAAAGTATAGTTATACTGTATCATAACATGGATAAACAGCCACGCTGAAGGAGTTTTAATTTTAAGTGAAAGATGAGGTACGCCATTTGTTGTTAACCAGGTAGAACTGATGACAGTGATGTTTTCATGCTACTGTGATGCTGATTTACATACTCTACATCGCAGATTGCCTACTGGTTCCATATGGTAATATATACGATTGTCAAATGTTTTTTATTTTATGTACAACATTTTTAATAAACAGATCAAACAAAAAAATGAAGCTATGCCACTCCTGGAGGAAGTGACAGACCTTGCCTTCTACAGGTTGTGTGCCCGCAAGGACTAATTAAAGAGATTTTGAGGTTATTGCTGCAGTGGCGGGGGACTGAGATGTGCACTGTCTCTGGTGGCCTGGATGTTGTCTGTTGGGGGACAGCCTGACCGCGAAAGGGCTGGAAGGCCGGTAGTGCGGGCAGCGGAACCTGTTGCTTTCAATATTCCAACCCCCTGGGATATCCTCAAAGAGGGCAAAACTGTTTAGAAAATTGCCAAAATGGTGCTGAAAGGCCCAAGGAAAGAGCTATGGCTCAGCTTTCCTTAAATCACTCCACTGAGGAGTCTGCATTTTCACCAAAAAGGCAGGGTCTGTCAAAAGACATATCCATTACAGGCGCTTGGCCGTCTCCGGAGATGCCCATTGACCTCATCCGCACAGGGTGCAGAAACACCACTCTTGTCTCAGTTGCCCTTCCTAAACAATCAGTGGTGTCAAGGCCTGATCAGAGGGCGAATCTCCTGGCACCCCAGCCATCCTGAAAGCTTTGGGTCAAGGAAGTCTGTAAACCCCCTGGGACCACCCGTACACTCCCATCAATCTAGTCCCAGAGTGCTTGGGTGTAGCGTCGGACGATGCAGCTAGCATTCACCAACCGCAAGGCTGGCTGACGGAAACAATTTCTTCCCAAACGTTCCCATACGTTTGGACTCTGTCTCGAAGAGTAGTTAGAAAGGCGTTAGAATTCAACCTGCTGATGAATGCCTGCACCAGTGAACTCTCAGGGGTTGGATGCCAGGTTAAAAAAATCGCAGAGAGATGGTCTATGGCAACGTGTGACTTGGCGGATGACTGGAGGGACAGAACAAAGTTTAGCCTAAGTGCCCAATTGCGTGTCAGTGAGGGCCTCGCCAGGGGCCAGTCCGGTTGGTACCTGGCTAGGCTGAAGGATCTTAATGAGGACATTAGTTTTCAACTCCACAGTAGAGAGAGGCAGGTCAAGGACTTCAGCAGCTCTCCTGATGACCAGTGCAAAACATGTGCTTTTTTTCAGTTGCTGGTCCGAGAAAATCCAACCCATTGTCGGGTAAGTCATATAATCCACTGCCACCATGCAGGTCCACCTACCAATTCTCCTCATGATGGGGTGTGACAAACTTGCCCCCATCACTCTCATTATTGTCTCCATATGGATGACCCTGGTCGGAGTCCAAATCAAAAAGCTGATGCAGTGTCTGTGTGCGACTGAGCGATAATGGCATTGTGTTTAAGTCGGAAGGATTGAGTATGGACTACACCACATCAGGATCAAGGAGTGGCCTCGTTCAACATGAATTTAGGTCTGAGTCGGACACCACAATCCGGTATGGATCCTCCACCGGTGTCAGCAGCATCCATGCTGGCGTCAAAGTCCAAGGAATCAGCATCAATGCAGGTGCAGAACCCAAAGCATGTTCAGGGGCACAGACAGCAGTGGTGTTAACCCGACTGGTGCCCACTCTGCATCCTTGAGGCCTGCAGGCACGCTAGGAGTCGGAAGCAAGCCGACAATGAGCAACATGGTCTACCTAAAGGCTTTGATCTGCTGAGACGTCACCGAAAGACACGGAAACTCAGATGCATTGGGAAAACGGTTGCAATTGGCTCCTTGGTAGAATAATAGCAAAAGCAGAGGCACTGTGACACCCTTGCCTACTCTGGTGAATAAGAGTAGCAGAAAGAGGCCGAGTCCCTATTGGATTTCTTATGCATCTTCTTGGACTTACTCAATGACTTTGATCGCGGTGTAGATCTGTTACAGGAACAACTTCCCGAGCGAGTCTGCACTCTTGACTTCAACCGGGAGTGGGACCTGCATGGAGACTTTCAGTGTTTTTCCACATTGAGATTTGATTTGAATTCTCAGTTGGCCTTCAGTTTCATTTGAGTGCAGGTGTCGCAGGGTTTGTAGTTTTGTGTCGAACCTGGAGATCTGTTAGATATTGGTTTGAGACAGTCCCTACAAGATTTAAACCCTGTAGTTTTAGAAGGGGACATGTTCTCCTGCTCAAGGGTAGATGTGAAAAATAATCTTGTCATGAGATGCGGAAAAGGAGGAGAGTGCCGGAGTCATGCCCGAAAGTACAGAAAGAAAGGAACTGATGTCAATGTGCATAGGTGTTGCTTATGAATTATGCCACCGGTACCCCGCCAGGTTCCATGTTCCATATTAAGTCAATCAGCTAATCGTTGTTTTGCATCCGAAGGTACAGAAAGTGTTCTAGAACTTTGCTAGAGTCCGCTCGCTGTCCTTGTTCTTAGGGACCAATGGATATATGCTGCAAGGCTACCTGGAAATAGAGTGTATGAGCTACACTTTTTGTGGGTTGGTGTTGCACCATGACCTAATGCATCAGGAGAATTACCCCCTTCAATGCGGTCATTTGTGGATGCCTTAAAAAGAACAGAATGATACTCATACGATTTGCCATAAAACTGATATAAATTTGCTCGAAGAGGGAGTTCCCTTTCAACACTGACGGGGAGGCTTTACACAAGTGCTGGTCCAAGGTTGATCTATGTCTAAAGGAAAGGTTTTAAAAGTCTGATCATCTGTGTCTCGTTTCCTATGTGCTGGAGGTCTTTTCGCCAGAAGGAGATTTACTCATCTTGCAGTTTTCTTATTTGCCTCTAGATAAGCACCAAAACTCTGACCTTTTACCTTACGAGAAGTTTAGACAAAACTTGACCTCTCTCTAACAGTGCTAGAATGGATGTTCATGCAAAATCATCAGAAATACATGTAGCGATTCAACCCCACACATTACATAAGGCAGTCATTGGATTATAGACTAACCTGGACTTCGGGTGACATGTCACTAAAAGAGCAGGGACAAAAACATACAAAACATCAAGTATATACCCCAGAACAAAAACAGGTTTAGCTTCAGATTCTGGCCTCTATGGTATGGGAAATTAAGAAACAGATGTAATGGGTGTAAGGTGACAAACATCTCTATGAAGATGATATGCTGCTGCTGGAGGTAAGCCACTCTGGCGTCACCTACAACCCATGTGTAGTTATTTAAAACAATCTCTTGAAGACGTCAATTGTCCGGGAACAATTTAAGAGATTAAAATAACAAGCATTTGCAATGCAATAGGTCTCGCATTTACGAGAGTTTGAGCTATTGGCTTTGTAAATGACAATGCCTTTTATTTGTTGTTTTTAAAACAGATAAATAAAAGGCATTGTCATTTACAATGCCAATAGCTTAAACTCTTGCAAATGCGAGACCTATTGCATTACAAATGTGTTCGGCGCCCGTGCTATAAAATTTTATAAAAAGCGTTAGGAGAGAGCGTATCCTGCCTGACAAAGCTATTTGAGAAACTAGTGCTCGGAGGCTGTAATCAAAGCCCACCGAGCAACAACACACATAACAGGGGGTGTCGCCATGGAAGGTTACAAAATGAGACAAGGCGGTCCTAAGGAGGGACTACTAAGCCTATTGACCAATGAACAGCCACAGTTTACAGTGGCCAATTACACAAGCCAATGAAAAATATGGGCAGAGAGTGGGCGGAGCTTCAAGTCCCTACCTGAATACACCATGCCTCGCAGAGGAGTGCATGTGCTGCCCAGGCTCGACCTAAAAAGGATATTGGAACTTGGGAGTAATGGTTTTGAGACAGGAAGAGCAGGAGTTTACATAGCAAGCACTCGTTACACTGCAAGACCAAAATATAGCACTCTAAAGCAAACTGGAAGACTTAGAAACCCGCTCACAGCAGAAGTATATATAAGGGGACTAACGAGGTTAACAAAGAAGGACAGCATAGAGAGTACGTCCAAAAGACCTTCAAGAGACATCCTTAGCCAAGACAAATTTGAGCCCACTAAACGAGACAGAATGCACCATGAGGCAACTCCATTAAACAGCCTTAAGTGCACACCAGATATAATCTCAAGGGTTCATTGATACCAAAGGAAATAAAATAAAATGGAGGTGAAAAGATAAGAGGGCAACGTGCACCATAACTAAATTACAATCCATATCTTTTAAGACCTATCCTCACCTACCCTTCTGAAGCGGTGAGACGTTAAGAACATCACAGACTAACCTGTAGTCCCTGATAGCCATCCTTAATGAACAGCTGCCCTAAATGACCTAGTGGCAACCGGTTGGCAAGTTTTAAAGCAAATGGATAAGGGTAGTACTATCCCTGCGAATTCGGACATTGACATACATACATAATATTTCATAAAGGTAAAGTACTCCAGTTTTTGGATTAGTTAAAATAGCATCCAGGCTAACCTGGAATAAACAAAAGCCGCTGCTGGTAAGATTTTACTTTCATTTGAGGCCATCACATGAGCAACGTTTTACCCGAGTACACTCAGAACACTCTGCAGTTGTGAAACTAAAAACTCAATCGTAGAGTTCTTCTGATCGAGTGATACATTTCGACGTGAATGACACTTTTTTCCCCGTTTAAATTGCCATGCATCCGAGGAACAGAAATAGGAATCACATGCAGAAACAGGCATCACAAGGGCAGAAACAGGCATTGCATGCGCAGAAACAGGCATCACATGGGTAGAAACAGGCATCACATGGGTAGAAACAGGCATCACGGGTAGAAACAGGCATCACATGAGTAGAAACATGCATCACATGGGTAGAAACAGGCATCACATGCGCAGAAACAGGCATCACATGCGCAGAAACAGGCATCACATGGGTAGAAACAGGCATCACATGAAACAGGCATCACATGGGTAGAAACAGGCATCACATGGGTAGAAACATGCATCACATGGGTAGAAACATGCATCACGCGGACAGATATAGGCATCACGCAGGCAGATATAGGCATCACGCAGGCAGATATAGGCATCACGGAGGTAGATATAGGCATCACGGAGGCAGATATAGGCATCACGGAGGCAGATATAGGCATCACGGAGGCAGATATAGGCATCACGCAGGCAGATATAGGCATCACGCAGGCAGATATAGGCATCACGCAGGCAGATATAGGCATCACGGAGGCAGATATAGGCATCACGGAGGCAGATATAGGCATCACGGAGGCAGATATAGGCATCACGCAGGCAGATATAGGCAACATGCAGGCAGCCACTGGAGTACTTTTGAACATCTCCGGTGGGTTGCTACAGACGGAGGGGGCTTTTTTCGGGCCTGAATGGAATGCCATGAACAGGTCCTAAAAGTCACTACCCATTAAACTAGACAGAACGCACCATGAGGCAACTCCATTAAACAGCCTTAAGTGCACACCAGATATAATCTCAAGGGTTCATTGATACCAAAGGAAATAAAATAAAATGGAGGTGACAAGATAAGAGGGCAACGTGCACCATAACTAAATTACAATCCATATCTTTTAAGACCTATCCTCACCTACCCTTCTGAAGCGGTGAGACGTTAAGAACATCACAGACTAACCTGTAGTCCCTGATAGCCATCCTTAATGAACAGCTGCCCTAAATGATCTAGTGGCAACCGGTTGGCAAGTTTTAAAGCAAATGGATAAGGGTAGTACTATCCCTGCGAATTCGGACATTGACATACATAATAATATTTCATAAAGGTAAAGTACTCCAGTTTTTGGATTAGTTAAAATAGCATCCAGGCTAACCTGGAATAAACAAAAGCCGCTGCTGGTAAGATTTTACTTTCATTTGAGGCCATCACATGAGCAACGTTTTACCCGAGTATACTCAGAACACTCTGCAGTTGTGAAACTAAAAACTCAATCATAGAGTTCTTCTGATCGAGTGATACATTTCGACGTGAATGACACTTTTTTCCCGTTTAAATTGCCATGCATCCGAGGAACAGAAATAGGAATCACATGCGCAGAAACATGCATCACATGCGCAGAAACAGGCATCACATGGGTAGAAACAGGCATCACATGGGTAGAAACAGGCATCACATGGGTAGAAACAGGCATCACATGGGTAGAAACAGGCATCACATGCGCAGAAACAGGCATCACATGCGCAGAAACAGGCATCACATGGGCAGAAACAGGCATCACATGGGCAGAAACAGGCATCACATGCGCAGAAACAGGCATCACATGGGTAGGAACAGGCATCGCATGGGTAGGAACAGGCATCACATGGGTAGAAACATGCATCACATGGGTAGAAATAGGCATCACACGGACAGATATAGGCATCACGGAGGCAGATATAGGCAACACGCAGGCAGATATAGGCAACACGCAGGCAGATATAGGCAACACGCAGGCAGATATAGGCAACAAGCAGGCAGATATAGGCAACACGCAGGCAGATATAGGCAACACGCAGGCAGCCTCTGGAGTACTTTTGAACTTCTCTGGTGGGTTGCTACAGACGAGGGGGCTTTTTCGGGCCTGAATGGAATGCCATGAACAGGTCCTAAAAGTGCCTATGTTTGGAACGTGACCCATTTTTCCAAACAAGAAAAAATCTCCGAGGGAACACACACACACATTAGAGGGATGCCTAATATCATACGCCATCATCACGTGCCACACATAGGTACATCCCACTAGCATGACAGCAGAAGCAAGAACCAGGCAGCAACGAGCACCACATTGCCATTATACAAACATGTATCGTACATGGGCATAGACTGTACCCATCGTTTATGACATAAACTGGTCTGGTTAGCTCCCGCTCTGCTTACCCCTCCGATTGCCCCTTCTTCTCCCCATTCGCCCTCACCTTGGTTAAGTCTATCCCTGACCCCACTAGCGGCAGCCCGTATTCGTCCATGGGCGCAGCTTTGGCTACACAGGAAGCTGTGGATCACGTGAAATAGGCTGCTCACCCAGTGCGCATGTCCAGGCTGCCCCCTGGTAGTCCGGAAGGAACGAATTGAGACGCTTTACTGTGGACTGAGAACTAAGCATCCTTGCTGCGGGAGGAAGGAAATCGAAACTGCGAGCGGTACTTCGCTTGCACCCAGTGGTCGAAGTGCATTAACAAAAGTATGGGAACTGCCATGCTGGGTGAGTGAGCGTGGTACAGGCGCGGCTTAAAAAACAACGTATCTGTAACTTTTCGATCTTTCACCTTCAGACAGAGCAAATTGTGCCGAGTGTGCCCGGCATGCCGTGCCCATGTGGCTGCAGCACTGGCAGGGCTCTGAGGTCTTGTAGTAAAATCTGCTCCAATGCCCTCTCATCGAGCTCAAAGTCGTGGTCATTTTCATGCGCAAGAACTATCTGCACAGGCCGAGGCGAGGTCACACGTTCGGAGTCAAATACTGTTTAAAGAAGCCCGCGAGTGGTGCGCGCGCGACAAGCCCGCGAGATCCCTGTGAGGAGCGGGCGCCATCAGAAAGCAGCGTCCCGCGAGTGGTGCGCGCGCGACAAGGCTGCGAGGAGCGTGCGCTATCGCAAAGCAGCGTCCCTCGAGTGGCTGAAATAGACGCCGTACGCGTGCACATCTCCTGTCCGGGAGTGCACATCTTCTGTCCTGAAACGCCGAAAGAGACGCCGTAAGCGTGCACATCTCCTGTCCCCCTTCCAAACTGAAGTCGACAACAATAGATGTCGCTAGGCGAGACCTAAAAAGGACAACAGACAAGACACGATTCAGGACCGAACCAGTAGATGGCGTAATAGATTAAGAGCATGTGAATCCTGAAAAGGATTCATGCAGCAAAACATCTGCTTCCACTACCATAACAGTCCACGCTTGCAGGTCACAAGGTGCTCTCCCCAGCAAACTAAAAACAAAACCATTCCCTACTAGACCACAAATTACAAGCTTGATTTACTCTTCCATAGTGCCCACACCTCTTACCCTTATGTGCAGCTCCTCCTATAAACAAAAATATTTTATCTGCTCTGCACCTCCCCAGCTAGCAGGTCCCTAGCACAATGGTAGCTATTTTCCAGGAAACAGATTTAACACGTGGCACCATAATGATGGATAGTCCCCTGCGCAGTTAGCTTAATATTCTGGCAGCTAAACAGTTTACTGATTTGAATGCATGACCTGATCTTCAGGAGCACACATTACTTTCATTGCAAAATGGTACAGGCTTCTGAGTGGAAAAGAGGAGGAAGATGTGATATCTGTGTCCACAACACCTAAAAAAACTAGGGAGGTTATGTAAAAGAGACAAATGTAACCAACACGAGGAGCCCCGCATGACCAGGAAAAACATACAATATTCTTAGAGCCCATCATGCAGCAACAAAACCACTGATATGCAAAGCCCCTCTGCTTCTGGATTAGCCGATTTAAAATTCATTGTCCTTCATATACAATAGTCCTCTATGAAAGCAATTGCTAGCAGTAAGCTGAGAGGAGCAGAATTCACATAAAGATACTCAAGAACGTTCTCAAGTCAATCATAATTTTGCATGAGAAACTGGAGAGTTTACTGCCACACCCACGGAACAAAAATCACATAAAATAAAAAGGCCAGCTCTCTTCACATCAGACACCCATTCAATGCAGTGCTCTACAATTCCACCAGGAATTAACTTACTGAAGTCTTCTTGTGAGTCCTGTGGGGCTATCACGGGGCCTGCATCCAAACTCTGGTGAGGCTGAAAGCGGATCTGCACATCCTGTAGGGCCCTGAAATATGTAAGATCTTGTGACTATTTTACCATGAAACAAGAGCACTTTTTTCTTATCTCCTTCCCTTTTTTAAAATTGTATAATTGTCTTATAATATGTCATTTTTTCAGGTATCTTATGGAATGAATTGTTGACCCTCCCACAATAAAAAATGTTTTTTAA
Organism: Calotriton arnoldi; assembly: GCA_963921515.1. Classification (NCBI taxonomy): domain Eukaryota; kingdom Metazoa; phylum Chordata; class Amphibia; order Caudata; family Salamandridae; genus Calotriton; species Calotriton arnoldi. Next base: position 322,007 of record CAWUFW010003619.1, read on the forward strand.
AAAGAGAGCACACAACTGCATCTCAACTAAACTTGTTTTGCATCTCAAGGAAACAAGTACACTGCTGCATTTAATCAGACATCCACCATTAAAAAAAACATTGCTGCTAAAATAAAAAGGCTCAGGTTAGGTTGAGGAGATACTAAAACTATTGCTGCAAGGAAAGTATAGGAAACTAAGGTTTGGAAGAGAAGTCAAGTAATAACTCAGAACTTCTGGGTAATCTGTGGAATGGATGCAGAGACAGAATGCATCATTCCTTGAGAATCCGACTTGTGCATCATTACTCCTAGACACAAACGACTGAGCTGTGTTTCTTTAAGATCACTGACACCTCAAACACAGCTATTACCACTGCTGGGCTTGGTTTTCTAGTACACCTTTTGGCCAGTCAAGAGAGTAAATGTATTTTTTTGGTATGGACTCTGGCATTTTAACAGGATTGATGTTTTCTTGCTGCAGATCATTACCATTCTAGTTGTCTTACTGAGGGACACTGGTAGGAACGGAAGATGTTAAAAGTTAAGGTGCAAGTATAGGTCTGCCAACCAACAGCTAAGGCCCTAAGGACCCCAATTGCTGGATCACAATCCAGCAATACAATCTTCTCAACCATGCATACTATTAAGTAGATGTCTACCTAGGCAGATAACATGGTTTGCATCCTGGTACCTGTTGTGGAGTCAAAATCAACACAGTAGCAGTTAGCTAAGGTAGGAACTGCCTTCTAAGTGGCTGTAGAAAGGTCTATTACAGGAGCAGTTGTGGCTGCTTTACCTGTCAGAACAGAATGGGTCATATATCTGACAGGCATAGTTCAAATCTAGGACCTGGATAGCATGTTTTGATACAAGTCAGTATCCACCTAGCCATGGCCTGCTTTGTGGAAGCTATAATCAGGCTAACATCCCCGTTACTGGTTAATAGTTGTTTGGATAAGCAGTACCTTAAAAGTCTCTTAACATGTAAGACATGAAGAACTCTCTCTGTTCTGAAACTAAGGTGCAGAGAAAATGATGGAGGCAAAGAGACTGAGATAAAAAGCAGTAATTATGTTTTCAAGAAGAGAAGGATTAGATTTTTAGAATACGTTCTGCAATAAAAAGTAATGTCTAAAAAAACACGAGTGTTTCATTCTCTAGAGGGACAGCCTTCATTTTGAGGTTCATCGCCACATTTGTCTCTTCGTCAAAGGCAAATCATATCATATATTATGAACAAATTTGAGTTGGTGGTCTGGCCAATATTCTTACAGTGCATATACTTGTGATAGTATCATTGTCATCCTGAGAGGGTTGGGAAAGATACTTCTTTAGTAGAAGGAGGAGCAATCATGTCATCTTTGGGAAGTTTATGTCTTCATCTATCAGCAGGACAATGAGTCTCTCGAGTTACCTAGAACAGACCTTCCAATGCATCTCATGACACTTATGATGCACTCAGAGGCATCAAGAGCATTTCCCTTTTCTCTGCTTTTCTTTGGAAGGAACTTGTAGGCTCTCATCTCCATGTAACTTAGGTTTTTGCTCCAACCTCTCCTTTCTCTTGCCTATGGAAAAGGGGGGCCAAGCGGGATTAGGCAAAGGACAAACTGGCACATCAGTTAGAAACTGCTCTATGGCAGGGGGCATGGACATTTTGGCTGCTGCAAATTCTGAGTCGTTTTCTGAAGCTGGGATAGGAGGAGGTTCCTCAAGCCATGGGCTCCACAGGCACCAGAGTAATTAATCATATTCTTGTAAGGTCAGACACTGGGCATCATGTAAAAACTATTTAAAAGGATTAAAGAGAAAGGTGCCACAGGCAACCCCTCAAAGAATACCAGGCTCCTGACGCTGAGAAAGATCTCAATACTAAAGAATGCCTCTATGTCCATTGAGCAATATCCAATAACCTCTATATCAGTTCCTTGATGTTGAACTGTAAACAAGTGACACAAGAGAAGGTTTAGTTACACTGGTGGAGGGCTGGAAACAGCCAGGACAGATGAGGATAATGCTTGCTCCCCTCGTCCTTCTGAAACTGGTGGATCTTTCTGTTACTCTGCATTCTACATAGCCTTTCCAGACAAATCTTACACTTCCTTTAGGAATTTTTTCCATCCAAAGGGTCTCCACAAATCGTTATAGCTATGTGGGATGTTTTTAAACATTTTATTAGTTTTCTTAAAATTCCACATAAGAAAATGCAGTTCCGGAAATGTTTTGTAACATTTTCCCTACCCCCCCCATCCAGCCTTCACCCTTTGCTCCCTCACCTCATAGTACCTCCCTCTTCTTATGCAACTAGAGCCAGACCACCAAATTCAGACTTTTTCTCCTCTACCAATGTAGATATAATTCTCCCCTCTGGTTGGTCCTGAGCTCCCCTCTGAAACACCCCCTCTAGGGTCTAATTTATACTCAACACCCTCAATGTTCTTAGACACTTCAAGTTAAGTGTTTCATCTCCCAAAATATTTCATCACTGGCTTCCACGGAGCTTCAAGTTTCTTATATTAGCCCCGCAAGTCATATGATAACATTTCCATTGCCATTAATTGCCACAACCTGTGTGTCCAGGCCAAAACATTAGAGGCTCTTGAGTTTTTCCAATTCACTGCGATTTTATGTTTTGCTGTCTGTAACATAGGTGATGTTCTTACAGACAGTGCTTAATTTGCGCCAACACTTGGCACCAGAACGTCAGCAACAGCATGTATTTATGAGAGTGTACCACATGTCCTCTGTGTAGTTTCTATTTTTTCGCAAAGCACATCAGGCACGTTTAACTATTTAATATACTTTTTTTTTTAAATGATAAAACTAGCACTTTCAGGTAACCCTTACAGTTTGAGGTTAAGTGAAATAGTCCAAAAAGTCACACTTGTTTGAGTGTAAATATTAGTAGGTAATGTAGTCACTGGAATTCGGCATCAATGCCATGAGCCGGAGCCAGATGCAAGGGACTCCTGTGAAACAGTTTCAGCCCTAGTGGAACTGGGAAGGCAGTAGCCTTCTTTATATATCCTAATATTTATTTCCATAACACTGTTGGCACTGGGCAGGCTCAATACACATGTAGAGCAGATCCCTCCATATTACACCCTTTCCAACATATCCCACGAAGAATAAGCTTAGGTATGTTCCTCCAAAGTTTGGTGCATTCCTCATGTGTTATTTCAGTCTCCAGTACTCTCTCTAATTTCTGCATATAGGGCCACTTAAAGGGCCTCCAGGAGAGCTTTCAGTGTAAATCGATGACTGCTATAAGTTACTTGGTAAATTCATTATTAGGAAACAGTTTTTCGAATAATGTGAGTTCTCCCATCCCCATCTCCCTTATTATTGGCTGCAATCTCCATTGTCTTAAATGAAAATATCAGTCTATCATTTTCTCAAAGTTTAAAGTCAGTCTTACACTGGGTAAATGACTTAATCATTTGGTCCAGGAATAAGTGTCTCTGCACAGTGCAGTTTCCCGCTCTCTATGTGGCAAATTGTGACATCTAAAACTAGGGTAAACCCCAATACTCTTCCATAGTAATGTAAAAGGGGAATATCAGCCTGTATGGAGCATATGGGTCAACTAGAGACAATATGATTTCGTTTGAGAAGAGTTGTGTCCTACGTGGAGAACCCTTCCTCATCCTCATCCCAGGGGAGAGCCTTAAGCTCTCTGGCTTACATCTGTTAACCAGGATTCTGCTAATCAGTTGTAGCTAGGCCATATGTATTTTTGCATGTAAGATCCAAATCCCATCTTATCCATCACCTGCTGGACAAAGGCATACTCAATCAAATCCATTTTCCATGATGGCCAGTATTAACATTGGTATAGAGTGTCTACTGGCTTTCTCAATCAAAAACAGAACCCTGCATATACTATCAAAAGTCTGACGATTTCCTAAGAACCCTGACCGAACCGGAGTCAATTAAAAGGGCATAACTTTTCCATGCTGTTCACCAAGGATTTCATGTAAATCTTTAGATTTGAGAAGTGAGATTAGTCTACTGGTAGTACATTGTTCTTTAGCCTTGCCTTGTTTGTGGATCAAAGTCATGCTGGCGTCACCCATAGATTCCATCACATACCCGGTGTCCTGCAAGGTGATGAACAGCTTGGTCAATGGGGGGGTCCAATAATGAGGTGAAGTATTTATAGAATCCATTAGTTAGGCCATCAGGGCTCTGTGCTTTGTGGGGCAGTAGATTTTTAATGACTCTCTGTACTTCTTCACATGTGATTGTTCCATCTCCAGGTCGAGTTTCATATCCTGCAGCAAAGTGAACCATTGTATGGGTGTCAAGAAGTCAGCCATTGATGGTGGAGTGGGTGTTGACATCAGATAACATTCTAAGTATGTTTCCCTTTTCTCAGTCTCTGTGCAGTCAAAAACCTAACCTGGTATCTGAAATTAGGTATTCCAGTAACACTAGAGGCTTGTCTGCTCTGTTGGCTTTTTCACAACATTTTGAGACGCAAGAGGGATTTTCAGTCTTTTCTGCTAGAAGTAAATCTACTTGGCTTCTTATTTTTATCATTTCTCGGAAGAGAGAGGGTTTTCGCTTCCTGTTATTGCTGTTCTTTTATCCTTAAATCAGCCTCTAGTTTTTCTTTCATTATACACCACAAGTGTTGTTTTTTTTAATCTAATTGCTTTACCCCTGCTTACTGCCTTAAAGGCATCCCAAGGGGTGGCTCGTTGAATATCTGCATATGAGAGAGTTTTTTCATAAGAATTTATAAAAAATGTGAGATGGACTCAATCTTTCCTTACAGTCTCCGATTCCTTGCTTGAATAAAGGCAAAAAATTGAAATTATCCAAGCTCAAGAGACAGGAATTAAGGTGCATAATTTGTATTAAAATGTTATCCTCATTTGCATTTAGCTTGTGCACATTTCAAACATCAGACTTAATTTCAAATGTATTTTCTTCAGACGATGTAACAAGAGGGCATCTCAAATCAACTTGGCACACTAACCTCTGGCATTCCTTTCCACTAAAGTGGAAGCCATCATTGAACTAAGCGAATTGGCTTCATACTTACTAACAGATCCAAATGCAGGCAGTGCATGTATTAATCATTGCTGTTATCAATTATTTTTCACAAAACTTGAAAAGGGTCAAGACAACCAAGGTAAAATGTGAAAAGCAAATAATACTGGAAGTACGTAAAAATAGCTTGACAGAAAACCTTATTTTAAAAATATTGTGGAAAAACACAAGATAAAGTAACAGTAAAAAAGAAGCAATCAAAAAAAGAGTTCTAAACTTGTTGAAGGCCCACAAATTCTGTGAGATAGTATTCCTCAAATTTTTAATAACCTATGGAGTTAAATGAAGAAAATAAGAAGCCTGGTGGGATGCTGAAGATTTAGTCCACCTATGTAGTCATGGAACATTTCACTACTTAAGCCAAATGATGTTCATAGGGCAAAAGAAAATGATGGCCTACACGGCTTTTACACAGACTGGTTGGGATAGTCTATTAACAGTGTGACCTACAAAAATTACATGTTGCAAAATTTGACCTCGGGGAAATAGTGTCTCATTAGCATTGCTCTGGGACTGACATTTTCCCCTTTAGTACAGTAAAGCTAAGGGGCTTTGCACAAAGAAGGCAGCAATATTCACCTGTAGGACTAAATGGCGCATGTGATGGACTTTATGAAAGAGCACTACACCTGTGGGACTAACCTGATCAAATGGTTGAGAAGATCCTCGTTAGGAAATGCCTCTTTCTGATAACACCCAAACTTTTGGACTGATGCTGCACGTTTTCTACTCGGAAGTGCACTGGGCCCGGCTAACCAGGCCCTAGTGTCATTCCTCTAACACTTACAAAGTATATGTGCAAATGATTGACCCCCCAATTGACCTAAGTTAACTTACTTATAAGTACCTAGTATTTGGTATTACATGTACATAGAGCCTGTAAGTTAAATATCAGTAGTGGACTGAAGCACTTGTTGTGCCACCACAAGAGTGACAGAGTATAGTATAACTCCCAGGCTGCCATTGCAGATGGTAGAGCAGTATTTAAACTGCTGACTTGCCTTTGCCATCTCAACCATTGGCAAGGTTCATACCTTCCTTTTTAGTATTTATAAGTCACCCCTAGGGTAGGCCTCAAGAGCCCTAAAGGCAGGGTACATTATATTTTTTTTTAAATGACATGTGCATTACTGTTTTACATGTCCTGACAGTAAAACCCCACATTGTCACTTTTACTGTGGCAAGACTAGTAGCCCCAATGGATACTATGAAGTTACATGCTAACAACTCAGCAATGCTAACTTCTGAACAGGACTACCAAAATAGCCACATTAAACCCAACTTGTTGCCCAAGTCAGAATTCATGTAACTATTTTGAAAAAGGCAAATTTAGAAAGTTGCCACTTCTTTCACCTAATGTTCTAATAGAGTTTTCTGTTGCAAATAACTGGTGTCCCTGAGACAGCCTGCTACTCTCCTATGGAGAAGCATGAACAACTCTCAGACAGAGGCACAAATGATCTGCTGAGGGAAGAGTTGTGACCTCCTCCTGGCAGGATGGCCAGAGAGGGTTTGAGCCCAGATGGTGAACTTCAAAGCGGAAGTAGTCTTTGAAGGGTAAATGCGAGTCATGTTGGGAGTGGGCATAATAGTGCACTATGGGACAGCCGGATGCCACACTTGCCAGGAAGTTGTCACCAAGTGGGTGGCGTAATCAGAGGGAATTGGCAGCTTGCTGGCTAGTTAGATGCCTCCTTGTACAAGCTCGTAACTGGCATAAAATTGGCACCCAGACCTCAGATCACTACTGGGCTGGAAAGAATATCAAAGAAGGACTGCTCTGCTGTCCTCTGAACCCAGCAAGGAGAGGCTGCACCAAAGACTGGACTACACATGTTGAACCCGAGTACCAAGCAGGATAGGACTGAGCCTGCAGCACCCACTTGTGGAGAAAGTTGTGACATGTGCTAGAACAAAAGGAGTGACTGCAAGAGTCAATTGACTCTCTGTTGCATCTGCAGGACCACAAAAGCTGAATAAATCCTGCACTTTTGAGAGCTAATCTGCCCAGGATCATCTGCCCGCCACTGGGTGCTGAAATGCCTGCTGGGAGACAGACTCCTGACCTGCCTGAGGTGATGCCATGTCTGTGGGACACGTGCCCGTTGTCGAAGTGGGCTTTGGTTGCCCTGCAAGATAAAATAACAGCCCTGCAAGAAAAAATAACAACCATCTGCAAACACTGGAGACTGCTGTAACAGGGAGACCAGTTGACTATTGGCAAATGAACCTGCATTGGGCTTCCCTGCTGAAACGTGAATATAGAGTCCTGAAGTCGGAGGAAACACATGAAGTTCGTGGGACCCCAGGGTGGCCCCAGGAAAGCTCACTGCATCTCATCATCATCTCAGCATACTTCATCCCCAGAATCAGGACTATTTCTAGCCTGGACTGAAGAGTACCCTAAGGATCTTTAGACTGCTAACTACAACAGGTAAACTGTTCCCCTGAACCTGAGTAGTCCTTTTGACTGGCCCCAGCTGGTGTGGCTAATCAAAGAAGATCCTAACTGGTGTTTTAGCCCGTTGGCTACTAACTGCTTGCAAAGATTTATTTTTGCATCTAAGAGAGCAAAGTTACAACATATTTTACTTTCCTCTGAAAAATCATATCTCCAGTTCACCTGGATAGATTTTTGTCAATGTGGATAAAGATATCGTCTATTTTCATAAATTGAAGTCAGATTTTTACTGTGTCATGTTTCCTTCTTATTAACTGTTTTCATACTTCTAAATGATTTACACGTATTCCTTTGCTTAAGCTCTGTGCCACAGCTAACCAGGAACGAGCTAAGGTTTTTCAAATAAACCTTACAGGACCTGATAAAGATTGTGACATTATTACATGGTGAGATCTCACAACCACACCACATAACAGTCCTCTTTTCAGCAAACGTGGATACAATTGTTTTGATGTATGGTTCTGGATTGTTCCACAGACTGATAAAAGCTATATGAAGAGTCCTTCTCTGCTACATGCCTGTGGAGCGGCACATGTGTGATCACTGAGTGTAAAAAACTAAATCTTACCGATTCAGGCCCTTCAAGCCAAGGAACCTCAAGCAAACCAAAGTCCAAATGACAATAGCACATTTGCAATATTATAGTGAAGATTACACGTGAAATATTACTGCAACAACGAGGAATGGAGCATTTGGTTACAACTCCAACAGGGGGACATAAGACTCTTGAAACTTGTTCAAAGCCGATATCTCTATGATAAATAAAAAGACAGCAGATGTAATCTTCGGTACAATCTACTTATTGCGTGACATTCTTCTGATGCATGGTTCTAGAGATTGGCATGGGTATAACAAATATTAGATCACAAAACCTTGATACGTTCTGGAAACCCTTAAATAATCCATTCAATATCAAATTAACTCAGGAAAAGGAAGACACCCAGCCCATGTGTGTCTAGCAACTTACTTGGTATGGACACAGAACAGCTTTATTAGAATGCCTGCAGCAGATTCTTCAGCTCCTAGTTCGGGGGAGTCTTCTGCCAACAAGACATTAGAAGGAGGGAGCACATTAGAGCAACAAATAGTCACAAGTTATTAAGCACAAAGATAATAGTACTCTTCCATCCTAAGCTAAAAGGACATCCCTACTGGTGAATGAGCACATAAATAAATTGGTTTGAACACCAGCTAAAGCACAGCCACTCTTTCTCCACTCTTCACTTCAAAGATCATCATCCAGATTCCAATAGTACCTTTTTTGTCTTTACCACAGACCTATATGGACAGGAAGAGAGCTGGCAGATGTGCTAAATGAGAGAGGTTCTGCCTAGAACAGGAATGCAAACATTACATGACTCCAATGCCTCATCCCCCTTGCTCAACATTCTTAGTAAGGATAAACTGAATCCTGGCCTGACAGGTAGGCAGCATGAACATCAAACAGACGCATTTAACTAAACAGGTACTTAAGTGCAACAAATTGAGCCGCCAATTCAAAAGCTCATTCAATGTACAATGTTTACGAAAAGCACAGCGAGTAGCCCATGTGTAAGCACTGAGGATGATATTCTAAAGGTGGAGACACAGAAGAGAACCAATGATGCACTGCCCCCAACATGATGCGAAATATGACTTGAAGGGACTTTGAATAGTATTCCAGAAGGCAACAAACAACATGGTGAGCTATAGGAAGCCTCTATACCTTCTTCACCAGTGCAAAACTACCATAAGTAACAAACAGTTACAAAAGGCTAGAAATCCATTGTGGACATTAGATAAAAACATGAAAACACTCCTCACAAAAATGTATTATGAAGTTTTCTTTCTTAGTCACTCTGGTTGATATGAAAATCCAAAAGGAATGTAGAAAAAAAAGTGTAAAAAAGTGCCTATGTTTATGAAAACCATATATGGTTCTAAGCAAGACAGGGTAAGTAGAATGTTACCCTTGGGTAACCATCTTTCTGGTGGATAATCTATTGTTTCACAGATACCTTGCAGGTGCCAGAATGGATCCAAAACTCTTGAAATAAGTCCCCTGAACTGAAAGGTGGTGTTCAGAGACTCAAGCCGCAGGACTGAATCGCTTTCCAGACATGGCGACATAAAACCAGGTACGGTGCAAGTATGAGAGTTGATATCACTTCCAATCCTTTTCTTCGCACGCTTTGAAGTAAGAGAACAAGAGCGACATGGTGAAATATACAGGCGCGCACCAGAACAGAATGCTAACTTGGAACCTTTTAAGGAAAACTGTAAACTCACTCCTCAGAAAGGGGAGTAGGGCAGCTGCGAGGACTCTGGGGGAAGATAAAAATATCCTTCAGAAAGATGGCTACCAAAGGTAAGTTCATTTTAATTCTGACTGATGACTCTTCCTCCAGAATTCACACCTTACAAATCTCTGCAAAACAGCCCCACAAGAAAACCCTAACTGGGCCAATATGTTCAAAAGCCAACCAGCTGCCTGAAAAAAGTGACCTTGTTTACTGACATCTAGTAGTCCGAAATTACATCTACCACCGTAGGCAGCAAATCAAAGGCGTTGCAAACTGCACATCTATCGTTACTACAGCTAAAAATGACCCAAAACAGTCGTAAATGTAGTGCTGGAATTTGGTCCAGCACCACACATGGTCAACCACTGTACTATAACACCCTCTCATAGACGATATTGGCAGCAGGGACTTGACATAACAGCCCATAGGAAATAATGTTAAATTAACTCATATCAACTTTTAAAAAATATAAATTATTTTAATGGTCTACACACGTGTGTAACTGTGTGTGTGTGTGTGTGTGTGTGTGTGTGTGTATAAAACACCTTTAGTTTATTACAAAATGTTAAGAATCTTTCTTAAATATAAAAATTAACAATTCTAATTTTTAAATAAAATACTTAATTTAATTCTGGACATAACTTAGTAATTTTTACTACATAATAAACAAATATACTTTTTATACGTTAAATGTTTTGTTTAACTATCAAGAAATACATTCTAATTTAATATTCAGAATTAAATATTCAATTGAAAAATAAGAGAATAATGCTGTAGCATTATTTCTTTATTTTGTTCTACATTTGAAATAAACATTTTAAATTGATTTGCATTGATATCGATCTTAAAATATTTTGTAACCTTTAATAAACTTGTAAATGTTTCCCTACACTTTAACATGGGGAGATCTCCACCCGGTGGTGGAGATATCCAAATGTGTGTGAAAAGTTACAATTAGTACCTTGTAAACTGTACACTAGTAAACTGGGCTCTATCCCATGAATTCACGGGGTATAGACATGTAAGTCTCCACTTTGGAGTAAATGTACACTCATAAATGGTGAATAGCCTAAAGAAGTAAATTTACCACAAAGTGTAAGAGTAAATTTGCATGTGTAGATTTACCCATGTATAAGTTTACCTTTGTATGTCACCTCTATTATGTCAAAAAATACAAAACTGTCCTCACCCAATCTAAGGCAATCAAAATCATATGCGCCCAGTTTTGTCTCACATTCCTCCGAACCCGCTGGAATAGGGAAATGGGAGGTAATAAGTAGTGGAGAGGAAAACACCATAAGATCATCAACACATTCCCCAGGAATCTCCTTGACAGAGAATGGAGCGCACAGAACAGGTGACACAGCTCCACAGATTGCATGTCCTATTGGGCTAAGATCAACTGGACCACCTCCGGGTGGAAACTCCACTTGTGTACATAGGCAGAGAGGATATAATGTTTATGAATATAAAATAAAATCCCCTAACAGACAACTTGTGCCTCCTTTGAGCCAGGAGCAGAATATGCCTAAACCTGAATGGCAGCTCTGCTGCAGTATACTAGAGGGATATCAGACCATAACATGATTCTGACAGAGGCCATTATCCTCAAGAATGAGAACAAGTCTACATAATACGGAAGAAGCTTTTGCTCCTACTAGCTATCCCACAAGAATGAGGAACCATACTGCCAGATGTCAAGAAGAGCTTACTCGTGAACAGGGAGGAAAAGAAACAAGGCCTGGCAAATCTATCTTACTACACAGGATATCTCAAAGCACCCACACCAGAAGCCATGATGACAATGCAGCTGAGTTTGACTGAACCAAACTAACATCAGCTACTTTGCAACTGGTCTCCAGTTGAACTATACAAAGTGTCACCTGGGGACCAGAGATCTAGTGCCCTCAAACTGAAATACAGAACTCGGACTTTAGACCAGTTCTTAGGGTATCTTAAAACATTTGACTGTGGGATCAGAATCCCATATTCTTGGGTGGTGGTTTTTTGCAATGCTTTAAAAATATTTTGTGCTCTTTGACATTTTTTGGCACAATTTCAACTCCCTTGACTGAAATCCACTGAGCTGCCTCCACCAAGGGAGACTGAGAAGTCGGGAGAAATATTAGACATATTGTATTCTTTTCGAAACATTTTATCACTCTGTCTGGGGCTTTTGTTCCACTAACTTGGGGACTATAAACAAGAACTAAAATCCAAAGTTATGTAAAGGTAGCCATGTTACCTGCCTTACTATGGAAATACTGTTGCTTGGGTTCATAGATCTTCCCCAGAAGGTGCTAGTGCCTTCTGTTTTTGATGATAATTTGAATGCCCTAAACCACTTATCTGTTAATAAAAAACATTTCATTTTAAAAACACGCCTCTAACTATGTGTGAAGTTTATCAGAGAGTCAAACTCTCTCTCTTCTGAAGTGAGCACTGACAGCTTGGCATAGAAATCTTTGGAGAGTTATGTACACAACAAGAGAAACTTGTTTATTCAGTTGCAGTTTAATAATATCTGAGGTACTGGGACTTAACTACCAACCACTGATGTAGTACAGTAGCCAATAACAATCAAAAATAAAAAATATGATTCACAGTAGATAGGTCCTGATTTACCTGTGTTTAGGCTGTCACCCTCCTCATCCGCTGGGAGCACCTCAGTATGCCTTAGTCTACTTCGACTCACATCCTGGATCCCAAAACTTAACACTGGATGTGTCAAGAGGAACTCTGAGATGGATGAAAATGCAGCTTGCCCCTCCTCTTGGTTCTGCGACAGCTCCATTACATACAGCACCTGGAAACAATCAGATTAAATTGCTATTGATCTTTTCCTCAAAAGCGAGAAAAACCACTGCAGGGTCGCCTAAACAAAACCTTTAATGATCAATGAAGGATTTAATGACTATTCATGAACCAGTAACTAGCAGCCTTGCTCGTATTGTTGGTCTGGGTGCATTGAGATGAGTTAATGTATTTTACCTTGAGAAAGTATAAGGCATGAGCCTTTGAAGAACAGAAGTTTTCTGTAGCTCTTCCCCAAAAAAAAAAAAAAACAGTTTAAAGGGTGCCAAAAACGGCAGCACCAAAACACACCTGCAAGGTTCACTCTCTAATGGCAAAGTAAGTGGATCTCGTAGCACAAGTAAGACTGGCACACATTAATAGAGGTACTGCTCAACAGCAATCACTTACCCATCTCAATAGGACTGTATCTACTGAACAGACATTACTATGTAACAGGAGCATTTAATATTTTCTGGAATCAGAGACTTCAACCATTGAGAGATTGCACTAATTCTAAGTCAGCTATAGTACCCAGCACTCTATCAAATCATCAAATGTCAGAAATAAAATAAAAACACCTTCCTATACAAATCTTCCCCTAGCCAACCATCACTCCTTTAAGGTAAAGCTAGACTTACTGGACCATGAATCATGCCCAAAAGATGATCGATAAAATTATTTATTTATATATGGAGATTATCTCTATTTTTCTGATTGTCAAAGCAAATGGACCAAAATCTGGGAGAAAAACCCCAAACCAGCATTGGGGGAAAACGAGGATTTTGTGGGACTTACTTTCCGTTGCACATCAGTGAGAATCAGGTATTCAGCAGACAGATCCAGGCAGGCTTTCAGGCCTGGGAGTACACTTGAATTGAATGGGTCCGGTGAAAAACTGAAAGCATCAAAGATGACAAAGAGCAACATTAAAAAACCAGTGGGAATCCCTCATCATCAATAACTTAAGAGATTTATGTAACCAACCTGCATGTGGTGTTACTTTAAAGATGCCATTTATTTTATTTATCAGTGAACCAAAAGGCACTACATGCTGTATGTATGCAGCTTCAGAGACACCCATCCTAAAGATCAGTCAACAGGGAATCTGAGGAGTGAGGGGAGGAATGTCATATAGCACCTTCCTCCCTATTTTGTAGCTTGTATTTATAGAGGATGTGATTGTATCACACTACAATGTAATGGATTATGCATTTTATATGATGTTTATGTGTGATGTTTTATGGCCAAAATTGACCGAACATAGATATATATATAGATATATATATATATATATATATATATATATATATAGATATAGATAGATAGATATATTGATATATAGACCCCAAATGTTAAAATGGCAAACTGTACAGCTTAATCAGGAAAAAATGTTTTTTATCATCATGTGAGGGGCTCATCAAAAATCTTAAAAGGGGGTCAGGAAACTCACCGGACAACCTGAAGACAGGTCCATGAAATTGTGCACCACATCTTCAGCTCTCTGTTTTGATCTGCCCCAGTGATTAAAAACCTCCAGAATGGAACACTGCATAAATAAGTTCAAAATAGGAATGAGAACAGGCTTTCAACAACAAAGCAGAATTAACAGACTGCTTACACCAAAACACATTAACAAACTTGTAAAGAACTGGGAGCGTTGTCTGAGTCCTGGACAAGAAATTTAAATTAAGGGCAAGAATAGCATCAATTCGTTTGTAAAGAGGGTCAAGATGAGCTAGGGCTGCAGGGCTTGTGCCCAAGTGCTGATACAATGAAAGACCTCACCGGCGGCACTGCATTTTTTCCAATACACACTCCAGCAAGTCACAGATTACTCAGCTAAGAAAAATACCCAGACATCAGACTTGATTTGGAAAATGCTTTTATTTCTGTTGGTTAGTCGTTAGGTGATGCCAAATACTCTAAAAGCTAGGCACTGTCACAGTAAGTGACTAATGAGGCCTGAAGAGATTTAGTAGACACCAATGGTATCAGTTACAACTTAATAACCCACACCATGGACAAGAGAAGGAGCAAAATTATACACAGAAAATCCGCAAAAATACTCATCAGATCGATGGTAAAGGAGAGAACAACGAATATGTAGGATGATTAAGTATCCATTGAAAAACACATTATTAAAGTGCAGTAACCTTTCTTCCCAATGTATATTTCTTCTAGCAAGGTCCTCATCTAGATCTAAAACCAGAGAAGTCTCGGAGACTGTGAGGCACCACCTAAAATAGGAAACTGTATTACAGCAGTATGTCAACATATTTTTTTCATCTGTCAACTACATGTTGAGCCAGGAATGTCTCTTTAAGGTATGAAGCAAAGGCCAATGTAGCAGCTCTGCGGACATCCAAGATATCGGCTCTTCTCTGAAGAACCAAGGAAGCTGCCATAAAGCTAATTGAATTAGCAATAACATCAAAAGCAGTGGACCCAAACATGCAGCTTGTGAGCAACATGATGCTCGCCATTTGTTATGTTTCAAACAGGTACCCTGTTATAGGCTCAGATAGTAACCAAACCTTTCACTTATATTTCCCCTGCCATTACACTACATAACGGTTCTTGGTACTGACCTTTTACCTAGTTACGGTGCTGCTTAAATGACGTGGGGTATTCTCCGAAAACTAGCCTCATTCATTATGCATGAGGATTCTTGGAATCTCAGCAGGACTACCATCTCCTGCATAATAACAATGTATAAGGGTAATTCCTTCCGTCATCCTAGTCCGACATGACACAGCAAGGTAGATCCCCTGAGGGTACCACTTTGGTATATAAACACCATATCTTTGCTGAAGCAGGAGAGGAGAAAAAGGACTTCCATGCTGACACACTGATGCAAGACGCTGAGGTTCCTGCATGCAGACACTCCAGCTCACAGTGGTCTGACATCCGTCGCGGAGTGTCCATCTCGAGACCAAGACGGGGTCCCACAGCCTCTCACTTCAGGTAATGGGGTTGGCTTTATCCTAAGGAGATTCTTGGCTCTACACCTACATACATGCTAGGTACACTTAGGTACATCTAGTTAGGGTCGCATCGTAGGAGTACGCATTATTACTGTCATGTATTTTTATACCTGCCTGTATTCATTGTTTTAGCACTATGGTAGGAATCTACCATCCTTTTACGCTGTTGGTGCTTATAATCATTTATATCTGTTTCTGTCTTATGGTTGTTTCAGCACACCTATTTTACACTAGAATGACGCTGGTTCAATAAATGCTTATTGAAAACGTCCCCACCATTTATTCTGTGTATATCCCTGAGACAAAGTGAGCACGAGTGACTGAGCGAAAGGTACTGTACTGTTTCCACGATCCCTGATGGGACAGAGTTGTCATGTTCGATAGTTGCCAAGAACTATTCTCTCCTTGGTAAGAGGAGTTTACAGTGGCACTGGTATACAGGCGAACATACCCGGTGGGGGTGTCTGGAATCAGTCTGGACCCAATCCCACAGTCTATGTTGTCTAAACGCGCAGATCCTATATAGGTTTATAGGAACTACACAACACATTAATTCTATACATAAATGTATTAGATTGCTACACAGCACATTTTATGTTGTGAAGAAGAGCTTCTAGAGCCATCTCTAGATCAGTCCTTTCAGTGCCTACTCCAACAACTGTTCCCAATGTTACACTAAGGCAGAAGCACAAATCTTCCAGGATCACAAGGCTCAAAGAGAGTGTCGCTGCAACTCTGTAGTGGTGGATTGTGTACTCTCAAAAGTGAACTGCAAGCTTCCTGCTAAAGGCTCTGAGGGAGCCAGTAAGATGCTTTAGGTGGTAGACAATATGACTGTTTCTGTGTAAGGAAAATGGAGAATATGTGATGGTAGATTCAAAAGAGTACTTCTGCAACAGACGGTTCATATATAAGCTTTAAGGCGCATTACTAAATTTGCCTCTTTCTCTCATCACCCAATGATTTAATATCTGGGGTGAGTTTCATCAGCGCATCTAGAGAGCTAAGGCACAGCAAACGGGAACATATCAAGTATTCTGCTAAATGCAGCACGATGACATTTTCAAAGCACGCACACAAGCAGCTTTATGGAAACGAGCAACATGGGCTCGATGACACATTATGCACTTAAAGATGCTCTAAATTAGCATTATAGAATTTGCCAATTTACCTTAAAGAAGTTTGGAAACTGTCTGCATGTGAGAATTATAAAAAATAGGAATGTAAAAGATGGACATTATAGAAAAATGCAAAGCCTGCTCGTTGGGGAATTATGGAAATCTACAACGTGTTCTAATGGGATTACAAAACCTTTTAGAATTATACCTGGTGCAAGTTTGGCAAGTGTACAGTCTGGGGGCATTAATATGAAAGCTTGCTCAGTATGCTAACTCGTGTATTATGAAAACCTGTCTCTTTAAAGGGGTAACAATATTGGTTTATGGAGCCCCAGATTGGCAATCTAGTGCCTCGTGGTCAAGCTGTTGCATTTGATTCTGAAGACATTAACCTGATGTACGTCATTTAAATACTACCATCTTTTGACAAATGCACTTTATAAATGCACCATTTTCCCGTAAATTTCCCAAGCATTCATTGCAGGGTAATCCCAAACCTTCTTTGTATAACAGTATTTAAATCCTAATCTGTTTTGTAAATGTTACTGACAAAAATGTAGTTTAAAATAAATTATTTGTGGCTAAATATCCCTAGCCATCATTAGGTGGGATAAAATTCTCCAGTAATCTTTTGGTGGCCTTTGTAAAGTGGTATTTATATTCTTCAAATTTAAGACTAAAAGAAAGAGCAACCAGAATAAATAAATAAATCTATCTAAATGTTCTTTTCTTGGTTGCTCCTTTCTTTTTTATTCTCAAATATATATATATATTATATATATATATATTCACTGAAAAATAGGTTAAAGTAACGTTATAATTAGGTGAATTTGTCAATGACAACATTAACATTTTGAGCTGAAACAAAACACAAAAATTCACCAGTTATAGTTCGCAACACTAACTATAATGTGCGCCTCCACCATGCACTGCTTATAACCACACATATGACCTCACTCATGACATGTTCTATGACATCATTTAGGACATCACTAATGACATCATCAAATGAGTGTGCTAGTTTGTTTTATAGTTTACACAGTGGGGGTAGTTACCATATTACTTGTCTACCTCATTTTGAACAGCCTGGGTCCAGCGAATAGGTGTAAGTGTTTACAAAACACATGTGCTCCTAATGCACCATAGCTGTGTAGAGGTATTAAACACATTACAAATCTTTGTATTTGAGAGTAACTGTGAGCAGGTGACAGTTGACTTGTGTTCATTATGTTCCACACAAGTGCTTTGGTTCTACAGCAAACGTTTTCATCAGGAGTAAGAATCTACATAGTAGATACTAACTTGTGTAAGCAATCTTAAATTAATAGACAGAATCGTCTCATCATGACACTTTCTACATAACCTAGAAGACTGTGCACCAGGAACTAACCTATGTACATGCGAGTGTATTGCTTGAGAATATGGGCTATCTGTAAAGTGTTCACCGCAGCATGAATGGTGCAGACAGTATGATATATAGCACATTCAGACCTTGGTTATTTTTTAGCAAATAGTGTCTTTTTTGACAACTGTTACATAGGGTGTATACTGTTCTTAGTAGATACTTTTTAATACTCTGTGGTGTATCTCTTATTAAAGTTTCACTGTTTGAAAAAGTGTAGTATAGAGTAAACCCTCTCCACAGTACCCAGTTCTCTATGGATATCAACTTCTTTCCTCAATGCAGATTCAGCGAGTTTCAGGAGTTTGACACAAATAAAAGCTGTCCATAGTAGGTCATTTGTTTTGGAACTGGCATTCACTATTTTTAGGAACTTGGCTTTCTGTGAACAGTTGTATACAGATTGAACACCGCACTCACACCGAGGGTTTCCTATAGATCTATGGTGGATTGTTAATGTGAACTATGCTAGATGTAAAGTGTATGGGGTCAATGTTGCATATAATGCAAGATTTCTACACCTAAGGGAGTTGTATCTATGATGGCAGTAATGAAGGTGGATACTATCCAGAGCTATTTTGTACTTACGTGTCAGACCTCTAATGCCATAGTAATTTATAGAGCAATATGCGGTCAAACTAAGCTTGGATGGTGTCATCAGTGATGTCATCAATTATGTAATTTGCGATGTCGTCAGTGACATCATAAATGATGTTATAGAACATGTAGTGAGTAATGTCATGTGAGTTCATAAGCAGTGCATGGGGGTGCAAGTTATAGTTAGTGCTGCTAACTATAACTGGTGATTTTCTGTGATTTTTTTTTTTTTTAGTTCAAAACGTTAATGTCATTGACAAATTCACCTAACTATAACGTTATTTTGACCTTTGTTTTTTTTCAGTGCATTTCTAGGGTTTTTTAACGTAAAGTAATAATTATCATATATAAATGCAACCCCCACGCACAGCAGGGCCTGTCTTGTGGCCAGGCCCTGCAGCCAACCCCAAGCTGCACACAACTGAAGGGGCGTTGGCCATAGGGCCTGGCCTTGGGGACCCCATCCCCAGGGACGTTCGTTTTTTAAATAAAGTGGAGGGGGCCACGCGGACCACCTCCCAGAGCCTTGTTAGGCCTTGGGGAACCCACCCCCCTAGATCATTCTAAGAATAAAGGAGAGGGGGGGGCACGCAACTCCCTCCATGAGCCTCTTTAGGCTCTGGGGACTCCATTCCCCGGGTATTTTATTATGGGAATGGTGACCCACGCCCCCCCCCCCCCAAAGCCATTATCGGCCCCGGGGACCCCACAACCTGGGCTACATATTTAAATAAAGAGGAGGGGAGTTACGTGTCACCATCCCCAGCCTTGTTAGGCCCTGGGGAACCAATCCCCCAGAGCTACTCTTTTAAATAAAGGGGAGGGGGCACATGGCCACCCCCCGCCCTGGGCTGATTTTGGCCTCTGAGATCCCAGAGGGCCCCAGCAACATTTTACAGGGGGAGGGGGCACACAGCTCCCTCCCAGGCAGATTTCGGCCACGGGTACCTCATCCCCTTTGACCCGGTGACATTTAGCAGGGAGAGGGGAGGCACACGGCCTCCCCCACCCCCCTCCCTCCACGGGCCAATTTCAGCCTGCGGGACCCCATCCCCCCCCCAGGGCCCTGCCCCAGGTAAAGGTGAGTGCCCAGGTAAAGGGAGGTGCCTTGGTGCCCACCCAGGGCACCCCCCGTTGTGTTGTTGGGGGCTGAGAGGGGAGCCCCAAGGCCCGCCGCGGTCACTTGGCAGCTCTCCGGATCAATCTTTTGATCTGTGTCCCTGCCCACTTCATTGCGGGTTGGGAAACAGATCAAAAGTCCGCTCCCAGATGGCCGGAGCATTTTTGAAGCCAGCTGGGAGCAGAATTGGTGTTTGAATCTGCTTGGTGGGAATTTTGAAAATGCTGTTTGTGGGCAGGGAAACCACTATGTACGGGAGGGGGCTCACTGGGTCATAGCTACTGAGCCGGCCCCGAGGGATGAGGTCCCTGGGGCCATTAACGGTTCAGAGAGGGGGGGTCGCATGGCCCCCTCCCCATTTTGAACATTTCTGGGCCTGGGGGTGGGCTCCCCGAGGCCTTTAGTCTTGGGAATGGGGGCCACGTGGCCCCCCCTCCCCACTTTACAAAATGTTGGCCAGAGGGTGGGCTTCTCGGGGCCTATCACGGCTCGGGGGGGGGGGGTGCGCGTTCTCTCTCCCATGCATATTATGTTCGGCCCTTGGGGTGAGTTGCCCGGGCCTTTAGAGGCTCGGAGACATCGGCCACGTGCCTCCCCCTCCCCTTTTCAAAAAATTTCAGCCACGAGGGTGGGCATCTCGGTGCCTCTGATGGCCCGGGGAGGGGAGCCACGCAGACCCACCCTACTTTATAATATCAGGCCCGAGGGTAGGTTCCCCAGGGCATAAGTAATTGAAATGTGGCCGGATCACCATTTTAATTTTTTTTTAAAATCTCGCAGACATTTTTGGCCATTTTTTTCTTTTTTGGCCGGGGGAGGGGGTTTCCCTCTCGGCCCCCTACATGGGGCCTAGGTGGTCAGGATATCCATACTCTGCTCCCATATATCTTTATGTTTTTTATAACTTCAGGACAGGGGACTTAGTCCCAGAGTCCTGTAATGGGTGCCAGCAACAATGTTCTCATGTTGCTGGCAGCCAATCAGAGTGCTCGCTGTAGGAGAGTAGGATCTGCTTCATATGGGTACCCCCACTTTTTGCTGATGCTTCACTGTTTTTCGACTTTAGTCTGGCTGGGGCCCTGCTAATCAGAACCCCAGCCTAGCTGCTTCCTCTCTAAAATGGTTTCCATGTGCCTTAGGCACATCTCTGATTGGAATCTGGAGTGGTCTTATAAGTCCCTAGTATATGGTATACTATGTACCCAGGGCATAGGTACCTCAGAGGCCTACCAGGGGCTGCAGCATGTATTGTGCCACCCCTGGAAGGCCATCCAAAATGACACCACAGGTCTGCTACTGCAGCCTGGGTAAGGTGGTGCATGCACCCCTTACAGTGGTATGGGCTACCTATATCACTACCATTGCGCACACATACAAACCTATAAGTCACTCCTATGGCAGGCCTTACCAATCCTGAAGGCAGAGTGCTTGGTTTTTATGTGAGAGGGTGCCCCTGCATGAGCAGAGCCCCTCTGCAGCGTTCAGAGTCCCTCCTCTGATGCGGTTTGTGGTACAGCCTGACCATATACTCTTAAGTGCATTATATCCTCGCGGTACAATGCTTTGGACTGGCTGCACCAAAACATGTCGTGTTTGGTGTCAAACATCTTGGAATACTACCCCCCCCCCCCCGCCAGTCCTGGCGGCGGGGTAGCATTCCACCCTTCTAGAGGGAGAGACATGCACACACCGGGCTACCCGGTAACTTCTTTCAGAGCCCTGGCATCACAAAATGGATGCCGCTGCCACAGACACGGGTCTGGCCTCCTGCTGCTGACTGAAACTCCGGCAGGGGAGGCCTGGACAATAGGTTTCCTGTCGAAGGGAGGTGTAACCACCTCCACAGACAGGATAGTGTGTATTGGTGCTGGGCGGGAGCACCCTCTGGTGCTTTGAAGTCCTGCACTGGGGGCACATTTGGTGTCCCTGTGCATATGCCAGTTCAAACCGGTTGCAGGGGCTACCTGCCCCTGCTCTGGCGCGAAATTGGACAAAGGGAATGGGTGTAACCACCCCTCTTCCCTGACCCTCCCATAGGTGGGTCCCCAGAGTATGTCCAACCCCTAACTTAGTATAAGTATGGGACCCCAGTCCTTAGGACTTTAGATTACCCTGGACGAAACTCTGACACTGAATCCTGGACCTTCGACGCTCTACTTGAAGATTAGAGGACTGAAGAATCTCCCTTGGGGTCAAGGAGTGACTCCCTGCTTGGCAGGCACCTAAGAAGCAATTGTCCTGTCTGCATCGCTGAAGCTCCCGCCGGACGCCGAAGTCTTTGCAACACCAGAGGTGGATTTCCAGACTTCCCGAGGCTGCCCTGAGTCCCCAGCGAAGCTGAGGCCCGTAGCTGCCGTGGGTAACGTGGAACCGTGACGCCTGGACACCGAGAACTTTGCAAGTGCATCCTCTTCCTGGTCTCCCACGTAAGTTGTGCTTTGGGCTCCGAGTAGCCCCCGCCTCCAGCACCGACTACACCGAAGATCACTGGCCTCCACTCCACGAGTGTCCTGTGAGCCAGCTCCAAGTGAGTCCACTAGAGGCACCTTCTAGCTTCGCTAGTCCGTTGGCTAGTGGGCCCTCCCGAAGGCAACTCTTCTTCTGCTTGGGCTTTCCTGGTTGCTCCAGACGTGCCCTGACTTACCCTCGCTGGGTGAGTCCCCCAGACCTTGCTGGTCTGCATCAACGTCCTTTCTTTGTTTCTACGAGACTTGACGTTGCCAAGGCTTGTTGGGTCCAATCCGGTCGCCGACACCCCTGCAATCGACAGACGTCGTGGGACAGCTCGAATCCAGCTCCTGGTCGTCGTCGACGCCTCCTGGACCTCGTGGCTGAAGAGTCAAGACGACCGTCAACCTACCTGAAGCACCCGACATCGGTGGGCATCTGCTCATCGCCTTCCTGGTCACTGGCTAGTGACCCAGACTCTGTCCCCTCTGCTTTCAGGTTCTTCAGATCTTCGATCCACCCTTGGATCCACCCGAACACTTTCGACTTGGTCGCCAGCAGCACTTTGCAGCAGATCGCCATTGAAAACTACTACGAAACCCGACCCCGAAAGACACCTATGCACCCGGATCCCTGGGTGAGGTAACTAGAGTACTCCGGTGCTCCCGTGGGTATAGACTCTAGAACAACCTAGTTCTAAAGGGGTTTGGTCCAAGTCCTCCTCTAAGTGTCCTTTTTCTTTAAAACTCCAACCGCGACATTCCCCATAGAAGTCAACGGCGGCTCGCGGCTGTGTTCTCACACTGCACGCGTCCCCGTGGGTCCCCTGTGTCACTACCTTGGGTGGTTCCTTGAGGGCCAAGCACTTCTACAGGCTCTAGGCCTTGTGTCTAGCTCAGTCGTGGTTCTTATACCACTTTATTGGTATATGGTTTGAGTACGCCCTAGGGCTCAAACGTGTATTTGTGCTATTACTGTTGATATTCGACTTGTAACTTATGTACTTCGAACTCTAGCCTCATAAAGAGACTAGAGGGGTGTGTTTAAGACTAAATACATATATTTTAAATATATACCTGGTGTGGTCCTCTTTCATTTGGTCACTCAAGAGATTATAGACTGGTAAAACAAGCTGCTTTACATTCCTTCAAGACTTAGCCTCAAGGCTGCTCTCCATAGCTACCACTAGGATAGCTTTCAATAAAGGTTGTCTTTAACCTATCTCCAATAAGGGGTTGTTTGGACTGGTGCAAGGCGCCCACTATAATTAGTGGACAGCATATACCAGGCCAACTTCTCACACTCGCTCTCGTGGATTTCTGACTCCCATGGGAGCGAGATGATGGCCCAAGGGAAATAAAGCTCCCTGGGGCAATCAAAATGCTTTATTTTTAAATTGGCGCTCCCGCAAGAGTCTCTGAGACTCTCACGGACCCAACTGCCAAAATATACAATTATTTTTAACCTTAATGTTGGACCAAACTTTTTGCCTTCCTCTGCCTATTTTTCTGACCTTCTTTTTGTTGGTCTTAGGACTCTGGGCACTTTACCACTGCTAGTCAGTGCTAAAGTGCATGTGCTCTCGCCTCTAAACAAGGTATGGTTGGTTTACACCTGTTTGGCATATTTGATTTACTTATAGGTCCCTTGTACATTGGTATAGCATATACCCAGGGCCTGAAAATTAAATGCCATTAGTGGGCCTGCAGCACTGCTTGTATCACCCACAGAAGTAGCTGTTCAAACCTGTCTCATGTTGCCACCGCAGGGCGAGTGTGCAGGTTACTGCCATTTCAACTTAGCATTTTAAAACTACTTACCAAGCCTTAAACTCCCCTTTTATTACACATACGTTGCCCCTAAGTTATGGCCCTAGGTTGCCCTATGGGCAGGGTGCTGTGTAAGTAAAAGGTAGGACATGTGCCTATATATGTGGCATGTCCTGATAAAGACAAACAGCCTATTTCGTTTTTGACTGCTGTGAGGCCTACTCCTCTCATAGGCTAGCGCTGGGAATTCCCTTATATACTTTCAAGTGGTAATTCCTCAATAGAAAGGAGTGGCGTTGCCATGTTTGGTATGTTTAGAATAGTGGTGATAAATCCTGCTTACTGGTGTAGTTGGATTTTACATTACTATTTTAGAAACGCCACTTTTAGAAAGTGGACATTTCTCTGTGCTATGCAGGCAGACTCCAATACACGCCTGGGCTGGGTGGCAGCTACACTATGTGCATACTTTCTTGACAACCACAACACAGAAAGGGCTGGGTGTGACAGGGGATGCATCTGCATTCATCTGCTTACTGATAGTTTTCCTGGGATTAGAAAGAGGGAGAGGTTGTTCACACTTTACATTTCTATAGGTTGTGCCTTGCCCTCACAAAAAGAGCTAATTTATTCCCTACTGATCGTTTGGAGCCAGGGCTGGGTTGAAAGGGATTGTTGCGCACTTCTAAGGGTTCCTTTGAAGTCACCCCTTCATCAAAGATATTTTTGAGTATAAGTATTGGGGCTCTGACCCCATGTTTTTAGACACTGCGTGGGAATTGTAACCAGACAATTCTGGATCTTGAACTGGATCTCTGTCAGAAGAACTGCTGTGCTGCTGAAAGGACTCAACTGGACTGCTTTTCTGGAAGGACTGCTGCCCGTTTGTTGCCCTGCTGTTCTCTGACTCTGCTGAAGGAGAGCTCAACTCTGCCTTCTATCGAAAGTGATCTCCAAGGGCTTGTTAGCTTGCCCCCTGTTCTTCTTAAGTCTCAGGGACACAAAAGATGACCTGCATTCCTGCAGTTGAACTCTGCTGTCTGTGAGTCCAGCCCTTGCCTGAGGTGCCCTCTCTAGTTCTGGGACTCAGAAGTTGGTGCTACAGCTGCATTTGCTACAAAATCGACGCAGTGATGACTTTGTGACAATCAGAACCGACGCACTGCCCTTCGGCGCCAACGCTGGAACCTATTGTTGACATTGCTTCGACAGCCTATGCGACTTGACCTCGAAGGATAGTGTGGTTCGACATCAACGCATCGCCTGCAAAAAAAAGGGGTTTGACACTGAAGTTTCTATCGACGGCGCGGATCGACGCTCGCCTCCATCCACGGATCGACAACGCGGCGCCTCTTCGCCTCAGAGTCTTCAAGCCGGGTACCCAAGTGAGAGTGAAGGCTGGCACTCTGTGGGTAGCGGAGCACTGTTACTGTGTTGATGATACACAGAGACGTGTATGAAGACGGTGATGAGGAACTCTGGAGTTGGTGTTAATCACAAGCGGTGCTGTCGCGCTGACCTGTGAATCACGAATGTTCAAAATGGTGGTCTGTACCTACATATGGTGTGAAGCCCATCTATAGAAGCGAGTATTTTTCAATGAAGACGAATCCTTCAATAATTGCAGTCCTCAAAGCGTGTGACGATCCACTACGCGGGCAGCACGACAGCGTCAGTCTTAAGTCTGGACAAAGGGCAGGGCACTGTCTGCTCCTCCCTGCCTGATACCAGGCGCGCAACGCCCATAGGGCTAAAAGGGCTTCAGCCCCCCCCCCCCTTTGCCCACACGTCTCAGCCCGGGCTGCTGCTGTGGGCTCGGCTGGGCAGTGTCCGTCTGGAGTCCTATCTCCGGCACGCCCGAGTTTTTCACAAGTCTTTAAAGACAATTTGCATATTTACATCCCTTTGTAAACTGGTTACCGAGGCTTAGTTTTTTTTTCTGGTTCCAGTACCCCCCGGGACCCCCCTCTGCCTATTCCTTACATTTGTATTTTACACTTACTGCCATAGTGTGAGAATGCATTTCATGAAAAGGAATATAAAGTAGGGTTGCCAAAAGAAAAATGCCAGCCATGTGTTGTTTAAAGAGACTGCAAACACCCCGTCTTGACACTAAATAGGGTTATAAATAAAAAAGTATGTATTTCTTTGTAATGTGACGTTTCTGTCTTTGTTCCCTTTAATTATCAGTCATGGATCATTCAGGCAGCCCTACAACACAATTAAAAGTGCTATCTATTTATATTTGCTGTTCGAAGTATGCACAGATAGGTGCTGAAAATACGGCTTTAGGTGGCAGCTTATTTTTGTACTGTTTGGGTCATCAAAATAATGAGCTGGCAACCCTAATCATAAGACTGGAAGTTTGTTGCAGGATCAACACATTATTTCTCACCACCCTCGATCCTTGAAACCGGTCCTAGGATGCTTGTTTCCGGTCCAGGGAGGACCTGGCTTGGCAGTTCGGGCTGGACTGTTCCCATGAGGCACAGGGTCAAGACTGATTTGCATATGGCCAGGTCTAAACTGGGGTGGCATGGTGAGCAAAAGAATGATGGATTTAACCCAGATCTCTTGACTGGGGGTGAATGTTTTGATTTGTTCTGCATTCCGCCCATCAATTGTGTGTCTTTTGCTTTTGCTTTCTCGCCCTAAGTGCGCCAGGTATGCCCAGACGTGGGTCCTGGGCTCACTGTGCCACTGGAATCAAGCTATCCTGGCTGAAGAGGGGTGAAACCCCGAAACCGGTCCTAGGATGTTTGTTTCCGGTCCAGGGAGGACCTGGCTTGGCAGTTCGGGCTGGACTGTTCCCATGAGGCACAGGGTCAAGACTGACCCTCGGTCTAGGTCCACTCTCTCCCCACTGCTCCGCTGTGCCGTCTCTTGCCTCCAGACCCCGACCTCCTCCTTGGGAGGTTCGAGGCTGCTGCCCGCTCCTGCGCCTGCTGCCCGCTCCAACTGGGACCAGACTGCCTCCAACCACTGTAACCTTTCTCAGCCGCTTTTTTTCTTAATTTTTTCCCTGTTGTGCCACTGTTATTGTGCCCATCTGTGTCCTGCTCTAATTCCACCACTGTTTTTATTTTCTCGTGCCTGCCTGTTCCTTTTGCCTTTCGCCGCTACTGCCCCTGCGGCCCCTCCCCGGAATTCCCCCTGGAATTTCCTCTCTGGCATTTCCCCGGAATTTCCCCCGGAATTCCCCTGCTCCCGCCTCCCAGCCTCTCCTCCCTCCCACCTCCCCTACTTAATGGCGGCCGCTGCGCAGTAGCGCAGCGGATGCGCGCAGCGGGCGCGCTGCCTGAGCGCCGCCGGCGCGCCAAAGGCAAGCCTGTCTGCGCCCGTCCGCAACCCGACCGCGGCCAGCAACCCTGGACCTCCCACTACCCATCGCTACGACACCACCACCCTCCTCGCACTCAACCCTGGAAGACTTGGAGAATGCCAACAGGCCTCGCCGAACACGACCCATGGCCAGTTCTCCTGCCTCCACTGCCGCCAGACCCTCACCGCCACCCCGGCCTCCAACACCGCCGACGCCAGCACCGGCGACACCCTAAAATGCATCCTCCTCAACGTACGCTCCGTACACAAACACGCCATGGAAATCTGGAACCTACTCGACTCTTTCGCCTGACATCGCCTTCTTCACAGAGACCTGGACCAACGCATCCTCCGCCCCCGACATCAGCACCGCCATCCCAGACGGATACAAGATCCAGAGGAAAGACCGCCCCAACCACCCAGGAGGGGGCCTCGCCATCGCCCACAAGAGCACCCTCCGCCTCACCACCTCCAGCGAAACCTTCCCCTCCGCCGAACACCTGCACTTCAAGATCCAGACCACCCACAAAGCCACACTCCGAGGAACCCTCGTCTACAGACTCCCCGGCCCCCGAACACCCTTCGCCGCGACCATCACCGACTTCATCGCACCCCACGCGATCGCCTCAACAAACTACATACTCATTGGAGACCTGAACTTCCACCTCGACAACCCCAGCGACCCCAACTCCACTATCCTTCGTGACAACCTCGCCAGCATCGGACTTAAACAACTCGTCAACACACCGACCCACAGAGCAGGACACACCTTCGACCCCATCTTCGCGGAAGGAAACAGCGCCCATTTCAGCCACACAACGCAGCCGCCATGGACCGACCACCACTGTGTACACTTCGCCATCAACAAACCCAAGGCACCCAAACCAGCCCCACGTCCACCACGAAGGAACTGGAGCAAGGTTACCGACGAGCAACTTAACTCCACCCTCAACCGAGACAACCACACCTGGGCACCCGACGCAAACAGCGCAAACGACTTAGCCAGAGAACTCCACACCTGGATCTCCAACTGCGCAGATGAGCTCGCCCCGCTACGCAACCCCGACAGACAACGCCTCAGGAAAGCCGCCTGGTTCACAACCGCTCTCCAAGAAGCCAGACGCACCTGCAGACGCCTGGAGAAGAACTGGAGAAACACCAAGACAACCGAAAACCACACCACCTACAAGGACACCATGACTGACTACCACAACCAGATCAGAGCCACCAAAAGGAACTTCATCCACAACAAAATCCTGGCCAACTCCACCAACTCCAAGGAACTTTTCAGTGTCATTCAAGAATTCACCAACCCAACAGCGAAGCCACAGACATCACCCCATCCCAAGACCTCTGCCCTATTTCCACCTCAAGATCAAAAACCTCTACGACAACTTCATTGACCATCCACCAGGCGCCACAGACGGCCCCCAGAAACACCAGCCAGCCCACCATCTCCAACTGGACACCGATCACGGCCGAAGACACCGCCTCGACCATGAAAAGCATCCACTCGGGGGCCCCCACCGACCCCTGCCCCCCTCACATCTACCACAGAGCCGTGGCCGCCATCGCACCCGAACTACAACGCACCATCAACACCACCTTCAAAACAGGCACCTTCCCAGACGACTGGAAGCGCGCAGAAGTCAGACCCCTGCTCAAGAAGCCCACAGCTGACCCCACCGACCTCAAGAACTATCGGCCCATCTCGCTCCTCCCCTTCGCAGCCAAGGTTGCAGAGAAAACAGTCAACAGGAAACTGACACGATTCATTGAAGAGAACGCCGTCCTCGACCCGTCCCAATCCGGATTCCGAAGCAACCACAGCACAGAGACCGCCCTACTCGCCGCCACAGACGACATCCGGACCCTCCTGGACCAAGGCCACTCCGCAGCCCTCATCCTACTCGACCTATCAGCGGCCTTCGACACCGTCTCCCATCGCACACTAGTCGTCAGACTACACGACGCAGGCATACAAGGAACAGCCCTGGACTGGATCCGATCATTCCTCACCGGAAGAAGCCAAAGGATCAGACTCCCACCCTTCCTCTCCGACCCCACGAAAATCACCTGCAGACTCCCACAGGGTTCATCACTGAGCCCCACCCTCTTCAACATTTACATGGCCCCCCTCGCAGCCATCGTCCGACAACACGGCCTCAACATCGTATCCTAGGCCGACGACACCCAGCTCATCCTCTCCCTCACCAAAGACCCCACCACTGCCAAACTCAACTTCCAGAAAGGAATGCAAGACGTCGCAGTCTGGATGACCAACAGTTGCCTGAAGCTCAACGCCGAGAAGACAGAAGTCCTCGTCCTCGGTACCACCCCTTCTGCATGGGACAGCACCTGGTGGCCGACCGCCCTCGGAAGCCCAGCTACCCCCTCAGACCACGCCAAGAACCTCGGCATCGTACTCGACTCATCACTCTCCATGAACCGACAGGTCAACTCTGTCACCTCCAGCTGCTTCAACACCCTCCGCATCCTCCGCAAGACCTTCAAGTGGATCCCCCCTGAGTCAAGGAAGACAGTTACCCACGCACTCATCACCAGCAGACTGGACTATGGAAACGCACTCTACGCCGGCATCAACAAGTCCCTACTCCGCAAACTCAGACAGTACAGAACACCGCCGCCAGACTCGTCCTCGGCATCCCCGACACTAACACATCAGCTAACACCTACGGAGTCTCCACTGGCTCCCCGTGGAGAAAAGAGTCACTTTCAAAATCCTCACTCACGCCTACAAATGCCTACACAACAACGGACCCAAATACCTCAACGACAGAATCAACTTCCACGTACCCAAAAGAAACCTCCGATCTTCCAACCTCGCACTGGCCGAAACCCCGCATCCACAGAGCCAGAGCAGGCGGAAGATTCTTCTCTCACATTGCAGCCAAGACCTGGAACGAGCTACCGGCAGACATCAGACGCGCCCTCCCTGAACACCTTCAGGAAGACCCTCAAGACCTGGCTCTTCGGCTAAACAGATCTGCGGACCCCCCCCCCCTCAGCGCCTTGAGACCCTCACGGGTGACTAGCGCGCTTACAATTCCCTGATTGATTGATTGATTTGCATATGGCCAGGTCTAAACTGGGGTGGCATGGTGAGCAAAAGAATGATGGATTTAACCCAGATCTCTTGACTGGGGGTGAATGTTTTGATTTGTTCTGCATTCCGCCCATCAATTGTGTGTCTTAATGCCACAAGAGCAATAATTTAACTTATATCTGAAACCCTATGCCACTGTCAATAACAAGCTGAGTTACTTCAAGTGTCTGGGAATGCACCCTGCATTCAGACAACTCACTCCTCATTCTTGCCCTTCACTTTCACGCTCACCCTGCATTCACAGCGATCACAATGCACTTACACTGATCACCATGCACTCACACCTTTCACCCGCTCACCCTGCACTCACAGTGATCACTCTGCACTCACAATGCACTTGCGCTGTTCACCCTGTACCTCACCCTGCTGTCACACGAGCACACTACTCACCCTGCACTCGTGACACTTCACTCACATGTCCCCCTCACTGCTGAATCTGCAATCTCACTCAAACAAGCCCATCACTAACCATGCATTCATTCGTCCCACTCTGCACTTACATCCGCACCCAAATTCATATGGTCACCTCACTCACCCTGCAGTCACTCCTCTCACCCTACTCTGACACTGTCGCATCGCTCACCGTGCATTCACATGGGCACTCCTGCCACCCCCACAGCGCAGATTGTTAATGTGCCTGCTACAAAGAACGTGTACCATGCAGATCCCAGAACTGACAGAGTAAACTATGAGAAGCGCTATTAAAAAATTGCATTTTTGTCAGAAAGGGGCCATAGAGCGATGAGGTGCATTGTTGGCGAGTGGTAGTGAGGAAATTCATGGAAAAGGAGGAAATGGGGGAGGGGCGCCAAAAAAAGACTGTTGCACCGTGTGCGAACAGTGCTAGGGCCAGCCCTGGCTGGGAATGTTAGCCACCCCCTCCCCTGAAGTTCAGGTCTAGTTGCGCCCCTGCCCGATACTAATGTGGGAAAGCTCCCAACAGTCCCTGCGACCCCTACGACAGCCCCCCTGCAGGTAGGGCACACCAAAAAAAAGAAAGAAAATTAGGTGACTGCACACCAAAACACCACATCAGCACACCAAAACATCACATCAGCCCCGCACACCAAACACCTCACGCTCACCTCGGACTGTCCCGCCGTACACCCGCCTCAGCGAGCCGGCCGAGCGCAGTGACGGCGGTAGGGGCTGGCAGCATCTAAATCAGTGTTCGGCAGCGTGTTCCAGTTCAGTGGTTAAGGGCTCATAATAGCCGCAACGTACGGCAGCGGAGAGTTTTAGGGCAAGATAGCAACTCCGCACAAAAAGAATAGGCTCACTGGAACCCGGAACCAGGAATGAATGAATGGAGCGTTCTGTGGCAGTTTTCCTCCGACGTCTTTTCGCATGCTTCCGTGACGTAGGAGGCAGCGTGTGCGGTGGGCACGAGCACGGTGTCGCGAGGGAGGAGTTGACCCAATGTATACATATATATGAAGATCGTTTCAGTTATTTTGCCAATCAATATAGGTCAATAAGCGTTTTTGGTGGTTCAGATGTTGCTCGCCATTTCCTCAAAAACTCAAATGTTGCTCATTACCCATTAAAGGCTGGGGACCCCTGATCTAAAAGATGCCATGCCTTTGACAATTCTCTGCAAAATTTAATACATAAAACCAGTGGTTTAAATGGGCCGGTACTGTCCGGTACTGAGTACCGGGACTTTTTTTATTTTGAGAGGGAGAGTACCTGCACTTCTCAAGAAAAACGTATTATTTTTAATTGGAGAGTACCAGCACTTCACAGAAACAAGCAAGTACTCTGTCAGAGAGTACCTGCACTTCTATTCATCCATTTGAAGCACTGCATATAACCGACTAATGTCCTCTTACTCTGAAAACCTAGATCCTGGTTCCGGACTCTGGATACTATGATTTGGAAACTAATAAGGGACAGCAGCAGGTGTTGGACCTCTTTAGGTATCCTGCAGCATACAACCAGAGAGGGTGGCCTGGGAGTCCCAGATTACAAATGATAGCATACTATGGCTCAGAAATAGTGGTTCACCAGCTAGCTGGCCGGGCTCCACCAGGAAGAAATAGGATGTTACGGAACACTGCAAGGACAAAGGGCAGTGGTGGCACTTTCATTAGGGGAACACACCCCCTTGGGACTATTCCCTAAACTACTAGGGATAGCCTTCAGCCACTGCGGGGGGAAAAAAATCACTACACCTACTCCCAACTATACGCCACAGCAAAACCACAGGTAGTTCTCCCAACATCACGAGGGGGGTTCCTTACAGCACGTAGATTAGCCACATGGACCACTGCAGACCTGCTTACGGTCGAAGACTGTTTTAATGAGCGCAAGTTGAGAACATTTTAGATGCTTAACGCAGATGCCAGTTTACCGGCCTCACAATTTCTGGCATATGCATTAGTGACTCGGGTGATACACACGCTATGGCAGTCAGGACAGAATAAACCGTTGACATATGAGGTGCTACAAATTGTTCTTTTGTTTGGGGACACCCGCTTAGTTTCCTGGCTTTACAAATCAGCCCTACTCCAGACTAGAGTTGATCTGTCACCACTCCAACGGAAGTGGGAGAACGCGATGGGCCAGGAACTATGTGATAAAGACTGGACCAGGGTACTGGAACATGTCCACACAGTGTCACGAGATACTACAGTTAGCTATACTCAGTTTAATTATCTCCATCAGACATACCTCACACCACATAAATTGAATCCACGTCACTGTTGACAAGAAATGCCCCAGATGCAATGAATTACATAGAGATGAGTTGGTCTTGTCCTGGGGTAACTCAAATATGGCAGGGGTGACATCAGAGCTAGAGCGCACACTAGACCAGAATGAGCTCCTGAGGATGGAGGTGTGCCTTCTAGGGATTTCTCCATTTTCAAGAGCGAAAGAAGCAGCAGCTAGGTTTTTGGGTCTGGCCCTGAGCCTTACTAGACAGGTGCTCGGTATGCACTGGAGGTCACCCCGGGGACCTCACCATTTCAGATGGAAGAGGGAGGTCAAAAGCTGCGCACAAGCGGGGGAATCCGCTCTGAGGGAAGAACAAAGGAGAGGTCTGAGGGACAGACCAATCGCTGAAGATTGGGCATCTCTCTTGGTAGTCTTATTGAGGGTGGAAGGAGACAATGTAATTTCTGATGTCAAATGGCCAGAGAGACAATAGGTTTAACAGTAGGTATCATTTGCCATACTCCAGACATCTAATGGATGCATACACGATAATAGATCTTACAATGAATACCCCCTGAATGTACGGCGAAAGTTAAATTACAGTTATGTGTTGACTTGTTTATGAACAGGCTTCGAAAGGACCAACAACTATCATTTATAAGCTATCCTACCTCTTTCAATTATATTAGTCTGGCTTGTAGACTTTACAACACTTGAACCTCAACTTGTGCACTGTAAAATCTGTAGAAGTTAAAGGAGAATTCCCATGCCTACAATATTATTTACAATCATGATATATGTAACTTGGTGGCTGAAACGTAAAGTTTAAAAAGTTGAAGTAATACTGCCATGTTTAGAATCCTGTACACGAATGGCTGTGATAGACATGTATAAAAACAATTAACAAAATTAATAAAACTGTCCAATGTCTGATTTTACACTCGTCTGCTTAAAAACTGCTGGTCTTATGGGGACAAATTTAATGCAAGGATCCAGGTCCACTATGCCCACCCCACTCTAGAGTCTTAATTAACGGGACTGCTTCTGAATACGTCTCCCTGGAACATGGTTCACAGCAGGGCTTGCCCTCTCATCTCTTATTTGCCCTGCGCACAGAACTCCTAGCGCCAGTACTCTCATTCAGGGGCTGCCATTCGGCTCAGTTAACCATAAGATTTACCTATTTGCGGATGTTGTCCTCTTGACTCTCACCTCCCCCCAAACGTCACTGACAGTCCTACTGGCTGAACTTCGAGCGTCTGAACCCATAGCAGGATTTAAGGTCAATCTTAACAAATCCTCTCTACTTAATCTGACGGTACCAGCTAGAGAAATGAAGGGGCTAGCTTCCTCCGCCCCCTTCCAATGGGCCAAGAGGGAAATCAGGTACCTCGGAATTAAAATTACACAGCGAATGGCAGATCTCTACAAGGCTAACTATCCCTCACTTTTAAGGCAATTACAGCAAGACCTTAAGAAATAGACCCGATGTATCTAATGCTATAAAGATGACAGTGTTACCTAAAGTTTTAAACCTCTTTCAGCGTCCACCCATCGAGGAAGATCAGGTCCTTTTCTCCACTCTACGTTCCATGCTTACCGCTTTTATCTGGCAGAACCGCAGGGCCCACCTACCACATAAAATCTTGGTGCTCCCTAAGGGGGTGGGGGATAGGCCCTAATGAATTTTCCCCTTTACTACAAGGCAGCATAACTGTGTAATCACAGAATGGTCAATGCAGGAATCCAATAAGCACTACCTGCACATGGACAGGGCAATCACGATTTGGGATGTCCTATGGAAACCGAAACCTGTCCGTCCGCCCAAAGCCTATCTAACCACCCCGATTAGTACCACTTTAAAGGTTTAGGATTAGGCCACTCGACTACATGACTTAACTATCTTTCCCTCACCTTACACCCCTATCCAGTAGAACAGGGCTTTCTCACTGGCACTATCCCCCAGACCCTTATATCTATGGTGGGAGGGGGGCTGCCTTACTATTTATGACCTCTTCCATGGGTGGGAAATCCTCACGTTTGATAACTGCCGTCAAAACTTTAACCTTCAGGTACAGAACAGTAGCACTACACCCAACTAAAACACAACCTGAAATCCGACAAGCAGCGACGAGGTACCTTCTTCCTATTGATAAATTTGTACGTCGCCTGAGGGGTTCTCGGGGTTGCACCTAATTTCTGTTCTCGCTCCTGGCCTCCACTGCATACTTCACTGTTCCTCAACACAGGACCCTCTGGGATCAGATTTTGGGGATGTATGTCACCTTAGAGCAGTGGCGGAAGCTTTGGAGCGACATTCCCAGATTGAATCGATCGATGGGACTTACGAGACGCCCGCTATAAAATCCTCTATGATTGGTACTTACACCCCGCCAAATTTCACAAAACAGATCCAGAGACATTGGATAGATGCTGGAGGGGATCTGGGCTTTTGGGTGACTTTCCCCACATCTGGTGGGACTGTCCCACGATTCAGCCATACTGGCCTGAGATACTAGCGCAAATGAGAAATCTTAGGTTATCCCTTGCCTCATACACCAGAGTTTGTACTTCAGGGACTACGTGATACCTCCCTTAAGGATCAGACAGTGGGAGATCGCTCCATCCCGTGGCTGGGCCTGGGTGCAGCCAAGATGACACTGGCAGCAGCCTGGAAGAAACCTACGGCCCCATCCTTGTCACAATTTTGTCTCATTTACTGATTTAGGTCTAATAGACACATGGCGTTCCCATTCTCCTGACCTACGTGACTATTCCTACTATTCGCACGTGCACTGGTCTTATTCTCGAATAGATTATCTATTCATCTCCCATTCCCTGGTGCGTGATGTAATAGCTGTCTCCATGTCGGATATCTCAATTTCAGACCATGCTCATGTGGAACTGTTGCTGCACAAGCACACTAACTCCACACGAAGCACTCCCCATTGGCGCCTCCCCTCACATGTATTGCGTGACCCGGTACACCTAGCAGAAATCAAGGCGGCAATATCAGCGTACTTTATATCCAACGACCTACCCAAAACACCCTATCCAATAGTATGGGATGCTTTTAAAGCGACCATTAGGGGAGTAATCACGTTCATTGTAATAGCGCGTAGCCGAGAAACCCGGCTGGTCGAGAACAAGCTGACCAGTTACATAAAATCCTTAGAGAGAATAGACCAAGAGGCACCTTCACTTATCCGTAAACGACGTCTGGCCATTCTTCTGGGACAATTAAGAGCACTTAGAACGAACAAGGCAGAACGCGCATTGCGGACATTGAAACAAAAATACTATGACAGAGGGGATAAGGTGGGGGCAACCTTGGCGCGTCAATTAAGAAAGAAGGCAGCAAAGGCACACATATCTAAAATTAAAACCACGAAAGACACATGGGCCACAGCTAAAAGAGATAAACTGGCAGCCTTTCAGGCATACTTCTCTGATCTTTACATCCAAGAGACTCCCCAACTGACGCAGATACAGACAGTTCTAGACAATTGCCCATGGACCCCATTAGACAAACACTCACAACTCCTCGAAGATCCAAGTACATGAGAAGAACTTAAGCGGGCCCTAAAAGGGTTACCGATAGGCAAAACACCAGGCCCAGACGGACTGCCTGTCCACTTCTACCACATTTTTCTACCACAAATCCAAGACCAATTGCTACGCCTCTTAAACTTATTCACGGAGACACCGGGCCCGACAGACACAATGAACATGGCAGAAATAGCACTTACTCCTAAACCTGGCAAAGACCATGCCCTGTGTTCCTCCTATCGCCCTATCGCACTCCTAAATACATATTAAAAAATATACATAAAAATACTCGCCAACCGTATAGAACCATACCTGCCGGGACTCATTGACCAGGATCAGGTGGGGTTTATTCGGCATCGCCAGGAGGCAGACAATCTCAGACGAATAGCACACCTGGTAGAAAAGGCACATCATTGGAGTATTCTGGCCCGTCTGCTATCGCTAGATGCGGAGAAGGCCTTCGACCGGGAGGAATGGGACTTCTTAAAGGCTGTCTTACAGAAGATTGGATTGGGCCCCATAATGATCTCCAGGATAATGACGTCATACGTCTCCCCACATGCCCAGGTCAGAGTTAACGGGCAGCTCACGAACCCGATACACATACGCAGGGGCACTAGACAGGGCTGCCCTCTCTCCCCCCTGCTCTTCGCCCTCGTGGTAGAACCATTAGCCATAGGAATAAGACAATCAGGTGACATTACTGTTATCACTTTCGGGGGAATAGAGCACAAAATAGCCTTATTTGCAGATGACCTACTACTTACATTACCTCACTACCGGCCCTTCTTAAGCTTCTACAAGTGTTCGAAGTAGCCTCAGGTCTCAAGATTAACCCAGCTAAGTCCTGGGCTTTGAACCTCACAATCCCCACTGGAGAGCTACCGGAGCTCCAATCCCTCACACCTTTTCAATGGACCACACACTCAATTCGATATCTTGGGCTCAACCTAACTTCCACGGTGAGCACATGGACACAGGCCAACTGGCAGAGCTACAGAAAAGCAATCCGTGAAGACTCACATACATGGAGGTCTCTGCCGATATCATGGTTAGGTCGGTTAAATGCGATCAAAATGACTGTGCTACCAAAAACGTTATACTTATTCCAAACACTGCCTACAGCAATACCGCAATCTCACATTTTATGCCTACACAGGATCTAATAACCTTTATATGGGGGGGTAAGCGACCACACTTCTCGAATAAACTCCACATGCTACCTCGAGATAAAGGGGGATTAGCCTGCCCTAACATCCTAGAATATTACTGGGCGGCACATCTACATTACATCTCTGAATGGGTGATCCGCGAGAGCGAGAAGCATTGGTTCCATATAGATAGGGCTGTTGCTTGCAGACCCCTATGGGATTTGGCATGGCTCCCGCGAGGCTCTAGACCGCGTAGTGCTTACATAGCTACCCCAACAAAAACAGTGTTAGAAATCTGGGACAAAATTGCATTCTCTAGGGGCTTAACTTCCTTCCCGTCCCCTAACACCCCCCTGGCACGCAACCCGAGCTTCCCACCAGCATTACAACCACACTCTTTCCCGGCATGGTCTGACGAGAAATGTCGAGTAATCCGGGACCTATTTGAGGGTGACCAAATTAAATCTTTTGAACAGTGTAAAAAGGAATTCCGCCTCCTGGGACGCGCCCGATTGCAGTATAAACAAATACGGCACTGGTTACATTCACACCATACCATTAAGGGAGCGACCCGACCCTTCACCCCATTTGAAACATTAGTTCGCTCTTATGATAGGTCTAGGGGTCTGATTTCCCGAACATACCAAGTGTTGCAACACTCTGCTCCGAGCACTCCCCATACTTACCAAACAAGTTGGCAATCACACGGTGAGGTTGAACTCTCCCCTAAACGGTGGGAACAACTGTGGCGGGACATACCGACTACATATAGGAGTATATCACAGCGTGAGACAGCTTATAAAATCATGACACAGTGGTATTATACCCCTCAGCGATTACATAAAATGTTCCCTAATACCCCACCCACTTGTTGGAGATGTCATAATGCAATTGGGGATTTTTTGCATGTATGGTGGCACTGCCCGTAGCTAACCACCTACTGGAAAGAAATCCTTAGCCACATCAAAGATGTAGTTGGCTACCCTATACCTGAAAATCCAATAGTGGTCATTCTGGGGCTTAGGCCTACAACCCTTCTCGCCATGACCCAAGCTGACTGGCGCGTAATATCACACATGCTGGGAGCAGCTAAGCAGACAATAGCAGTATTTGGAGAAAAAAACAGATACACCGCCCACTGCACTATGGTTTACCCACCTTTGGCATACAATAGCAATGGAGCTTCTCACAGCTCGAATTACCTTTACCACAAATAGATTCACAACCATATGGCAACCACTGCTAAATCACTTCCAGGTTAGAATACACTTGTTTTATCCCACCTAAACCTCGGGCGTTGCAACTTTTTGAAGATAGCTATACACCCCTACATGAGGATGAGCTACCTAGTGTACGTCAGACAGCTCCCACGGATAGCTCAATATCTAATCATTAATATATTTCTCACGGCGACACCTAGCCCCCCTCCCTCCTCACATCTGGGGACTTCCTATTTTCCTTTCTGCAATCTCCGGCACCCTCTTGCCTGACTATTGGAATATAATTGAATGTATAATGCTAAGTAACATGTTACTATTTGTATCAGGCACAATAAATCGGACAGTGTAAGAAGAGAGACTGCTGTAACTGTCTGATACTAATGCTACACAAGATTGATCTTTTGTTTAATTGTTGACAATTTATTTTATTTTCAATAAAAAAGATTTGAAATAAAAAGCAACAATGGGCATTTTTATGACTTGGGCAAAGAGATTTCTCAAGACCCTTGTTCAAACTTAGACGTTTCAAGTAAAGGATGTCCTTTTTAAGGAATAACTAGAAGATACCCGGGAGGCAATCTATCGATGAGGACTTCTGAAGCATATGTCTTACAACAATGTTAGATAAGGCAAGGAAGAATGAAGGCACAGAAGACTGGGACATGTTACAAACAAGAGCAATGTGGGGAAAACTCTCCTGAGATTGGAGCTACAAATTATTTCACGTTTACAGACTACTGAGAATGACTCGCATAAAATGTTCAAAATCAGCAATATATTTACATAATAATGCCTCGACTAATCATCTGCCTATAGACATTCACAACTATGTACTGTGTTGATTCCAGCAAGAGATTACCAACTCATGACACTGCAAGTTAATCTTTTAAGACTACAAGATCCATGATGCCATGCACCCCAGTAACAAGCCATACCATCGAACTTCACTGGAACTATGTATCCCAGGAAACCAGTGCCACGTGACCTATCACTGCACACCTGCGCAGTGTGATCTCATGGGGAAGAACAACAAATGCAAAAGAATACACCTTCACTACGTGGGCACTGAATCGGAATAGACAAGTATAACAGTGGTCTGCAAGAACAAAGATGCCATGCATCAACTAACAAGTGCCTACCACAGGTACACTATTGAGTTCGACTTAATTATACAACTACTGAAAACTACGCCTCCCAGCACACCCACACTACGTGATGTGATAAGAAGGCACCACGAACAATAATGGGTACACCTTCAGTACGCAATCACATCAAAGAGGACAAGTGCAGCAGTGGACGGGGCTCCACCACTGAAAAGAAAGAAAGTAGTACTTTACAAAAATGCTCAGCTCACCACCAGAAGAGAGACAGGAGGGAGTGAGCATCTGACCGGTCCAGGTCCATGGGGAAGTCTCCGAACACACTTCAACTTTAGATCATCAAAGGTGAATCTGAATCATCCCAGGGAGATCGCATTTACCAGCATGAAGAATCTAAGCTACTTGGCTCAGGTTCAACTAATGTAATCATGCAGCAGATGAGTGTTACATACAACACATAACATGACAATTCTATTTTCCTACAGAAAGATATAT
Organism: Calotriton arnoldi; assembly: GCA_963921515.1. Taxonomy (NCBI): domain Eukaryota; kingdom Metazoa; phylum Chordata; class Amphibia; order Caudata; family Salamandridae; genus Calotriton; species Calotriton arnoldi. The sequence goes on from CAWUFW010003619.1 coordinate 362,644, forward strand.
TTTATTACTTCCAGTCTAGAAGAGTCGAAATTAACTAGCCAAAATCAACACAAGAGTGGGAGTATACCGCATGCTTTAGACTGAACCCGTTAAAGTTCAATATATTAAATCTTTTATTAAGGACTGGGTGGAAGTGTGTGTATTCAAACTTGAACTGACAAAAGGTCCTCATTGGAAGGGTGATCTAATTTATTGCCCCTCTGGATCTAAGAAAGACTTCCGCCATCTGTTGACTGAACGCATTGCTCCCCATGTACTCTTTTCTAAGACGTTTCTCCTGTTAGGAGATTTTAATTTCCATGGCGAGCAAGTACTAAAACCTGAGATTGCTTGTCTTTTCGAAGACTTGGAAACACTGAATCTCGGTCAACGTATTACAGGCCCCACGCATACTGCTAGCCATACCCTAGACTGGCTTTTTACAAATTATCCTCTCTTGGTCAGCGATGATCCTCACCCCCTTACCTGGACAGACCATCACCTGATTACGTTTTGGACTGCCATGACCGACAGGACAAAGCAGTTGGCTATCGTAGATAATAAGACCTATAGAGCATGAACTAACATCCTTGACCCAGGATTCCGACATTAATATGGCTTTAGAAAATTATCTTCTTGCCCTGTCTATGGCTTTTGACAAAACTGCATCCCTAAAAATCTCCAAGCAGCCTCCTATAAGGCCTCATGCCCCATGGGTTACTAGTTACTTAAGCTTGCTGAAGGCAAGGTGTGAAAATTGGAAAGACGCTGATTCCGTTCAAAATCTCTGAAGGAAAAAGAAGCTTTCAAATCTGCTCTTGCTGAATTTCATGCACTTATCAGAAAGACTAGGCAGAGCTTTATCTGTAGCCAAATAACAAAAGCGGGCAACTCCTAAAGATCTCCATAAAGTGCTCAACGACTTCACCCATCCCCACGCGTGCGTCTCAAATATACCTGCCTCTCAAGAACTCTAATCCCCTAGCAGATTTTTTTCTTTTTAAGGACAAAATTGATAAGATTTATAGGAACTTTTCCATCAATCAGGAGCAAACCAATTCCATTCCTACAATGGCGTCTTACAATGTTTCTCCAACACTTTGGGACAGGTTGGAACTTCTCCCTATAGATCAAGTTTTAACTTTCTTGACTAAAGCCAAATCAGGCTCCCCAGTTGATGTCTGCCCCCCAGCATTGCGGTCACTCTATCAGCTGTGTTAGCCCCTGTCATTCTATACTTATTTAATCTTTCTCTTGAAACTGCCAAATTACCCTCAGCCTGGAAGACTGCTTTATTCATCCCCATTCTTAAAAAATCTAATGAAGACCCCAAAAATGTTATCAACTATCACCCTGTGTCTCTACTTTCTCTACTAGGGAAGATGCTCGAAAGCTACGTGAAAAAACAGCTAATGCTGTTTTTAGAAGATCACGCAATTCTTGATCCCTCTCAATCCAGATTCAGAACAGCCCACAGCACTGAGACTGCACTGATTGTAGTCATCGATTCCATCCGTTTCTCTGTGGACACCGGTGCTCCTGCTATGCTTGTGCTGCTGGAACTTTCAGCAGCTTTCGACACCGTGTCTCAAGCAGTTCGGATTAGAAGACTGCATGAGATCGGTGTCAGAGGCACTGTCCTGCAGTGGTTGGCTGATTTTTTAGAAGATCGGACCCAAATTATCACTCTGGGTTCTTTCAAATCTCGGCTAGTCCCTCTTAGCAAAGGAGTTCCTCAAGGCTCATCGTTGAGCCCGACGCCGTTTAACATCTATGTTGCTCCTCTGGCTCAGACTGTTCAAACTTATGGCTTCAAAGTAATCTCCTATGCTGATGATACTCAGCTGATCATTTTTATGGGACAGGACATTGATGGTACTATGTACAGTAAACATTGCAGCCTGGATGTCCTGGAACTGTCTTCAGCTGAATAACGAGAAGACGGAGGTTCTGCTGTTTGGCAAAGCGCAACATCTCTGGTCTCCTGACTGGTGGCCCGCGGAATTGGGAGCAGCCCGTGCACCAGTCAATCGGCAAAAATGTAGGTATAAAAATTGATCACAAACTGACCATGAAAAGTCAACTAGGCGCCACAAGAGGGATATGTTTAGCCACCATGCAGCTTCTGAGGAAAGCTTTCCTCTGGCTTCCTGGCTCGGCCAGAAAAACGCCAGTCCAAGCACTGATAGTTAGCCGCCTAGACTACAGCAATGCATTGCTTATGGCTGCCAACAACATCCTCCTGACTAAACTCCAAGTGGTGCAAAACACGACTGCCCGTTTCGTTTGTAACCTTCCAGCAGGCTCTACCTTTGCCCCTGTCCTCCGGTCCCTCCACTGGCTGCCGGTCAGAAAGCGCATTTTCTTTAAGATATGCTGTCTCGCTCACAAAGCTCTTTTGGGCATATCCACTCTGTATCGGAGGGACAAATTACGTTACTATTGTCCTTCTCGCACTCTGAGATCCAGCGACAAGGCGCGTCTGTCCACTCCTTGTATTCGTGCCCCAAGATATGGAGGCAGAGCTTTGTGCTATATTGCTCCGAGGGCATTGAATCAGCTTCCAGGCCACCTCCGTAGCTGGGTGGACTTTGCCCAATTCAAAAGTTTGCTCAAAACCTGCCTGTTTTAAGGAGTAAATGGGACTTATGAGGAGGTAGTGAGCCGAGATACAGCTTTGGATTTGATTTGTTGAGCTTTATTAAATGGATATAGCACAGACTGTGGTATTTTCCTATCTGTTAGCGCACACAATACTAACTAGGAACTCCAGGGGAATATACTTAATTAATTTGTTCTTGACACTTGTTTGGGGAACAAATTAAATAAAACCACTGGCCAGTGTATTAGCTCACCATCTATATTTGGTGTCCTACCGGGAAGTGTAAGGGAACGGCCCTGATGAAGCCCTTCAATTAAAATCTGTGTCCCACTTCGAGAATGTCGAAACTTATCAGCTTGTACAAATACTTGGGAGTGTAAAAATCACTCATGGAGTCCCCTACAGCAAAAGCAATCTGAAAAATGAGAAAGCAGTTGGGGGTCCAGAAATGAATACACCCTTTTGAGACTGCATGAATTGTGGCCGATTTTGCTCATAATCAAACAACTTTATGTCTTGGACACTTCCACATATTTTGAACTAACTTTTTTTGTGTGTTAACAAGTTTTGTGCATATTTATGCAATTCATAATTTCAAATTTTCATTTCTTTTAAAAATTCAGTTTGCATGCCTAATATCCAAATATTTGTGTTATATGGACTGCATTTACGTTATGCGTTGTTGGTATTGTAAATTCGAGCATATTCACTAAGGTAATGAAATCATACACATTGAGTAAATCCCTTGTGTACTATATAAGAAAAAACGTTTTTTGATATTGATGATTGACGGTATTCACTGTTCGCAAATATATATTGATCCCTCCCCCCATAGACCACAACAGGATCAACCCCAGTTTTGTGTACAATAAACCAAACATGTGCCATCCCTAAAGTATGGTCCGTCATCCTCACCTTCAAAAACCAACTCCTACTAGGAGCAAACTCAACCAGTACTTCCAAGCACCAATAGTTCACTGAACAAGACTCAAAATGTGAGTATTTTTGGATTCCAAATCTACACGAGCCACCGTTATTGTTGATGTCATTCTTACTCTCACCTTCCACCACATCTCTCACCTGTGTGCAAGTCACAACTGCAAACAAGCAAGCCACTTCAATTAGCAATGATTTACGAACTCACTAGGGAGCAGTCTTTGTCACTGACCAAGATAATAAATTAATAATAAGATAGTAACTGGCAGAATATATAACCCATTCCAGCTGAAAGCCAGTCTTCTCCTCTTTACTGGCAGCATATAATTAGAATCCTCTGCCCCTAACTGGATACTTACTCTGGATCCTGTTTCTTGTGGTTGTCGCAGAACAGCAAGCAGGAGAGGGGTCTGCCGTCATGGGGCTTCCACTCGTGAAGACATCTGAAATGGAAAGAGAAGAGCCCAAATCACAAAGCTTAAACATGCTTACAGAGAACAGGGTGCCTTTTTATTAATACACTCAAAAAATAATTTAGCAATATCCATTTTGTTGTGAAGAAATGTCTCAGGAAATCTGCAAGAGTGCACAGGGGTGAAAAGTGACTATTCAACGGCATCTGATCAAAACACTGATCATCTGAGCATCTGATCAAAGCACTGTGGGCAACAGTAGCGCTTGCATATATGTGCCATGAGGAAACCAGGGCTGGACTGAAAGCACATGTAGATTAAGATTTTCCATAGGTCTATGCTGTAAATGTAAAAAAGGAAAGAGCTCATAAGAACCTGGTGCTCTTTAGAATGTTAAGCCCCCAGCAGCAGCATCTTAGTTGTACTGGTTCTGTACATTATTCTTGCATTATCTCACGCAACCATGTATAAAACACTGAAAAAAGATTGCTGAGGAAGGTTAGGCACTGATGGACAATATCAAGGCACCTACTCAGAACTTAAAAGTAAAGGAAGGCAACCATAAGAAAACCTCCTTGAGACCTTGCACCAACTAGAACACAAATAATGGGTGATTTTATAGATGGTAAACTGTGAAATGTGTGGAAACAAAAATAATAAAGGGGTGAGGGTCAAATTAAGATATACAATTGCTGTTTACACCTATCAAGCCATATAGGAGTAAAAAGGAAAAGTTACTTTGAGACTACCCATCATTGACCCCCCTCCTACCAGTGGCATGGTAGAAAAAGGTTACAGGCCTTGGAACTGTACAGCCTAATACCTGTAATAGATTCACACACCGTGCATGCATTACCCACCATTTGTTCGATCCTGAAAAGTTTCTAATGTTTAAAACCAAGTATTTTCTAAGCCCGTAGGTGTGGCCTTTTTTCATGAAAGTGCATTGATTTGAGAGTATGGATGTGCGCACTGGAGAGTGGGTGAATGCAGGTACGTGTCAAATGTTTGAGGAATGGATGGATCACTGAGTGCAACGGTGGATGAATGGGGTAGCATACACATAAAAATGGCTGTAGGAATGGGTGTGCGTACGGATGGGTGAAAGAGTGACAAATGAGTGAATACATGGATGGATGAATGGGTAAAATATAAGCAAGTACATGGATGGCTGAGGTCAGGAGGCAGTAACATTCACACTGGTGGTAGGAGGTTGCCCTCGAGTGCCAGCTCTGCTAAATCATCCATTAATGAACCCTCCGACTCACCCATTCATCTACACATCCAGTATTTTTCTAGGTGCAGTATTTCCATCCACATCAGGAGGGTGCATGTCATTTACATATTAAAGATGGAAAGGCAGCATGGAGCAGCACAGTGACATTTACATGCCATGAAATCGTGGCACTTTGCAGGCTTGCATAATTACTTAAATTGCCCTTGACATACAACCCCCTCATACTTCGATTAACAAAGCCATAATATTACAGATGAGTAATGAGCATCTTGGGCAAGGGGATTCATTTTCAGGGGGAGTAGCACTTCTTAAAACTATTTTGCTACCTTTCTTGGCTACGTTGTGTCTTTGGAGATTCATAATTATGTATTAAAACTTCAAAGTTGAGTATCTGGGTTTAGATTGGCAGACCAAGGATTTAAAATATCTAGGCTATAGACTGACACCTCTGTGAAGATACATTGGTTGGCACTTAGGCCAGCTGACAGTAGACACACATAGATCTGTGGCAGTTGGGATAAACTTGTATCTCTCCATAACTGACCAGGCACCGCTAATGAAAAATGGTGGGTTTGGCCAAGCGCCGAAGTGTTTCAGCATCTTTTTTGTCTGCTGCCTAGAAATCGTTTCCGGAACTTGACATTTTAACAACTGTTCTATGGATTGGTGCTCTATATGAAGCTACATTATGAGAAGAGTATTGACGGATGTAAGAGACAGATGGTGGAAAAGGTTGTATCTGCTGTTTGTGACACCATGGGTAAAAGCCCCCTTCCTGTAAAGCCCTCCCTGTTTGGACAGCATGGGGCCACGAAAGGGCTTGGGCCTGAAACTCTGGGTGAAAAACTCCCAGGTACCACTCGAGAGGTAAGCCATCATGTACAGCATCCTCTGTACCCATGATACAGTACTTTGCTAGGTTGAATTAGGCTACACAGTGCTTTTCTCTGTATGTTTGCCCATGTTGTTCTTTGCTGAATAGTGTTCTACTGCCTGTACTTCTGGAATGGGTTATTTTACGGTGGTGGCTTTGTTTGGATGTGCTTTGCATTCCTGGGTATACAGTGTTTTCTGATGTAAAGTTGGCCTTTTCAGTGCTTTGCAGAGCTTTCCTATGCAGTACTTTTTATTGTACATTTGGTTTACTCTGCTGTAGAAAGCTGGCTCTCTATATAGTGTACCAAAATGAGGTGCAGTGTGGAGAGTCCAGGTATCCCTTATTACTGTACAGGGGCTTGCTTTAACTATCCCAGGGGTGGGGGGTGGTGGTGGTGGTGGTGGGTGTATATATATATATTTATATATTTATTGGATCAATTATATGATCATTTACATCATAAACATTTCATACATTCAAGACATTTAAAAAATTTTAAATATACAAAAAAATACATCATAAAAATATGATTTAAAAAGTTTTAAGACAACATCTCTAGGTAGTAAACTATACCTTAGATCAACCTAGTACATGACAAGTCTTAAAAGCTAACTAGTTCCCATGACCATAAAATAAGTAGCTATTAAAAGCATTACAAGGATCTAGTTTCTAGCAGCAGAGTGGCGTGCCCACAATTAATTGTTATACAGTTTTAGATCAAATTATCGGGTGCATTTTAGTCGCTTTCGATCTTTTCCACCATGCAAAAAGAAGAAATCTTGAGATTGCGAACACTAACCACCTTGTAGTATCAGATTTAAAAATGCGTAGGGCTTCACTGGGGCGTTAAAAAGATAATAGTCGACAGACTGGAATAATCCAGGTTCTCTGGGAGTCAGTGTAGGAAGGACAAAAAAAGAAAAAATGATTCAAGGTCTCGGGAGAAGAATGACAGGAAGGACACACAGGTGATACAGACACATTTTCCCAAGTGCTTCTTCTAGAATTTAGTGGGAGAGTTCCATATCTAAATTGGATGTACAATGATCTTGCCTGGGAGGGTTCAATGTCATCCATGAACAATTCCAATTCAAACCACCCTTTTATATTTAAGAAACTAGAGGTCAAGGTACCATGTACATGACCTTCAATAGTTTGTGTGTCCACGAACTCCCAGAACCTTTTTTTGAAAGCGGGAACCATTGATTTCGTTATGGACCCCGGGTCCTCCCACAGCTGCCCCATCCATAGTTTAAATAGCCAGTCCTTTATCTCGTTAAACCACTTGATTCGTCCTGTTTGTTTGTTTAGAATCAGTAGCTCTTACAGGGCCTCCTTTACCGGGACCTGTGTGTGACTAGTCCATGCCCTTATCCAGAACAGGAGAGCCCTCAGAGCAGCTTGATGATTAATGGGTTTAAGACCAAGATCAAGTCTGAGCGGTAGAAGTGGGGTGATCATTGGTAAGTTTAAATGCGTCCTAATAAATTTATTTTCAGCAAGGACAAGTTCGGCAAGGTTCTCCAACCCCCATAGGTCCGCCCCATAGAGGGCTGCTCCTATGCCTTTGGCTCTATGTAGTTCTAAAATGGGCGATAGTGGTCGATAAGGGGATGCTCTGGCCCTCCTAGCGATTGAACAATCAGCATGTTGGAGGGACAGGGTACTCTTTACAATTTGTGGCGTCCAGGCCATCCGGTCACTAATTCGCACTCCTACATAATCAAAAACCTTGACCTGCTCCAGTGCTTGCTGGTCCAGCACTAATCTACCTTTATGGGATTTGTAAGGGTTAAAAATCATGTATTTGGTCTTTGAACAGTTTATTTCCAGACCCCTATCCTTACATGCTTAATCGAATTTGTTCTGGACATTCTGGATCCCCCTAGGGGTCTTAGCGATGAGAAGAGTATCATCTGCAAATAGCAGGCAAGGCACAGATGAGCCTGCTAATTTAGGAGGGTCACCACCTCAGTCATACAGTTCTCCTATTAACCCATTTATGTATAGTGTATGTAGGAAGGTGGAATCTGACTGCATGGTTGCCCCCACTTTTTTCCTGGTGTTTTGCTAGTTTTCGACTTAGTTTGGCTGGGATCCTGCTATTCAGGACCCCAGCCTATCTGCTTTCCCCTTAAATTGAATGTATGTACTTTAGGTACACTCCAGATTGGATTCTGGGGTACCCTTGTGAGTCCCTAGTATATGGTATACTATGTACCCAGGGCATAGGTACCCCAGAGGCCTACCAGGGGCTGCAGCATGTATTGTGCCACCCCTGGGAAGCATTTTAAAATGACACAACAGGTCTGCTACAGCAGCCTGTGTAAGGTGGTATGTGCACCCCTTACTGAGATATAGGTTCCCTATATCTCTCCATATCACTGCACATGTAAACCTATCAGTCACCCTTATGACAGGCCTTAACAATCCTGAAGGCAGGGTGCTGGGTTTCATGTGAGAGGGTGCCCATGCATGAGCAGAGCCCCTCTGCAGCTTTCGGAATCTTTATTCCGGGGTTGTTTGTGATGCAGCCAGACCATATACTCTTAAGTGCATTATAACCCCGCGGTAAATGCTAACTTGAGAATGGCTGCATGGAAAACTGTCGTGTTTGGTGTCAAACACCTTGGAATCATACCTCCACCCCAGTAACTGGGGTGGGAGGTATGATTCCACCCTACTAGAGGGAGCAACATGGCACCACCGGTACACCCGGTACCAGCTTAACAGAACCCTGGCATCACAAAATGGATGCTGCAGCCACAGACACGAGTCTGCCCTCCTGCTGCTGGACGAAACTCCGGTAGAGGAGGCCTGGACAAAAGGTTTCCTGTCACAGGGAGGTGTTACCACCTCCCAGACAGGCTTTAGTGTATTGGGGCTGGGTGGGTGCACTCTCAGAGTGCTTTGAAGTCTGAACTGGGGGCACATTTGGTGTCCCTGTGCATAGTCCAGCTCAAACCGGTTGCAGGGGCACACAGCCCCTGCTCTGGCGCGAAACTGGACAAAGGAAATGGGTGTAGCCACCCCTCTTTCCTGACCCTCCCATAGGTGGGTCCCCAGAGTTTGTCCCACCCCTTCCTTGGGTATAAAGTAGGAAACCCTGACTACAGGACCTTGGATTACACCTGGACTAAACTCTGATACCAGAAACCAAGTACTTCGACGATCTACACTACGCTGGATGACTGAAGAATCTCCCTTGGAGTAAAGGAGTTACTCCCCTGCAAGGCAGGCACCTTTAACGCAACTGACCGGTTGGCATCTCCGAGCTCCGACGGACTCCGAAGAGTATTGCCACACAGGAGGTGGGTTTTCCGAGGTCTCTGAGGTCGATCTGTGCCCACAGCAAGTCTGAGGCCTGTATCCCTCGTGGAGACCATGCAACCCGAACCCCTGGACACCGCGACCATTTGCAGAAGCATCAGCTTTCCAGCGACCCCTGAGGCGGAGCTTTGGGTTACTTGTAGCCCTGGCCCCGAGCAGTAATTGCACCGAAGATTGCAGGCCTACACTCAACGAGTGTTCCGTGGGCCGCCATTTTGGGATTCCTCTCGAGGTCCCTTCGCGATCCCTGGTCCGTTGACATGTGGGTCCCCAAGAAGGCAACTCTAACTTTTATTGGGCTTCCCTGGTTGCTCCAAACGTGCCCTGACTCTCCATCGCTTGGGGAGTCCCCAGGACCTTGCTGGTCCGCACAGAAGCATCTTTTCTCGTCCTGCGTGGGTTGCTGTTGCCAAGGCTTGTTGTGGTCAATCCGATCACCGACACCCCAGCACTCGACATCCTTCGTGGGACAGCTCGAATCCGGCTCCTGGTAGTCGTCGTCTCCAGGACCCCGTGGCTGCAGAGTCAAGCTTCACCTCTTCGCACCTGAAGCACCCGACATCGGTGGGCATTCGATTGCTCCGCTCCTGGTCACTGGCTAGTGACCCAGACTCTGTCCCCTCTGCTTTCAGGTTCTTCACATCTTCGATCCAGGCTTGGATCCACCCGGACACTTTTCTCCTTCACGGCAGCAGCACTTTGCAGCAGATCGCCACTGAAAATGACGACGATTCCCGACACCTTTTGACACCTATGCACCCGGCTTCCCTGGGTGAGGTAACTCGAGTACTCCGGTGCTCCCGTGGGTGTTGGCCCTAGAAACCCTTAAGTCTAAAGGGGTTTGCTCAAAGCCCTCTCCTAAGTGTCCTTTATCTTTAAAATTCCAACTGCGACTTTCCGCATTGAATCCTACGGCGCTCGCGGCTGTGTTCTCACACTGCACACGTCCCCCGTGGGTCTCCTGTGTCACTACCTTGGGTGGTTCCTTGGGGTCACAGCTATTCTACGTGCTCTAGGCACTGTGTCTAGTCAAGTCGTGGTTCTTATACCACTTTCTTAGTATATGGTTTGGTCTCCCCCTGGAGCCCACTGTGTATTGTGCTATTTACTGTCGTTTTAATACTGTGATACTGTGTATCTTGAACTCTAATCTCATAAAGAGATTAGTAGTTAGTGTTTAGAAATAAATACATATATTTTATATATATCTTGTGTGGATCTCCTTTCATTTAGTTATTCAAGATGTTATAATCTGGTAAACCAAGCTGCTTTACACTCCTTCAAGACTTAGCCTGAAGGCTGCTCTCCATAGCTACCACTAGGATAGCTTTCAATAAAGGTCGTCTTTAAACCTATCATCAATAAGGGTCGTTTGAACTGGTGCAAGGTGCCCACTATAACTAGTGGACAGCATATGCCAGGCCAACTTCTCACAGTGTAAATAATGTGGGGGCGAGTACACAGCCTTGACGCACACCTTTATGCACAGGGATTTCACTTGTGAGACCACCTTCAGAGTTCCACCTGACCCTAGCAAAAGTATCCGAGTGCAGGCGGACCAAAATATCTAATATATAAGATGGAAGTCCTAATTCTCTTAGGGCATGCCACAGTTTGGTGCGTTCAATGGAATCGAAGGCCGTTTTTAGGTCCACAAACACCACGTACAAGTGACCACCTTTTATGGTCACTTCCTTCCATAATAACAGCAAAAATCTAAAAACTTGGTCCGTGGTGCTTGTGGAGGCCCTAAATCCTGCCTGCAGATTTGAAAGAACATTATTTGCCTCAATCCATGCTTGTATCCTAGTTAGAATGATTTTGAAAAAAATCTTTTGAGAAACGTCAATGAGGCTAATGGGCCTGTAGTTTGCTGGAGAACCTTTGTCCCCCTTTTTATAGATGGGGATAATTTCAGCGCCCTTCCAGGTTGCTGGAATATCACCACCACACAGGATAGCATTAAAAACCACTTGAAGCAGGGGTCCCCATATGGTGGGCTCAGCCCTGTACATGTCTCCCAGCAGCCTATCTAAGCCTGGGGCTTTCCCATTCTGTAGTAACTTAATGGCTAGAGTGGTTTCATCTAGTGAAATGGAGATATCCTCAGTAAGTATGGGGGCTGGGGATCCTGATTTTAAGCCTAAGTCACAAACAACCCCATCGCCTGCATATCGTTTCTTGAAGTACTCCTCCCAAACTTGTGGCTGTATATAAAAATCATTTTCTGTTTTTATTTTACAAGCCCCCTTAGCTATGAGATGCCAAAACAATTGGCTGCTCTTTAGCTTTGACGCCTCTACGAGTGCACGCCAGTTTCCCAGCTCCCAGTCTCTTTTTGCCCTTTTTTGTTCTCGTTTGTACTGCTTCCTGCTGGTTTTAATATCTAAAGGAGATTTCGCCTTTACCGCCATAATTAAATCGTCTTTAGCTTCCTTACATGCCTTATTGTACCATGGAGCGGTTTTCCGCATAAAAAGATCTTTATTACACTGCTTTTGAAATAAAGGTTTAATTCTATTGTTCAATTGCTGGAATATTGTCATAATATTATCTATATTAATGGCAGTATTATTCATTCCCAGAAGGATCCGCTCCACCTCTGAGTAGATTTTACAGAGGGTAGTTGGATCAGCCATAATTAGTGGCCACTTAACTTGTTTATTATTATTTGTGGTGATAACAGGTGCACTCTTAGCCCCAGATGTACCATATGTAGGTACTAGGTCGTGCAACATAAGGGCCAGGGCGTTATGGTCGCTATCTTCTCGAGTTACCACAACCATGTCTTTGACACTTGATCAGAGATCAAGATCGACCATGATATAGTCAATCCTGGTCTTAGTGCCTCCCCTCTTAAATGTGTGGCTTGCTTCGATGTCCGAACGTGTCCGGCCATTACAGGCTCGAACCCCATGATTAATAGTGAATGAGAGAACCTGTTGGCCCACCCTAGTGCATTTCTTGATGGGGGGGGGTCTGGAGCTTCACTACTCCATATGCCTCATCTCCTTCGGCTACTAGCTCCTGAATATAGTCTACGGGTTCAAAAGTTGTATTAAAATCACCCGCAACAATGAGTTTATAGTTCCCTTTACCTACATCGAGATAATTTGTTAGTGTAGTGATCGTGTCTGATAGCTTATGAGGGCTACTAAAGCGGTTATAGATGTTAAATAGCCTAAACTTGGGGAATCCCTTCTAATGAGGACAATTCAAGCCCAAGTATTTCCTCAGAACCATGATCCAACACCTTTATACTACATTTTAGTGTGTTTTTGACCCATATTATAAGACCGCCAGCCGAACGGCCAGCTGTAGATTGCCTGGCTTCAATACTGTAGGTGGTATACCCCACCCTATGGACCTGCTCCACTGCCCAGGTTTCCTGTAATAAACATATGTGAAAATCATCCACAAACTTGCCCCATTCCGGATCAATTAACTTGGACTTAATACCAGCAATATTCCAAGATAGGAGTTTTAAATCATTTATTTCCGGGAAGGATTTCTGCAAGTCTCCTGGGGTGCTAATGTCTCGCACAGTATCAAGATGATGCAAATAAACATGAGTCATGGGTGTTAGACTACCAGTGACAGAATCACTGTTCTCATGGATCTCGAAGGGATTTTCCAACTCCATGTTCAAAAGCTTCCCAACTAACTTTTGCGGTATAATGGCTGCGGTGAATAGTCAGTCTGGGGAGTCTAGGTCGGTTAGTATTTGAAATCTGTTACTTAATTCCAGGGAGAGGTGGTCCTGTCTCCTGGGGGGCTTCATAGCAAGAGGCTTGGCAAACAGGTCATCCCGACCTCCGCATTCAAGATGCCTGTAGAAAAACCCAAGCGGTACTATGTCGACCCCATGGCCCGACCCCTGACTAGATGTAATTGACCCCCACCTGAGCAGTTGACTTGCTAGCATTGGAGACTTGCAATTTATGATAATACAGTCTCCAGCATAGGACTTGCGTAATGGGCCAACCCAACTTACCCGCCTTAAAAAGAGGATGTCATTGTACTTTAAGTTTGAGTAATTGGTATTCTGAGTTAGCCAATAGCAAACTTTGTTCTTTAGTTGTTCCTGTGATTCTATCTGGTTTTTATGTAGGGGGGGTACATTAACAAGAATTGCCACATAGGGGCAACAATCAGGAGGAAGATGGAGAACCACCTTATCTTCACACTCGGTTTGGCCATTTTGACGCTGCAACCTTCTAGGTGCCTGATTGTTAGTATCCATCAAATTTCTAGAATGAGTTACCTGGTGGAACTAGGCCCGGTATTACTCAACATGTGCCTTACATCCCCCGGCTGCCCAATGTGGCGGTGCCCCGACTTCAATTGCGGCCCTGCACTAGTGGTAGCTTTATCCAGGCCAGTCCGCACATTACAACCTAATGAGTCAGACTCCGTTATGTCAGTGCCCTCATCGGGATTCCCACCCCTAGAAAGATCTACCGCCCCCACTACCGATTTCCTTTTTGCCCGTGCCCCTGCTGAAATATCAACAATTTGTGGATTATGTCCACATTTGATTCTAGTTTGTCAAGCCTGGCTAAAATAGATGAAAAGTTTTTAGCAATAGTTTGCTCTATGCACGATGTAAGAGTTACAATAATTTGAGCAGATAGTTCCTCGGTGTTGGGAGAAGTAATTAGGTTTGGGCCGCTTGCGGGAGGTATGGTGTCAGCAAGGACTTTAGGAATTGGGTCCTGAATCTTTTTCCTAGATGTAGTCCTTGTATGACGTGGGGGCTCTGTTTGTTTGGCCTTTCTTTTCCTTCTAGCAATTGTTCCATGCACCAGAGTGACTTCATTAGGTGAGTCATGAGGCTGGACTACTGGTGAGGCTTGGGTGCTTCTGTTTGCTACATCATTGACCTGAACAGGGATGCTTGTTTTTATCGTCTGTGCCGCCCCAACAGCGTGACAGTCAGATAGAGGACCCACCAAGCCCCCTCCGCCTCCTGCTCCCAGCGACAGGCGGCGTTTAGTAACTTGAATCTCTTTATCAATGGCTTCAGAGGCCCGCAGAAGGAAGCAGTCAAGTGTAGAGTTAGTGAGGGCTTTTGGCGTAGCCACCTTCCCTCCAATTTGTCTTGTTTTCCCCGCCATTATAGAGCAATTGGGTGCGAGTTATAAGCACACTTACTTGGGTAATAAAGATTAATTCTTATTCCGCGATGTTCAGCAACCAGTGCTTCAATTCGGCGGGTTACCCGCTCCTTGGGCCAAGGGACCTGGCCTCGCCCCGCCTCCTCCTGCCGCTGATGGGCGCAGATAGGCCCGCCCTTGGCCCGGGCACGCCCGCGCGCGTCCCGCGCTGCGGGAGCCGGGTACAGGCTTTAACGCGCCTCCAGGCACGAGAACAAAGGCGTCACTGGCGGCCCCTCGGGCTGCTGGGGGATGGAGTGCTTACTGCTGCTGGCCGTTCCCCTCTCGGCGTGGTCTCAGGCGGCCCGCGCTGCGGGAGCCGGGCACAGGCTTTAACGCGCCTCCAGGCACGAGAACAAAGGCGTCACTGGCGGCCCCTCGGGCTGCTGGGGGATGGAGTGCTTACAGCTGCTGGCCGTTCCCCTCACGGCGTGGTCTCAGGCGTATAATAATGTCTGTTCATTTCTCCCAATAATTATTACAATATTTTTGCCGTAATTGATGCTTGATCCCTGGCATTCATTAAAGGTTAAAAACTTCCCAATGGGGTATCTCCTAGTTAAGAAATACACTGATAATAATCAGTCTTCTAAAGCATCTTTATATGTGTGGTAAGCCCTCTGTCATAGACACCTTGGCCGGAATCTTAAATAGTCGCTGGGATGAGGCACTAATTGTAACCTTCTCGCCCACACCTTTGTAAAGCTTGTACACCAATCGACTACTTTTATCAATACCCTTCATAAATTGGGCCTCTTATCGGCTGTCGTTGTGGCGAACGGGGCTCTCCTTCAATGTCTTATAACCAACCCCAAGGTGTTCTATTTGTGGTAGTGTGGTCAAGCAGACATGCTTAACTTAGGAGACAGGTATGTAAAGCATTTAAAACACCAATACAGTAAATATGTAAGACAACACACAATTTATAAAACAAATAGTAAATATTTTTATAATTAAAATGACACCAAAATGACAAAAATACACTGTAGGGAACAGGAGATATGAATGTTTAAAGATTAAAAGTAAAACTAGCGATTGGAAGCAACTAGCGCTCAAAGGGTTAAAAATGTTTGTGCTGGACCGGAACAAAGGGAAGAGTTCAGGCCGCCTGCGATGTAAGACTTTTACACTCACTTCCAAAAGTGTTTCTTGATGCAGGAAAGTGGCCCACAGCACCAGCCAAGCATTCAGAAGCTCTGGTTTGCCTTTTAGGATCTGGGACTACAACTCCCACAATGCACCTGGTCAATCCAGCTGAAGCTTGTCTGCTGGATTTATCCTTGTTGTTGATGTAGCAGGTAGCCCTTTCAGCACTTTTCTACCTGTTGCTGATCTGGGAGTCCACTCATTCTTTAAGACAGGCAAAGTCCTTTTTTGTGAAGCCTTGAGAGTGCAGCAGGTGCAATCATTACGAGTGTAGCCCTCTCTTGTGCAGTCCAAGGGCCAAGCAGAGTAGTCCTACTCCAGATATTTCTTTTGGGTCTTTGTGGGTCCACAACACCATTCAAGGGCCCAGAAGCTCTGATTTGTCTCTTGGAGATTTAAGACTATAATTCCCACAATGCACCTGGTCAGATCCTTTAACATCAAGGTGAAGCTGGTCAGCTCTTCATGGAGTTGATGAAGGTGACTTCTTGAAGCTCTTTTGTACTTGTTGCTTTCAGGGGATCCACTCCTTAATCCTTTTGAAGCCAGGCAAAGTCCTCTTTTGTGAAGCCCTATATGTGCAGCCCGTGCAGACCTTATAGTGCAGTCCTCTTGTGATGCAGACCACGGGTTCAGCAGGGCAGTCCTTCTCTTGATATTTCCAGGCAGGGATCTGAGTTCCTGGTGTCAGGGGTCCACCTAAATACTCAATTTAGAGGCGTTAAGGGGAGTAAAGGATAGTAGCAAAGGACACCAGGAACTCAGATTTGATTGACTGCAAAAAAAGAAGGACAATGAAGAGCCAAAGAACGCAAGAACAGAGGACTAACTGTGCACTTTGGTGCCAAACTCTGCCTGCCTGCTCCTGTCTTGACAATCGCCTAGACCGACTCATCCTGCAGCTGTGCATCTTCCAAAAGCCTTGGAAGGCTGCCAGCACTTCATCAACCAGCCAGCATCTCACTTGAAGTGGAGGAGCCACTTACCTGCAGCCGACAACCGCAACGTCCAGCACATCGATCTGCTGACCACCGGGTCCACCGATGCAGCAGCCACCCAGTAAGAGGTCACCCTGCTCCTGGAGGTCAAATCCATCTCCTCACCAAGTTTGGAGACACCAGGACCCCTAGGAGCTGCCCTACAACAATACCGGAGCCTGTTGCAAGCACCAAGGCTTGTTTGTGTTCAGCCCGAACACCACCACTGACAAAACCGACCTGCACGTCGAGGGACTTCACCAGAGGCCAGCTTCACACTTTCTGAAAGTGCATTGAGAACCATGGGAGCCTCAAACTCGACGATCCGCCAGACAAATCCCCTATGCTTTCGAGCTCCCATACTGAGTCCATTGAAACCAATGGTGTCTCCATGGCCCTGGACCCTCAAGAGTGAAGCCCCCCTTGTGGGTTCTGCCAGACTGGTCCCCTTAGCAGTAACCCTGGGCGTAATTCGCTGAGATTGGCTACGCGGAACTCCGCGAAGTGACATAAAAACTCCGCGGAGGTCTGCAAGTGGCCGAGTGCAATGCGAACTGCCGTTCGCGCTGGTCTTCCTGCCGCTCGGGTAGAAATTCTACCTGAGCGGCAGTTCGCGCTCACAAACTTACCGCTCGCGAGCAGGGAAAAAAACTCCACTGCACAACGCAGAGCAGAGTTTTCTGCACTCTGCGAGCTACGTGGAGCGCAGAAAACTCCGCGAACGGAGCAGAGTTCACACCCAGGCCTACTTAGCAGCTTCTTACAGGTACTTTTCCCATTAACTACAGCATGTAGCGTCCCAGGCTAAAGCAGCTGAAAGCACCTTTGCACCCCAGGGCAGGTAAAACTGAACTCTTGGTGCTTTCTAGGACCTTGGCCCCTACTCACCTTAAGTCCAAAAGACCAGTTCTGTTAGTCGTTTGCAAGTGACCCTATGCAGTGAATGTTTCTCCCATAAGATAACAATACTGCGTTCAAGGCTCATGCCTCAAATCTGACAGCTGTCATTTTCTACTGTAAGATTTGATAACGTCTAAAGTACTTATCCGATTATGAAATTTTTGGTGTCTAAAATTATATAAAAATATTTTTCCAAATTGGTCTCGAGTTTCTTCTTGAGTGTGTGTCTCATTTATTGATTCTGTGTGTACAACAAATACTTAACACTACCCTTTGATAGCGAAAACTGCTCCGCCACACTACCACAAAAGAAAGCATTTGGGATTATTAATTTAAGCCCTTTAAACCAATAAGGATCGTCTGGACTTTCTACATAGTGAACCTCATTTTGGTACGCTACATAAAAAGCCAGTTTCCTATAACATAAATAACCCTCTTGGGGATCCTGGAAGTGCCAAGGTACACCAGATAGGTGACCTCCTCTTTTCTTTCTAGGATAGAGTAGGGTCCACTACACTTCTCCTAGAGGGCGCTCGGTGCCACAGGCTCCAATACCCATACCTTCTGCCCTGGTTGGAACTCCACAAGTGCAGCTTTTTGGTCAAACCATTGCTTCTGGAGCTCCTGACTTGCCTCAAGGTTTTTGTTATCTTTCTCCACGTACTCAGCCTTCCTGGAACAAAGGCCAACCCCATAGTCTACTATGTCCAGTTTGGGTTCTTTGAGAGGCTTCTCCCAGCCCTCACTTACCAGACTTAGTGTACCTCTCACAGGATGACCAAACAGAAGCTCCAAGGGACTAAAGCCCACTATCTTCTGTGGCACATTTCTGTAAGCAAAAGGCAGGCATGACGAAAGGACATCTCATCTCTTTCTGAGTTTTTCAGGGAGTCCCATTATCATACCTTTCAAATTCTTGTTTACTCTCTCAACCAGACCATTTGTTTGTTGGTGATATGGGGTGGGAAACCCGTATGTCACTCCACACTCAGTCCACATGGCTTTTAGGTAGCTAGACCTGAAGTTACTACCTCTGTCTGACACCACCTCCTTAAGAAAGCCCACTTTAGTAAAGATACTGAGGAGGGCCCTGGCAACTGCAGTGACAGTCCTAAGTGGAATTGCTTCAGGATACCTGGTGGCACGAACAACTACCTCCAGCATAAATCTGTTTCCTGAGGATGTCTGGGGGGGTCAAGGGGGCAAAATATGTCAATCTCTACCCTCTAAAATAGACAAACACTGGTTGTGGGATTAAGGGGGCCTTTGATTTGCTACTTGTCTTGCCACTGACTTGACGGTTAACACAGGAGTTGCAAAACTCCTTCACTTTCTGGGACATACCTGGCCAGTAGATGTGGGTGACTAACCTACTCCAAGTCTTTGTCTGGCCAAGATGCCCAGCTAGGGGGGTGTCATGTGCTAATGAGAGTAAGAACTCTCTGTACTGCTGAGGCACTACCACTCTCCTAGTGGCACCAGGTTTGGGGTCTCTGGCTTCAGTATATAAGAGTCCCTCCTCCCAATAGGTTCTGTGGGAGTCACTGACATCTCCCTTTCCCTGGTCAGCAGCTTGCTGTCTCAGGCTCTCAAGAGTAGGACAGGTCCTCTGTCCTTGGCACAGATCTTCCCTAGAGAGTCCCCCTGGGCTTAGGAGCTCTGGCCGGTAAGGCCCAAGTTCCTGAGATTCAGTTCCTTAAGAACTAACAGGTCTTTTCCCTGAGGAGAGGGAACTTGAGCTTTTGTCTTTCCAGAAGCTGGTTTCCCAGACTTCTTGCCTTTTCTCTCGGAGGGTTGGGCCATTATTCCAGGCTTCAACTCCTCTTTTTCATCCAGGGCTTTGAACTGTGCTTGAGTTTTCACACACACCCATTCAGGTTTTCCGAACATGTCTGCATGGGATCTTAGTACAACCCCAGCCTATGCTGAGGTCTCCAGATAATTTCCTAGCAGACATTGGACTGGAATTGCAGAGGACATGGCCACCTCTGTTTGGCCAGTACCACCCTCCCCATTCTAAGGTCACTATTGCCATGGGATGGATCTTGGAATGGTTGTCAGCACTGATAACTAGATACGTTTATCCACTCAAGTACTGTTCTGGGGAGATCAGTTTTTCAGTCACCATGGGGACACTTGCACTTGTATCCCTCAGTTGTTCTATTTCAACCCCATTGATATGTGGCTGTGGTCTGTATTTCTCCAGGGTACTGGGCCAGACAGCCAGGGTAGCTCTACCCATCCCACGGTCAAAGACTAAAGTAGTTTCCGTGTGCTCTCTGACCCGGTCAGGGCACACCAAGGATCCCATCTGGAGACTCACCACCCCAGTGGTAACTGGGAGTGCACTAGTAGGGGCCTTTTTGGGACAGGAAGAGTACCCAGTTCTGTCTCTATTGGCCTTACAATTACCTTTTTTGGATCCCAGTTCTTTCCCTGGTACCCACCCTTGGATTGTGAAGTGTCTCTGGGCCCACTCTCCCGAACAAGTTTTCGGGGGCCTTTAAAAGACTATCTTTTTCTTTAGACTGTCCCACGTCTTTCCCTTGGGGGGGGGGGGGGGATTAGCAACCCCTTTCTTTTGGTCACCCCCACCATGGGTCTTTCTGGACAGCTTAGTTTCGACCCAATGGTCAGCTTTCTTCCCTAGCTCATGGGGAAAAACCAACCCTAGATCCATCAAGTACTGATGCAGTTTTAGTGATGAACAAATATTTAACAAGTGCTCCTTCATCAAAAGATTGTAAAGACCTTCATAATCTTGCACCATACTGTCTTTTAACCAGCCACCTAGTGTTTTGACTAAGAAGTCCACAAAATCAACCCAGGACTGACTCAAGGTTTTGTGAGACTCCCTGAACTTAATCCTATACTCTTCAGTGGTGAGTCCAAAGCCCTCAATCAGGGTATCCTTCACGAGGTCATAGGACTCAGCATCTTCCTTATTAAGTGTCAGGAGTCTATCCCTGCACTTGCCTGAAAAACTACCATAGTAGAGAGCCCCAATACTTTTGGTTGAGGTTTCTCAGTTTACAAGCCTTCACAAAGGTTATAAACCATTTTGTGATATCATCACCCTCAACATGTTTGGGGACAATCCCTTTGAGGATTTTGAGATCAAATGTTTCCTCTCCTATTTACCTTGCTGCCACCATTTATGGGTGCTAGATTTCAGCCCTTTCTCTCTTTATGGCCTGGAGTTTGGCCTCAAGGGCTACTCTTCTGGCTTTTCTCTCCAGTTCCTGGTCTGGGTGCTCTAGATCTTCCATGGGCCTGGAGTGGCACAATTTTAGTGAAGAGGTTTCTATTGCTATCCTCTTCCTCTGGGGTATTGGAAGAGGGGTCATCCCCATGAGTGCTGTTGTCAGTCTCATCATCACTGACTGCGTCATCTTCAATATTGTCAGTGTTTTCTTCTCTTGCCTGGGTTCTATCTAACTCAGCAAGCAACTCCTGGAGTTGGGTCTTGGTTGGCTTAGGCCCAGTTGCAATTTTGCAAGCCTTACAGAGGTTCTTTAGCGGCTTCAAATTAAGTTGCAGGTAAGGAGTCAGGTTGAGTTCCTCAACTCTCTCCTCTGAGGCTGACATGTTTATTGTAGATGGGACCCATTTAGAAAAACGACAAAAAAATCCAAAACAGACTTTCAAGGCCTAACTACTAGTATACATTTTACATTTCTAATACAGGTTGAAATGGGGGATTTATCACAAGACCCGAACAGTTCAGATTAAAAATTTAGAAAAATACAAAAAAGTTGGAAATTGAAAAAAATATTTCGGACTCAAGTCAAATGAGGATTCCTTAGTGGAATCACTTATTAACAGAGTGGTACAGCAAATGCAAAGTCTTGTATCCCACCGCTGCACAACCAATGTAGGAGGTTGGCTCTTTATATAGTGTACCAAAATGAGGTGCATTGTGTAGAGAGTCCAGGTATCCCTTACTAGTGTACAGGGGCTTGTTTTAACAATCCCAGGGTGCTCTATTTGTGGTAGTGTGGTCGAGCAGACAGGCTTAACTTAGGAGACAGGTACGTGAAGCATTTAAAAACACCAATACAGTAAATAAGTAAGAC
Organism: Calotriton arnoldi; assembly: GCA_963921515.1. Lineage (NCBI taxonomy): Eukaryota > Metazoa > Chordata > Amphibia > Caudata > Salamandridae > Calotriton > Calotriton arnoldi. The sequence goes on from CAWUFW010003619.1 coordinate 384,273, forward strand.
AGCACACAATAAAAACCCAACACCAATTTATAAAAATAGGAAATATTTTTATGATTAAAATGACACCAAAATAACAAACATCCAATGTAGGAAACCAGAAATATGAATTTTTAAAGATTATAAGTAAAACTAGCGCTTGGAAGCAAATAGAGCTCAAAGGGTTAAAACAGATCTTGCTGACAGGGTCAAAATCAAGAGTTCAAGCTTCCTGCGATGTAACACTTTTACACTTACTTCAAGAAGTGTTTCTTGATGCAGAAAAGTGGTCCACAGCACCAGCCAAAGGTTCAAATGCTCTGGTTTACCTCTTGGGGTCTGGTACTACAACTCCTACAATTCACTTGGTCAATCCAAGTAAAATCCAGGTGACGCTTGTCAGCTGGAGTTGCCCTTGTTGTTGATGTTGCAGGTAGCCCTTCAAGCACTTTTCTACCTGTTGATAATTAAGGAGACCACTCCTTAACCTTTAAGACAGGCAACGTCCCTTTTTTGCAAAGCCTTGCGAGTGCAGCAGGTGCAGCCCTTATGAGTGCAGTCCTCTCTTATGCAGTCCAAGGGTCCAGCAGGGCAGTCGTTCTGGAGATGTTTCTTTTGGGTGTTTGAGGGTCCACAACACCAGCCAAGGGTCCAGAAACTTTGATTTGCCTCTTGGAGGTTTGGGACTACAATTCCCACAATGCACCTGGTCAAATCATTTAAAGTCCAGGTGAAGCTGGGCTTATCTTGATGGAGTTGATGCAGGTGACTTCTTGAAGCACTTTTGTACCGGTTGCTTTCAGGGGATCCACTCCTTAATCCTTTTGAAGGAAGGCAAAGTCCTTTTTTGTGAAGCTTAAAGCACACAGCAGGTGCAGTCCCTATGAGTGCAGTCCTCTTGTGGTGCAGACCAGGGGTTCAGCAGGGCGGTCCTTCTCCTGATATTTCCCGGCAGGGATCCGATTTCCTGGTGTCAGGGGGCCACCTAAATACTCAATTTAGGGATGTTAAGGGGAGTTAAGGGTAGTAGCAAATGGGCTACTTACCCTTGGGGTCACTACACCCCGTATATGACCACTTCCAGTGGGGAGTGGGCATAACCCTGTCCCAGAGTTCATAATTCCACCAAAAACTAAATGATGGAATCCTCCTTTGAGGAGTACATCAAGTGGCCCACCTTAGGGGTGTGCCTAGCCTGGTGGTTTAACTCGCCTCCTGCATAGCTAATTTCCCACCTGTTCTGGTGCCAAATGGGCCTCAGGGGGTGGCATCGACCAGGTCTGGGAGAAGCCAGGGTTGCATATCACATGTGGCAGGGACTTTGAGGTCCCTGGCCCTGATGCACAAGTTACTAACTTGTGTAACGATATATCTGTAAGAGACAGTAGTTAGTGACAGATTCCTTACCTTAGAATATCCCCAGGCGTCAGGCTGGATCCGGAAAGTTTTTGCGTAGCAGTACCCTTGCGCGTCGGTAGGCGGCGTCGTGCGGCTCCGCGTCCGTCGTCGGCGTCGTGATCGCCGGGATGACGTCGCGGGCAGTACTTAGACGCCGCCCCTGCGCGCTGACGTCAGTTCTGTACACGACTTTCCGCGCCAGGAACGCAGAACCATGCAAGAAGCTGACATAGGTGCAGGGCCGGACTGGGAACCACAACCGGCCCTGGCAAAGTGCTCGGCAGCCCCCCCCCCTCCCCGAGGAGTTGGGGGTGCCGCCGAGCTCTTTGCCACGGCTGGTTTTCGACCGATTTTGTTTCAGGGCCGATTTTGCAGCTATGCTGCAAAAACGGCCCTGTAACAAAAACGGCCCCCAGGGGCCCAAAACCGCCCCCACCCGTGCGGCGCACCGGGGGATTGCCCGGTGCCCGCTACGGCCAGTCCGGCCCTGCATAGGTGTCTGAAAAATACTAGGGCCCTGAAAGGGATGTCCTTAACCCTAGAAATCAGTTCGCAGAACGGGGAGGATGGGTGGGGCGGTAAGGAATCTGTCACTAACTACTGTCTCTTACAGATATATCGTTACACAAGTTAGTAACTTGTGCATCTGAAAGAGACACGTTAGTGACAGATTCCTTACCTTAGAATAGATACCCCAGCAATACCAACCCCGGTGGTGGGTCTGCGAACAAAGATCAGACAAGGAAGTCCTGGAGGACAGAACGGCCAAGAAGCCGTCCCTCCGGACCGGACTGTCAAGGCAGTAATGCTTTGTAAACGTGTGCAGCGAGGCCCACGTAGCTGCCTGACAGATAACCGGCAGCGGAACACCGCGGCCCAAGGCCGTGGTAGCAGCCGTTGCCCTGGTGGAATGGGCACGCAGCCCAACAGGAGGCTCCTTCTTAGCCAAAGAATAGCAGGTCTTGATGCACAAGGTAACCCAGCGGGAGATGGTTCGTTTGTGCACCGCCCGACCTTTTGGCGCCCACGTAGCCAACAAAGAGCTGGTCATCCACCCGGAAGTGTTTTGTGCGGTCGATATAGAAGGAGAGCGCACGTTTTGGGTCCAGACGGTGGAGCCTCTCTTCCTCTCTGGAAGGATGCGGAGGCGGAAAGAAGGTAGGCAAAGTGATGGTCTGCCCAATGTGGAAGGCAGTAACCACCTTTGGCAAGAAGGACGGACGCGTCCGAAGAACAACCTTGTCTGGATGAACAGACAGAAAGGGAGGTTTGCAAGATAGAGCCTGGAGCTCACTCACCCGCCGAGCGGAGGTGATGGCCACCAGAAAGGCTGTCTTCAGAGTCAGAAGACGAAGAGGACAGTTATGTAGAGGCTCAAAGGGAGCGCACATTAAAAGGTAAGAACCAAGTTCAAGTCCCACTGAGGCATTACAAACGGAACAGGAGGGAAGAGGTGTGTAATGCCTTTTAAGAACCTGTTAACAACAGGGGACTTGAAAAGGGAGGGCTGATCAGGGAGCCTGAGGAAGGCCGAGATAGCACAAAGATAACCCTTGATGGTACCCAGGGCAGAACCCTGTTGGGCCAGAGAAAGAAGGAACAGAAGGACCTCAGAAAGAGGGGCAGAAAGGGGATTCACAGCCTTTGCTGTGCACCATGCCACAAATTTGTTCCACCTGCAGGCGTATACCACCTTAGTGGAGGGACGCCTGGCTGCCAGAATCACATCACAAACTTCGGGAGGCAAGTCGAAAGGAATCAACTGCCGCCGCTCAATCTCCACGCAAGCAGGTGTAGACTGGACAGGTTCGGGTGGAGGACCGTCCCCTGCTGCTGCGACAGAAGATCCTCCCAAAGAGGCAGACGGATCGGGGGATCTACGCTCATACTGAGTAGCTCGGGATACCAAACTCTTCGAGCCCAGTCCGGAGCCACAAGAATGACTTGGGCCCGGTCGTGCCGAATCTTCTTCAACAGAAGTGGTATAGGCGGAAAGGCGTACAATAGACCGCAACTCCACTCGTGACGAAAAGCGTCGCCGAGCAAGTGCCGCCTTGGAAATTCCAACGCGCAGAACTGATGACATTGCGCGTTCTCTTCGGTGGCGAATAGATCTAACCAAGGCTCTCCCCACTGTAGAAAGAGTCCTTGCGCCACTTCCGAGTGAAGACGCCATTCGTGATCCATCATGCACCTGCGGCTGAGTTCGTCCGCCCTGGCGTTCAGGGAACCTGCCAGGTGTTGAACCATCAGGAACATGCCCTGATGTTCCAGCCATGTCCAGAGGCGCAGAGCCTCCTGACAAAGGGTCCACGACCCCACCCCGCCTTGTTTGTTGCAGTACCACATGGCGGTGGTGTTGTCTGTGAACACCTGCACTACCTTCCCTTTGACAGAGGGAAGGAATGCCTTGAGTGCAAGTCGGATCGCCCGGAGCTCCAGAAGGTTGATATGGAGCCGGGACTCCGCCCGGAGACCAGAGGCCTCTGATCTCCGCCTCTCCCATGTGACCGCCCCATCCCAGAAGGGACGCGTCCGTCACAACTGTGTGCTCTGGCTGGGGAAGGGAGAGGGATCTGCCCATGACCCATTGCCGGTTCGAGTGCCACCACTGCAACTGTTTTGCAGTCCCCTCCGAGATCTGGACGTGATCGGACAGGTTGCCCTGGTGCTGCGCCCACTGGAACTTCAGGTCCCACAGCAGAGCCCGCATATGCCATCTGGCATGATTGACCAGCAGGATGCAGGAGGCCATGAGGCCCAGCAGCCTCAGGGTCATCCGTACCGAAACCCAGGATAAAGGCTGAAAGATCGGAATCATAGCCTGAATATCCCGGACTCGCCGTTCGGGAGGATAGGCCCGAAACTGCGTCGTGTCCAGAACTGCTCCGATGAAAAGGAGCTGTGGAGAAGGAATCAGATGCGACTTCGGCACATTGATGGGGAACTCCAGCGAGTGCAGGAGTTCGGCCGTAGTCTGGAGGTGGGAGACGACTGCCTGGGACGAGCCCGCCTTCAGCAGCCAGTCGTCGAGGTAGGGGAAGACTGAAACCCCTGCCCGGCGCAGACGAGCTGCGACCACCGCCATCACTTTCGTGAACACCCGAGGGGCACTGGTAAGGCCAAAGGGGAGCATGGTGAACTGAAAATGCTCGAGGCCTACCGTGAACCGAAGGTAACGCCGGTGAGCCGGCAGGACAGGGATGTGGAAATAGGCGTCCTGCAAGTCCAACGCTACCAACCAGTCTCCAGGGTCGAGGGCAGTCAAGACCTGAGCTAGGGTGAGCATCTGGAACTTCTCCTTCCGGAGGAAGCGATTGACGTTCCGGAGGTCCAAGATAGGACGCATGTCCTCCTTGTCCTTTTTGGGCACCAGGAAGTAGTGGGAGTAGCAACCACGTCCTACTTCTGGGGTCGGAACATGCTCGATGGCCCTCTTGGCCAAGAGGGCCGTGACTTCCTTCTGCAGAAGTGCCAAGTGATCCCCGGACATGCGGTGGAATTGAGGTGGCATGGCTGGGGGGGTGGTCTCGAAGGGGAGGGAGTAGCCCCTTCGGACAATGTCCAAGACCCACCTGTCCGAGGTGATGGGACGCCAGTGGTGAAGGTGATGGCGGACCCTGCCCCCTACTGGCGTGCTGTGCACCTGAAAGGAGGGACTAGGAGGGCTTGGAGGCCGCGGACGGGTTGGAGGTGGTGGCCTGACTTGCACGCTGGTTGCCCGAACCGCCACGGCGGTATCCACGTCCTCGGCCACGCGAAGACGCCTGCTGCGCGGGCCGGTGGCTGGGCTGCTGACGTGACTGGGCGCCCCTTCCGTGGCCACGATAGGGGCGAAAAGCAGAAGGTAGTGGAGGGCGTGTAGCAGAAAGGCCCAGGGACTTGGCAGTAGCCCGTGAGTCCTTAAAACGCTCCAACGCATGGTCTGCTTTGGAACCAAAAAGACCGACTCCATCAAAGGGCATGTCCATGAGAGTATTCTGGACATCCCCTGAAAAACCAGTGGTTCTCAGCCAGGCGTGGCGACGCAGCGCCACCGTCGTTGCAATAGATCTGCCCAGCGAGTCGGCGGTATCAAGGCCACATCGTATGGTGTATTTGGCCGCATCCCTTCCTTCCGCAATGGCGCGGGTAAGCAGTGTCTGGACCTCCTCAGTACACTGGGGCAAAACAGTCGCCACCGAACCCCACAAGGAGTGGGTATATCGGCCCAAAAGACAAGCGGTGTTGATGGACCGCAAGCCAGCACTGGAGGAAGAAAAACCCTTCTTCCCAAATTGATCCAGGCGTTTGGATTCCCTATCCGGAGGGCGGTAGGGAAGGCGGTTTGGGAAGCGGAGGCTTGGACAACCAAGCTCTCAGGAGTGGGGTGGACAGAGAGAAACAAGGGGTCGCCCGGAGCTGGGCGATGGCGTCGGGACACGTTTCTATCCACAGGAGCCCCTGTGTTGGGCTTGGACCAGGCGCCCAAAGAACGTCAGTTAGTGCATCGTTAAACGGCAGCACAGTCTCCAAGGAGGAGGCTGCCGGCTGAAGCACTTCTGTCAAGAGATTAGTCTTGACCGTCACCGTAGGGAGTCGGAGATGTAAGGCTCCAGCTGCCCTACGCAACTACCGTTGCAAAATTGGCTCCCTCCTCCGTAGCCACGGGAGGAGACAGCATGCCAGTGTCAGGGGAAGTATCTAGACCACTGGCATCCCCTAGTTCCTCTGCCCAGTCCTCATCATACTGACACTGCTGTGCCAGAGGGTCCTCAGACCCCTCCCAGTCCTCCTGGTCCTCCTCCGGTTCAAAATAAGGAGGAGGAGGGACATTTGGGACCCAAGGTCCCATCGGCGCCGGAACCGGCGTCGAGCGACGTCGGTCCGGCTCCATGTCCGGAGCCGGAGAGTACATGGGGACGACGCCGCCCGGAGCCCCGGGCGGCGTCAGGAACGGCACCGGAGACATCGACGCCGGCGGAGGCGTGGTCAGCGGCGTCGATGGGGGTTGCGGTACCACCGGAGCCGGGATCGAGGCCGGGGCCGAAGCCGGAGCCGGGACCGAGGCTGGAGGCACGAGCGACGCCGGGACCGGAGTCGGCGGCGACGCCGGAGCAACCCCATCAGGGCCCGCGGGGCCCGAAGGCGCACCGGAGGGACCTTGAGGCCCGAAGAGGCGGGCAATGGCCGACAGGAATTCCTGTACTTGGGCCGGATCCGCCCCCGAACCCGGGAAGGACGGGTATTGCAGGGGCGACTCCACAGGCATGTCCGGGGCCGCGGGGACGGTGCCGGGAGGGGCCGCAGCCGAGTCGCGAAACAGCCGAGGCGAAGTCCTAGAGCGATGATGCTTTTTGGACTTCTTGTGCTTAGACTTACCGGACGACGAAGACTTGGATCCCGACGACCGGTGAGGACTCCGCGACCGACCCCTCGACCTCTCACGCGACCGGGGCTTGGTGTGGCGCGGAGCCGACTGCCGGGCCTCGAGGAGCTTTCGAGACCGCTCTCGCAAAGCTTTCGGGTTGAGGGCCCGGCAGTCGGAACACGACTTCGTGTCGTGGCCTCGGCCGAGGCAGAAGAGACACTCCAGATGCGGGTCTGTGATGGACATCATCCGAGCACAGGCGTCGCAACGTTTAAAGCCGGGCATCCCTACCACACCTTGGAGTCGATTCGAAAGAAACAGTGAAAAAATTCACCAAAAAAGTTAGTCAAAAAATGACTAGGGCACTGCTCTTCCCGGATCTGCGCTTGCTGGCGCGGAAAAAGAAGAACTGACGTCAGCGCGCAGGGGCGGCGTCTAAGTACTGCCCGCGACGTCATCCCGGCGATCACGACGCCGACGACGGACGCGGAGCCGCACGACGCCGCCTACAGACGCGCAAGGGTACTGCTACGCAAAAACTTTCCGGATCCAGCCTGACGCCTGGGGATATTCTAAGGTAAGGAATCTGTCACTAACGTGTCTCTTTCAGATATGCTAAATCACTAGCCATCCTGCTGGAGGAGTGAACACCTTCCTCCAGAGCAGGCATTGTTTCTGGCCTCAGAGAGCGTGGACTTTCACCTGCAGGGGTCAGAAACAGTTCTGTGGTGGCAGGCTGGACAATACCAGTCAGCCAGCACACTAGACAGTGGTAGGTTTTTCATGGGGCACCTCTAAGGTGCCCTTTGGGTGCATGTCATAAAAAATCTAGTACTGGCAACAGTAGAGATTTATAAAGACAAGGTGTTTGATACCAAACACCATAGTTTTCAGTGAAGCCATCATATAGTTGAGGAACTCGTAGTGACCAATGCCCAGTACATATATTTAAGATGGCTTCCCTGTTCACTTGTACCATCTAGTAATTGAACTAGGCAGCACAGGGGAATATCTGCACATAAGTCCTCAAATGTAACATAATACACCCTGCCTTAGGGCTACAAGGCCTGCTGTAGGGGTGACTTACATATATCACATGCAGTGACTTTAGCATGGCACACAGTGAGTGTGACATGTTGTGTTTTCACTCATTGCTTGCACCATGACACGCAGTCATCTATGGCAGGCTGCATGAAATTGTATGGGGTCCCTTAGGGTGGCATATTACATGCTGCAGCCCTTAGGGACCCTCTTTAGTACCCATGCCCTAGGTACCAGGAGTACCACTTACTAGGGACTTACAGGGGTGCTAAAGTGTGTGCCAACTGTGTGACACAACCATTTTACCTTACTTTAGGAAAAGAGCACTGGCACTGAGGCCTGGTTAGCAGGGACCCAGTGCTCACAGTCGAAAAACACCAGCACCAGTGGCAAAAAGTGGGGGGTGACCATGACAAAAAGGGGCACTTTCCTACAATTGTTAGCTTGTTTCTGTTTTACGTTGCTGGTTTGCTCTCAGTTGTGTGCTGTTTCACTATTCAGTCCTGCAGTACAATTTTATGTTACTGCATTGATTTTGTTTCCAGCGTTAATAAGTAAAACTGCAATGAATGTGGTGCTGTGATGTATGCCGCTGAATTTCCGTGTTCACCTGCGAGTGTGTACGCAGTTTTTTAAATGTTAAATTTGTGCTGCATTTGTAATCTTTAAAAAATTAAATTGTCTTTAGAGCTAGTAACTCCACTATCCTATCAACAAAATGACCAAGGAAAGAATACGAGAGCTTTGCCACATTATATACATTAAATATAAGGTGATGTAAGGCCCTTCCCACGTTAACAGGACAGGGGAAGCCACGTTCTACAGGTCCTACAATAGTTACACATTTTTGTCAATTGGTTCCAGGACCAGAAAAAAAACATGTCTCTCTCTCTCTTGAGCATCACCGTTACCCGACACTATGGCACAAACACAAAACTTTTCCCTTTTCTTTTCTTCAAGGTCTTCGGATTGAAAAAACGGTGCAAGCCTAACACAGAGTGCAGTGATGTTTTGATCCTGTGAGAATCAGCTGTTACACACCAAGTACAAGTCTACTACAGGGAGAGGATGAAACTTCGGGCAAACCTTCAAAAGCGTCCTGTCCATTACCGAAACCAGAAAAATGTGTAAACACCAAAGAAAGAACAAATCCCTGATTCAGTCATTCTATACAGCCTGTTCCACTGATGTTCTAAGTCTGTATCCTGTAAACGGTGGAAATTATCTCTCTGTATGTTAGAGGTCATCAAATCTTGTACAGTGTTGTTGTGTTTCTCCAACGTATCGAGCATAAAATGGTTGAAGATTAACTTCAAATCTGACAACCATTCTGCTTCTTCACCCAGTTGTGGGCTCAGGGGCGAAGTCAACATTAATCCTAAAGGCCCCACTCCAGATCAACAGCTACAAAACGATTGGGATGGTTTTCCAAGCCCCACCACTACAAACTGTGGGCCAATGCATGTAAATATACCATAGGCTCAAGACTGCAAACTACCAGAATTCAAAGAGCATAACAGCAACTATAAAGGATAATGACACACCTGGCGTGGACTAACTTACACCTCCAACTAACTTTGAATTAGGTAGAAACCACGACACCATATCGAGCTGAATGCCCTCTCTCTCTTACAACAGAAGTAGGGGTTGCGTAAACCATTTACGCTAGGTTAAAAAGCACAACGCTGGTCTGTGACACAACACAGTCCCCTCAAAATGTTTTAATTTTATTTACAATGGCATAATCATCTTGAAAGGAACCAGCAGTAGTAGTAATAGTAAGGAAAGGAATTAGTAAACATGCCATGATACTTGGCTGGTATACCGCCTTCTCAGAAATGCTGAGAATCTCTAACTGAGGAAAGTTGACTTTTCTTCTGCAGCACTATTAGGCGTTAGATGCGGACATTTTTATTATTATTTTTTTTAATTTTTTTTTCTAGTACTCAATCTGCCAATTTACTTGCTGGCTATACTCGTCCCCCTTCTCTGGTAAAAACCAGGCCAGGTTGGAGTCCTTCCAATCAAGAGAGAAAAGCCGTTTCCAATTCCACCCTTCCCGGGAGTGCCCATAGCACGGAAGGAACACAGGACCGCAGATTTTGAAACCAATTTACCAACTTAAGCCATACTTTCTCTTTGCTACTAAAATCACACATTAAGTCCTGCTTACTTATATGCATAACACTTTTTTTACACTCCAGGAAGTGCGGTGAAAGATTTGCCTTCCATGATTTGCAAATCTCTCTTCTTCCTAATAAAATTACGTAAAAAATAAATCTTGCGTCTAATCTACTAATGGTAATAATATTATCATGCCAAATTCCAAAGAAGACCAGGGCAGGACTGACCTTCACAGTGATACCTGTGACTTCGGTTAAAAATTGGCATACCTCGAACCAAAACTTCTCAATTTCCGGGCATGTTAGAAACATATGCATGTCATCAGCTACAGGATCTTGGCATCTTGGGCATTCATAATGTATCCCTAAAAACTTTTCTAATCTCGCCGGAGACCAATATACCCTATAAACCGTGAAAAGGTGGTTTCGTTTTAAATAGGCGAGTTTCACACTTTCCCTCAGTAATGCAAAAGAGGCCAACCATGCTTCCCTCAAATTAATATTCACAATTCCCTCGCCCCAAAGCCTCTGAATGTCTCCTTCTAAATCGTCTTCTGCATTAATCAGAAATTGGTACCACAGAGCTACCTCCTTCTTAATAACGCCAGTTTTAGTCGCTTGAGCTAACCAAGTATCATCCTCCTCTTCACTCCAATTTTGGTCCCTCCACCATGCAGAGATCTGGTAATATTTAAACCTGGTTAAATTTCCCCCCGCAATTTGATTCAGAGTTTCCCAATTGACTAGCTCAATTCCCATCTTCCGATCCCCCCAGCAAGAAATACCCGAAACCTTTAATGGCAGACTTAGTGAATCATTCAAGCATTCTGGAGTCCCTGGGGACTCCCAGATCGGGGCCCTAGACGCATAATATGGGATACCTAGCTTTTTCCGAATATAGACACAAGCTTTCAAAACACCCAATAAAATCTTCAACCTTACTTTTTTGTAGAACTTCGGGTCTCCGAACTTGAACAAAAATTGGTCTTGGCCCTCCTTTAGTTCTCCAAGCATGGCTCCAAACAGACTGCCAATAGCCGAACTGTCAACCCTATTTAAAAGCCTCCTGCAATTCTTGAAAAGGAAAGCATATCCATACGTCCACAAATCCGCTAACGCCAGCCCACCCTTCTCCAATCTCCTCCTCAATCTCTTCCAAGATATGCGTGAGCCCTTGGAAGCCCAAATGAAGCTTCCTAGTCTTCCTTGTAATTTAGCAATTTTCATTCTATCAAACGATAATGGTATTGAATTAAAAAGAAACGTTATCTTAGGTAAAATAATCATTTTGATAAGATTCACCCTACCATACAAATTTAACGGAAGGTTTGCCCATCTGACCAGCAGTTTCTCTACTTCTTGCCTAATCTTTTCCCAATTTACCTTAGTGACTTCGGCCAACTTCTGCGTAATTGTCACACCAAGATAACGCATACTTGATTTTGCCTGTACTTGTTGTACTGGTTGGTTCCATTCCATAATTTCAGTCTTGTTTATATTTACTCTGTATCCTGATACTCTTCCAAAGATGCGGACATGAGCAGGCACAGACAGAGCCAGGATCATCCAATTATTGGTGGGGCCCAGCGCCAGGTGATATGAGCAGATACATCTAGGTGGGATGCAGAGCATCGCCTGCGGCATGGCCTGACTCGGTGCCTAGTGACTCAGGGAAAAGACCCAAGAATGATCACACACACAAAACCCCAGATCAATGGACAAACTACTGATTTTCTAAAGTTTGTAATGCACAAAGTACCCTGCCTTCCTTCATTCCCAGAAAGCAGGTAACAAGTCCAGAATAAAATAGGATGGGGACTAATTAGAACACATCATGGGAAAGATTGAAGTCATGTCATATCCTCGTTTGCAGTTTCAGAGGAGATACAAATTAGTGATATACATTACACATGCCTTTAAATATATGAATTACAATATGTTTATAAACCACTTATTACTATCCTTTATACATTTCAAAGCAAGTACACAAGCCTTGCTTTATAAAATAATGCAAGTATCAATAAATAGAGAATCATACCAGTTGTGTAATAAAACACAAACTAATGTATGCTTCGCTAACCTATGCAATGCTTCTATCCTTTTTATGTGGAACTCGTCAAGATAAATTAGATTTGACGTTTAATATAAAAAAGCTCATCTGTGATACTTTCTCCGCAGTCTGCCACAGGACATGAATGCATTCTTACATGCACGGATACCAGATGTTTGTGAACATAATATGTTTTTATTAGTCATTTGAAGTGGCTTCTAACTAGGTCAAGGTGAAATTTCAGTTACGCGGTTTGGAGAAATTCCAGAAATTAAGCTATTACGCCATGTGTCATAATCGCATGTCATTCACAGCAAATATTTAGCACCAGCACACAGGAACACCACAAACTACCAGAACGTGAGTGGCTGCTGATTATGGTGCTTGTGTTCTTTGCCCTAATTTTATAGAGCTGTCTTCGTGTCCAATTTTGTGCCTTTCTGTGTATCTCAGACGAACCCAAAGAGTATCTTCAAATGCTAACCATTTAAAACCTAGCCATTCAGAAAAGAGACACCTCACCGTGCAACATATCGAGGCAAATCTGGCCAAAATAAACAATCTTAAAGGTACTGGCCTGACCACATGGGTCCTGAAACAAATTATTGCTGGGGTCAGGTCCCCAGGAGACCCTACAACCCGGCATCTATGGGCACAAGCTTCAGAAACACACGCACCCTGATGTCGGTGGAGCTATGCAATGGCAAGATGAGAGCTTGCATTTCCTTTCTGTGCAGCGCTTCTGGTGCTGGTATGACACATCAGCTTTGGAGGGGGTGGGGGGATAGGGTTGGACAAGGGACTTGAAGACAAATAAGGATTTTTCCTCATTCAGGACATGGTCAGCATGGAGTGTGGCGCTGCACCATATGGCATAATAGGGAGCGCTGGGAGGTGGACAAAGATGGGAGCAGGAAGGTAGGGGGTAGAGAGGGGAGCTAATGGGAGCGACAGGCGTCTGAGGAAAAAGCAATGGGTTGCTAGAGGATGCATTGCTCAAGCGCTGCAACCTGCTCATACGGGAATTAACTGCTGTGCCTAACAAAGATTGTTCTGCTGTGCTCGCAGATATGCACTACAATCGAACAGCTCTTTTGCAGGATAGGAAGCTAGAGAGGAAGAAGACCATGACTAGTGTTAATTTAGTGCCTATGGCTTTTCTTCATCTTACATCATCACAACAAAATGTGTCTGATGTCCAATGGCTCCGATACCAGACGCAAAAACTTAAAAATGCTAGTTATCCCAGATCACTGCATCCTCAGATTGTTCCCTAACCTGTATATGAAATAATGTTTTAAACCACTGTTGACCAAGTATTGGTCAACAGTGGTTTAAAACATTCACTTTAGAAAGCAAAAACAGGTGTCAGGCTTGATGCACAAAACAGTCAAAGTAAGTGGCAATTTTGTAGTGTCAGGATAGGAAGCTAGTGAGGAAGGAGACCAGGCCTAGTGCTAATTTAGTGCCTATTGTTTTTCTTCATCTTACATCATCACAGCAAAATGTGTCTGATGTCCAATGGCTCCGCTACCAGATGCAAAAACTTAAAAACGCTAGTTATCCCAGATCACTGCATCCTCAGGTTGTTCCCAAACCTGTATATGAAATAATGCTATAAACCACTATTGACCAAGCATTGGTAAACAGTGGTTTAAAACATTCACTTTAGAAAGCAAAAACAGGTGTCAGGCTTGATGCACAAAACAATCAAAGTAAGTGGCAATCTTCTAGTGTCACCCGGCTCAGAAACACCCTCAGACTTAAGTCCCATACATACCTTGGCAGATCTTGTCCCTCAATGTATATCTGCCAGAACTTGACATAGCCATCGTGACTGGCAGTTGCCAAGACAGTCCCGTCTGGTGAGAGGGCTCCTTCACTGAGTCGCTTCAGAAAAGAATTAAAAAAATTAAAAAAAGATGATCTTAGCAAACAATGTAATTGTGGCATTTTGCGCAAGGTGATTTACTTGTTAAAATCCGCCCAAACCCCAAAAGAGAAATATTTGTGGACTATAAAAAGGCAAATTGAAACTACATTCATTGAAGCATATTACAGTTGAATTTGTGTGCAAACAAATTCATAGGCTGGTCAACAAGCATACTCTCTTCGCTCGTTTCTTGAGAAAGAAAAGCTGGCAAATTAAAAAATTACTTTTGCAATTTTCAGAAACTACACCAGCTACTGGTGCCAATATAGATGGCTGTGAATAATGTTTATGGAATTTATTTCTTTAACATATATGTAAAGAGTACATTAACTGTGAATAATATTTATGGAATTTATTTCTTTAACATATATGTACAGATTACATTAACAATTACCAACAAGCTACCCTGGCAATTGGCGAGCTAGACAGACAAGCCAGATAGCAAGCCACAAAATAAAAACCAGACCTTATGGGCCTTTTGAAAGGACTACTCTCAGCAAATACGGCAAAAAGAATCCCAGGCCTTGCAAGTCTGATAAAAAAAAGCAACCCCGCCAACCCATGGCACACTTCCCTAATGTTTGGAGATATCAAGGTAAGACATTTAACAGATTGGACCACTCAAGATGTCTGATAAAATGTAAAAATGTCAGATAAAACTGCTGGACCAAAATTCTATAGAGTTTTAGATCGATGAATACACATTTAAAATTTGTTAGCTGAAGAAAGTGGAGAAGATAGTTTGACAACCCTATGTATAAACAGTTGCCGTGGTGTAGCCTGGATCACACTGCGGCCTCAATAAGTGAAAAAATATGTGCATTTAGGCAAAACAAATTACTTATTTTTTACATTTAAAAGTTTAGGGGGAGTGGCTTGGAGCCGACTAAGATAGCCGCACACTAGGAGAGCTCCGTGCAACAAGAGCTGCTAATCCCTGCCATTCGCAATAAAAAACAAGCATTTGCAATGCAATAGGTCTCGCATGTATGCGAGTTTGAGCTATTGACATTTCAAATAAAGCCTTTTATTTTTGTTTTCATTTTTAAAACATAAATAAAAGTCATTGTCATTTACAATGCCAATAGCTTTAACTCGCGTAAATGCGAGACCGATTGCATTTCAAATGCTTGTTCTTTCCCTGATCTCTCTCTGCTTATCCCGCCGCTGGGCTTGCTACAGTTAACCCAGGGGAACTGTAAAAAGTAACAGAAGGGCCAGTGGCAGGAATGAATGTTCACAAAGGCCCCCAACAAAGGCTCCATCCCCTCGTGCCAATGACCCCCAGTAAGATAAATGGCCAGTCTGACCTTGGACTCTGCCAGGTAAGGGATCACGTCTAAAGGGAAGTATACGATATTAACAGTCTATTGTTCCTTAAAAGTTGATTTAATTACATTTGTTTATGATGAAACCTTATTGTTGCAATGCATAAAAATGCTATGCAGCATTAGCACCACCCGGTCTTCTAGTAGTTTCTGGATCATGAGCTGACGTCAGTAAGGAATATCAGTTGTTAACCTTCATTCGAGCCCCTCAATAGCAATTAGAAGGCTGTGACAAGGGGTCATTCTTGTGATAAAATTGTGTGTTAAATGGCGCATGATGTCACTTCTGCTACCTCTGTCGTTTCATGGATATCTATGGTTTCATGGGAGGAAAAATAAGTACAGTTAAAATAAGAAGAGCCCCATCCTGCTTGTATTCCCTCTTTGCTGCAGACATACAGCGCACATCTTGTCAGCGTATACAGAAGCTATTTTTGCGTTCTAGAAATACAACTTTGATCAAAATATCAGAAATATTAAATTGTTTGCGATTCCTTGACGGGGGCTTTTGCGTAAATCCACACAAATGCTCCAGTGAAAAAAACTGTCCCCAGTTAATTGAATGGCGCGCATTTCTCTTTTTTGTCAGGTGACATTTACATTTATTTTCACGAAATGCCCAGAGGTATGTCTGTTGTCTACATTTAAATATGAAAAGCTCTTTCAAGAAAAAAAAAAGAGAAAGAACGGTCTGCGCGGCTTCCCAAGCAATTTCATTGACCGGCCCGCTGCACGCACAGCCACTGCCACCATTTAGCGAGTAACTCGCATCTGTCACCAGAGACACTCCTTTCTGAAGAAAGCTGTTTTCTCGCCATGTTTATTTCTCCTGCAAAGGCTGCTAAGTAACAGTGTCAATTATTGGCCTTATCAGTGTGTAACCCCAGAGAAGGAGAAATCACAGAAGCCTGCTCACTTGACTACCAAATTCAATCAGAGCCTCCGATAAGAGAGCGGCTGGAAAGCCCTTCGGAGAATGAGCTCCGAGGCAGGGTGAAGTGACGCACGCACCTCACTTGCAGAACAGGCAGCAGCTGAAATCGTCTGAGATGAAACGCTGCGAGTCGTACACGTGCACATCGCCTGTCCGGGCGCGTGCACATCTCCTGTCCCCCTTCGGAAGCTAAATCGACAACAATAGATCCCGCCAAAGCGAGCAGCGCATGCGATGCGTCGCTAGGCGAGACCTAAAAACGGTCCTGCTCCAACAGAAATTGATGCACCGGAGAGTGTAGTAACATCTGTGGGGTTGGGTTCGCTGCTCATCTCCCCCCACCCCTGTTGGAGGAGGACGTCTGAGGCCTCGAGACTGGGTCAGGGTGAGGCCTATCATATCGGCTGATGGGAGCTCTGGGCTGTGGCGCGGCCTGCCCTCCGCTAGCCTAAAGACGAAAATTGGAGGCTGGGGGGCGATCGACGCCTGCCGGACCCCAGAGCTGGCCTACCCCGACCTCCTGCGCAGGGGACCCTCAAGGCGATCGAGATGCAGCAGGCATGGCCATTGGGACTGTCAGCGTGCACACGCCATCTCTGCTGGCCGGAGGAGGTGCAAGGCCTGGGAAGCGGATCGAGTGGGTAAGTCCCTGGACCGAGGGCTACACCTTGGTGGCACCCGGAGTCTGGGAGGCCTGCAGTACAGACTGTGAGGCGCGGGCTGGGCAGAAGCCTCAGAGGCATGTCCGCTGTGGAGGGATGGACGGCCCCTGGGGTATGAGGAGCAGCGGTCTTGAGTGTGCGGCTTGAATAGGAATTAGACGGTGCGGCCGCTGCAATGTTGACCTCCCCACGCATCTCCTGCCCACTAATTATGGACTTTCTTTGCCTTGATGCATGGTAGCGGGTGAGTGCACCGTGGGGGGCATAGAGAGGCACGGCGATACAAGCTTGCATCTGTGCCAGGTCGGCCTGGTATGTGTTTGATCTTGCCCTTCATGCTACTTAGTGGGACTCACGGAGGCATCGGTGCCAGGCAGCCAGAGGAGCATGGAGGCGTCAAAGGGTATCAGGTAGCCTGTGTTACAGGGGGGTCTTACTTCACATGGTGCACTTTGGGACCTGGCTCCTGCACTGACTGAGTGGCGACAGGTGCCTACCGGGGGCGTTTGGTGGTGGGCAGCTAGACAATAAAACAGGTACTGGTGGCCTATAATAAAAGGCAAGAATATGGTAAATGGCAGGCCCCTTCCCATGTATAGCGCACTTCAAAAACTGACTCTTACGCTGCCTGAGAGGTGAGGCTTGCGGACCAGAAGACATCTAGGGACGTGCAGCTGGACAATATAAGTGCTGGTAGCTTGTAACAAGAGACAAGAATCTAGTTGAAGGATAGCCCCTTCCTCTACATGGTGGGCTTCCAAAACTGACTCTTGCGTTGCCCGAAGGGTGACAAGCATGCAGATGACAGAATGTGGCAAGGGGGGTACCCCACCCCAAAGGGGCATCGGCTATTAGGCCTGCACCTAGTGAGCATCGGACTCGAAAAGGAGGCAGACATGGACCAAGCGGGTGCCACAGACAACACGCAGAAAACTGAACCCGAAGGTGGTCAGAGATTTCTGGTAAGGGGTGCCGCGACTAACACCTGGTGGAGCTGCGGAGCGATGAACCGCACCGGCAAACAATAAGATTGGATCCTCGTAAAGTATAAGTAAGCGTGCCACAGGGGTTACCTTGTGGTACAGGTTCCATTTGTACATTAGGCACGGACATGATGAGGCCCAAATGAGGGGTGAACGCACAGACCAACAAAATGAATAAGTACACTGTGCAAAAACCACCGTCAGACCAGTCGACGGATCAGTCTGCCGTGCTGGAGCCCTCGCTCGGCACCATCAAGGTTGCCATAAATTACCTAAAGGGCACCATCGAGCCGAAAATAGAAGCCGTTACCATCAACGTCATTCTCCTCAGTCACTTTCCGCAAAATTTCAGACAAGGTTCATACAGTCAAAACCAACATCCACCAGCTGCCATCCACATCCAAACAGCTGGAGGAGCAGGTGCAACATCTCACAAAACAACAAATCATGCTGGCAGTGAAGCTGGAGGACCAGGAGGAACGGGCTCGCATAAACAACATTTGAGTGGTAGGGGTCCCTGAGCGGGCCGAGGAGCGATCGTGGATCTTTCTCTGGAGGAACTCATACTTAACTACCTGCGCCAAAAATGTCTCTCAAACTTTTTCTCAACAGAATGTGTTCACACAACCCGAACTAATACAAGGAGGACACCTATAAATGTTAGAAAGAGGGAACGTTAACATGTTGCAAACTCTGAGCCTTCTTGGCGGTGCTAGCTCACCCCAAGTCATAATATATTCTTTTTGGGGCGACAGGCACTCTACATGTTGGGGTGGTGAGATGTTCTGAACCCACTGAGCAGTGAGGGGGGCGTTCTATGGGGGGAGTTTTTGTGCTTATATTGCACTGTGTTTTTTATGTTTTTGTTGCTCTATGGTTAGCTCAGTAGAAGCGGATGAGCTGGGACGGTCACTGAAGATAGACCGGGTGGGAGAGGGGACCGGCACTACTCAATGTGGCAGGGCACACTCAATAGGGCTTCACCATATTAAATACTACACCACACCCAAGCAACGTTAAAGACCCTCACGTGAAACGTGAATGGCCTGGGTCATAAAATCAAATGCACAGTGGTTGTGCAGTATCTTCGCAGACAAGGTCCCAATATAGTTCTACTACAGGAGACACATTTAAAGGGCAACCATTAGAAAGCTTTGGATCGTTTTGGCTATACCCTATTGATGCACACAGGGCGGTGTAGGCATACTACTCCGTACCACAGGGCCTTTTATCCCGCAACACACATGGACAGACCCCATGGGGATATATGCAATACAGTCTAGCACCTGGGAGGGAATCACATTGAATATTTGCTCGGTTCATGTGCCACCGCGGCTTTATGCCAAAACTTTCACTGTACTGGGAACTGTCCTGTTAGAACTACTTCCTATGGATCTCACTAATGGGAGGGGATTTTAATGCAACAATGGACCCGGGACGGAAAAGGGACACTAACTTCCAGGTGGGTGGTGGGTCTAGTCCATTGGGGGCATTTGTAGAAGCACTAGGGTTGGTAAATCTATGGCGCGAACAGAATCCATATAAAGGCAATTCACATATTTTTCTGCGGTCCATGGTAGTCGATCTAGATTAGACTACGTTTTCACACAGAGGTCGTTTGCTGACCGGCTTCATGGTGCCACTCACAGGGCTAGGGGCATCTTTGACCACTCACCTTTGGATGTAATGCTAGATGGCCCCGTCAGGGATAGCACACTGCCTCCCAGGATTAATCCCTGGTACCTTAATGACACACCCTTCGGGACAGAGTGAATGAGGGGGCAGAGCAAAACTCCGGGGACGGACACAGGCAATGATGTGAAGAAAGAGCAGAAGCTACAATACGACAACCTTGAAAGAGAGATCCTGACACTCAAGACCCAGGCACTAGAGGCCAGCACAGACAGCCGGTGGTTACAACACACACTTAGCCTCAAACAACATGAACTGAAAGATCTGGAGGAGAATAGGGCGCATGCACATACCACTGCCATGCAGCACTGCCTATACGACATAGGCGACAAAGCCAGCCAACTTATTTCCTGGCTAGACAAAAGCGACAGGGAAAGGAATTGAGTCCTAGAGATTAGGGACGCTGAGGGCAGGCACCATACCACGGGGGTAGAGATAGCAGAGGCATTCACTACACATTATGAGAGCATCTACACCTCCAAAACCAGTAGGTCGGGTGCAGACTGAGGAGCTCCTGAGAGTTATCCCCCTACTGACTCTCTGAGGAAGACAAGTTGTTGCTTGAGCAAGACTTGGCAGTGGATGAGGTTGAGCAGGCAATCTTATGCCGCACAGAGGAACCTGTCTCAATATGAGGCGCTTATATTGAGTGCTCCATTCGACTATGGCCCTTCGGGCCGAGCAGGCTGTGGTGCTTTCTCTCAATGTGCGAATGTCATTTGACAGTATCGAGTGGAACTACCTGTTCGCGGCTCTGACAAGGTTGGGTTTTGGAACCAAATTCTGTCAATGGTTACGGCTTTTATACAGTGGTTCCCAGGTATGGGTGAACAATGTTATATCACGACTGTTTGCATTGCATAGGGGTACCCGGAAAGGGTGCCCATTGTCCCCAATGCTTTTTGCTCTGGCGTTGGAACCCTTGGCAGAGTAGATTCAAGGAGACCCCCCTAATAAGAGGCATTGACTGAGGCGAGGGTTGGAAGGAAAGACTTTCCCTGTATGCTGATGACATCTTGCTCTATGCCACATGGCCACAAATGATAGGATACTACCTATTTTTTGTATCTTTTTGAAGGGTACTCTGGCTAGTAAATTAACTGGGATAAGTCCTCAATTTTCCCCCTGTGAGATGCCAACCCCATATTGCTGACCCGATGTACGGTCCCGATTGTTTGCAAGGGGTTCAAGTACTTAGGCATTTGTATAATGAGAGATGGGGATGATTTTCTCAAAAAAAAAAAAACCTTTACCCACACCTGGACCGCCTTAGTGGAGACGTGACTCAATGACAGAAGCTCCCTCTCTCTCTAATGGGCAGAGCGGTGCTGTTTAAAAGGATGACCTTACCAAAACCTATAAATCAAAGGAGGGAAGGAAGAGCTCAATGTTTTACAGAGGTCCTACATCCATGCTCCTCCCAAAGATGAACTCAATAATGATCAAGGTCGGGGCATTGCAGCGCCGGCCAGACGAGGAGCGCACAATGATGAAGCATGACACCCTAACAGGTGTGTGAGGGCATTAAGATCTGACCTTCAGGTCTCCCCGCAACAACAGCAACAGTCACGTGGTTCCACCCTTTGTGACCACCTGGCCAATAAGGAACTTCCCGACCTTGATTATGACCTTACCAAGACTGCAATACGTTCTACAAAACACTCCGTACAAAATCCTGCACGATTTCTTCCAAAAAGTAGACTATCTATTGCGACAGCTTCTCTGGGATGGGGGATGCTCAAGAATTGTGCTCCGCAAATTGCAGAGGAGTTTATGAAGGGGGGCTGGCAATCCCATATATACGTAAATACTATTGGGCATCCCAACTGGTAGTGATCATCGATTAGGTATTCTCTAACATCACAGAACCCGCCAGTAGGGTTGATAGACTATGGGTACGCAAGGATGCTCCACGTTGCTTTATCGGAGGGGAGGGCGTGCTGCCGCTCCACACACAGGTGATGGCGAGAGCCTGGCGGGAGACCACCAAATTCCTGGGGTGAGAGACAAGTTGACGGGGACAGCCCCTCTGTGGAAAAGTGATATTCTGCAGGAGGTCCTGAACTTACAGGGCATCTCCAAGTGGGAGTTGATAGGAATCGAGCATTTGGGGGATGTGTGGACGGGGCAAGCCTATATTACATTCAAGACACTGGGAGTTTGAGATGGCGGACCCTGAATGATTTAAATACTTACAGCTCAGCCACGCGCTAAGGTGTCATAAATGGGAAGGGGAGACACTGACCGATGCAGCGCCGTTAGAGGACCGTTTGTCATTAGATCCAATGCAGGAAAAGTCAGTTTCCTTAACCAAGTGAAACCCATGAATAATTCACCTGGATCCGTTTGTAAAGCTGAAGGCATGGTGGGAGGAAGACTTGGACCCCTTAGAAGAAGAGGATTGGGCCGAAGCCATACAAAGCCCCAGAGAGCTGGCAGTACGAGCCCGGTTCCACCTTGTCCAGTTACGCATACTTCTTAGGTCGTATTATTCTAGGATATTACTTCATCGCCTGGGAAGGGGCGATAGCGCTCCCTGTATTAGGGGATGGGGGAAGCAGGATCCTTTTATCAATTATTCTGAGGGTGCCCGGAAATATAGGTTTTAAAGTAGGGTGGCACGAATTATGATGATGGTCACGGGCCAGGAGGTAGCTCTGGCGGACAGGTGACACATTCAGTGTATATCGGGAGACAAGGAGTGGCCTCAATACCAGATGATATGGCTTAAGTTAGTTTCTAGGATCGCTAAAAGAAACTTAGCCCGAGCATGGTGGGGGCAGAGGGAAGGCCGCAGGTCGTAGAGTGGAGGCACATGCAGATCGGTGCCAAAGAAATGTGCAGGTGGTCTACCAGAGATGAAGCTTCCAAAGAAATGGGAGAAAGTATGGGACAACTGGTGCAGATATAGAGAGGCGTTTGAGGGATAGGGCGGGGGCAGGAATTAATTCCTCGAGATTTTGAGACTCAAGAATTCCATTCGTATGTGTCGGTATAATCCTATTTGCACAATGTTTCTACATTTTCCACAGAGACAAAGGCATGTCTATGATGTTTTGTTTTACAAAGCAGTCATTTCGATGGATGTAATATGTATTCATGCTGAACAACAGTTCAATAAAAAGAATGTTTTTTTAAAGTAATGGGAAGGTGTTTTAGAAACTTCGGCCGCAAAGGAATGTTTGTCATAGGACAGATTTAACTGGTGGGCAGTAATTTGCTAACTCAACAGGCCATCAAATATTTGCTGGAAGTGGCAAAACCAAACAGTAGAATGCCTGTCTTACCAGAGTTGACCAGAACATGTCAATTGTTCTTACACATTGCTACTGCATGCATACAATTTTCAGAGTTGGGCCTAAGTAGATCCCGGGTAGCAAGCATCATGTTGTAGCGATACCCGAATGTCAACCATGTGGCATCTAAGGTAAAATCTAAAAGAGCACATAAGGTTCACCAAGACAGCCACCCACACATGTTGAAAAGAGTAAGGCTAAGTGAGAAGCCTTGAGAAACCTCGGAGGTGACAGCTCTAGTTTGGAAGCTTGCTCGTGTTTAGATAAGAATAAGGAACCCCAGTCTAAAACTTTGCTTTAGTTATTAGTTTCCAACATTCCATTAATAAGCATTGTGGGGGCACGGTATCTAAGGCTGCAAATTAATCTAACAAATTCAGAGAATCCGAACTATCACTGTCCTACAGCATGTGGACCTCGTTCTGTACCAAGGTAACATTGACCTCAGTACCATGAGCCACTCTACATACAGCCCGAGTATGATCCAGCAATGTTTGGAACTTTAATACAGAAAGACATTTTGAAATTAAACTCTCTTTCAGCTACCTTCATCATGAAAGGTGATAGCAAGATTGCTACCAGTACTAGAGGCAACAGTATAAACAATAAGATGGAGACACCATGCACGGCAAAGGTCCATGGGAGATTCAGATTTCACTGATCTAATTAACTTAGGAGTAATGTCAGTGAATGGGCATAAATTCTACTAACTGATGAGCTACGAAATGAATGGAAGCGGGGACTTGAGGATTAAGATCCAAGTTGGTTCACAAAGCATCAAATCAATTTTGAAATTTACCAATTGAAAACGAAATTAAAGAAATGCAAACGTTTTGAGAAGCTAGTGTTGCTAATTTACAGTTATCAGACTTGGAAAGTGATTATTAAAACATCTCTTGTAGGATTATGTGCTTCTGACATGCTTGACGAGTAGTACTGCAAGGACTCCTAAGCTCAGTCGTATTTTTTTGTCAAAGCAGAGGAATAATTGGCTCTGGCTTCAGAGGATCAATCACAATGCCACTCCAGTTCTAATGCTTTGCAATACCTCTTGAGCAAGGCAAGAGAGTAAAATACTGCAAAACAGAGCAGCACACAGAATATGAAACAGATGTATCCACAGGTGCAATGTTGCCATGTTCACTGGATAGCTATGAATTTAAAAGTGACATTGAACATGATATTGAACAAAACATCAATGGTCTGATTAAGGATTGGAAAGGCAAAATACATCCAAAATACTGATGGCGGTAGTAAAAACAAATTAATGGTGTGATGCACCACATGGGTGGGGCTGGGCACAAGACCAATTGAATCAGACACAGTGTAGCACAGGAAGTCAATAAACTATTAGTAGCTAGAGAATCAGGATCACATTGCCACAAATAGTAAAAAATTGAAAATTCTAAATACTAAAGGAGAAATAAATTCAGAGAAAATATTGCCAAAATAAGGGCGCTCTCTGAACAATTCCAAAAGTGGTGAAAGAAGTAAGACTATGACAAGGAGCCAAGTAAACAATCAGAGCCCGTAATATATAACTATGTTGGAGAGAGAGAAATATTTGCAATAGAAAATATACACCCCACTTTCAAAACAGATTTCACAATCAATGTGGCAGATTTTATAGCCAGCAGGAGGAGCGAAAGCAACATCCAATAAGGGAGATTCTTTTAGCCATGTTTCAGTGAGAAAAAAATACATCAAGGTTGTGGTCTTCAATAAAATTGAAGATTTCAGTATTATGTTTAGGTAATGAATGTATATTCAAAAATGCTCCTGTAAGCAAATTTGAAAAGAAAGGGGCTAGGCTGGCTTCATTTGATAAAGGAATGTCTTTAAACAGAGGCCTACCAGCACCTACAGAAGCAGAAAGAAGTTTTTTTTAAAGTACCAGAAGCCAACATTTCAGGGCAAGAGTAACTTGTTCCAATAGCACATTCTACACTCCCACTGAAAAAGGGTGGGAAACAGTTGCAAACATGGCACATTGTAGAAATGAAAAACCAAGATGTACGCAACATCATTAGACAATAGTGACCTCTTAAATGAGACAACTACAGCAGTGAGGACATTGATTCCATATTACATCCTATACTGGATCATCAGCCAACTCTGTGCCAATGAGATTCCTAGAAAACACGAGGGTCGTTGGCTTCTTAAATGATGTTAGTTGCAACTCTATTGTTTAAGCGGCAGTGAACCGACACACCTATGTGGCAAAGGTTCTCTGTTTCACATGTCTACTTCCATTCTGCACAGGCACAGTTTGTGCACTACTGGTTTCATCTGTCGTCCTTATTACCTCAATTAGTATTGAAAAGGGACATTGGATCTCCCATTCCCACTGCAATAAACATGAAGAACCTTAATTTGTGACTGCCTTTTCCCCAGCCCTTCCTCATGAAATGTCGATGACTAGGAAGGCAATTATTCTGAAACATTTCATGATGATTCCCGCTCCGCTGGCACACTGGAAGTCTTGATTAGGTATGTTAACTACAGAACTTTCTCAGTGCCCAATAGTTTCAAACATTACTTTAGTAGTAGTGGGCTTCCAGCAAGTGTGAATGGTTCAGGGGGTCTTGACAAAGAAATTACAGATGGCAGCTACTTTTAACATTTAGATTGCAGCATATCCCTTTAGCAGTGTTCATCTTCTCAGGGTTTCCAGACAGATCAATGTAGTAAAAACGCTGGAGGCAAGGCGTTTTATACAGGTAAGATTAATTCCTGAAGCTAGACGGTTGTGGAGGACAGAAATCAACGTTTCCTCCACCAGTAACGAGTCTGGAACAACTGTCCCAATTTAAAGTAAACCATTCTCAGAACACATTAACATTCTCAGAGCACACATAATATTAGAAGAACGCTAGCACGGAATGTTCACCCTACCATTCTACAAGCAAAGTAATACATCAGGTTATATACACAAAACATGTATTGTAAAAGAATGTTACAAATACTAGTCAGTTCACAGAATTGTTGAATATTTCCTTCAAATGGTTGATTGGTTTGAAAGGATTTGAAAGCTATTTTTCACCACTTAACCCCATGCAGCTTATTTTGCCCTAGTTCAGTATTTCATTACAAGACCGGAGGCTCTCACTATGCATAAACCTTTATTGCTGCCCCAAACACACAGCCCTTTAAAGAACAAACAAACATCGCAAAATAAAATGTTCCATTCGGACTCCAGGTACAACTTATATAACCATGTCAACCACCATCTTCCTCTTTTATTAGCTGCTCCCTCATACATATAAGTAGTTTGCGTTGTTACTGGTTTATGCCTTTGATTTCTTTGCCTTGATTATTTATTACTGTTAAGTGTTTTGCCTATTAGGATTCTGTAGAGCTATTCCAATTTATGGAACAAATTCTTAGCCTTTTTCAATGTAGTTTGTTTGAATTTTCATTTCAAAGTCATGTATTATGCATTTGTTTAGGATATGTGGTATTTATTCGGAAACCCTTCGTATTTCTTTAGGTTTTAAGGTGACTTATGAAGGTAAGTGGTATTTAATTTCATAAGAAGTTTTCCTTGATTTTAAAAATATGCTTTCTCTCAGCACTCTGTTGCCGCTGATTCAAGCGAGCCCTCTGACTCGCTCTCATCCCTGCGCGATCTCACCGTACCAAGCCGGGCTCTCTAGATGCCTCAGGCACGCAAGACTCAGCCGGGAGAGGTAACTCCGCTCTGCAGTGTGCAGGCCAGTTCACTGCCTTCCGGCCACGACAGTCACCCTTTGATTGGGTTTTGGATACCCTGATGTGGCGATAATCATTCTCATTTACTTACCCAGCCGTGGCTTTGTATTTCACTTTGGCCAAGGCGGCGAGTTGCTTCCCTTATGTGCAGGGTGCCTGGGGGAAACTATCATAAGAGATGAAAAGTGGACTGGTTTAACCAGTTGCCATCTTAGTTTAGTCTAATATTCCCCAGAATGGTGCCTACTGCAGCATAAGAGAAAGTGGTATACTTCACGGCACAATAGACAACCAGGACTCACTTAGCCTGGAGGAGATGTTTGATGTCAATGAGAACGACAAGGGGTTTGATGAATTTGACTTTGACCCTGATGAGGGCCTGGATGCCTTTGACAGTCTAGACGATGATTTACAAGGCACTTCATCCACTAAACCAATAGCACAGTTACTTACTTGTGTAACGATATATCTGTAAGAGACATTAGTTAGTGATAGATTCCTTACCTTAGAATATCCCCAGGCGTCAGACTGGATCCGGAAAGTTTTTCGTCAGCAATACCCCTGTGCGTCGGTAGGCGTCGTCGTACTGCTCCGCGTACGTCGCTGGCGTCGTGGTCGTCGAGATGACGTCATGGGAGCTATTTAGACGCGCCCACGAGCGCTGACGTCAGTTCTGTACACAACTTATCCGCGCCAGGAGCGCAGAGCCATGCCAGAGACCGACTACTGGTGCAATAGAACTAGGGCCCTGAAAGGGATGACCTGAACCCTAGAGAACAATTCGCAGAACGGGGAGGATGGGCGGGCGGTAAGGAATCTATCACTAACTAATGTCTCTTACAGATATATCGTTACACAAGTAAGTAACTTGTGCATCTGAAAGAGACACGTTAGTGATAGATTCCTTACCTTAGAATACATACCCAAGCAATACCATCCCCGGTGGTGGGTCTGCGAAGTGAAATCACACCAGAAAGTCACGGAGAACCGACCGGCCAAAGAAGCCGTCTCTCCGGACTTGACTGTCAAGGCAATAGTGCTTTGTGAAAGTATGCAACGAGGCCCAAGTGGCCGCCTGACAGATGTCTTGCAGGGGGCCACCGCGTCCCAATGCTGAAGTAGCTGCTGTCGCCCTGGTAGAATGGGCGCGCAGCCCAACCGGAGGTTCCCTTTTAGCCAGAGAGTAACAGGCTTTAATGCACAAGACAACCCATCGTGAGATAGTCCTCTTGTGCACAGCCCGGCGTTTCTTGGCGCCCACGTAGCCAACAAAGAGCTGGTCATCCACCCGGAACTGCTGTGTGCGGTTGAGATAGAACGAAAGTGCACGTTTTGGGTCCAGACGGTGGAGCCTCTCCTCTTCTCTTGAAGGGTGCGAAGGCGGAAATAAAGTGGGCAGAGTCACAGTCTGCCCGAGATGAAAGGCAGAGACTAATTTTGGCAGAAAGGAGGGACGTGGTCGAAGAACCACCTTGTCCGGATGAACCGCCAGGAAAGGAGGTTTACAGGAAAGAGCTTGGAGCTCACTCACCCGCCGAGCGGAAGTGATGGCCACCAGGAACACAGTTTTCAAAGTTAATAAACGCAAAGGACAGTTATGAAGAGGCTCAAAGGGAGCGCACATTAAGTATGTGAGAACCAGGTTCAAGTCCCACTGAGGCATGACAAAAGGAACAGGAGGGAAAAGGTGAGTAATGCCTTTGAGAAATCTGTTAACAACAGGGGACTTGAAAAGAGAGGGCTGATCAGGCAGCCTAAGAAAGGCTGAAAGAGCAGAAAGGTAGCCCTTGATAGTGCCCAGAGCAGAGCCCTGCTGGGCCAAAGAGAGAGAAGGCTGCCAGAATCACATTACAGACTTAAGGAGGCAAGTCAAATGGAATCAGCTGTCGCCGCTCAATCTGCACGCAAGGAGGTGGAGGCTGGACAGGTTCGGGTGGAGGACCGTCCCCTGGTGCTGCGACAGGAGATCCTCCCGAAGAGGCAGTCAGATCGGGGGATCCACGCTCATACTGAGTAGCTCGGGATACCAAACTCTTCGAGCCCAGTCCGGCGCCACAAGAATGACTTGGGCCCGGTCGCGTCTGATCTTCTTCAGCACTCTGGGTAGAAGTGGTATAGGCGGAAAGGCGTACAATAGACCGGAACTCCACTCGCGACGAAAAGTGTCGCCGAGCGAGTGCCGCCTTGGAAACTCCAACGCGCAGAACTGCTGACATTGCGCGTTCTCTTCGGTGGCGAATAGATCTAACCAAGGCTCTCATCACTGTAGAAAGAGTCCTTGCGCCACTTCCGAGTGAAGACGCCATTCGTGATCCATCATGCACCTGCGGCTGATTTCGTCCGCCCTGGCGTTTAGGGTACCTGCCAGGTGTTGAACCGCCAAGGAAATGCCTTGACGTTCCAGCCACGTCCAGAGACGTAGAGCCTCCTGACAAAGGGTCCACGACCCCACCCCGCCCTGCTTGTTGCAGTACCACATGGCGGTGGTGTTGTCCGTGAACACCTGCACTACTCTCCCCTTGACAGAGGGAAGGAATGCTTTCAGTGCAAGTAGGATCGCTCTGAGCTCCAAAAGGTTGATATGGAGCTTGGACTCCGCCGGAGACCAGAGGCTTCTGATCTCCGCCTCTCCCATGTGGCTGCCCCATCCAAGGAGGGACGCATCCGTCACCACTGTGTGCTCCGGTTGGGGAAGGGAGAGGGATCTGCCGCTGACCCAACGCTGGTCCGTGAGCCACCACTGCAAGTCCTGTGCAGTGCCCTCCGAGATGTGGACGTAATCGGACAGATGTCCCTGATGCTGCGTCCACATGAACTTCAGGTCCCACTGCAGAGCCCGCATATGCCATCTGGCATGATTGATCAGCAGGATGCAGGAGGCCATGAGGCCCAGTAGCCTCAGGGTCTTCCTGACCAACACCCAGGACCAGGGCCGAAAGATCGGAATCATAGCTCGAATGTCCCGGACTCGCTGTTCGGGAGGATAAAATCGGAACTGCGCAGTGTCCATAACCGCTCCGATGAAGAGGAGCTTTTGAGAGGGAATCAGGTGTGACTTCGGCACGTTGATGGAAAACCCCAGCAAATGCAGGAGGTCGGCCGTAGTCTGGAGGTGGGAGAAGACTGCCTGGGGCGAGCCCGCCTTCAACAGCCAGTCGTCGAGATAGGGGAAGACTGAAACCCCCGATCTGCGCAGATGAGCTGCGACCACCGCCATCACTTTTGTGAACACCCGAGGGGCGCTGGTAAGGCCGAAAGGGAGCACGGTGAACTGAAAGTGCTCGTGGCCTACCGTGAACCGTAGGTAACGCCGGTGGGCAGGCAGGATGGGAATATGTAAATAAGCATCCTGCAAGTCCAACGCTACCAGCCAGTCTTGCGGGTCTAGGGCAGACAAGACCTGAGCAAGCGTGAGCATCTTGAACTTCTCCTTCCGGAGGAAGCGATTGACGTTCCGGAGGTCTAAGATAGGACGCAGACCTTTGTCCTTCTTCGGAACCACGAAGTAGTGGGAGTAACAACCACGACCTACTTCTGGCGTCGGAACGCGCTCGATGGCCCCCTTGGCTAAGAGGGCCGCGACTTCCTGCTGGAGAAGTGCCAAGTGATCCCCCGACATGCGGTGGCACTGAGGTGGCATGGCTGGAGGGGTAGACTCGAAGGGGAGGGAGTAGCCCCTTCAGACTATCTGCAGAACCCACCTGTCTGAAGTGATGGTGCGCCAGTGGGGGAGGTGATGGCGACTCCTGCCACCCACTGGCGTCTGGTGGGCCTGAAAAACCGGACTAGGAAGGTTTGGAGGCAGCGGCGGCGGGGGCGGTGGTGGACTGACCCGCCCGCTGGCCCCGTGACCCACCTCGGCGGGCCCCCTGAACTCGGCCACGCTGAGACTGCTGCTGTGCAGGCCGGCGGCTCTGAAAGGAACGCGTTTGGACGCCTCGACCCTGCCCTCGAAAGGAGCGAAAAGCAGACCCCGTGGGAGCGCGTGTGGTGGCGAGACCTAAGGACTGGGCCGTAGCCCGAGAGTCCTTAAGGCGTTCCAGGGCACTATCCGCCTTGTCACCAAACAGGCGTGTGCCATCAAAAGGCATGTCCAACAGGGTGTTTTGGACATCCCCGGAGAAGCCAGTGGTTCTGAGCCAAGCGTAACGACGGAGCACCACCGTTGTGGAAAGCGCCCTGCCGAGGGAATCTGCTGTGTCAAGTCCACAACGGATGGTGAATTTTGCAGCATCTCTCCCCTCTGTAACAGCCTGGGAGAGCACCGCCCGAGCCTCCACCGGGCACTGAGGAAGCACCTGTGCCACGGTGTCCCATACGGAATGTGAATAGCGGCCCAACAGGCACGCTGTATTCACCGCCCGCAACCCTGAACTGGCATTAGTGAAGATCTTTTTTCCAAACTGTTCCAGTTTCTTAGATTCCTTGTCCAGGGGAGCAGAAGGGAATGCGCTCGGAGAGGCAGAGGCCTGGACAACCAGACTCCCAGGTGTTGGGTGTTGCATGAGGAAGCTGGGGTCGCCCGGCGCCGGGCGATGACGGCGTGCCACCCCCTTACCCACAGGAACCCCTGTGTTAGGCTTGCCCCAGGTGCTCAATAGGACATCAGTGAGTGCCTCATTGAAGGGCAGCAGCGGCTCCGCAGAGTGGACGCTGGCTGCAACACCTCAGTCAGAAGATTCGTTCTGATAGGCACAGAAGGGAGCTCAAGGTTAAGAGCCTGAGCCGCCCTACGCAGCACCACTGAAAGTCCCCACCTCCTCCGTAGCTACGTAAGATGGGGACAGTGTGCCAGGGTGTGGAGAGAAATCCAGATCCATAGGACCCTCCAGGGCTTCTTCCCATTCAGGCTCGTTCTCGCATTGAGCTGCAAGAGGGTGCTCAGACCCCTCCCAGTACTCTCCTTCAGCTACCGGTGTTGGAAGAGGCCGGTAAGGACAAGGTGCCTGGGGAAATGGGAGAAACTCTGTACCAAGAATTGGAATCGGGGGGTAAGAGACCAATTCTGGTTCGGCGCCGTACGGAGTCAGTTGCGGCGCCGCACCCGGCGCCGAGGCCGGATCCGGCACCGAAGCCGACGGCGCCGCAGGGTACTTTGCCGGCGTAGCCGAGGCCAAAGGCGGCGGCACGGGGGCAGACCCACCCAACGGGTCCGCGGGGCCCGAAGGCGCTCCGGAGGGACCCGATGGGCCAAACAAACGGCACATGGCCGACAGGAAGGCCTGTATCTCATCCGACGTCGCGTGCGGGCCCGGAAAGGACGGGTAGGCCGCAGGCAACGACGGGGGCTCCAGCGGAGCCGCGGAGGAGTGACCCCCCGCCCCCTCCACCACGTCCTGGGACCGGTGAGGGGTAGAAGACGAACGACATCGCTTCTTTGATTTTTTATGGCGCCGTGACTTACCTGTCCCCGAGTCCGACGAGCGAAGGGAACGGTTCCGCGACCGGTGTCTCGATCTCCCACGGGAGCGGGACCTTGATCGACGCGGAACCGACTGCCAGGCCTCCAACAACTTTCGGGAACGCTCCCGCAAAGCTTTCGGCGCCATGGCCCGACAATCTGGGCACGCCTCGGGGTCATGGGCGTGCCCCAAGCAGAAGAGAGACACGTCGTGCGGGTCCGCTACCGACATGTTGCGACGGCAGGCCCCACAGGATTTAAACCCGGGCATCCCTACTGCACCAGAGTCGCTTACTCGACAAACAATTACCAAGTTAAAACTTTTAACTAGGGGTACTGCTCTCTCTCGGATCTGCGCTGCTGGCGCGGAAAAAGAAAGAACTGACGTCAGAGCGCGTGGGCGCGTCTAAATAGCTCCCATGACGTCATCTCGGCGACCACGACGCCAGTGACGTACATGGAGCAGTACGACGACGCCTACCGACGCGCAGGGGTATTGCTGACGAAAAACTTTCCGGATCCAGTCTGACGCCTGGGGATATTCTAAGGTAAGGAATCTATCACTAACGGGTCTCTTTCAGATAAGAACCCTTTGGGGAAAGAGATGTTCAGCCCAGAGGCCATTAAACAACCACGCATTTCTGAGTGGTAGCCACTTACTCATGTGGCAAAATTTATAAAGCAGTGGGTATGAAGACCTCTTGAGAGGCAACATTGAAATCTAAAGCGGGCACAATGACCCAGACCAGTAATAGATGACAAGGCATACCAGACATCAAACTTAGACCCGGAATTGATAACATTCCAATATAAATTTGGCAAGGACCCAAGGAATGGCCTGGAGCGATGACTGAAACAATGTCAGGATCGTCTCTTAGATTTCTTGGACGTTGGACCCCTTGCCTTGAAGAGGCACATGTCAATGACTCTGAAGAAGACCTGGATCTCCTTAGAGGTGAGAGCCAGAGAGCAATCTGCATGTTGGGTAATACCAACGCAAGCATAACCGAAAAAAAGTTTGTTGAGTTGGATAATAGGGAAGCAGAAGAAGACCTTGGGGGCCTTCTCTTTGGGCACAATTTTATTAAATTATTGGGCAAATATGTGCCACCTTTACAACTTTGAGCAAAGGGCAGTATAATGTGAGACGTGTTTTTAGATCACGTGTTTTTGGAAGGGCCGACAGGAGGGGACTGACTGCCGGCCGAGGAGTCAGAAGGTCCCATTTTTAAATTCAAAACCAATACACTAAAGGCTCCATAGGTTGATGGGGGCGCTAGGGGGCAGGCTTCCAAGATGGCCGCACTGTAGTGAGGTTCCGTTCTTCCGGGAACAAAATTCAACATTGTCCTGTGTCTAGTTACGGCGATTCTACCACAAAAGAGAGGCTGAGGTAGCGGAAGGGCAGGAGCACTGGCGGAGCTGCTCGTTAGCAGGCAAGAGGCAGGAGCGACTGAGACATAAGCTGTGAATTGGCGAGGCCTGCTGGCAGCCGGGAAGAGGTGACACACGCAGCCGGGGACGTGAGAGGACCACGGGCGGAGACATGAAAGTGCCCGCTGAGCTGCAGACTGCGAGGAAGTACGGCGAGGGGGCGCCGCTTCGCTACTCGGCCGCCGGAGCGGCACAGATGAAAACCTCACAAATCAAGTAAGGCACGGCGGCTGCAACGCGGCTGGGGTGAGGAGGCGCTCCCGCCATAATCTACGCGAGCCCACGGGCTCAAAAAGCAGGCTAACTGCTCTCCCCCCTCCGTCACCAACCTGCGCCGCCAAGACGGATCAAAGGCCGCTGTCCAATAACTATACATGTCTTCAATGCGGCATTGGGAAATATATAAAAACGCGGAGACAAAGACGAAAAGACACATGCCCGCCATCGTTTACTAGTGCGCGCAAGGCCTAATCACAGAGCTAAACCGCAGCTGGCGAGGGGGGTACAGAGGCCCGCCATAACATACGCGAGGAGAACGGCCCCAGAGAGATACAGTCACTCTCCAACAGAGACACTAATCCGCAGTGTAGCAACCAATATTAAATAATTGTAATCGCACTCAGCGCGTCACACAGGACTATATCCCGGTGCAAGAGGAGAGGAAAACAGACATAAAAAGGAATAAATAAAAAAATAAGAGAATTTGCCCGCCATTTTGTTTATGCAGGCAGAGACAACATGCGCATGAGGAAGCCGCGGAGCTGAAGCTGCAAAGGAGGGCGCAACATTAAGGCAGGGACGAAAAACTAAGGGCTGCAGCCAACCGACGTTGTACATTAAAAGAAGCGCTATCCTCACGGAAAACCCAGCGCACACATCTAAAACACGGACCCTGTAGATACTGTGGCATGTGATTAGCAAGAGGGCTGAGAGTAGAAATACGCGTAAGACTAGAAGAAAAGAACACAAGAACCAGGTTGCCTGAACGTTAGAACGAAAATAAGTGGCAGCGCACGTACACCTCCCCTGAGAACTTACTGCTGTTGCACCAAGGTAGGCGAGAGCGCTACGCCGGCGCTAACTGCACGCAGTCCAAGGGAGCTCGGATCTGTGCATCAAAATCCTGAAATCTGACAGCACAGCTTACATAATGGGCAATACAGATGGGAAACAGGCCAAATTACCGTTCGAAGCTCGCAAAACGCATAGAGGACAAACGCAAGATTTAGAGCAGGACGGTGCAGACCAAATGGCACAAAGACTCTAAGAGGTGGACATGGAAGCATTGTTGCTCACAATGAAAAGTAGCCTCTCATCTATCGAAGAGAAAATGGATACGATGTGCGCCAGGATGGATCTTATAACGCAGAAGTTAGAAAAACAAGACGGGCGATTGGGTGAGGCAGAAAATAGAATATCGACGCTGGAAGACGATCAAGCACAAGCAGCAGGACAAATCACGGAAATGGGCAAACTTCTCAAGGTGATCGAGGCTAAAAATGAAGATCTTGAAGCAAGATCCAGACGAAACATAAGAATCCTTGGAATTCCGGAGACCACCAACACAGGGAAAACGGAAGATTATATAGAAAAACTGCTGTTCACCTGTTTTTCAGAGAATGCTTCTCCAATCTACTGATCGTCGAGAGAGCACATAGAACACTGGCGCCAGAACCCCCATCAAGGCCAATAGCCCCAAGGTTACTAAATTACAGAGACGGCGACACAGCTTTGCGTAAGGCAAGAGAGATGAAATAAGTGGTATTCGAAAATAATACAATATCCCTATACCCTGACTTCACGTTAACTGTTCAGGAGGCATGCAAAAAGTTTCTGCCGATAAAGAACAAGTTACTTACCTTCGGTAACGCTTTTTCTGGTGGATACAGTATCTGCCTGTGGATCCTCACCTTATGAATATCCCCTGCGCCAGCATTCCGCGGAAACTTTTTTCCTATCTCTGCACGCCGACGAGGACGTCACAATGCCACGGCTCCACTCGCGACTCCGCATGACGTCACCGGAGCCATAAGAGAGCCTCGTCGGCGTGATGACTTCAGTTCCACCCATTTTTTCTGTGCCTCCGAGGCGAAAGGGTGGACCGACAACAGATTCAAAGTATACACAGTACACAATATTCAACAACTACACCAAGTGTAAATTCAAAAGGAAAGCCAAAGAGCAAAAGCATTTCCTATAGATCACACAATGCAAAATGATACATCAAATATAAACAATCATGTTAATCAAAAACATCTTTAAGGTATACAAGGGTGGACACCGGGGAGGAGGGTGGGTCAGTGAGGAATCCACAGGCAGATACTGTATCCACCAGAAAAAGCGTTACCGAAGGTAAGTAACTTGTTCTTCTGATGGATACATCTGCCTGTGGATTCCTCACCTTATGAATAGATTCCCACAGCAGTCCCACTCCCGGAAGAGGGTGTCCACCCTTCTATACCAAAAAGTCCTGCAGGACAGAGCGCGCAAAATGGCCCTCCCTCCTCATTTCAGAGTCTAAGCAATAATGCTTTGCGAAAGTATGGAGGGAGTCCCAAGTCGCTGCCTTACAAATGTCCACTACAGGAACACCTCTAGCCAGAGCAGAAGTTGATGACTTGGCTCTAGTAGAATGAGCTCTAATACCTTCAGGCGGTTCCTTACCAGCAAGGGCGTAGCAGATCTTGATGCACAAGATGATCCATCTGGATAAAGTGCGCTTGTGCACAGCCTTGCCCTTCATGCGTCCAACGTAGCCCACAAAGAGCTGGTCGTCCACTCGCAAGTCTCTAGTCCTGTTCAAATAAAAGCTCACCGCTCTTTTAGGATCCAGGCGGTGAAGTCTCTCCTCCTCCTTGGAAGGGTGAGGGGGAGGACAGAACACAGGAAGAGTAATGGACTGCCCTAGATGAAATGGAGTAACTACCTTAGGCAGAAAAGCAGCCCTGGTCCTGAGGACCATCCTTTCAGCATGTATGGTCAAAAACGGGGTTTTGAACTGAGAGCCTGAAGCTCGCTCACCCTCCTTGCTGAGGTGATAGCCACAAGAAAGACCGTTTTAAAAGACAGGAGTCTCAAAGGACACCTATGTAAGGGTTCAAACAGGGAACCCATCAAAAAAGTCAAAACAAGATTCAAATCCCATTGAGGCATAACAAAAGGAGTAGGCGGAAACCTATTGGTAAGGCCCTTAATAAATCTCAAACCAATAGGAGATTTAAATAAAGACGGCTGATCCGGCAAACATAAAAATGCCGAAAGAGCCGACAAATAGCCCTTAACAGTGGCCACAGCACAACCCTGCTGAGCCAGAAAAAGTGAAAACTGAAGAACATCTGACAAGTGGGCCCTTAAAGGATCAATGGATCTCTCTCCACACCATTTAACAAATCTTGACCATCTATAAGAGTAAATAGACTTAGTGGAGTGTCGCCTAGACGATAAGTTAACATCCACTACATCCGGTGGGAGAGAGAAGGAACTCATGTTGCCCCTTTCAATCTCCAGGCATGAAGGTGCAAGCTCTGGAGGTGGGGGTGTAGAACCTGCCCCTGCGACTGCGAGAGGAGGTCTGCCCTGAGAGGGAGACGGAGCGGAGGGTGCGAAGAGAGGTTAAGTAGACCTGTGTACCACACCCTTCTTGGCCAATCCGGAGCGATCAAAATTACTTGGGCCCGGTCTTGACAAATTTTCCTCAGAACCCGAGGAATCAAGGGTATGGGAGGAAACGCGTAAAGGAGCCGTGAACTCCAATTCATCTGTAACGCGTCCCCCAACGCTCCCTGCATTGGATACTGGAGACTGCAGAACAACGGGCAGTGCGCATTCTCATGAGTGGCAAAGAGGTCCAACCGAGGAGACCCCCACATCTCGAAGATGTGATTGACCACCTCCGGATGAAGCCTCCACTCGTGATCGGCCGAGTAATGCCGACTGAGACTGTCCGCATGAACATTTAGCACACCGGCTAGATGATGTGCAAACACACAAATCTGATGGTTCTGTGCCCAGGACCAGAGTCGCAGAGCTTCTCGACAGAGACGATACGACCCTACCCCTCCCTGTTTGTTGATATACCACATCGCGGTAGTGTTGTCCGTCAGGACCTGAACCGACTGACCGCGAAGGGAAGGAAGGAAAGCCTTTAGTGCTAAACGTATAGCCCGCAATTCCAGAAGGTTGATGTGAAGCAACCTTTCCTCTGGAGACCAAAGACCTTTGACCTCCAGATCCTTCAGATGAGCACCCCAGCCCAGAGTGGAGGCATCCGTGATCTCTGTGGCTACTGGAGGAGGAGACTGAAAGGGCTTCCCTTGAGTCAGGTTGCCCTGCACACTCCACCAAGTCAGCTCCGCTGCAGCTTCTCTGGAGATCCTGACTGACTCCCTGAGATCTCCGTTGTGTTGATACCACTGCCTGCGGAGGCACCACTGGAGTGCCCTCATGTGCCAGCGCGCATGACTGACCAACAGTATGAAGGAAGCGAACAGACCGAGCAGGCGAAGGACCTTCAGGACCGGAACAACCGCTCCATTGTGAAACAAAAGAATCATCTCCTGAATGTCGAGAATTCTTTGAGGGGGAGGAAAAGCTCGACATACAGTAGTATCCAGTACCGCCCCTATGAACAGGTTGCGCTGAGAGGGCACCAGGTGAGATTTGGGCACATTTATTGAAAAGCCCAAGTTGAACAACAAATGAGTTGTTACATGCAGATGATGAAGCACCATCTCTGGCGACTCCGCTTTTAACAGCCAGTCGTCCAGATAAGGAAACACTGGAATCCCCGACCTTCTGAGATGAGCCGCCACCACTGCCATCACCTTTGTGAAGACCCGAGGTGCAGTAGTAAGACCAAACGGAAGGACCGCAAACTGGTAGTGCTGCGACCCCACCGTAAAACGGAGATACTTCCTGTGCGACTTCAGGATGGGAATGTGAAAATACGCATCCTGTAAATCGATCGACACCATCCAGTCCTCTTGCTGCAGCGCCATAAGAACCTGAGCAAGGGTCAGCATCTTGAATTTCTCCTGCTTCAGGTAAAAATTCAAGACCCTGAGGTCCAGGATCGGACGTAACCTGCCATCCTTTTTGGGGATCAGGAAATACCGGGAGTAGCATCACTGACCCCTTTCCTGCTCCGGAACCACCTCTATCGCACCTTTTTGTAATAAAGCAAGGACCTCCTTTCTGTAGAAGAAGCAAATGGTCCTCCGAAGAAAAACCTTGGCAAGGAGGGTAAGGAGGAGGAAATTCCCGAAAGGGAAGGGCGTACCCATTCTCTACAAGGTTTAAAACCCAAAGGTCTGACGTGACCGATTTCCAACCCTGTAGAAAATGAGACAACCGACCCCCTACAGGGCCTACATGATCCAGGATGGGGAATCTAGGGCTGCTTTCCTGCGTTACCAGGGGGAGCAGGGGAGGTAGAAGAGGAGGAGGAGAGATTGCGGGCAGAACCACGTTGGCGACCTCTGGTTCTTCCTCTATATAACTTAGAGCGGATTTTGCTGCTGCTGAGGTTGCCGCAAGCTACGAAAGGAAGACCTTCCAAATCCACGATATTTTCTATATCCAAACCCCCTTGACTGGGTTTGCAGTCCCAAAGACTTCGCCGTAGCTCTGCTGTCTTTAAACCTGTGAAGGGCAGAATCCGCCTTCTCCCCGAAAAGCTTCGACCCATCAAAAGGCAAATCAACCAGAGTAGCTTGAACATCCGGGGAAAAACCAGAGGATTTAGCCAAGCTTGCCTCCTGGTGGCAATGGAAGAACCCATAACTCTGGCCACTGAATCAGCCGTATCCAGGCCAGATTGAACAACCTGTCTAGCAGCAGCCTGAGCATCTGTAAGAACCTCCATAAAGTTCCCCCGCTCTTCATCGGGTAACTTGGATGCCAATTGCTTTGCCGAGTCCATCAAGGCATGAATATAATGGCCCAACAAACAGGTAGCATTCGGAGATTTAAGAGCCATGCATGAAGATGAAGACTTTTTTAGCCGACTGCTCCAGTTTTTCAGAGTCCCTGTCAGCCGGAGCCTGAGGAAAAGCACCTGAAGACTGTTTAGAGCAGGACGCCTGCACCACCAAACTTTCTGGTGAAGGATGAGAAGACAGAAAGAGAGGATCCCCTGGAGCAGATCTATACCTTCTTGCCACCGATCTAGACACAGCAGGAGAAGAGAGTGGTGTCCGCCAAACCTCTATCATAGGCTCAGTCAATGCTTCATTAAAAGGTAACAATTGCTCAACAATTGATGAAGGCGAATGTAGAACCTCAGTGAGTAAATTTGGCTTATACTCAGCAGATGGTAACTAAGTCCAAAAGCTCCACCGCCTTTCTTATTACCGTATTGTATGGGGCTACCTCTTGAGGTGGAGAAGTCCTTGTAGAAGAAAGCTCCCACTCAGGAGAAGTGTCCAGCCCACTTGCATCCTGTATGCCTTCAAAATCATCCACTGATTCCTCTATTTCACCTTCTTCAACCTCCTGCCTTTGATACTGCTCTTCCTCCAGCAGTCTCTGCGCCTCTCTCCTCGATCAAAATCTAGGAATCGGCGTCGGCGGCGCCAAACGCGGCGCCGACATCTCTGCAGCCGGCGTCGAAGGAGGATCCGAAGGAGGAATAGGCGCCGCACGAGGCCGAGATGAAGGTCCCCCAGACGGCGCCGGGGACTCCATGAACGGCGTCGAAACCCTCGGAGCCGGAAACTGCCATGACGGCGCCGTCGGCATGAAAGGCATAAAGGGTGCCTGGGCATAGTGCTGAGGCACACCCAAGTTGAAGGCCAGCGGACCCACGGGACCTGAAGGTGCTCCTGAGGGGAAGGCTGCCTTAGCAAAAACTCCGTACATAGCATTTAAAAAATGCGTAGGATCTGATCCCGGAGTTGGAAATTGGGGAAATGGATTCGACCCAGAATCCAAACGAGGAACATCCGGGGTCGAAACAGCTGGATCCACCGGAATCACATCGACCTCATGCACAGGAGAAGCAGGAGTAGAAACAATCTGAAGTGGCAACTCCTCCGAATCCGGCGAGCCCCTAGGCGCCGGAGACTGCGCCGGAGTGCCTTTAGAAGGAGATCTCTCCGGAGTCACTCGAGGAGAAGGCGAAGGAGACTATCTTTTTGATGACGTCGAGGGGCCGGCGAAGGCGACCTCGAAGCCTTACCCTTCGACGAACGGCGCCGAGATCCATGCCTTCTCTTCTTTTTATGTTTCCTCGACTTCGACGAATGCGAAGCCGACGACTTCGCCCTTTTTCGACCTCTTCCTTCCTTCTTCGCCTTAGCCATAAAGAGCTTTGCTTCCCGTTCTTTAAGTGCTTTTAGATTCATCTTCCTGCAGCTGGAACAATCCTCCACGTCGTGATCAGATGACAAACACCATAAGCAGTCTTCATGGGGGTCAGTGATGGACATGTGACCCCCACACTCTCTGCACGGCTTGAATCCAGACTTCCTTGAAGACGACATCCTAAAAGCAACAGTTTAAGATAGAATCCACTTACAAAGTATCTCAACAAAATGGAGAGCCAGAAAACCGTTACGCGTCGACGCCGCGGAAAAAAGGGAACTGACGTCATCACGCCGACCAGGCTCTCTTATGGCTCCGGTGACGTCATGCGGAGTCGCGAGCGGAGCCGTGGCATTGTGACGTCCTCATCGGCGTGCAGAGCTAGGAAAAAAGTTTCCGCTGAATGCTGGCGCAGGGGATATTCATAAGGTGAGGAATCCACAGGCAGATGTATCCATCAGAAGAAAAAGTTACAGCAGGAAGGGGTGGAATATGCCATGTTGTACCCTGCAAGGTTGCGTCTCACCTATAAAGGCAAACAACACTTTTGCAACACTCCACAGCAGGCGGCTGAGTTTTTAAAGACGACCGTGAAACAAGCCAAGCGAATGGAATACTCACCCTCGGGCAGTAGAGGGGCATCGCCTCATCAAGACGAGGAACAGTGAGCATGGACAGACGCAGATAAGACAGACGCATTAAGAGATAACGTGCAACTTCCCCCCACTGTTGACTCAGGAACTTTTCCTCATCTGATCACTCAACCAGGATAGACGCAAGATCGAATGAAGAACCAAATGGGCATAAAGAGAAAGCCTCCAGACACTGAACTTGCAATCCCGGGCGCCCTCCTGTACCGCACTCGCAGTACAGGAGGCCCTGCCTCGGCCCCTGGAGAACACACCCCCAAGGGAGTTCCCCATACCTCTCCCTATGTGGAGAAAGTCAATGTTTTGCTTTAGTTACCCTCAAGATGAGGGATTGTTGATTGTTTTGATAGTAAGCCATATGACCGTTGAGAAAACTGTCGAATTTACCAACGTGCAAGCTGCAATGCCAAGTCACCATAATTGTCATATAATCATAATGCATTATGTGTACAAAAAAAGGGGCACATACCATTGGTACGATATAGAAACAACAAAGGCACAATTGGTTTACATGTTTGTGTTGGGATGTTCAGGGAGGGAGGGTTTACTTCACGGCAAGTTGGGGAGGCCGCTGTGGGAGGGGAAATGGGGAAATGAAGCAGTCATCAGCAGGCATAGAGCACAAAAGGGCATGTCAAATACCGGAATTGGACTTACACAGACACCCACTGTCAGACCGATTGAACGCTTTACCACAAGTTAATGTCGAATGGCAGCAATAACGAGCAACATAATACAAGTATAGGCCTACTGACCTCGAATGTGAGAGGGTTGGGGGACCATCGTAAGAAAAGACACATATTAGCTTACATGGACAGGCATCATGTGAACATTGCCATGATCCAGGAAACGCACACGACCTCCTCTAGCACGATTCAATTCGCCGCAAGGTGGGCCTCATATAGATATTTCTCTTCGTACTCCGCATATTTGAGAGGCACGGCGATACTCATTAAAAACAATACACCATATGTAGAAGAGGGATCAATAATTGACCCGCAAGGGAGAGATTGTATAGCCTGGGGAAGATTGGCGGCAGAGTCAATTACATTGGTGAACAGTTATGGCCCTAATATTGATGAAGAGTTTTTTATTAAACTTTGGGCACTGATAGTGAACATAGGTTCCACGCACATAATATGGGGGGTCTGGGGGAGACTTTAATCTAACGCTCTGTCCTTCCCTGGACCGTTTGCATCCCCAGCCACACCACTACACTAAAGCGCAGCGACAAGTACAACAGATTATAGCCGAAAATCAGCTGGTAGACATCTTGCGTCATCATCACCCTAAATCGGAAGGAAGGAATGTTCCATTCGGCCATACACAGTAGTTGGTCTAGATTGGACATCTGGCTTACCTCC
This sequence comes from Calotriton arnoldi, assembly GCA_963921515.1. NCBI lineage: Eukaryota > Metazoa > Chordata > Amphibia > Caudata > Salamandridae > Calotriton > Calotriton arnoldi. The sequence continues at coordinate 426,901 of CAWUFW010003619.1, forward strand.
AAAGACATAGCGGTATGCAGTACCTCCACACGTCATCTAGTGCAAACATACTCAGATCATTCCCCAGTATACATGCAGTTGAACCCCCCCAGGTGCGCTAAATCGACCCAAGACATGGCGATTGCATGCTACAGCACTGTTAGATGCAGTGTTCAAGGCGGAGCTGGAAGAAGAAATAGAGGAGTTTCTCAGAATTAATATAGATTCAGTTCACTCGTTGACCACAGTCTGGGAAGCACTGAAAGTTACTGTAAGAGGGATATGTATGGCTAAAACGGGGGGTATCCTAAGAGACATCAGGAAGACCCTATCTCAACTCGAGCTCAAACTCAAAGATCAGGAAAAACAAGTACTAGCGGCAAGGACGAACTCTGCACTGGCAAACATAAGAGAAACGCTCACCGAGTACCATGACACAGCAGAGCGAGAATGTCTATTTCGTGGTAAATATTACAAAGCCAGAAAATATGGCGAGGGGGAAAGACCAGGTAAAGCGCTAGCTGAGATTACAAGGCACACTAAGGCCGCCAATTACATATTAGACATCAAGGATGGAGAAGGCAAGGTGCACAGGGATACTGCAGACGCACAAGTTACTAACTTGTGTAACGATATATCTGTAAGAGACAGTAGTTAGTGACAGATTCCTTACCTTAGAATATCCCCAGGCGTCAGGCTGGATCCGGAAAGTTTTTTGCGTAGCAGTACCCTTGCGCGTCGGTAGGCGGCGTCGTGCGGCTCCGCGTCCGTCGTCGGCGTTGTGATCGCCGGGATGACGTCGCGGGCAGTACTTAGGCGCCGCCCCTGCGCGCTGACGTCAGTTCTGTACACGACTTTCCGCGCCAGGAACGCAGAGCCATGCAAGAAGCTGACATAGGTGTCTGAAAAATACTAGGGCCCTGAAAGGGATGTCCTTAACCCTAACAATCAGTTCGCAGAACGGGGAGGATGGGTGGGGCGGTAAGGAATCTGTCACTAACTACTGTCTCTTACAGATATATCGTTACACAAGTTAGTAACTTGTGCATCTGAAAGAGACACGTTAGTGACAGATTCCTTACCTTAGAATAGATACCCCAGCAATACCAACCCCGGTGGTGGGTCTGCGAACAAAGATCAGACAAGGAAGTCCTGGAGGACAGAACGGCCAAAGAAGCCGTCCCTCCGGACCTGACTGTCAAGGCAGTAATGCTTTGTAAACGTGTGCAGCGAGGCCCACGTAGCTGCCTGACAGATAACCGGCAGCGGAACACCGCGGCCCAAGGCCGTGGTAGCAGCCGTTGCCCTGGTGGAATGGGCACGCAGCCTAACAGGAGGCTCCTTCTTAGCCAAAGAATAGCAGGTCTTGATGCACAAGGTAACCCAGCGGGAGATGGTCCTCTTGTGCACCGCCCGACCTTTTTGGCGCCCACGTAGCCAACAAGGAGCTGGTCATCCACCCGGAAGTGTTTTGTGCGGTCAATATAGAAAGAGAGCGCACGTTTTGGGTCCAGACGGTGGAGCCTCTCTTCCTCTCTGGAAGGATGCGGAGGCGGAAAGAAGGTGGGCAAAGTGATGGTCTGCCCAATGTGGAAAGCAGTAACCACCTTTGGCAAGAAGGACGGACGCGTCCGAAGAACAACCTTGTCTGGATGAACAGACAGAAAGGGAGGTTTGCAAGATAGAGCCTGGAGCTCACTCACCCGCCGAGCGGAGGTGATGGCCACCAGAAAGGCTGTCTTCAGAGTCAGAAGACGAAGAGGACAGTTATGTAGAGAGCTCAAAGGGAGCGCACATTAAAAGGTAAGAACCAAGTTCAAGTCCCACTGAGGCATCACAAACGGAACAGGAGGGAAGAGGTGAGTAATGCCTTTTAAGAACCTGTTAACAACAGGGGACTTGAAAAGGGAGGGCTGATCAGGGTGCCTGAGGAAGGCCGAGATAGCACAAAGATAACCCTTGATGGTACCCAGGGCAGAACCCTGTTAGGTCAGAGAGAGAAGGAACAGAAGGACCTCAGAAAGAGGGGCAGAAAGGGGATTCACAGCCTTTGCTGTGCACCATGCCACAAATTTGTTCCACCTGCAGGCGTATACCACCTTAGTGGAGGGACGCCTGGCTGCCAGAATCACATCACAAACTTCGGGAGGCAAGTCGAAAGGAATCAACTGCCGCCGCTCAATCTCCACGCAAGCAGGTGTAGACTGGACAGGTTCGGGTGGAGGACCGTCCCCTGCTGCTGCGACAGAAGATCCTCCCGAAGAGGCAGACGGATCGGGGGATCTACGCTCATATTGAGTAGCTCGGGATACCAAACTCTTCGAGCCCAGTCCGGAGCCACAAGAATGACTTGGGCCCGGTCGTGCCGAATCTTCTTCAACACTCTGGGTAGAAGTGGTATAGGCGGAAAGGCGTACAATAGACCGCAACTCCACTCGTGACGAAAGCGTCGCCGAGCGAGTGCCGCCTTGGAAATTCCAACGCGCAGAACTGATGACATTGCGCGTTCTCTTCGGTGGCGAATAGATCTAACCAAGGCTCTCCCCACTGTAGAAAGAGTCCTTGCGCCACTTCCGAGTGAAGACGCCATTCGTGATCCATCATGCACCTGCGGCTGAGTTCGTCCGCCCTGGCGTTCAGGGAACCTGCCAGGTGTTGAACCACCAGGAACATGCCCTGATGTTCCAGCCATGTCCAGAGGCGCAGAGCCTCCTGACAAAGGGTCCACGACCCCACCCCGCCTTGTTTGTTGCAGTACCACATGGCGGTGGTGTTGTCTGTGAACACCTGCACTACCTTCCCTTTGACAGAGGGAAGGTATGCCTTGAGTGCAAGCCGGATCGCCCGGAGCTCCAGAAGGTTGATATGGAGCCGGGACTCCGCCGGAGACCAGAGGCCTCTGATCTCCGCCTCTCCCATGTGACCGCCCCATCCCAGAAGGGACGCGTCCGTCACAACTGTGTGCTCTGGCTGGGGAAGGGAGAGGGATCTGCCCATGACCCATTGCCGGTTCGAGAGCCACCACTGCAACTGTCTTGCAGTCCCCTCCGAGATCTGGACGTGATCGGACAGGTCGCCCTGGTGCTGCGCCCACTGGAACTTCAGGTCCCACTGCAGAGCCCGCATATGCCATCTGGTATGAGTGACCAGCAGGATGCAGGAGGCCATGAGGCCCAGCAGCCTCAGGGTCATCCGTACCGAAACCCAGGATAAAGGCTGAAAGATCGGAATCATAGCCTGAATATCCCGGACTCGCCGTTCGGGAGGATAGGCCCGAAACTGCGTCGTGTCCAGAACTGCTCCGATGAAAAGGAGCTGTGGAGAAGGAATCAGATGCGACTTTGGCACATTGATGGAGAACCCCAGCGAGTGCAGGAGTTCGGCCGTAGTCTGGAGGTGGGAGACGACTGCCTGGGACGAGCCCGCCTTCAGCAGCCAGTCGTCGAGGTAGGGGAAGACTGAAACCCCTGCCCGGCGCAGATGCGCTGCGACCACCGCCATCACTTTCGTGAACACCCGAGGGGCACTGGTAAGGCCAAAGGGGAGCACGGTGAACTGAAAATGCTCGAGGCCTACCGTGAACCGAAGGTAACGCCGGTGGGCCGGCAGGACGAGGATGTGGAAATAGGCGTCCTGCAAGTCCAACGCTACCAACCAGTCTCCGGGGTCGAGGGCAGTCAAGACCTGAGCTAGGGTGAGCATCTTGAACTTCTCCTTCCGGAGGAAGCGATTGACGTTCCGGAGGTCCAAGATAGGACGCATGTCCTCCTTGTCCCTTTTGGGCACCAGAAAGTAGTGGGAGTAGCAACCACGCCCTACTTCTGGGGTTGGAACATGCTCGATGGCCCTCTTGGCCAAGAGGGCCGTGACTTCCTTCTGTAGAAGCGCCAAGTGATCCCCTGACATGCGGTGGAATTGAGGTGGCATGGCTGGGGGGTGGTCTCGAAGGGGAGGAGTAGCCCCTTCGGACAATGTCCAAGACCCACCTGTCCGAGGTGATGGGACGCCAGAGGTGAAGGTGATGGCGGACCCTGCCCCCGACTGGCGTACTGTGCACCTGAAAGGAGGGACTAGGAGGGCTTGGAGGCCGCGGACGGGTTGGAGGTGGTGGCCTGACCCGCACGCTGGTTGCCCGAACCGCCACGGCGGTATCCACGTCCTCGGCCACGCGAAGGCGCTTGCTGCGCGGGCCGTTGGCTGGGCTGCGGACGTGACTGGGCGCCCCTTCCGTGGCCACGAAAGGGGCGAAAAGCAGACGTGAGCGGAGGGCGCACAACAGCAAGGCCCAGGGACTTAGCAGTAGCCCGAGAGTCCTTGAAACGCTCCAGCGCATGGTCTGCCTTCGAACCAAAAAGACCGACACCATCAAAGGGCATGTCCATGAGTGTATTCTGGACATCTCCCGAAAAACCAGTGGTTCTCAGCCATGTGTGGCGACGCAGCGCCACCGTCGTTGCAAGCGATCTGCCCAGCGAGTCGGCGGTATCAAGGCCACAGCGGATGGTATATTTAGCCGCATCACGCCCTTCCGCAATGGCGCGGGTAAGCAGTGTCTGGACCTCCTCAGAACACTGCGGCAAAACAGTTGCCACCGAATCCCACAGGGAGTGGGTGTATCGGCCCAAGAGGCAAGCGGTATTAACAGACCGCAAGCCAGCACTGGAGGAAGAGAAAGCCTTCTTCCCAAAGTGATCCAGGCGCTTGGATTCCCTATCCGGAGGGCGGTAGGGAAGGTGGTTTGGGAGGCAGAGGCTTGGACAACCAAGCTCTCAGGGGTGGGGTGTTGGGAGAGAAACAGGGGGTCGCCCGGAGCAGGGCGATGGCGTCGGGCCACGTTCCTATCCACAGGAGCCCCTGTGGTGGGTTTGGACCAGGCACCCAAAAGAACGTCAGTCAGTGCCTCGTTGAACGGCAGCACAGTCTCCGAAGAGGAGGCCGCCGGCTGAAGCACTTCAGTCAGGATGTTAGACCTGACGACCACTGTAGGCAACTGGAGATTCAAGGCTCCAGCAGCTCTACGCAACACCGTTGCAAAATTAGCCCCCTCCTCCGTTGCCACGGGAGGAGACAGCATGCCAGAGTCAGGGAGGTATCCAGACCACTGGCATCCCCAAGTTCCTCAACCCAGTCCGGGTCAAACTCGCACTGTTGTGTGAGAGGGTCGTCAGACCCCTCCCAGCTCTCCTGGTCCTCCTCAGGTTGAAAATATGGAGGAGGAGGGACATCAGGGACCCAAGGTCTCATCGGCGCCGGATACGGCGTCGGGCGGCGCCGTTCCGGCTCCATGTCCGGACCCGGAGAGAACCGGGGGACGACGCCGCCCGGAGCCCCGGACGGCGTCGGAAACGGCACCGGGGACATCGGCGGAGGCGTGGTTAGGTCAACCGGCGTCGATGGGGGTTGCGGCCCCACCGGAGCCGGGGTCGAGGCCGGGACCGGAGCCGAGGCCGGGACGAAGGCTGGTGGGACAGGCGACGCCGAGACCGGAGTCGACGGCGACGCCGGAGCAACCCCATCAGGGCCCGCGGGGCCCGGAGGCGCACCGGAGGGACCTTGAGGCCCGAAGAGGCGGGCCATGGCCGACAGGAATTCCTGTATATCGGCCTGAGTCGCCCCGAGCCCGGGTAGGGCGGGTACTGCGGGGGTAACTCGACAGGCACGTCCGGGGCCGCGGGGACAGTGCCGACAGGGACCTCAGCCGAGTCGCGAGACCGGCGAGGCGAAGTCTTAGAGCGATGACGCCGCTTAGACTTCTTGTGCTTCGACTTACCGGAGGAGCGCGAAGACTTTGAATCCGACGAACGGCGGGGACTCCGCGTCCGGCCCCTCGACCTCTCCCGGGACCGGGGCTTGGTGCGGCGCGGAGCCGAATGCCGGACTTCAAGGAGCTTTCGAGACCGCTCTCGCAAAGCCTTAGGATGAAGTTTCCGGCAGTCAGGACACGACTTCGTGTCGTGGTCTTGGCCGAGACAAAGAGACACTCGAGGTGCGGGTCCGTGATCGACATCATGCGACCACATTCCTCGCAGGGCTTAAAGCCGGGCATCCCTACGACACCTTAGGAGTCGTGAAGACTCGTTGAAGAAACAGTGAAAAAATTCACCAAAAAGATAGTCAAAAAGTGACTAGGGCACTGCTCTTCCCGGATCTGCGCTTACTGGCGCGGAAAAAGAAGAACTGACGTCAGCGCGCAGGGGCGGCGCCTAAGTACTGCCCGCGACGTCATCCCGGCGATCACGACGCCGACGACGGACGCGGAGCCGCACGACGCCGCCTACCGACGCGCAAGGGTACTGCTACGCAAAAAACTTTCCGGATCCAGCCTGACGCCTGGGGATATTCTAAGGTAAGGAATCTGTCACTAACGTGTCTCTTTCAGATATAATAAACATTCACTGCACACTACAAAACATTATACTCATCGCGCAATTATAGGCAAGAGGAACAGGAACGTATCTTGGGATGATCAAACTAGCCTGGCTAAGTAATGGGCATAGAGAATTTCTTGCAGCTGATATTAATGAAGAGGAAATCAGAGTTGCCATAATGCAAATGGGGAATGGGAAGGTTCCGGGACCGGACGGTCTCACGGTCGAATTTTATAAAACGTATATAGACATTCTGGTGCCATTCCTGAAACGCATGTACGAGGAGGCTGGGCAAACAGGGATATTACCACCATCCATGCGAGAAGCCCTGATAGTTTCGCTCTTGAAGCCAGGCAAACCACCAGACCGCACAGATTCATACAGACCATTATCCCTGATAAGTTGCGACGCCAACATTTTAGCCAAAGTCTTGGCCAATCGACTCAGTCTGTTGATGGAAAAACTGATTCGCCCAGACCAAGCAGGATTTGTGCCCGGCAGATCCACCTCCCATAACCTACGCACATTGTTTTCCATCATGCACGACATTGATCAGGGCGAAAAAGCGGTGGCGGTCTTTCTAGATGCCACGAAAGCATTTGACTCTTTGGAATGGGAGTACCTATTTGCAGTCTTGGCACACATGGGGTTTCCGCCAGGATATCTGGCGTGGGTAAAGCTACTATATCATAAGCCACAAGCCATGTTGCTAGTGAATGGGTGGCGTACTCCTGCATTTGACATATCTAGGGGTACAAGGCAGGGGTGTCCCCTATCGCCCCTCCTGTTTGCAATAGCAATGGAGCCCTTAGCGGCCATGCTTCGGCAACATCACAAAATGTATGCGCTAGACTACCCAACGAGGCCGGTACTAGTCTCGTTGTACGCGGATGACATCACGCTATATGTACGAGACCCAGAATCAGGATTGAATTAAATAATCCGCGAAATTGTCAAGTTTGGCGAATACTCGGGGATAACAATAAACTGGGGGAAATCGCAGATCTTACCGCTCACCCAGAATACCCCGCCCACTCCATTGGAGTACCCTCTATAATGGTGCGACACTGAGATCGATATTTGGGGATTAATATAGTTAAAGACAAGGAGGAACTAATGAGAGCTAATTATGGTAGGGTGCTGAACTCGGTAGAAGAGTCCATAACTAGGTGGATCGCCATGCCGCTATCGCTGGCTGGCCAAATTGCACTAATGAAGTTGGTCATAATGCCTAAATTTTTATATTTATTCATAAATATCCCTTATTCACCGGGCCGTCCCTTCTTTATAAGACTTAAAAGTCAATTAATTAGACTAGCTTGGAGAGGGAAACAGCTGCGGATTAAATGGAGCACACTCACGTTGCCCTTTGCACAAGGAGGATTTGAAGCACCAGATCCCGAACTATATTATCTTAGCGCACAGGCCCATTATGCAGCGTACTGGTTTAAACCTCCGCCGTTTATGACGCATCTAGCAGTGGAACAGGGGTATATGGCGCGCCCATTCCTCTAGCTGGGTTTCTGGGAACAGGCGATAAGATAGCCGGAGGAAAAAATTCAACAGTGGCGTGCACCAATTCTGCATGGCGAACTATCGCAAAGAAATCACAAACTCACATGATATACTCCCCACTACTCCCGTTAATGAATCAACAGGCCCTACCAGTCACACAGGAAGGAATATGCAGACGTATGCTTTTAAAATATGGTATGAATGTGTGGGGAGATATGTATGACCAAGGGGAATTTAAACGTGGGGACATATTCTTTGGGGAAAACACTCCTACAACAATGGAACGGTTCCTATATATTCGACTTAGGCAAAATGTCAAAGCTGCCACTCCGAGATTCCCAGAAGAACCTCCCACATTGTTGCCGTTACATCTGTTATTACAGGGTGGGACATCCCATACAGTGTCCCGCATATATAAATCGACTATAGGGAAGGGGAAGCACAATACACTGAAGGCAAAATTAGGGTGGGAACTAGAACTGGGATATCCTTTAACAGATGACATTTGGATATATTGCTGCCAGCAAACAGAGAGAATCACAGCGAGTAGCAGATTAAGGATCATACATTTTAAATTTTTACACAGGATGTACTATACGCCCGCAAAAATGTACAGATTCAAGCTGAGAGAAAACAACGCTTGTGACAGATGTGGACAAGAAGGAGTGGACTTCCTACATCTGGCCTGGGCATGTAGTACCGTAGCAAACTATTGGGGGGAAATAGGGAAAGGTCTGAGTGAAATGGCAGATGTGCAAATTGATTTGACTCCAGAGATGGGACTATTAGGCTACACAAACAGGATCGAAGGGCAAATTAAACGTTTGGTTGCGTTGGGACTTCTTATGGCAAAACGTAGGATAGCATGTAGATGGGGAAGAGGCAGGGCCCCCAAGTTCAAGGAATGGCTTAATGACATGACATATTGTCAGGAACAAAACAGTATATATGCCGAATTGCTCCCGCCCAGTTCCAGACCCTGTGACATTTGGGAACCTTTCAAAAATTACCTCCAGCGAACAGGCAGTACTGAGGAGAACAATAGGGGATGCTAGTCAAGGGATGAAGGTCAGTCAGAATGAGAGATGAGGGACAAGCAATTGTACAGAAGAGAATAATGATTACAGATGAGTGGTACGATCAGTCTAAGGATACTGCAGAACTAAGGGATAGACATGTGGGAACTCAGTGATGATGACATGTACAAAATGCCTAAATAACAGTGTTAGCATGTAACGTGTGTACTGCGCAAGTTATTACCTGTACTATGAACTTTTCAAGATAAGCACTTAAGTTGAATATGCCTAATAACAGGTGTATGTATTGTATATTTGAAAATGCAAATAAACAAAGTAAAAAAAAAAAGGCTCCATAGGTTACGGCAGAGGATTCCAAACCACATCAGGTTTTTACCCTCAGAGGAGAAGTTCAACATCTAGAGGAGGAAGAGTGAGACCTCAAGGCTCAGCATCCAAAGATAGGTGGAACAATTTGTGCTGGTTCTTCCCTAGTAAAGATTGCCGGAAGGTTGAAACTTGTTGTTCACCGATGGGGAGAGATAACAAACGACCCCTGGGTCTTAAAAACTGTGTCAGGTTTCAACAAAGATTTGTGGGAAATCCCTATTCAGACTTCTCTACCCGAGAGATTGTTTTCAAGAAAGAGAGAATGGATTTGGTGGATGTGGAGGTTTCTCAAATGTTGCAGAAGGGTGCAATAATAAAGGTGGTAGACTCAAACGATGGGTTTGTGAGTGCAATTTTTCTGATAAAAAAAAAAAAAAAAAAAAAAAGAAGGACAAGGGGTGGCGTCCAGTTATAAATCTAAGATCTAAACAAATACCTGGTCTATCATCACTTCAAGATGGAGGGAATCCATCTTCTGCGGGATACTCTGCAAGAAAAAGATTGGTTAGTAAAACTAGACTTAAAGGATGCATATTTCACGATCCCTATGGTAGAGAATGCGCAGAAATACCTCCGATTCAAATGGAAGGGAATAGTATACCAGTTTTGTTGTCTTCCCTTTGGGCTTTCCTCTGCTCAGTGGCGTTTTACCAAGGTTCTAAGACCTGTGGTGGCTTTTCTGAGGGAGAGAGGCATTCACTTAATAATCTATTTGGACAACATCCTGTTGATGAGTCAGATAAAGACAGAGTTACTGAATCATTTAAGCATGTCAATGTAGAAAAATCAGTGCTGGAGCCAAGTCAGTCCTTGGAGTTTCTAGGCTTTCAGCTAGATACTCTACAATCCTGGCTTCTTTTACTTCAGAAGTAGATAAAGCAAATAAGGAAGGAGGTGAGATTTATTTTAGGAAAGGAGGTTGCAACTTTCAGGGACTTAGTAAAGAACAATTGGTCTCCTGTCGTCATCGATCCAAACTATTTCTCCAGGCCTCCTACTTACAGGGCCCTCCAGAGATTGAAGACAATTCAATCTTGTATCGAATCCGCATACCAAGGGCCTTTGGTATGCAGATTCGATAAGTTTATCTCCAGGGGCTCGAACGGACCTGGAGTGGTAGTTGAACAGTCTAGAGGGTTGGAACGGCAAAGCAATTTTTGAAAATGTGCCAGATATTATTTTAGAAACAGATGCCAGTTCTCAGGGCTGGGGAAGCTCTTTTGAACAACCTAGAGACAGGGGGACGCTGGTCTAGTCAGGAGAGTTCATTGCACATAAACTGTTTGGGGTTGATGGCAGGGCTGAATGATTTGAAGAGTTTCAAAGTTAACCTGGTAAACAGCGTGGTGCTGATTTGCATGGACAATGTCTTAGCAGTTTCTTATATCAATCGTCTGGGAGGTTCAAAGTCAAAGCAGTTAGCAGAACTAGCAAAAGATATATAGTATTTCTGTGGGGAACACAAAATTGTTTTGACAGCAGGTAACATTCCAGGCGAGCAGATACCAGAGAGCAGGTTGAAACTCCTGTTACCTCAGGGATTTCAGCGATTGGCAACTGAACCTAGGGATTTTCAGGAAAGTTCACGGCCTTTGGGGCCCAATAGATTTAGATCTTTTGCCAGCAGGCTCATACATCAGGTGTTAAGGTATTTCAGTTGGAGACCGGACCCAGAAGCCATAGCAGTAGATGCCTTTCTACAGGATTGGTAAACGGGAGGGGCTTATTCCTTCCCACCATTTGCCATGATCCAGAGAGTTCTTTGAAAGGAGGAGTGCAAGTTAGTTCTAGTCACCCCTTTGGGGACTTCACAAGTTTGGTTCCAAAGGGTAATGGAACTTTCAGGTCAGGAACCTTGTCCAACAGGCCCAGATGGGAAAAAGCATTCTTTGGTGGTAGAAGAAAGGCTGGATCTTCTTGTTTGCAAGATATCAGGAGTTTCAGGAAAGGCTAAAGAATTACTGGTCGAGTCGTGAGCACCAAGGACTAGGAAGCTATATAAGGGGGTTTTGTGTGGAAGGTGCTGTTGGTGCATGGAAAGGGGTCTGGATCCTGTGGCGGCTCCTATGACAGATTTGGCCAACTATCTGGCCAAACTATTTCAGTTTGGTTTATCTTACAAGACCATTAATTGCCATAGGTCCGGTGTTTCAGCCGGCCATGCTTTAGTTGGTGACATTACGGTTGGGAACAATCCATTTATATGTAGGATAATGAAAGGAATAAGACTTCAGAGACCCTCCTAAGCCTCGCTATTCTATCCTTTGAGATGTTAATTTAGTATTCCAACTTTTTGACTTATGGCCAGATAATTGTTATCTTTCCTTAAGACAGATTTCCCAGAAATTGGCAACTCTTCTCTGTTTAGTATCATTCAGAAGGGTTTCTGATGTTAAAGATTTAGAAATTGACAACAGTGTTTATTCATCTGCTGGTGTTCATTTCGATATTTGGAAAAGCACAAAGAATGTGCCTGGTCATATTTTCTATCCTTCATTCCAGGATTGTCCAAAACTGTGTGTGGTAGGTTGCATGAAGGTACATGAGCATAGAATGCTGGAATTTAGACATGATGGTGAGAATCAACTTTTAATATCTTATGTCAAACCGCACAAAGCAGTATCTACCGCCACTATAGCCAGGTGGATTAGAGCACTCATGAGTGAAGTGGGCATAGATGTATTATCATCATCAACAACTTTATTTCGATCACAAAGATCAAAAAAGTACACAGCACATTATTGGTAAAATACAAAATATAGATAATTGATTTTACATAACAAATACCATAAAATATTTTAAGATCAAAAAGTTAACAGATAAAAGGTTAAGTGCGTCATACAATACATTTGGAACGCTTAATCCACAGTGCATGCCAATAGCTGGAAAGGCCAAAGACCACTACTCTGCGTGTATCGGTCGTCAAAATTCTCAACACCTCAAGGTAGTGACCCGGGCCGACCAGTTTACATAGCGAAATTATCCATTTTTTCCTCGAAGATTTGTAATATGGACAAAAAAAGAGCAAATGCACAATGGATTCTGAACTAGCGTTGCATGCAGGACAGAGATCATCATTAAAAACATAATTGCACCACTTTTTACAAAACAGTTTTGTAGGTAAGGTCTTATAGTGGAACTGAAAGAATAATTTACGTGCCAGAGGGGGGACAATTTCATCAATGGTATTCTCAAAGCGGGAAACCGATTTAAAATTTAAAAATTCACAAGTCAAACGTCCCTCAATTTTTGCCAGTACTTGTTCTGATATAGCTTCCCAAAACATTTCTTTCAGCCTCACCCTTCGTATGGTGGCCAGACTTTCCGGGTTTGACCAAAACTCCTCCATCCCAAGCCTCTCTAGTAGATCCCTTAAAGATCTAAACCAGGGGATCAAGGTTACCAGTGCGGACTTCAAGAGGCCAATTAATGGCTCGCGGTAGGACATGAGCTTGTCCACAGACCACAACCTATGCCAGAACATAAGTTTATAATTCAATTTATGTACCAGCTGTCTATGGGCGAGGTCCAAGTATAGGGGCATCAGAGGGGTACTAGAAGGTAGGTCTACCAAGGATCTAAGAAAACGATTCTCAATGGTAGACAAACAATTGGTGTTGCCCGTACCGCCGAGTTCTGCTCCATAGAGGGCCCCCCTAGAACCTTGGTATTATAGATTTCCAAAGCTGGTGCAAGCTGCCTGGACAGCATTTTCCTATGTATTCTAGTAATGTGGGCAGTCTGATAAATTAGTTGTAGTTTAGTTTTCTCAATGTGGTAGCCCAGTGAGTTGTCAGGGTCAGGCGAATACCTAAATAGCCAAAAGCGTCAACTCGCTCCAATTTGCTACTGCCAGCTAAACACAGGTCTTTTGGTGGGATTGGCCGTTCCCCTCTTAAAAATCACGTATTTGGTTTTGGCCTCGTTTAACACCAGACCCCGCCCGTTACAAAACTTGGTTAAATCATCATCATCATCAAGATAGCTTTATTCGACTGAGCAAGTCATAAAAGCGCATACAGATAAAACAAATGGATTAAAATAGCTCCGCAATACAAAATTTAAGATCAAAGTTAAAATCTAAAATCAATACATTTGTGCAAAAAAGCAGACAGTGCCATCTTTTCAAAAATTGCATACTAGAACAAGGCTAAGAAATAACACATTAAATGGAATCGATCTCATGCACCAGGATTGGGCTTGAATAAACCCACTTTGCCTAATTTGCCCCCATATTCGTGTTGGGTAGTAGGTGGTTTCATTGGGGACAACTGCTGGCCCTAGCTAGTTTAGAGCGGATCTGCCACATTCACCTTAAAAACTTGGCCACTGGAATTGCATACCTGGGAGATGAGTCGGAGCGTAAAATTCGCAGGGCTACTTTATGTAAACGTGTGCCCATATTCTTACAGAGCTGGGCCAGCCAAACTTTCCGCGGGCTCGCGTAAGCAGGGCAGGCAAAGAGGACATGGGAATATGATTCTACTTGTTTAATGCAGACAGGGCATTTATTGTCCCCGGTACAAGACCATTTGGATGAGAAAGACTTCAGCGGCAATGTGCCAGATCTAAATTGGAAGTAAAGTTTCCGATCCAAAGGCTTTGTAATTTTGTCCCAGTATGTTATGTTATCTAGGTACTTGTAAAGCGCGCAGCTACTCAATCGAGTGTCCCAGCGCTGAAGACCTCTAGGCAGGGCTGACAAAAATGCTGACCAGGGTTTGAATAGTGTACTATTGCTGAAATAACCAAGTTTTCAGTGCCTTTCTGAAAGTGAAAAGGTCCTGCATCTGTCTGAGGACCAGAGGCAGACTATTCCAAAGTTGAGTGGCTTGCACCTGGAAGGAGCGTCCGCCTAGTCGAGCGCAGGTGAACTTGGGGATAATTGCCTGCTGCAGTGATGATGATCTCAAAGTTCGGCGTGGGCAGTAGAACTGGACTCTTTTCCTGATGTATGAAGCACCTGTTCCATGGAGGGCTTTAAAGGCCAGAACGCCCGTTTTAAAACTGATCCGCTTACGGATCGGCAACCAGTGCAGGGATTTCAGATGGGGCGACATCCGTGTTCTGGGGCCGAGCATAAGCATTGCCCTTGCCGCTGCGTTCTGGGCCACCTGTAGACGTGTTAGTAGATATTCCGGTATTCCCAGGTACAGAATGTTAACATAGTCCAGCCCAGATACTATCAAAGCCTGGACCACTGTTTTCCTGTGTCTGACCGGAAGAAGGGGCAAAAACTGTTTTAGCATTTTGAGCATACCAAAGCAGGACCCCACTACAGCTTGAATCTGTATAGCTCTTGGCTCGGGCATGGTTTGATTTGTAAGAAGAGCCCCGTGAGTGAGGATGGATCATACGATCTAAATTCTTTGTGTGCGACCATTTCCCAGTAAATCTCTTTAAGAATGTTTTTTCAGGGGAATGTCGAAGTGGAGGGGAGATCCCACAAGTGTGATAGACCCATTTTATAAAACGTGTCTCTCAAATCTCGCAGCCAGCTTATCTTGTGAAATTGATCTAAATTAATAACATCTCTTAAGCCCTCAGTATATACTGACAATTCCTACGTTACCCATAGTCGTCGCCAGTATAGAATTGGGCGAAGCCTAGCATGGTCCTTTAGAGCTTTCCTACCCAGATCATTCCGTAAAGGGAGGGTGGGTGTGCTCTGTGGGAGGCTAGTGATTGCGCGTAAAAACGCGTTCTCTGCTAGTGTGAGCTGGTTCAGATTTTCTAAGCCCCACAGCTCCGCCCCGTAGAGGACTGAGCTCACCACTTTACTATCATAAATTTGAAGAGCCGGGCTAATGGGCTTCGTCAGTGAGCTTTTGACTTCCTTTCTAAGGGTGCCAGCTAGCCGTCAATGCTTTAATGCCATAACTTCAATATGAGGCTTCCACCTCATGTCCTTATGAAGTTTGATGCCCAGATAGACAAAAGCGTCCATCTGCTCCAGGGGGAGCCCATCCATCATTATTTTCCCCCTGAAAGATCTATGCTGGTTAAATACCATAAGTTTTGTCTTTGCGGCGTTTATCTTAAGGCCTCTCATAAGACAGAACTCTTTTTAGGGGTTAAGGGCACGCTGCAATCCACTAGGTGTTTTGGAGATTATCAGCGTGTCATCCGCAAACATGAGAATGGGAATTTTCCTACCAGCTGAAACAGGGGCATCAGTGTGAATGGCATCAAGAAAGTTTGCAACACCATTTATAAAAAGAGAGAACAGAGTCGGTGCTAGCACACATCCCTGACGAACGCCCTTGCACACAGGGAAAGGGTCAGTCCTAGTTCCTGCTGCCCCCCACCGTATTTGTGCGTAATTGTCCTCGTGGAGGCGGACGATTAGGGAGAGCACATCTGGAGGCAGCCCCATCTCCCTTAGGACCTCCCACAATTTGATCCTAGATACCATGTCAAAGGCGGATTTAAGGTCGACAAAGGCAGCATACATGCTGCCCTTGCTGAGGATGACTGTACGCCAGTAAATGAGAACAAAGTGGAACACCTGATCTATGGTGCTAATGCGAGCCCTGAAACCTGCCTGTAGAGGGGAGAGAGCAGCAATATCAACAATCCAGTCCTGGACCTTAGCCAAAACAAGCCTAGCCACCACTTTCTGCATGCAATCTATAAGACTGATTGGTCTATAATTACTAGGCAAGGATTTGTCTCCCTTTTTGTAAATGGGTATTATCTCCGCCCCCCGCCAGGTATGCGGAATAGGTGCTCCTTGGGCTATGGTGTTAGCAAATAAAAGTATGTAAATAGACCATTTGGGCTTGTCATGCCAAAAAATGTCTGCTGGAATGCAATCTAGGCCCGGTGACCTGCCACCAGTTAGGGCCCCTAGTGCACGACTAACATCTTCCTCGTTAAAAACTGTAGCGGAGGGGAAATGGTGGATCAAGGATGGTACCCCATCATCAACTTCTTCCTCGGCGTATTGAGTGGCGAAAAAATTAACCCACGCGTCGGGGTCAACATGGTTATCCGGTGGCTGACCTACTCCTCCCCTGCCCCATTTAACCACATCCCAAAACCATTTGGAGTTTTTGCTATCACAGGCGGACTTTAATTGCTGCCATCTATCCTCGTCCCAGGATTTTTTGGCGCTATGAATCGCTTTCTTGTATATTAACCTAGCGTTTCTCACCCTAACCCCACTCCCCGACTTAATCGCCTCACCGAGAATTTTGCGTGCACTTCTGCACTCACGGTTGTACCATTGATGTTTGGGCTGGGTAGGTTTCGTCCTCGACTTGCTCTGTTTTTGGAAATAACAGGTTAAATCATTCAAAAGCTGTTGTAATCCCTGCGGTGATTTAGAAATTAAAAGTGTGTCGTCGGCAAAAAGAAGGGCAGGAACTCTTTTTGTGCCGATTTTTGGAGCATCACACCCATCTCTGTCTAAAAAGTCAACTACACCATTAATAAAAAAAAAGTAAAAAGTGTGGGGGCTAGAACACATCCCTGCCTTACTCCGCACTGAACTGGGAAGGTTTCTGTAACTTTATTGTTCTCCCCCCACCTCACCTGTGCTGTGTTGGATGAATGTAATCTAATTAAAACATCTAAAAGATTTCTCAGTATGCCCTGTTCCTTTAAAACTCTCCATAGGCTAAGATCGCGGGACTAGATCAAATGCAGACCGTAGGTCAACAAAGGCCACTTAGAGCTTTCCTCCTTTGACTGACACTTCCTTCCAATAGATACAAAGGAGGCAGAAAGCTTGGTCCAAGGTGCTTATTTTGGCGCGGAAACCAGCTTGAAAATCACTCAGGATTCGAGACTCTAGGGTCCAGTCCTGGATCCGTCCTAGGATTTGCTTACAGAAGATTTTCTGGAGGGAGTCAATAAGG
This sequence comes from Calotriton arnoldi, assembly GCA_963921515.1. NCBI lineage: Eukaryota > Metazoa > Chordata > Amphibia > Caudata > Salamandridae > Calotriton > Calotriton arnoldi. Next base: position 444,031 of record CAWUFW010003619.1, read on the forward strand.
CTTATAGGCCTATAGCTAGCTGGCTTTGCTCTGTCCCCTTTTTTATAGATGGGGACAACCTCTGCAATTTTCCAAGAGAGGGGAATAGGAGTGCCAGTTAGAATTGAGTTGGTGAGAAGATTTATGTAAGAGCCCCAGAGTATTATATTCTCTTTATATAAGTCATTAGGGATTCTATTGGGGCCGGGGGCGCAGGCTGGGACGCACGAGCGAATTGCTGCTTGCGTTTCTTCTAAAGTGAAATGGAGAGCACCACCCTCACCACCTGGCACCTCCCCGCACCCCTTAATCACTTCCTCAGATATTGTATTGTTAGACTCATAAAGGGAACTGTAGTGCGCTACCCACTCCTCAGGCTGGACTGTGAATTCCAGGGCTCTCCTGTTCCCCTTAAGCCAGTATGCAGCTTTACTCCAGAAACTCTTTGGGTCTTTAGCTACCAGTGCACTCCATAGGGAGGACCACAAGGAGCCCTCCCACTCCTTCTTTGCTGTCTCGATTGCCTGCCTGTACTTAGCTCTACATACCATGACCTCAGGGCGTACTTTCTGCTTGACTGCCCGTACAAGCGCCTCCTTTGCAATCCTGCAATCTTTGTTATACCAGGCGCCCTGGGGGGCTGGCCTCTGATGCGTACAATTTCCTTCCTTTTTCTGGGATTTACGTGATTGACTTAGCATTTCCCTGATCTCAATTTATAATGTCTCATGACAGGGTCCCAAAATCTCCACAACATTATTAGCAGGGTACTTTGCTAGCTCCTCTAGGCGAACTTATCCCTTAGCTGCGTCTAAGGCCCCCGGATGTTCTTCCACCCAATCCCATCTGATCGCCCTCTGGTTGTTCGTGATTGAAAGGACACCCAGGTCAGGACTACCCCTTATATCAGGTTCAAGAGTGCCCTCCTTGATGAGAGTAAGGGCTAGGGCATTATGGTCACTATCAGCTCTTTTGACCACTGCCATATCTTTGACTAAGTGCCAAAGTTTAAGAGATACCAGGCAGTAGTCTATTCTGCTTTCGTGGCCAGGTCTATTAAAGGTAAAGTCCCCATTTGGGTCAGAATTGGTTCTCCCGGTCGTGGCTCTCAGATCGTGCTGCGTGGTGAGAGCCAGCACCTGGGCTCCTCTCTTGGTCCACCTGACTGTAGGGAGGTCTAGCTGTGGGATTTTCCACTCACAATCCCACTCGTCAGTCAGATCTGACGGGATCGGGGCAAGTGGTTCGAATGTACAGTTAAAAACACCCATCACTAATGTGGGGACATTATCTGTATAATGGGACAGGGCGAGGTCTAGAGTACAAATCGTATTGATTTCCTCCGAGCCCCGCACCACTCTATTATATACGTTAAAAATCCAAATTTTCTGTCCACTATAAAAAGGTAAGGTCCAATGCTAATATATCTAGGGATTCAACATTGAGGAGCTTAACTTTAATCCCTAGTTCAACTTTAACCCATACTGCTAAGCCTCCCGAGGGTCTACCCAGCTCCTTTCTGGTGGCATTAATAGCATAGATGGAGAAGCCACTTCTGTGCGGGATATGCAAGCTCCAGGTTTCCTGGAACAAAATTACATCAAAGGAGTCTACAAAAAAACACCATGCCGGATCAATCAGGAGCTTAGAGATCCCTGCCACATTCCATACAAGAAACCTTAGAGAGTGATAAGCAGAATCCCCCCCTTCCACAACCCCAAGAGTGGGGGCAATCACATCCCTGCTTTCATCCACAACAGTAGACTCACAGTTAGCCTCAGAATCAGAGATCAGGTACAAGGGTGAAGGGGCATTTAATAGAGGAGGGCTTAAAAATAATGACGCTGGGGAGCCTAAAGGACCTCTGTTATTAGCTGATTTTGTCTGTTCCTCATACGGAAGTCAGCTTTGCCCTCTCCATTCATCCATGTAGTGTGGGCAATTCTTATGGGGCAGGTCCGCAAGGTGTCAACATTGGCCTAATAGGGGGCCCAGCAGGGGGTCTGTATCTGATGGAGATAAGGGAGTTTGCAGGGGGGAATGTGCGTGAGTCGATTGACAGTAATCCAGTGATCATACCCTCATCAAAAAAGCTGACTTCAATCATGTCCCAAGATGACCCCAAAATAGGGATTCTTTTTGCAGACTTAAGGTCATCTCTGATGATTGAATAACAATGTCGGGTGGACCTAAACCAGTAGATGACCTTGTTCTTGAGTGAGTCCTGGTCTTCAAATCTCACCAAAGAAAGTTTGGGGACCTCTGAGGTAGATCACTGCTCGATTGCCCCATTCCCTGGCTCTCATATAGACACCATCCCTTACAGTCCCCTTATCTGCTACCCCCCATGAGCTAACTTGGGAATATTCCCTTCATCCAATGTGGCCTCACCTCTATCTACAATCCTACGCCCACCCTTCCCTTGACCAGCACCTAGCGGATTTCCTGAGATTAGCTTAGGTGTATCTCTAGGGCTGCAGTCGCTGGTGCTATGTGGCGGTAGGTGAGTGCGCCTAATTGTAGTAGAATCATGTAGTGGGTTTGTATTACCCGAACTACAGACTTCAACCCCCTTTGTAGCCCTGGTCGGGAGAGGTAACGTAGTCTCTGATAGAGCCACCTTCCCGCCATTAACCCTCTCTGTTAAGCTGGCAACCTTCACTCTCAGTGTAATGACCTCATCTCTCAGTGACTCAATTAGTTCTTTCAGCGCCTGTATTTCACTAACAGGGATTGTACATATTTCTTCAGAATCCGCTCCAACTGCCCCAACCCCAGCTTCCTCGGTTGCAAGGACATCAAATCTATTATGGCACTCAATGTGTACAGTCGGTGTTGTAGTAGGAGCACTTTTCGATTCATTGCAGGATGGAGTGATGGTTGAACCGGGCTCCACGTCAGAGGGCCCAATAACCGAACCCTTACTTCGTCGTTTGTTGTGTTTTTTAAACATCAATGGCATTTGCTTGGCCGTTTTTTTTGCTGGGGGCGGTTCAGGGGAAATAACTGTCATGATTCCAGGGGCATTCGCAGAGCTAGTGGGACTACCTCGCGGAGAGTGGGGCAAGGTGAACCAGAGTAGGCTATGTCAGGGTATTCACTCAAAATGGACTCTATCCTATCCATTGTCTCATGGCAAACAGCACTAGAGGGCCTTTTATTATGATGGACCGGACCCTGGGCTTTTCTTTTGCCCATCTCTTAAAGTACCCTCAGTAATCTCTGGTCTAACCAGAAGACACCAAGGAAGGCTGTTTCAAAATAACACCCTGCCACCTGCTTAAACTCCCCAGAGAGGAGCTATTGTGTCCCAATATCAATTAAAAAACTGTCACAGGGGTATTTAAAAACACAGTCACAATCACAGTCAATAAAATGTCAAAATAAGGGATGAGGTCGACTTCAGGAACTTCTAACCAAGTCAATCCAGGCCGAAAGGAGCTAGTGTTGGACACGAAACGATTTGCAGCAACAGTTGAAACAACCAAGGGAGTTGGCCCCGCCAGCCTCTTCTTTGCGCAGATGGGCCAGCCCTTGGCCCGGGCACGCCCGCACACATCCCGCGCTGCGGGAGCCCGGGTCTGCTTTTAAGCGCCCCCCGGTGCGGAAATACGCGTTGGCGCCTCCTGGCGCTTTGTATTTGTACTATGGGGGATGTAGTCCCCAAGAAGACAGGCAAGCCAGTAAAGAATCAGCGGTAACGGGCTTCACCATGTTTATCAATGATTCCGCAGTATCGCCTAGCTCCTCGCACACCGGCCTCACCGCCCCCAGCACCTAGCATAGATGTATCAAAATTTGGTGCTGATTCAGCAAGAGGTGCAATGGCCAGTAAAGCATTTTGGGCGGGGGAGTTGTAAATATGGAGTATTCAGAAAGGATAAATTATGACCAACCTGAATAATCTGGAGTACCCACTGGTCTAACGTGATTGTATGTGAATGGGACAGGATCTGCTGACTCCTAACCCATCCGCTGATCATGCAAGGATGAACTAAAGTAGTTTTGTTAGATGACAGGCGATGAGGAGGAGGAAGATTGTTTCTGCTCCTCTCTCCCTGTAACCCTGCCTGTTCATCCGAAGACCTGAAATTACTGCACAGGCTACTGGCAAATTGCAATGTTGGAGGCTGGGAGAGGGTGATGCCTTCAGGAATAAACTCTGAAGACCTGATACTGCAGGTAAAATTGGCATGCTGGGAAAACTAAAACCCTGAGAATGTGTCATCGCACACCTACTCTTAAATCTCTCCACAACATAATCAGCTTTTTCACCAAAGAACTGGGCCCCATCAAAGCCATATCATTTATTGACGCTTGGACGCCGCCTGAAAATCCAGTGGCAGACATTAAGGTTTGCCTGCAGAAGACGGCACAAGTGTCAAGAAGCAGGGTTGCAGATTCTGCTTGCCTATTCCATGAATGTTAAGGTGGTATTCCAAATTCACTTGCGCTGGGTGCCTTTCTGAGAAGGAAAGGCTGGTGGCAATCATGGAATGCTGGTTGGACAGAAGCTGCACACACATGAAGGACACACTGGTCGTCAGTGTGCTGGTAATGAACTATTCCTTCCATTAGACCACAAACTTGTGTGTTCCAAAGAGATAATGGCCATCTTCATCTTGGATTATTGGGTATATTTCTAATCTAGGTTCACGGCGTCCTCTGCTATGCAATCGTGCAGTAATGTTTCTGCAGCTGGGACCACACTACATGGATTCCTAACTTACTCACAAGGACTTGTTGCTTTTTTAAGGATTGTTTTGCATGGACAACTAGATTACGAAGAAGTTGTGTTGCTGATGAAAACAAACTTAAAAGTATTCTCTTGAACTGCGGTTGTATTTACTCAGTTACCCTGTAACAAAAACAGGTAAGACCTTTGAAGTTAATTAATGTATATACAATTACTAATGTCAATTCAATTCAATTCATCTTTATTCGGATAAGAAAATATCCATAAAAGAACAAAATAAAAATACCAGCAAAATTTTAAAACAAACAGACAATACATACATGAATAAAAATTTAAGACAGCCAACACGAGGCTAAAAAACAGTAAATACACAAAACATATACGTACGCAATGCTCAGGGGGTTTGTCTTACACTTATAATTTGTTAGGGGCAATAGTATAATTGTTCCTGGAATCATCTGATACAGGCAACCAATATCCACTGATTTGATAAATAACATCAGACTAAGATAATAACACATATTGAGATGAAGATAAAAAGTTTATTAAATATAGCAGCATAATAATGTAAAATGCTAACAGTTTATCACATTAAACCAACGTTAAAATCGAACAAATTCATTAAATCTAGCAGCATAATATTATAAAGTGCAAACGGTTTATCAAAAATTATGTAACCATGAAATACACACAATAAAATTATGCAACCTGCATATAAGTGAAAGATTAAAAATGGGCAATCCAAGCCAATTATACCAAACTCATGGAAGCACGTGAGCGGACAGCCAGACGCAAGAAAGTGCTAACGCGGAAAATTTAATTTTCGTCCTTGAGCTCAACAATTTCTCTATATGCCTCCTTACCGTTGCTGATAGCTGCTACCTTAAACAAGCATTTGCAATGCAATAGGTCTCGCAGTTGTGAGAGTTTGAGCTATTGGCATTGGAAATGCCTTTTATTTATGTGTTGGTTTTTAAAACATAAATAAAAGCATTATCATTTACAATGCCAATAACAAACTCTCGCAAATGCGAGACCTATTGCATTGCAAATGCTTGTTTTATTTCGCAGCCCTAACAGTATGTAAAGCGAGCCTCCACCCCAGGAGACCTACACCTGTGTTGCCTGTTTCAAAATGACAATTCTTAACACTGGGCATATATCCTTTCGGCACTGTGTTCAGTAAATTTCACCCCTCTTTTCAATTCCTTCCTTAACAGTATCAGGGGGCATCAAACTTTGTGTGAAAAAGGTAACCCAAAGTGTGTAAGGGTCATTCGGTTGAAGCGCATACTATATATTGGAGTTGGGGAAAGTGCAAACCATTGTTACAACTACAGATGGTGCAGTACCCAAAATATGCTGGCTCTGGCAGAGGAATACGCAGTGCACATTTTTAACAGCTCTCCAAGATACATGTGTTAGCTCCGAGTGAAGCACTGGCACGAACGTGCATTGACAGTCACGTTCGGAAGTAGTAGTAGCTAAGCAATTGCAGGAGCCACTCTGATTGATGTGGTGGTACTTCAGACACCATCAGTGTCTACTAGGAAAACGAGAATGGCAGTCACTGGGAGTAAATTTTGTTATTCCACTCTCACTGGTCTTAGCAGGTACGTGTGTCCTCGTAACCTTCAAACACCACAGCCCTGAGACTGACAACAAAACACGTAATTGAGAACACTAGGATTCAGAACAGCTTTCAGTGAGTTGAGTTCCTTATTGCTCCAGTTTACTTTGACATTTGCTTGGCCTGGCAACTTAGCTATCGTTCTGTTGGCTGATAGGTGCAAAACTACCTTTGAACAAACGAAAATCGCAGGTGCAATTCTATTTCTAAATGTGAACGTAAATATAAACCTTTTCACTGACACTGCTTTGTCACACAAGTTTAAATACTTCAAATCTTTAAAAGAGAGTCCAAAGAAAGAAAGCAGTGTCACAAGTTAAACTTCGTGTAGCTAAATTTGCTTCCAAAGTTGCGTTGAGTTAAGGAGAAATAAAACCGAGCTCGATATTTTGTGTTGTCGGATGTATTTTGCGTCTAAAGATGTAGCACAGAAGAGCTGTCTACTAACGCACCCCGTTAGACCAACTGTTGTGGCACACCAAAATACAAACCGTCTTAAGTCACTCTTCGGAATAATACGTCTTGCAGCAGTTTCGTTCTGCCATTTCTGTATAGCATGGGCGGTGGGGGGGAATAAAAGCGAGGTGACACAATCTTGTCATTCTGCCGGCTGTGCGCATACGTCACCACACATATAGGGCAAACTCGCTTTCTGAATTGCGTAGAACCCTAGCAGCTGCCGTTTCTTCACAAAAAATACATAAATTAAAAACAAAATATCCAGGGCTCTTCGGAGGAGCGGGTAGGAGGAAGCAACGGGATGAGTGTGTGAGGAAGCAGCAGGGAAAGAGAGTGGAAGAGGAGGGAATTAAAAAATAAAGATGGGTGGTGGAAGAGAGGAAAAGCAGCGGACGAGGTAGAAAGCAGCGCAGAGCATAGGGCCGGGTCCACCAGATGGCACTTTGCAGTGGGTGGGAAGATGGTGTACGTCCTTGGCATCTAGCTCCTCATGCCCCTCACGAGGCCCACAAATGCCAGTCTTGAGCGCAGCCTTAACAAGGCGCGCATCGCATGCCCTCTAACAGCCCCAGACGGTGGCCGCATTTGACCACAACTGACCTGATCTGCACGGAGGCCGGCGAAGGGGGCTGCCTCAGTGACAAACAACCGAGCTGTCCTGACTTACCCTCGTTTTACATCCCAAAAATAATACCGGCGTGATAATGCAGTCAAATTGTATGCAGCTGCGCGCCGGCATGTAAGGAGGACCGACGGCCGCCCCACGCCAACTCTTCCTTCACTCTGACCCGGCATAGGCTGCACACTGCTTCTTCACACAACACAGGAAAACACGGCACAAACGAAATACGCAACCCTCTCTATCAGACTTCTATTCAAAGTACACTTGGCTAGGTCCTATTCACGAGCAGCCCCGAGGATGTTTATCTTTTTCTGCCTTGGCTGACTGTCCTTGGGTTACACAAACGCAGTCAAAATTAATGTTCGAAAGTGACTTTCCATTTGCAATGCTTTGCTGAGGTCAAAGCACTCGCGTCTGTTTTTGGCCAGCACAGGAAATTCACGGGAATCAATGTCCTTCCTGTATTCTTCCAGATACTCAGTGGCAATAAACTAGGACAAGTATATTTTTGGCAAACAGAGCAGGGCACGGAGCTGTGGCTGCTGCATGCGCGGAAGGGGAGAGAGAACAGAAGGAAGCTACGGCCGCTTCAGTCCCAGGCGCAGCCCCCTAGTGGCGCCAGTTCTAACTGCAGCTCCTGGACCTGACATTGCTGTGTCCGAGCAGGCACGCCGTATGCGTGCACGTTAGATGTCTGTGCGCGTACTGGGAAAAAAAGAGCACGCGCACATCTGCTGTTCCCTGGACTGACAGCGTTAGTAGGCCGTACGCGTGCACATTGAATGTCTGCACGTGCACAATAGATCTCACTGAGCGAGCAGCTTCGCTGCGTCGCGAGGCGAAACCTAAAAAAACAGTAGAGGAAGTCCGGCAGGAGCCCACCCCGCCTTCGTGAATGCCGCATGGTGCGGCCAAAGCAGGATTTCAGGCGGGGCTCCTGTGAGCAAGACGGAGCCCCGCGTGTTGCTGCAGTGACCGGCTGAAGACGGAGACCAGCCGAGGAGCAGCGCAGAGTCCCCACAAGAGCAGGTAAGTGGGGTGAGGCATGCTGTGCGTGTAAAGCGCGCCGCGCTTGGAGCTCGCGTGCGCATTAAAAAAAAGAAAGTGATATTGCATGAGGCTTGCGAGGACGGAAGGGGGACAGGAGATGTGCACATCGCGTGTCTGTACGTGCGTGTTCACATTTGCAGTCTGTCCTGCGCGTGCACATCTCCTGTCTCCCTTCCGAAGCAAGTCGGTAACAATAGATCTCGCTAGCGACAGCGCTTTCGCGCTGCGTCGCTAGGCGAGACCTAAAAACGGAATCAGCAACTGTTTACTATATAACTGATAAAAGTTACTGAAGAATAGAAAATGTAACATACATTGATTACCACGATTACCACAGGGACAAGAGATTTGCTCTAGGTTACTGTTATGCCCAAGGGGGAAACATAATAAATATTTTAAAGTACCAGCCCTAAGGCGAAAAAGCAAACTTCTTTCCCAACGGTTGGTCGCCATTAAAAGATAACGGGCTGGCAATATTGTCGGTGGACCCTCAGCGTCCGACATCGTTATATAACGGGCGACTGAGCTTTTCGAAGTTTCATGCCTAAGTCTCAAACTAGCATAATACCCATACAGGGTCTCCTGTATAATCTTTTTATTAATACCTGATATATCACTTGAATTTGAGAAAATGTGTGGCAAATTTACAGCGGACAAGCTGGCCTTAACAGCTGCCAGCCAAGGTATACTACTGCCCTTATCACATTTAAGACAATCAGCTATGATTTCTCTAGTGAGAGTGGTTGCCGGGTTTTGCCATACTTTTATCCAAAAAATAGTTGGACGAGCCCTGATATAATCTTCAATATAGGACAGTTTTAGCTCCCGATGACAAACAAAGGAAGAGAAGCTAATCGGAACCCCCAGGACTCTCCGACAAAATCTATTTTCCTATATTTGAATATTATTACAATTCGCGTAGCCCCACACTTCAGCTCCATAAGTTGCAGTTGGTCTGCATTGAGTTCTATATATCTTCAGTAAGGATAGCACTACCTCAGTTCTTCTGGGTTGAGGGAGGCATAAAATTAAGTTGGAGGCCTTTAAGAGTTTGTTCCGGCTGTGTGTCAAATGGGCAGTCCAGGAACCATTGTCAGCAAAAACCAGACCCAGATATGGGAAAGTGCGCGTGCAAAACAGTTTTTCGGAACCGGAGCTAATTACATTAACCCGATGTTTATTTGGACCACAACTCATTAAAATAGATTTTTTTTAATTTGTACACAAGTCCAATTTAGACATAAAATCAACAAAGCCCCCAACTAAAGTGCGTAGTGCATTGGGTGTGCGGCCCATTAGGACCGCAGCATCCGCGTATAATAAAGCAGGTATTTTGCTGCCATTAATCACCGGGACATCCGTAGTCAAATTTGACAACTCGTCATGCAACTCAATATATAAAATAAAAAGCAGGGGGGCCAGCACACACCCCTGCCTGACCCCTCGGCCGATGACAATATTCTCTGATACGGCCCCATCCCTACTAATCCTCACCCTTGCCCACAAATCCTTGTGTAAAAAGGCCAGAAAGTGTATTAAGGCCTCGTCTAGCCCATAATTTAGGAGACATGACCATAGGCGCGATCTATTCACATAATCGAAGGCTGAGGTGAGGTCCATGAAAGCTAGGTAAATAGGAGACTGCCGAGCTATTGTATATTTGTCAACAATCAAATTTAAATTGAGACATTGCTCTACGGTTCCTAATTTGCTTCTAAAACCTAACTGACATTTATTTAAAATATGCGTATCCTCAGCCCAACTCCTAATTTTATTAAATAGCACCCTCCCAAGTATCTTTAAAGTGTTGTCGATCAAAGAAATTGGTCTATAACAACTGGGGTTAGCCCTGTCCCCCTTTTTAAAAATCGGTACTATGGTGCTGGACGACCATGTGCTAGGAATTTGGGAGTTTGTTAAATTGTTAAAAACATTAAGTAAAATCGGGGCCCAGAAATCTGGTTTGTATTTAATGAGGTCGATGGGAAACCCATCGGGGCCGCGGGCCTTGTTACCTAAGCTCTGGTCAATTGCATCTACCACTTCTGAGAGCGATATCTGGACTCGTGACGCGACGTAAAGATCTATGTGAACCTCGTCCAGCGATGTTGCAGAATATATTTTAGAGAAGTGAGAGACCCAGGCATCACTGGTTATATTACAGCTTATGGGACTTAAGTGCTGACCAGTATTTCTCATATTTTTAACCACCGCCCAAAAGCCATTTGTATTATTGAATCTTGCAGCGCAAGCCAAGTTATCCCATTGATCTCTCAAAATCTCCTCTTTCCTTTGCTTAACCACTTTATTATATTGATTCCTTAGTGATCTAATTAAAATTGCATTCCTAGGTGTTGCCGACAAGGCAGCACGAAGATCTCTCTTAGCCCGGGAGCATATACTATTGAACCACTTAGGATGATGGTTATTGTTAAACGCAGGTTTAGAGATCATCTGTTTAATACCTGCACATAACTGAGTAAAGGCTGCAACCACCTCAAAATTAGGGTCAATGGATGACAGATATACGTCGACAATTGATCGATAAGATATTATCATGTTCTTAAACAGCGTGCTATTATCAATTCCTTTCCAGATAATTCTTAAATTATCGGTTGAGGAAGATATGTTACAGGCCCCGGGTTCTCCCTTAAAAATATGTCTGGGGGCAACCCTAAACAATACCGAGATTGGGTTGTGATCCCCAAACATAGTAGGTATAACCTCTGCACCAACTAAAATGTCTTCAAGTGGGGCAGATATAAAGACAATCAATTATTGAGGCACACCCTCAGCCTCTATATGTTGGCACTGTCTGATTATCGCTATAGTTTATGGGTGCAATGTCCATCGCATTTGACAAATCATGCATCGACAAATAATCCATTAATTCAGTTCCCCTTTTGCTCAAATTTTCATGTTGTATATAGCCAGTACCCAAATTATATGCCCTGGAGATCTTAACATTAAAATCGCCCCCCAGGCAAATTCCAGCTAAATTTTGATTTCCCGCTACAATGTGTATATTAGAAACAAATTTAAAAAGTTTTTCAACAATCTTATTCGGTACACTTAAAAAGTCATTATTATAAAAATTAATAAAACAAATTGAGGCCCCACGTGTATATATCAAAGCTTGGTAATTAGGGCTGTTTGTCGAAATAGTCTTAATAGAGCCACCTGGCGATATTTTGACCCAAATAGAAAGGCCACCAGACGGACGCCCATATTTAGAAGCCAGTGCACACACATTAAAACATTGAAAGCCCTCACAATGTATCTCACTTGTAGCCCAGGTCTCCTGAAGCAATAAAATATCAAATTTGTTTACCAGCCTGGCCCAGTCTTCATTATTTACTTTAGAGGCTATGCCAGCAATGTTCCAACTTAGTATCTGCAAGAGTTGGTCGGACTGCCTAGAGGCATCTCTTAACAATGGTGCAGGTGCTACTATGGAGGGGGCCAATTCAATAGGCACTGATAACGGGGCCAGTCAGTCTAAAGTATCTAAATCCGAGAGGGAGGAAAATCTATTTTGTAACATGAGCGGGAAAATGGCTTACGTGTTATGAATGACATTGGGTTTATAAAAATAGCCAAGGGGCAGTGACCAGACATCAGTAGAACTGTCATGCTCTCTCTGCGATAGTATCGATTTTACAAGGGCGGGTTGTCGGAAATTAACAAGAATACAGTCTCCCTTTATTAACTTCTCTGATGGTCCAACCCAGCCGACCCTGCGTACCATCAAAATCTCGTTGATGTTAGACACCCTAAAACCTTTATGTTTCATGAGCCAGTTAGTGCACTTATTACGCAATTGGTCCCAGGACTCTTGTTGGTTTTCCATTAAAGGTGGCACCCCAGCTAAGACCAATACATAAGGACACGCCTCAGGAGGTAAACTTAAAACATCATTTCTTGCATTAAGAGGCCTGCAGACGTTAATCCTAGGTAAGGAAGCTGTGCTCTGTAAATTATGTGTTTGATTTGCATCTTTTACTGGGGCTTTAATAGATGCATGCACATCTTGTTGGCGAGGTAGATGTAAGGCATTATTGCCCAAATTTAAATCGCCATCCTGAGAAGTAAGGACCTTGGGAAGGGTGCATTTATTGACTTTACAGCAAACATCACAAGCATCACGAGAACCAGTTAACGGGGATTGTAAGGCATTTGAGGGTTGCTGTGATGTATTGGGGACTAAGCCATTTAAGGCTTGCGGAATGTGTGGCACCCCCTGTGTTAGCAGCGTATTAAATGCCTTACTATGTGAGTTAGGTTTACTAATTAATGATTCTAATCGATCTAAACGTTTCCACAGGGTTGTAAAATTTTTGTCAACAAGCTCCTTAACGCGGTCAAACATGGTGTCCATAATAATATCTATTGCAGTGTCCCCCAATTTAAAAGTATTAAAAGTATTAAAAGGTGCTGGTATAGATTCAGTTTGAGTATGAATTGATTGACTAGACAGACTAATAGACATTAAAACGTCAGAGGCATTGACAGAGGCATTGACAGTCACTGTTTCAGTTGGGGCAGCTGACCCTTGCATCCATGCGCTCAAAGCAGTACGCTGTGACTTTGAACGCAATGGTTGTTTCCTCTTTGGGCAAGCGGGCTTCGTTATTTTCTTTTTCCTCTTTGCCCCCGTGATTGCTGGGTCTGGAGAAACATTCACAGCTGCAGCAATAACCTTACTGCGAGTTGGTGACATTAGGTCCGTTAGATCCATAGTCCCCACATGAGCTCCAGTATCTTTGTTACCCCAGGTTTGCTCATTAACCAGTTCACCATCCGCAACTGGCAAGAGAACTAACGGATTTAGCATTGAAAGAGGACTGTTTGGCAGGCCGGAGTGAGTCATGTTTTGGGGGTGGGGTGGGAAGTAGTTGAGCCCAGGGACATACGCCTCTCAGTCAGCTCTATTTCAGTGCTGACAATGTTAACAACTCTCTCCAGCATACTATCAATGGAGGCAGGGCCGCGTAAACTGGATACAACAGGCCTTTTAGCCATGATTAATACAAAATATACACCAGAGGAAGAAAACAAGTTACTTACCTGTAACTTTGGTTCTCCAGTATTGGAAGCTTTCATAGATTCCCATGCTTGGAATCATTCCCCGTCGTCGAGATGGGAGCCTCGGTAATTATATATATATATATATATACACAACAGTAGTAAATAACATTACAAAAGAGAAACAGGCCTAGGCCTAATCCCATTTTGTAGTCAGACCATGTCTTTTTGTAAAAGAGACCAAAAAGAATCATTAGCCAATCAGAGCAGCCTCACCCTCTAGAACCTTGGTGAAAGAACCTCAGCTCCTCAGATTTTCGTATACGTTGTGAAAACATACACAGATAGAGGCTGAGCTTTCCCAGGGGAGGAGGGTGGGTCGCATGGGAATCTATGAAAGCTTCCAATACTGGAGAACCAAAGTTACAGGTAAGTAACTTGTTTTCTTACTCCAGTATTGGAGCTTTCATAGATTCCCATGCTTGGAATCAGAGTAGCTAGCAGTAAGGATACACATTTTCCATAAGACATTGTTTGTCCGGAAACACATTATCTAAATACATGCTTTACAACTAGCCGAAGGCATAGATAAGTTAGTGCATTTATAAACAAGAGAAAATGTGTATAAAGCAGATAAAAGAAGGAAGGAGGGTAGCAAGGGAAAGCTCACCACTCATTGGAAGAGGTTCCTCAGAACTGCCTGTCCCACCGCTGCGTCGTCTTGGAGTGATGACTCCAGGCAGTAATGCTTCGTAAAGGTGTGAGTGCTGCTCCAAGTTGCAGCCCTACAAATGTCCTTGATCTGGACCCCAGCAAACAAGGCAGCTGAAGATGCCATAGATCTTGTCGAATGTGTTCGGACAATACCCTCCAGGGGTTTGCCCGCTGCTGTGTGACAGTATCGAATAGCGCTCACAACCCAGCGAGATATCCCCTGTTTGGAAATGGGAAATCCCTTGCGGGGAGCGCTATATGATACAAAAAGTTGTGAAGACTTGCGGAAAGACTTAGTTCGGTCCAGGTAAAATTTCAAACATCTTTTTAGATCCAGAGAGTGAAGAGCTCTCTCAGCCGGCGACGTAGGCTGAGGAAAAAAAGCTTTAAGGATCACTGGTTCGTTGAGATGAAAAGAAGAAGGTACTTTAGGAATAAACTTAGGATTAGTTCTCAAGATGACAGTATTTCCCTTGAACTGAAGGAAGGGTTCCTGAATTGTAAGAGCTTGTAATTCTCCTATTCTCCTGGCTGAAGTGAGGGCCAACAACAGAGCCACCTTCCAGGAGAGGAACTTGAGATCCGTCCGATGAATCGGTTCGAATGGATGTCTCATAAGTTGAGAAAGAACCAAATTTAATTGCCACGAAGGCGGTGGAGGCTTCACTGGCGGAAACACCCTGAAGAGGCCCTTAAGAAACTGTTTGACAATTCTGCTTGACCAAAGAGAAGGCCCAGAGGACGTGCGTCGAAAACGAGAAACTGCTGCTAAGTGCACCTTAATGGATGAAAGAGCCAAACCTGCCTTAGCCAAGGACAGGAAATAAGGAAGGACCTGGTGTGGTTCTGATAAGAAAGGATCCAAACTATTGCTTAGACACCATATACTAAAACGCTTCCATTTCAAGCGGTAGGTCCTGTTCGTGGAAGGAGCTCTCGCCTGCGAAAGGACATCCTTAATTTCTTCTGGAAGATTTAGGTGAAGAAATTCCCGCTGCTCAGGAGCCATGCTGAGAGCTGTAACGAGCGAGGATCTGGGTGCAGTATCTGACCCTGAGACATTGTAAGAAGATGCGGAATTGGTCGCAGTCGAAGAGGATGGTCCAAGGAGAGAAGGTGAAGTTCGGTGAACCAAAACTGCCTCGGCCAGGCAGGAGCTATCAGGATCATCTTGCACCGCTCCGCTTTCATCTTCTTGAGTAATCTGGGAATTAGCGGAATGGGGGAAAGGCGTAGACAAATGCGCCTGACCAGGCTATCGAAAGCGCATTCCCCAGTGACCCTCGATGGTGTAGCTTGCTGGCGTAACACTGGCATTTCCTGTTCTCTGGTGTGGCAAACAGGTCTATGGAAGGTCTGCCCCACCGGCGAAACACCCTCTCCAGCGTTGTCTGATCCAGTTCCCACTCGTGTGTAACAGACTTCAGCCTGCTGAGCCTGTCCGCCTTGTCGTTTAGCACTCCTGGCAAATGTTCTGCTTTCAGAGAAATTCCATGAAAGATAGCCCACTCCCAGATCATTTGGGCTTCTAGTGACAAGGGCAGTGACCTGGTGCCGCCCTCCTTGTTGATGTAGTGCATGGCTGTGGTGTTGTCCGTCCGGACAAGAACCGACAGACCCTGCAACCTTGGAAGGAAAGCTTGAAGAGCTAGACGAATCGCTGTCAACTCCAAGAGGTTGATGTGAAGGAGGCGATGTTCTGGAAGCCAGTGCCCACTGACTTGCAGATCCTGCAAGACTGCGCCCCAGCCCTCCAGTGACGCATCCGTAGTTACCACTTGAGGTGTTGGAGCGGTTACGAAGGATAGACCTCGGGACAAATGCTCTTGTTTTGTCCACCATAGAATGGCCTTGCGCATGTCCTGAGTGATCAGAAGCTTGTCGTTGAAGGATCCGCTCACTTGCCTCCACTGCAAATCCAGGAGCTCTTGCAGGGGACGCATTCGCAATCTGCAGTGAGGTATCAAGGGAATGCAGGAGGACATCATCCCCAGCAGGGATTTGTAGAGGCGAACAGAAAGATACTTTTTCTTCGCACTAGGTGGGCCATTGAGATTAGATTTCTTTGTCGCTCTAGAGAGGGAAAAACCTTGCTGAGAGATGTGTTTAAAATCGCTCCAAGAAACTGAACCCTTCTGGAAGGGCGAAGAGAAGACTTGGTGGTGTTGAGAGTCAAGCCCAGATTGGAGAAGAGGCAGGTGCAAGAGGTGACCGCCTCCGCTGCTGCCCCCTGGACGGGGCCTTCAGCAACCAGTCGTCCAGGTAGGGAAACACTTGGAAATGATGCTTCCTGAGAAATGCCGCTACCGGTGCCAGCACCTTGGAGAAGACTCTCGGAGCTGAGCGAAGGCCAAATGGAAGCACTTTGAACTGGAAATGGCTCTTGGCGACTGTAAACCGAAGAAACCTCCTGTGGGCCGGATGGATGGGTATGTGGAAATACGCATCCTCGAGATCGAGAGTGGCCATAAAATCCCCAGTGTTGAGAAGACGCAGAATGTCCTGGAGAGACACCATCCGAAAGGATTGTTTTGTGAGATAAGTGTTGAGCTCCCTGAGGTCGAGAATAGGTCGCCATTTGTCCAACGTCTTCTTTACCAGGAAGAACCTGGAATAGAAACCCTTGTTCCTCTGGGATAAAGGAACTGGTTCTACTGCCCCCTTGATCAGCAGTTGATGAACTTCGAGCCGAAGAAGACGCAGATGTTTCACGGAGATGGCGGAAGGGGCTCTGGATGGTGGTAGATGAATGAACTCCAGGGTGTGGCCACTCTGAATGATGTTTAGAACCCAACGGTCTGATGTAATCCGTTGCCAGTTTTGAAGGTAAAGAGATACCCTGCCTCCTACAGATGTCTTGGAGGAGGAGGAGGGCACAGCGCAAAGAGCCAGTTCGCCGCTATTGCCTCTTGGCGGCGTCTCGTCCCTGACGATTCTGTTTTCCCCTAAAATTGGATCTGGAGAAAGATGACGTCTGGCCTTGTTTCTGGTTGTAAGAAGGCCGGTAAGATTGGGATGCGGGAGTATTAGAGGAATATCGCTGTTGTTGATAGGATCCTCTGTATGAAGGAGCACCCCTGCCCCTAGCACCCCGAAAGGGGGCTTTCTGGTACTGAAGGGTCCCCAATGATCTAGCCGTCTCAGTGTCCTTTTTAATGTCTTGGAGAGCATCATCTATGTGCTTGCCGAACAAAGCTTCACCGTCAAATGGGAGGTCCAGGATCTTATTCTGAACCTCTGGCCGGAACCACGTCGCTTTGAGCCAACCCTGTCGACGAAGCACCGCTGCCCCTGCCAAGGAGCGGAAAGATGTCGTAGCGATGTCCATCGCACAATCGATGATCTCTGCTGAAGTTAGTTCTCCTTCAAGTAGGATCTTTTTGCTTCAGACTTAGCTGTATCAGGCAACTGATTAAGGTAAGGCGAAAGGTCGCACCACAATTGGCGGTCGTATCGGCCAAGTATCGCTAATGCATTAGCAGCCCTAATCACCAGACTTGCCATAGAGGAAAATCGTTTCCCTGCATTGTCTAGGCGCCTGCCTTCTTTGTCCGGTGGTGTGGTCAGAGGTGCTGAAGGATTCTTAGATTTCCTCTGCGCTGCCTGGGAAATGACTGAATCTGGCTTTGGTTGACCAGTCAAAGAGGCTGGGCTGTCCTCAGAGGCTTTATATTTTTTGTCTAGCCGTGGTAAGACTGGGACCACTGTAGCTGGATTCTTCATGGCCCTTATCCCTTCTTCCCATACATGAGATACTATGGGAATGGAACGTATCATCCTCTTACTCGGCTCCTTAAAATCATATAGAAAACACTCCGTTTGAACAGATGGCATAGGAAGTTCAAAACGTAGCGAAGCCCTTTCCATCAGCTTGTGAAAACCCCTATGTCAGCAGGAGGGGAATCCACAGGGGCAGGAGTTGGAGAAGCGGGATCAGGAATGACGTAATCATCCCACTCCTCTCCCTGATCCGTCTGCACAAGTTCACCTTCCTCCTCATCAGAGGAAACATCCTGAAGTTGAGGAACTGCCTCCGTTGGAATTTGTGGGCTAGCCAATGGAGGTGGTGACACTATCACCATGGGTTGAGGAGTATGCACAGTCTGTGGTAGGAGAATAGGTTGCGGAGGATGCGAAGACAACCTCTGACGATAGTCTAGAAGCATCCCTTGTAAGTCCGATAACAGAGAGGTGGGGACAGATACCATCTGTTGCTGACCGTTCCCCTGTTGTGGATATTGTTCATGTTGAGTAGCCTGTTCCTGATAGTAATCACCCTCAGAATCAGTTTCTTGACATTTTACCAGAAGCTGAGAGGGACTGTTAGCATAGCCAAATTGGCTGTCCTCACCATCAGAGCCCTCTTCCTCCTCCAATAATAATGCAGGTGGTAAGGGATCCACTATCTTGGGTGAAAGCCTCTCCGGCGCAACCCCTTTTCTTTTAAAGGAAATCGAAATTTTCCTCGCGTCGTCGACGGTCTCGTCGACGTGGAGGTGAAAACCGTCGTCGAAGCAGTCATCGTCGACGGGGGCACCATCGACGAGAAAGTAGATGGAACCAGCGACGAAACCCTCGACGACGAGCTGATCGTCGACGAGACGATGGGCGTCGTCGAACCTGTCGTCGACGAAATAAGCAGTACCCCTGCTGACGTCGTCGTCACTGTCGTGGCCGTCATCGTCGACACTCTCGTCGTCGACGCCACAGTGGTAGACGGAACTGTAGTCGCAATCTTCGTAGACACCGTCGTCGACGTTGTTGTAGAAGTGCTCGTCGACGAGCCCGTCGACACTGGGAAAAGAGACGGCGTCGACACAGGAGCATCTTTAGCCTGTGATTTTGACGTTTTCGTCGACGAGGGTTTACGCATCGACGACGAATGAGAACTCTTATCCGAAGATTGTGAAGAAAGCTTCTTCAATGACTTCTCCTTGCCTGGGATAGTGGTAGATGAAGATAATGGTTCTTCCCTCTCCTTTACACCACAGTGAGGAGATTTGATAGAACCTTGGTCCTCTGACTCCTTTGGGGTCTTTTTGAGGCCTTAGAGGGGTGACCCAGAGATGATGAAGGGGAACCCCTACCCCTCTTGACTGACCTTCTTGATGAGACAGCGGAAGAAGCGTCCTCACTGTCACTGGACACCGACTCTTTCCTTGACTTTAACTTGTGAAGCCAGGTAAGTAAACGACCCTCACGATCCCGGAGAGTCTTAGTCGAGAAGGTGCGGCAAATCTTGCACTCCGCAGCCTTGTGGGCCGGGTACAGGCAATATATACAGTCCTTATGCCTGTCCTCCACATAAAGCCTCTTTTTTCCACAAGTGGCACAGGCCTTGAATAACGCTTTCTTTTCTTTTTCAGACATCTCCCCAAGAAAAAACTGAAGAAAACAGCTGAAAAATATGAAAAATAGTCGAAATAGAGCAGAGCTCAAGGAGACTCCCTTCTGCACAACGTCCGGTAGAAAATCTGAGGAGCTGAGGTTCTTTCACCAAGGTTCTAGAGGGTGAGGCTGCTCTGATTGGCTAATGATTCTTTTTGGTCTCTTTTACAAAAAGACATGGTCTGACTACAAAATGGGATTAGGCCTAGGCCTGTTTCTCTTTTGTAATGTTATTTACTACTGTTGTATATATATATATATATATATATATAATTACCGAGGCTCCCATCTCGACGACGGGGAATGATTCCAAGCATGGGAATCTATGAAAGCTCCAATACTGGAGTAACTGGGCTTACTTCACTCACCGCACTGATGACTAGGAGGGTGAGCAATGTCAGAGGGGTGGCCCGGCCCGGCCTCTGTCGGTCACGGACGGGCTCAGACGGGCCCGCCCTTGGCCCGGGCTTCGCCCGCGCGCGTCCCGCGCTGCGGGAGGGCAGCCGCGCTTTTGTCCTGGCGGGAGGCGCCTGTGTGGACGCTGTGTCCCGATGCTGGGGCAACTGGGAAATGTAGGCCGTTCCCCTCACGGCGTGGAGTAGATAGAAGCCGTTCCCCTCACGGCGGCGAGAACAGAAACTGCAGAGCCGTTCCCCTCACGGCATGTATGAGCAACTTGGTATACTAATGTCATGTATAAGGTATTAAGTGTTTCAGTAAGTTCATACCGCAGTCAACATTAGGGAAGATTGGATATTAAAGGTTCTAGCGGAGTCAAGTAGAAATCATAACATACCTTCTACCAACCAGCGTTTGGCGATGAATCTTGAAGTAGTTATCTTAAACGTAGGATGGAATACTAATGTACACGTACATGAGAAACTTATTTTCTGTATGTTTAGTTTACAGATATCATCCACCCCTTTCTCAAAGAATAGAGTTGGCTACACAGAAATAAGGCTCAGGAATTGCCATTCAATTATGTCTTGTTCACATAATGTCAAGACATTTAAGAAACCATTTGTTTTGTAGGGTTTCATGACATTCCTAAGAACTCAATGATCAGCCAAGACAAGGCTACAGTCTGACGTCTCTTCTCCCTCTTATCCCATTTACCTTCACTGTCTCAACCAACGGCCTTCAATTTTCATATATGTGGTCACTAATGGGGTGGTGAAAGATATAAAAGAGGATCGCTTATGCTGGATCCTGTAGACCTGGTTAGTGCAACCTTACAACTTGTTCTCAGGACATTGGCAACAGAGTTCATGAAATCCAGGCCAGAGCGCAAGAGCTGCTGAACTGCATTTTGGTCATCTTGAACTGTTTGTGAACTGAGAAGCACAAAGGCCCTCTGGTAGCACCAGCAGAACCTGACATGCAATCTTCTAAAATGTGTCAAATATCTAGTCAGCAGATAAGAAGAATTTGGAGAGAACAGTGCTAACCTACCACAAGAGAAGAGTTTCTTACCTAATGCATCAATGCATTTCCACTTCTTCTCCAGAGGAGTAGAGAGGAAATAATTCAGGTTAACTTTACAAGTGGGGACTTGCACCACAAGGCTCTCTGGCACAGGGTGCTGTGTAAGACCTTTGCGTGCCAGGTGCTGGTCTACAGTGTTTAGGACTAGAATGCTAACAGACCGAGTCGAAAAAGCCTTAAGCCAGGCTGCCAAAATACAGTTTAAACCTTGCTGTAAGGCGAGAGGGACTGAGATATAGAAGGCACAGTATTTCTTCAAGTAGATTGGCTTCAGTCTCCTCAGCTGGGGGACGCTCTCCTACTGACTACAGCAAAGGATGCACTCTCCTCAGTAGGGGGGGCTTGTGGTGAATCAAGGCTCAAATCAGGCCACTGGCATTCTGTAATGCAAGTAAAGACCACCATCAGTGTACTGTGGGTGGAGCAAATTGCCGGCCTCTTCATTATCATCATTCTGTTGAACTGCATCAGGATTGTGAACGGCATTAGAATCAAAGCCAAAAAACTGACACTAAGGCAGTAATGCCACAGGGAAGTTATCTGCAACACAGAGCTACGCTTCAGTGATTGTGTAGTGTAACACTGGGGTGAACAGTCTGTGACTAGGGGTCCTAATCCGGTGCTGGGGCAGAGGGATAAGAGACTGACATCGATGGAGCCAGTGGCAGACACAATTGAATAACATCCAGAAGAGGGTCTGCTGGCGGAAGTCCAACTCCAATAATTCCTTCGGGCCGGGAGGCACGCCATAAGGAATCAGAGTAAAGTTGAAGACTTGCAGCATGGCTTCCCGGAGTCGACAGTGGAATTTAGACACATCTGCTCCAGATTCAGAATGGACTAAGAAGAGGATGAACCGTGAGTTGGGTTCTGTGACTGCCAAATACGCGACCATCTACTGAGAAACTGAGCATCTGGACATCAAAGAGTGTCACTCGTGTATCTTGTACTTCTTCAATTTGTCCTTTGACTTCAAACTACCTGAAACAGTCAGCTAAGATCGGTGTGTGGTGACATTCCTGCTACACTGACAAATTTGAATGATGGCTTGAAAAACTTTGTAAAACAACTATTGCAATTAGGCAGGAGCAGTGTTCTAAATCCCAATCAAAAAGCAAGGGAAAAAAACGACGTCAGCTTGCAGGGGTGACACCTATATTAGGTTTGTCATAGTCCTATCCAGTGCACAGGAGATATTGCAAGAGTTTTTCTGAATCCAGTCTGAGAGACTGGTGAAGAATCTGCAGGTAGAGGTATTCATCAAATGTAAGCTTTGATAACAATAGCACAATGCTGATTTGGCAAATTCTCCCCTTGTAGAATTTACCTTTCAGTTACTTTAGTCATTGTTAATTAACAGCACTGCAATCAAATCATATTGCTGACGCTGTAATAGGAGAGTAAATCCCTAACACTCCCTTAGTTAATGTTCATCTAGGATTTATCCACCTGAAACCAGAACAAACCCCTCTACTACTGCCTTCAAAAGAGAAGTACAAATGAGTATGATGAACAGATTCTGTCAGGAGCGGCCCTAAAGTCACTCAGTTTGTCTATTTACATGCTGATCTACCTCTGGTCCCCCAATCTACCAGTACAATGGCAAACTGTATTTATATCTGTATTTTTATTGCTTCCTACATATGCCTTCTTGCTTTTTCTCATGTATCTATGATCTGTTCACTATATGTACAGCGCTCTGATACCCTGACAGGTCACGTTCGCACTATATAAAACTCTGTAAATAAATAAATTTAGCTGCCTTCGCCTGCGTATGTAAATGTTACATTGCAATTACATTTCCTTTCATGGAATGGCCTCTGGCCTTCAATTAGAGTTGTCTAACAAGCATGCCATGGTCAAACATTCCTTTTTGATTGCACAAAATGTTCTGCAACATGATCTCATATGTATGGTTTGTAATTTCAAGTAACAGCCATTAGATACAACGCTTACTAAGCCAACACTAGCTTCTTGAGTAACAAACTCAACAGCAATCAGATGGTGTTCCTAGAGGGAGAAAAGCGTTTTCAGGCAAATACGCTGGCAAAGTACTCACTGCGCTATGTCCCTTGACGACAATAAAGCCTTGTTTGATATCCGTGACCTCCACAGGCCAGGTACTGTGGTTATGCCGTACAATGTCTAGGTCCCAAATCTCAGCCTGAAAAAGTAGCAAAAGTATCCAAATTAAATCAATTACATTTATTCTGAGTTAGTCATTCTCATCATGTGGCCAACGATGTCGTGCCCTCAAGCTGCTAACATTGAGTATTTTTGCTCCATTCCAAAGGAGGAGTTTCTATATAAATGTGTCTACAGTTTGTGAAAATCATACGAACAATTACATAATAAAACATGTAAAAATAGCATTGTAGACAATAACAGGAACACTAGCACAAGCATTACATGTTAACCCAACTCTAAAGCTCATTCATGGGTTGGACTGCATAAAAATACAAACCTGTAATGCAATCAATATAAATTTAATTACTTTGAAACAGTCTCCTTGTGTTTTAAAATTGGACAAAAGTTTAAGGCTCAAAAGCCAGGGTTCATCAATTATAAACCGACCTAAGCAAGGAGTTGGGAAATAAACATCTGTGTATTGATAGGGAAGTTCAGTCCATCATGATGTGATAAATTGATTCTATTGCACATCCTATTCCCTCTGTCAATACCAGAGTTTTTCCACTATTACCCAGTAATTTCAGGATGCCCCACTGAAAGATCATGTAAATATGCCTTGCTTAAGGGGTCAAATTGAGCACCACGTAGGGATTAATTACAGTGTCATCAATTTCAAGGGTCACCAGTCCAAAAATAAGTTGATTTTGTAGCAGAGCAATGTTTGCACACTGTCCTATTCAAACGTGTACGTACTACAATTCTGAATTGCAACCAGGTTATTGTTTGCTCAGATCCAGTGACCCCAAGATGTAATCAAGCTCTTCTAGCTTTTGAACTTCCGAATAAACAGTATGTTGCTCAGTCTTTATTAAAAACAACAGGGAGTGAGGAGCTGCACAAAATACAACAATACGGTTAGTTTCAATATCTGCCCCAAAAACAGCTCCAAGCTGAACCCAGAGATAGATCTAGCCCTACGGGTTAAAGACTGAACTAGTGAGACCTAGTGCCTTTCTCCAAATTGGGGTTCCAATTGTGTCCAGGTTGTACTTAAAACATGGAATCAGAGTGGGAAGTTTGCAGGGCTTCCGTAGATGGAGCCTTATCGGCATAGAAAAACTCAGGGACATTTGGAGGAGTGGGGCCATGCTGAACTTTGATGAACTCCAGACGGAATACCAAATGACGGACGGAGAGCAATTTCGTTACCTGCAGTTGCGGCATGCTGTGCGTTGCCATGCATCAGAGGGGGAGGTATTGCCTAAATGCACAAGTTACTAACTTGTGTAACGATATATCTGTAAGAGACAGTAGTTAGTGACAGATTCCTTACCTTAGAATATCCCCAGGCGTCAGGCTGGATCCGGAAAGTTTTTGCGTAGCAGTACCCTTGCGCGTCGGTAGGCGGCGTCGTGCGGCTCCGCGTCCGTCGTCGGCGTCGTGATCGCCGGGATGACGTCGCGGGCAGTACTTAGACGCCGCCCCTGCGCGCTGACGTCAGTTCTGTACACGACTTTCCGCGCCAGGAACGCAGAGCCATGCAAGAAGCTGACATAGGTGTCTGAAAAATACTAGGGCCCTGAAAGGGATGTCCTTAACCCTAGAAATCAGTTCGCAGAACGGGGAGGATGGGTGGGGCGGTAGGAATCTGTCACTAACTACTGTCTCTTACAGATATATCGTTACACAAGTTAGTAACTTGTGCATCTGAAAGAGACACGTTAGTGACAGATTCCTTACCTTAGAATAGATACCCCAGCAATACCAACCCCGGTGGTGGGTCTGCGAACAAAGATCAGACAAGGAAGTCCTGGAGGACAGAACGGCCAAAGAAGCCGTCCCTCCGGACCTGACGGTCAAGGCAGTAATGCTTTGTAAACGTGTGCAGCGAGGCCCACGTAGCTGCCTGACAAATAACCGGCAGCGGAACACCGCGGCCCAAGGCCGTGGTAGCAGCCGTTGCCCTTGTGGAATGGGCACGCAGCCCAACAGGAGGCTCCTTCTTCGCCAAAGAATAGCAGGTCTTGATGCACAAGGTAACCCAGCGGGAGATGGTCCTCTTGTGCACCGCCCGACCTTTTTGGCGCCCACGTAGCCAACAAAGAGCTGGTCATCCACCCGGAAGTGTTTTGTGCGGTCAATATAGAAGGAGAGCGCACGTTTTGGGTCCAGACGGTGGAGCCTCTCTTCCTCTCTGGAAGGATGCGGAGGCGGAAAGAAGGTGGGCAAAGTGATGGTCTGCCCAATATGGAAAGCAGTAACCACCTTTGGCAAGAAGGACGGACGCGTCCGAAGAACAACCTTGTCTGGATGAACAGACAGAAAGGGAGGTATGCAAGATAGAGCCTGGAGCTCACTCACCCACCGAGCGGAGGTGATGGCCACCAGAAAGGCTGTCTTTAGAGTCAGAAGACGAAGAGGACAGTTATGTAGAGGCTCAAAGGGAGCGCACATTAAAAAGGTAAGAACCAAGTTCAAGTCCCACTGAGGCATCACAAACGGAACAGGAGGAAAGAGGTGAGTAATGCCTTTTAAGAACCTGTTAACAACAGGGGACTTGAAAAGGGAGGGCTGATCAGGGAGCCTGAAGAAGGCCGAGATAGCACAAAGATAACCCTTGATGGTACCCAGGGCAGAACCCTGTTGGGCCAGAGAGAGAAGGAACAGAAGGACCTCAGACAGAGGGGCAGAAAGGGGATTCACAGCCTTTGCTGTGCACCATGCCACAAATTTGTTCCACCTGCAGGCGTATACCACCTTAGTGGAGGGACGCCTGGCTGCCAGAATTACATCACAAACTTCGGGAGGCAAGTCGAAAGGAATCAACTGCCGCCGCTCAATCTCCACGCAAGCAGGTGTAGACTGGACAGGTTCGGGTGGAGGACCGTCCCCTGCTGCTGCGACAGAAGATCCTCCCGAAGAGGCAGACGGATCGGGGATCTACGCTCATATTGAGTAGCTCGGGATACCAAACTCTTCGAGCCCAGTCCGGAGCCACAAGAATGACTTGGGCCCGGTCGTGCCGAATCTTCTTCAACACTCTGGGTAGAAGTGGTATAGGCGGAAAGGCGTACAACAGACCGCAACTCCACTCGTGACGAAAAGCGTCTCCGAGCGAGTGCCGCCTCGGAAATTCCAACGCGCAGAACTGATGACATTGCGCGTTCTCTTCGGTGGCGAATAGATCTAACCAAGGCTCTCCCCATTGTAGAAAGAGTCCTTGCGCCACTTCCGAGTGAAGACGCCATTCGTGATCCATGATGCACCTGCGGCTGAGTTCGTCCGCCCTGGCGTTCAGGGAACCGGCCAGGTGTTGAACCATCAGGAACATGCCCTGATGTGCCAGCCATGTCCAGAGGCGCAGAGCCTCCTGACAAAGGGTCCAAGACCCCACCCCGCCCTGTTTGTTGCAGTACCACATGGCGGTGGTGTTGTCTGTGAACACCTGCACTACCTTCCCTTTGACAGAGGGAAGGAATGCCTTGAGTGCAAGTCGGATCGCCCGGAGCTCCAGAATGTTGATATGGAGCCGGGACTCCGCCGGAGACCAGAGGCCTCTGATCTCCGCCTCTCCCATGTGACCGCCCCATCCCAGAAGGGTCGCGTCCGTCACAACTGTGTGCTCTGGCTGGGGAAGGGAGAGGGATCTGCCCATGACCCATTGCCGGTTCGAGAGCCACCACTGCAACTGTCTTGCAGTCCCCTCCGAGATCTGGACGTGATCGGACAGGTTGCCCTGGTGCTGCGCCCACTGGAACTTCAGGTCCCACTGCAGAGCCCGCATATGCCATCTGGCATGATTGACCAGCAGGATGCAGGAGGCCATGAGGCCCAGCAGCCTCAGGGTCATCCGTACCGAAACCCAGGATAAAGGCTGAAAGATCGGAATCATAGCCTGAATATCCCGGACTCGCCGTTCGGGAGGATAGGCCCGAAACTGCGTCGTGTCCAGAACCGCTCCGATGAAAAGGAGCTGTGGAGAAGGAATCAGATGCGACTTCGGCACATTGATGGAGAACCCCAGCGAGTGCAGGAGTTCGGCCGTAGTCTGGAGGTGGGAGACGACTGCCTGGGACGAGCCCGCCTTCAGCAGCCAGTCGTCGAGGTAGGGGAAGACTGAAACCCCTGCCCGGCGCAGATGAGCTGCGACCACCACCATCACTTTCGTGAACACCCGAGGGGCACTGGTAAGGCCAAAGGGGAGCACGGTGAACTGAAAATGCTCGGGGCCTACCGTGAACCGAAGGTAACGCCGGTGGGCCGGCAGGACGGGGATGTGGAAATATGCGTCCTGCAAGTCCAACGCTACCAACCAGTCTCCAGGGTCGAGGGCAGTCAAGACCTGAGCTAGGGTGAGCATCTTGAACTTCTCCTTCCGGAGGAAGCGATTGACGTTCCGGAGGTCCAAGATAGGACGCATGTCCTCCTTGTCCTTTTTGGGCACCAGAAAGTAGTGGGAGTAGCAACCACGCCCTACTTCTGGGGTCGGAACACGCTCGATGGCCCTCTTGGTCAAGAGGGCCGCGACTTCCTTCTGTAGAAGCACCAAGTGATCCCCTGACATGCGGTGGAATTGAGGTGGCATGGCTGGGGGGTGGTCTCGAAGGGGAGGGAGTAGCCCCTTCGGACAATGTCCAAGACCCACCTGTCCGAGGTGATGGTACGCCAGTGGGGAAGGTGATGGCGGACCCTGCCCCCTACTGGCGTGCTGTGCACCTGAAAGGAGGGACTAGGAGGGCTTGGAGGCCGCGGACGGGTTGGAGGTGGTGGCCTGACCCGCACGCTGGTTGCCCGATCCGCCACGGCGGAATCCACGTCCTCGGCCACGCGAAGACGCCTGCTGCGCGGGCCGGTGGCTGGGCTGCTGACGTGAAGGGCGCCCCTACCGTGGCCACGATAGGGGCGAAAAGCAGAAGTCAGCGGAGGGCGTGTAGCAGAAAGGCCCAGGGACTTGGCAGTAGCCCGTGAGTCCTTAAAGCGGTCCAACGCATGGTCTGCTTTGGACCCAAAAAGACCGACTCCATCAAAGGGCATGTCCATGAGAGTATTCTGGACATCCCCTGAAAAACCAGTGGTTCTCAGCCAGGCGTGGCGTCTGAGCGCCACCGTCGTTGCAATAGACCTGCCCAGCGAGTCGGCGGTGTCAAGGCCACAACGTATTGTGTATTTAGCCGCATCCCTTCCTTCCGCAATGGCGCGGGAAAGCAGTGTCTGGACCTCCTCAGGACACTGGGGCAAAACATCCGCCACCGAATCCCACAGGGAGTGGGTATATCGGCCCAAAAGACAAGCGGTGTTAACGGACCGCAAGCCAGCACTGGAGGAAGAAAAACCCTTCTTCCCAAACTGATCCAGGCGTTTGGATTCCCTATCCGGAGGAGCGGTAGGGAAGGCGGTTTGGGAAGCGGAGGCTTGGACAACCAAGCTCTCAGGAGTGGGGTGGACAGAGAGAAACAGGGGGTCGCCCGGAGCTGGGCGATGGCGTCGTGACACGTTCCGATCCAAAGGAGCCCCTGTGTTGGGCTTGGACCAGGCGCCCAAAAGAACGTCAGTGAGGGCGTCGTTAAACGGCAGCACAGTCTCCGCAGAGGAGGCTGCCGGCTGAAAGCACCTCTGTCAAGATGTTAGGCTTGACCGTCAAAGTAGGAAGTTGGAGACGTAAGGCCCCAGCTGCCCTACGCAACACCGTACCAAAATTGGCTCCCTCCTCCGTAGCCACGGGAGGAGACAGCATGCCAGTGTCAGGGGAAGTATCTAGACCACTGGCCTCCCCTAGACTCTCTGTCCAGTCCTGATCATACTGACAGTGTCGTGTCAGAGGGTCATCAGACCCTCCCAGTCCAACTGGTCCTCCTCTGGTTCAAAATAAGGAGGAGGAGGGACAGTTGGGACCCAAGGTCCCATCGGCGCCGGAGCCGGCGTCGAGCGACGTCGGTCCGGATCCATGTCCGGAGCCGGAAGGAACAGGGGGACGACGCCGCCCGGAGCCCAGGGCGGCGCCGAGAACGGCACCGGAGACATCGGCGCCGGCGGAGGTGTCGTTAGGTCGACCGGCGTCGATGGGGGTTGTGGAGCCGGGATCGAGGCCGGGGCCGAAGCCGGAGCCGGGATAGAGGCTGGAGGCACGGGCGCGGGGCCGGAGCCGCCGGCGACGCCGGAGCAACCCCATCAGGGCCCGCGGGGCCCGAAGGCGCACCGGAGGGGCCTGAAGGCCCGAAGAGGCGGGCCATGGCCGACAGGAATTCCTGCACTTTGGCCGGATCCGCCCCCGAACCCGGGAAGGGCGGGTATGGCGGGGGCGACTCCACAGGCATGTCCGGGGCCGCGGGGACGGTGCCGGGAGGGGCCTCAGCCGAGTCGCGAGACCGGCGAGGCGAAGTCCTAGAGCGATGATGCTTTTTGGACTTTTTGTGTTTCGACTTACCGGACGAAGAAGACTTCGACGCCGACGACCGGTGTGGACTCCGCGATCGACCCCTGGACCTCTCACGCGACCGGGGCTTCCGCGGAGCCGAATGCCGGGCCTCGAGGAGCTTTCGAGACCGCTCTCGCAAAGCTTTCGGGTGGAGGGCCTGGCAGTCGGTACAAGACTCCGTGTCGTGGCCTCGGCCGAGGCAGAAGAGACACTCCCAGTGCGGGTCGGTGACGGACATCATCCGCGCACAGGCGCCGCATCGCTTTAAGCCGGGCATCCCTACGACACCTTGAAAGTATGAAAAAACAGTGAAAAATTCACCAAAAGTATGGTCAAAAAATGACCAGGGCACTGCTCTTCCCGGATCTGCGCTTGCTGGCGCGGAAAAAGAAGAACTGACGTCAGCGCGCAGGGGCGGCGTCTAAGTACTGCCCACGACGTCATCCCGGCGATCACGACGCCGACGACGGACGCGGAGCCGCACGACGCCGCATACCGACGCGCAAGGGTACTGCTACGCAAAAACTTTCCGGATCCAGCCTGACGCCTGGGGATATTCTAAGGTAAGGAATCTGTCACTAACGTGTCTCTTTCAGATATTCCCGGTTGGAAGACCGATTATTGCTGGACCCCATGATAGATAAGGCGGTCTCTCTCACGTATCGAAAAATAATGAACAATCGTCCGGACCCCCTAGGTTCGCTAAGAGAAGCATGGGAAGCGGACGTGGGTTTACCAGAGGACAACAACTGGCTAGAAGCGATTCAGAGTCCGAGGGAGGTGGCCATACGCGCGCGGTCCATATTAATTCAACTCTGTGTACTGCACAGGTCGTATGCTTCCAGAACACTCCAACCCAAGCTGGGTAGATGTGAAACAGGTCACTGCGTCAGGGGGTGCAGGGAGATGGGAACGTTCTTTCACACTATCTGTGCATGCCCGAAAATTCAGCAATATTGGGCGGAAATAGTTGGAGTGATGTCTGAGGTAACGGGTCTACACGTACAACTTGATGCACGATGGCATCTACTGGGGGTCTCGGGAGAGGACAGGTGGCCACACATACTAAGATTTGGCTTCTGTTGGCAGCAGTGAAAGAGAAAAGGAATATAGCGAGATTATGGGGGGCACCGACCACATCGAGACTTAACAATTGGGAACAGGATCTAGACTGGTGCTTTCAGGCAGAGAGAATTGTGTATAAAAGCAGGGGCTGCCCCAAAAAATGGGGAAAAATTGGAGTCCATGGGAAAAGTATAGGACCTGACGGTGTGGGGGATAGAGGGGAGGGAACAAGCTCCTATATTTGCCTAAAAGGTTTTGCTTGTCATCTACTCTCTGTCTTGGTGGATTGCGCATATGTTTTAATAAAAAGAAGTAAAAAAAAAAAAAAAACACGGAATCAGAGTTCAATACCATAGGTCTGGATCGTCTGTACCTTTGCCAACTAGGCCTTCGCATAAGCAAACCAAGAGTAGCCTTCAAAACCCAGATTATATTTGACTATAAAACCAATCCATATAATTGTTCATATCTTCTTTTCATAAAACTTTAGACTCAAGTTAAACATATCAAAGGTGACACCCAGATATTGATAGATTGTATTTATTAATAATGATGATGCAGTTAATTAAAACCTTTACATGGTAAAAGAACATGTTGCAAATATAAAAACAGATAAAAGACTGATGGGTCAGCAAAAAACAAGCATGTCTAAAATAACAGCGTACTTTCAAAAACGTCCTGGCATTATGATTCATAGACAAGCTCACGAGGGTCAGGTGTCCTTTTCAGTGTTGCCCTTAGTAGTGCAAAGCATGGAAGATCATAGAAGCTAACAGATTTCAGTTTCCTGCACTCAAGTGCCACTGGTGTCTGATGGTCGAGAAGCAGAATATCTTTGTTTTATACAAGTTGACTTTAATGCTGGTTGTTTTAGGCTGATGGTAAAAGTTGGCATAACCCATCGAGCTGATGTGCTTGTCCATGAGTTTTGGTGAAAATCTTGAACATCCCTCCTCCACGGCAAGATCATATATATATATAGTGACAAGCATTTGCAATGCAATCGGTCTCGTATTAGTGAAAGTTAGAGCCATTGGCGTTGCAAATGACAATGTTTCTTAGTTCTTTTTAGGTCTCGCCTTACTAAAACTCTCGCCAGGGCAGCGCATGCGCTGGCATGCGCTGCCCTGGCGAAAGTTTTAGTAAGCGGGTTTTGGAAGTGCAAACAGCAGTTTTGCTGGCGACCAGCTTGCGTTCACGCGAGCGTGCACGCGCGATCAGGCGCCATATGGCTTTCCTTGCCATCTGGCTTCCCTCGCGATTACTTACTTTCGCGGCCGCGCGGCCATGTCAGTTTCGCGGCCGCGCGGCCATTGCTTGTTACACAATGATGACTGCTCACATCTCTGCCCTTGGTTTTTGTATGTCTTTTTCCTTTAGTTTTAAATTGTAATGGCCTCTTCGTTTAGATCTGTGCTTTCCAATCGTTGAACTGTGGATTGAGTTTTCTGTTCATTTCAGCCCTATTCATTTTATCTTGCTGCGGAGTTTTTCGGCACATGGGTAGATTTTTAGTCAAAGGTGTCGGCTATATGGTTGGTCCTGCCTTCGTGGGCCTGCCCTGTGGTGACTGTGTAAGAGATCCCTAGGCTGAAGTTGAGCATTTGGTTGATAGTGCGTCAATGAATGCTGTATTTTGGCATATTTTAGATTTACGACGAGTGACTGATTTACAAAGTTGTTTGTGCGGTCATTTTAAAGTTGGCGCACTCGTACAGTAATGGTTTTCATCACAAGTTTCATACGGTGGAAAGGCCATCTCGAAGGTTGCCTTTGACTCTTGCCCTGGCTTTGCGACCATCAAAAATCGTTAACACCCTCAAGGATGCACATTATGAAGGGGTTGGATTTTGCAAATGGTGTTTCGAATTAGTTGTAAGTGGAATAAGCCATTTGTATTATAGGTGTGCTTTTACGTAGTAATGCTACACTGTCTTACCTTTGTGGGTTTAGTGCAGTTTCTTTAGTTTGGGCCGTGAGTTGGATGAGCACGACCGGGATATTTTTCGATGTGCGCTTGATTGATGTAATGACTGGTGCGTTTTTAAAGCCGTCACTGCTGTGGCGTTTGCCTATAATTGTGCCTTCTGAGCCGGCGCTGTCTTATTGCAGTGGTGTAGATGGTCTAATGACCGGATGAATGGCGGTCTTTTACAAATGGAGGCGCATTTAGACAGTAAAAAATTTGTGGCACTTATTTAAATACGCATTGGATTTTTCTTTGGTTCTTCCTTTTCCTCTCGAGTTGAAGTTTCAACCTTTTGGGGCTGGTGACCTCTAGCGGTGGAAAGTAGAACTAGCAAATGTTGAAAGTTGTCTGTTTCAACGAACGTGTTAAAAAGGCGCTTATTTTTTGAACCAGTAAATGTATTCTTTAGAATTGCTCCCTTGTAACAGCTGTGTTAAACAAGTGACGAGAAGCTCGTGTTCTTTTTATTTTTTTTTATTATAAAAGACTAGATCTTTCTGAAACTTCCAGTTAACGGATCTTCGACATTGGGCAACAAATGTTTGGTTTTGGTTCCACTTTCAAAACCTATTGAAAAAACGTACTCTGCCGTTTGTGTCCATTAGTAAAATCAGAAATTTAAAGTGACCGTGGCGCATACCACGAATTGATATTTTCAGATTTATGAACTCATACATATGTGATACAGTCACTGCATAGGTACAATTTGTAACAACTTTCATGTGACTTTATCTTCAACCAGTCTATATGTATGTAAGTGAAACAAAACCAGGAAAAACAAGCATTGGCATAGCCAATCGGTCTCGCCTTTGGGACCTGCTGCATAACTAAATACTTATAAGGTCCCAAAGGCGAGACCTATTGGCTATGCCAATGCTTGTTTTGTTTGCAGTGGAGTGATCATTTGACCTATCCAAAGAGAAAGGAAGGAAAGAGGATGGAGAGGAAACAGTGGAAAGTAGGGGTGGTATGAGTAGTGCTTTAAAATAAGAGGGAACATGGAACAGTAGCATAAGCAATAAAAGAAAATCCACGAAGTAAGGAAAGGGTTCAGTACCACAGGGTATTACTAGGTGTACTTCTGGAGTTCGAAAAGGACCTCTATTAGCCACATAAGGTACTGCACCCTTAATGCAGCCTACTAAAGGATGTTGTTCCGGCACGGTTTTCTGCTGAATGCAGTATCAGAGCAGCAATGCTTTAATGTCTCTATGAAACAGCAGCTTTAACGCAAGTGTGGCAGATAACATCAGTGACGGGTCTCTTACGGCGCTGCAGAATTTTCTCCTGTTTGTGCAACACAGGGGTGTGCATTTTTGCACAGTACTGCGCAGCTGAGGCATGAAAGGTAACACCAACACAGCACACGTCTAAAAAAAACACAGATTTGCCACAGGGCCATACACATTCTTGGAGCCAATCATCATTACCTCCCTTGTTATGATAAAATTAAACTGATTTTCATGTCGTGTTTTCCCCCAGCTTGGACCACAAAGCCTTTCAGGAAACACGAAGCTGGCTCACGAGCAGCTTGCATAGGCTTTCAGCTAACAGAAAGAAAATAAAATAGACTACAAACTAACGCACACAAAAGGGAGAGGCTTCACATACTGGAGTCCTCAGTGTCAATAACCAGCTGTGGACCAGAGAGACAGGATGGGATAGGGAAGGGAGACTCGGCAGAGGAGCTGGTAAGAGCTGTGATGATGAAAAAAAAGCACGCCCGCCATGGCAAAAGATGAAGCGCCGCGGACGCCATATTCATATACGCTAGTGTCTTTCATTACATTTCCTGACTGTCAAAAGTATCACATACTGAATAACTACAAGCATAGACCCTTGGTAGTGTATTTTGGTCGTTATTATAATTATTTAAACTTCTTTAAGCTGTAAATTGCTGTAGAATGTAAGATGTGAAATGAATAAAAACGCTTCTGCACAGAATGTAGTAAAAGCAGAACCCACATGTCGGCGCTTAAGCACTGTCGGCCTTAAAATGAGCTCTCAGACAGAGATGAGCCATATGAAGCACAGCAGCCTGCAGCCCAACCGTGAGCCTGCTTAAGCCTTCCAGGAAACACGGGGATGGCTCGCGAGCAGCTCCCGTAGGCTTTCAATTAACCGAAAACAAGCATTGGCATAGCCAATAGGTCTCGCTATTG
Organism: Calotriton arnoldi; assembly: GCA_963921515.1. NCBI lineage: Eukaryota > Metazoa > Chordata > Amphibia > Caudata > Salamandridae > Calotriton > Calotriton arnoldi. The sequence continues at coordinate 478,820 of CAWUFW010003619.1, forward strand.
GGACCTTATAAGTATTTAGTTATGCAACACAATATCCTTGGTGCAACAACATCAACTGTTGCATGGCTAAACACTTATAAGGTCCCAAAAGCGAGACCTATTAGCTATGCCAATGCTTGTTTTTGAGGGGCATAAACAATTGGAGGTTGAAGGTTGTGAACTAGTACCTGTATTATAACACTTGCCAGCTATGCTCACCAGAGGTAGCACAGCAAGCAAGAACTCACCTGAGGTCAGTACGACAGTCAGTTTCAGAGGCATAGTTGGAGGTACTGGGGGTGTTGTTAGAGACACAGGGGGTGAGGTGACTCGCTAGACGAAACAACAAGCCAGTGGCAGAGACGGAATTTTGGCGCTAATATGTTTGGGAGTGAATAAAACAATTCTGGCCACTTTGCGACTACTTTGTCTTGCTTTATTTATTTTTTGTATTGTGAACCTTTTTTTTCTCGGTGTCCCGAGGCTGCATTTCGAAACAGAAACATTTCCTAAAAATAGGACATTTCCAGCAAAAGCGTATTTTATTTCTGGGATCCATTTTACAGGGGAGTGAATTAAGGAAAGGAGAGGAAAGAGAGGTTTCTTGAAATCACGTATTTCAATAAAGACAAGAAAATGAAAGTAGCGCTTCAGTGGCAAACTCAAGTGGCGCTAATGTGTTTGGGGGTGAATAAAACAAGTCTGGGCACTTTGGAACCACCCTGTCTTGCTTTATTTAGTTAATTGTTGATTTTTTGTATTGTGAATTTTTTGTTTTTCCGTCCCGAGGATGCACTACCGAAATAGACGACATTACACAGACCAAAAAAGGCATGGGCAACAGAAAACTGGAAAAAAGCAGGAGAGCCAGACGATATAAAAACAAGTGATTGGCTTTGCTAATCGGCTGGGTGTGGAAAACAGGAAGGGAGGGTAAGTGTTAGTTAACTGAATGTTTTAAAGCAAATTCCAGCTTCGGCTCAAAACCCTGTGATTCTGGACAAGTCACATAAGGTACCCAAGCTAGTTCACACTAAATATCAACTGCAAAAAAGCAACAGAACGAGAGGTGCGGCCGCAATTATGAAGATTTAGCACGGCGGCCGAGATGGGGGCTACAGAAAATGGAGCAGGAGCTGCGGCAATGACGAAAGAAGCACGGCGGCCGAGAACAAACTCAACAAAGTAGTGTTTACTGAAGCCTTTATGGCACACGTCACTGAAAAGGTCTGAGGCAGTGCAAAAGACACATGGCAGGAGGGGTGAGTGATTGGGAGGGGGGCAGTAAGCAACGGAGCGTGAAGTGTGGCCTCAATTATCAACAAACTGAAAGAAAACTAGAATCTGCAGGACTCATGCAAGCAGCTAGAGGCAGGCAAGGCTGGGTCGCAGGAGAAAAACAAGCATTGGCATAGCCAATAGGTCTCGCCTTTGGGACCTTATAAGTGTTTAGCCATACAACAGTTGATGTTGTTGCACCAAGGATATTGTGCTGCATAACTAAATACTTATAAGGTCCCAAAAGCGAAACCTATTGGCTATGCCAATGCTTGTTTTATATTACACACGACTTCAAATAGCCAGAGTGCGAGGCTCGCTGCAGACAAGAGTCTTGGGGAATCTTTCAGCCAGTCCAATTTTTGCACGCCAGCCGGGAGGGAGTTAAAACTGGTTCAGAAGTCGGGAAGAGTGGCGTGTAGTCAGACATTATTGGCTCCTCATGACTTCAAGCTACCAAGGCACAATTCCTAAACAAGCAGCGCTGAATATCGCTGTAATGTCACTATATCTAATGCTGTATGGTGCTCTGTAAAAACGTTATCGCCACCTGGAGTATTTCATGCAGTACGGCCCCAAAAATGTTCTGCCAAATGCAATGTATCTCCGTCACATAAACAAAGGCAATAAAAACACGCATTTAAGGGTGCCCGCGATGCGCTTGAGCGATGCGCTTAATGAGGAAGAGATAGGAAGCCAGATGGCGGCTGCGCGCGTGCACGCTCGCGTGAACGCAAGCTTGAGGCCAGGAAAAGCCTGTGGTAGCACTTTCAAAAGCCACTCACTAAATTTCTCGCAGCGCATGCGCTGGCTCAGCGAGACCTAAAAACAAGCATTGGCATAGCCAATAGGTCTCGCTTTTGGGACCTTATAAGTATTTAGTTATGCAACTGTTGCATGGCTAAACACTTAGAAGGTCCCAAAGGCGAGACCTATTGGCTATGCCAATGCTTGTTTTTAGGTCTCGCCTGAGCCAGCGCATGCGCTGCTCTGCGAGACATTTAGTAAGGGGGTTCTCAAAGTGCTACCAGAGGCTTTTGATGGCCTCAAGCTTGCGTTCACGCGAGCGTGCACGCGCGCCGCCATGTGGGTTTCTGTCAAGGCTCATTAAGCCTTACAGCGCGAATCCCCTCCCTTCTCCCACTCCCTCCTCGTCAGCTTCTCTTATTACAAGCTTCCCGCGTCGCGCGGCCAATGCTTGTTTACATTCACCGTCTCGTCTCATACTACGCTTCCTGTCCCAGCTTCCATTTGCAGGTACCGCTCAAATTTTCTCTGTCTTTGTCCTATATCTCTCGTCTGTTTTCAATTCTCACTCCCTTCTTAAGCTTCAAACCTCATCTCCATTTCTACTTGCCCTATTTCTTCACAACTATGTCGTGAGTTTCCTCTGCCTTATTCTCTTGTCTTTGGTCCCACATTTCTCTCTTCCCAGTCTCTTGGTTTTTCAATCACTCACTTCTCCTCCCTCTTTCCCAATTATCTTTTGCATTTCCCCACATACGCGCTCCTACTTCCATCCTACTCTCCCGTTTCCACTAGATCCGTCTCTCTCTTGGCTCTCTTCTCTTTTACTCTCCTCTTCCCACTTTTCCTTTCCCGCTCACGCTTTCAGCCCCCCCCCTTCCGTTTTTTCTCTCTTTTATGTTTTCTATCCATGTCCCTCATTTGATCTCCATTTCATATGCTCCTCCACTCCGCCCCCCGGAGCCCCTCATCCGTGCCGTGGCACACTGCGCGCTCCGACACCGGAGAGGGAACACGATGTACCTTCTCACATCCTCTCGACGGTTCTCGGCAGCAGAGAACGGCGGGCCGGTGCCAGCTCACGGCAATCAGTCACAGATGTGCAAGGCGGAGGTCTGATTCACGTTCCTGAGCCTCTTAAATCTTTTCCCACATGCTGCAGATCATCCTGATGCACAGCCAGGGCATCCGAGGGCACCAACGCATCATGAGAGTAGGTTTTAGTGCCCGCAGGACGGCCTACAGGTTTTGTTAGTTAAAATTCTGGGTATCTGAGACCGCCACTTCAGCTTGTTGCATGAACCCAATTCAGCGTCACAGGATGAACTAGTGAAAGCCAGAGCCACTGAAATTATACGGCAGGGGAGGACCAAATTATGCTGGTGGGAACTAAATTAGGCAACAAGAAGAGGCAAATTAATTATGAGACGTCATGCAGCACGTTTTGAAGAAGTGTTACTTCACTATTTTGGCATTGTTATCGTTAACACTGTACGGATAAAGAGTTCACTTCATTAGTGTGAGTTTAACACCCTATTTAGCAACTGAAAAGTGACCTGCTTATCCACAACGAAAGGCTTAACACTACGCGGCAACATGTGGTAGCGTTTTAGTAACGTTTGATCCATTTGCGCTAAAAATCTAAATTTTATGTTGCAGAGGATACATCCATAATTATGCGAAAAACACATCAGCTGCATAATTGCATTATTCCATTAGCCCTAATCATAGTCTACATGGAGTACGGCACCACCCAAGAAGGTCTGTACCCAAGAACATTGTATACCAATCAGCCAACAGTTCCCTTAAACAAGCATTGGCATAGCCAATAAGTCTCGCCTTTGGGACCTTATAAGTGTTTAGTTATCCAGCACAATATCCTTGGTGCAACAACATCAACTGTTGCATGGCTAAACACTTATAAGGTCCCAAAGGCGAGACCTATTGGCTATGCCAATGCTTGTTGAAGAGAGCAAGGGAAGGTTTGCATTCTTTGAGAAGACTTGTTGGGACACTGCTTTGATTAACGAGGCAATAAAATGCCTTTGTTAAGGAACTTCTAACAGTCTTCTTTGGAAAGAAGCAAATGTGGCTGCACACAAATGCCAGTCAACATAAAGTATTAGAAAAGACAAAGTTACTTTACTTTTGTTATTGTCCCACGAATGCAAACACTATTTAACACTAATTTTAAGAGCATACTCTGAGACATTCACTCCTAAACGTAAAGTACTTCCAGTTTACACAAGCACTGAAGGGAAGGGAGTAATGAGGGTGGCGCAGGATGGTCGACCGGCCATTCCCATCGACCTCTCACATCAAATGCAGCAGGCAATAGCGCTCCTGGCAAAGAGGTTTAGTTACAGTGCAGACAGCGTATGTATTTATTTTTTAACACGCATGTTTTAAACACATGCAGCACCCAGTCTCCATATATATGAACAGACACCTAGTTATGTCATTTGTTAGTCAGGTTCTCTAATGGAGAAAATGAAGACAAATAAAAAAAAAAAAAGGGTCAGATAAGTAATATGCCAACCACCCTCCATATACATCAATTCATTCTTCCCATGCACCCGGGAAGGTGCAGGTAACAGCAATGCAAGAGGAGATGCATGAGGAAGGCAGCTCAAAAACAAATGCACTCTGCTTGAGTAGTTACTTTAACATCCAAAGCTGCCGACTTAGGAACTGGGGCATCAGGTTTGAGTCTCGGCATTGGATTTTCCCATGCAAGTCTCGGCACCGACTCCCCCGTGCCTTAGGGATTTGCCTAGAATCACAAAATGTTAAGCCAATGCCGTAACATCCAGAGCTGCCAACTTTGGAACAGAGGAACCAGGTTAGTCTCGGCACTGGCTTTCCCCATGCCCAAGTGATTTGCCCAGACTCACAGAATGTGAAGCAGGCACCGAGGAACTCAAAAATAAAAAAAACTGAACTAAAGATAATAAAAGATGTCAAAATGTTTATTTTTTTAAAGCAGTCATTAAAGTGAGCCATGGCCTCTGGGAAGAAACAGAAGCAATGGGGCATGGGAGAGGTTTTGGCATTGCTCTTCCCGTGCAGGAGTGATTTTCTTTGTTTGGCCGAGGCAATCGAGGTAACCTGTGCATTTATTGTAAATAAAAAAATAACAGTGAATGCCTGTGTGTTTCCAAAATGCTCTTCTCGTGAGAGTCTTGGCACCGGCTCTCCCCATGCCTAAGTGATTTGCCCAGAAGAGAATGTTAAGCGGACGCTGTAACATCCTGAGCTGCCAACTGGGTTCGAATCTCGGCATCGACTCTCCCGTTCGTAGCAAAGTAATTTGCCCAGGTTCACAGAACGTGAAGCTGATGCAGAGGAGCTATATTAAAAAAATAAACACAACATAACTAAAGCTAATGACAAAGCTTTAAGAGATTAAAGTGAGATGCAGCCTGTAGGAAGACAAGCATTGGCACGGCCGCGAAAGTGAAAGTGATCGCGATGCACTTAATGACCTGTGACGGAGGAAAGACAGATGGCGGCTGCGCGCGTGCACGCTCGCGTGAACGCAAGCTTGAGGCCAGGAAAAGCCTCTGGTAGCACTTTGAAAACCCCCTTACTAAATGTCTTGCAGAGCAGCGCATGCGCTGGCTCATTCGAGACCCAACAAGCATTGGCACGGCCGCGAAAGTGAAAGTGATCGCGATGCACTTAATGACCCGTGACGGAGGAAAGACAGATGGCGGCTGCGCGCGTGAACGCAAGCTTGAGGCCAGGAAAAGCCTCTGGTAGCACTTTGAAAACTCCCTTACTAAATGTCTCGCAGAGTAGCGCATGCGCTGGCTCAGACGAGACCTAAAAAATAATAGACTACAAACAAACGCACACGAAAGGGAGGGGCTTCACTTAACAGAGTCCTTGGTGCCAATGACAGCTGTGGGCCGGAGAGACAAGACGGGAGAGGGGAGGCCCTGCAGGGGAGCTGGCAAGAGTTGTGCTGATGAAAAAAAGCGTGGCCACCATGGTGAAAGATCAAGCGCGGAGGGCGCCGTGTTGATTAAAGAAAACACGTTGCGGGCCTCCTGAAGTGGCCAGTATGTTACACAGTGTTTGGTGGCCCAGACAGGAGTGAGCTCTCCAGGCAAACAAATAGTGCCACAAACGAACCGAAATATAAAAAAATAAATAAAAAGGAAGACCAAATGTAACACGGGCAGTCTGCTGGTAGGGTCATAAACAGCAAAAGGCGGGATGAATTAACCATATTCAACAATTAGACGCAGCCATTTACAAACAGCATTATCAAGAGCCAATAGAAAACATGGGAGGTGCTTCAAGCCCAAGTTCTAGATACAGCAGGTCTCGAATAGACAGCGCATGCGCTGCATAGGAAAGACCTAAAAAGGATTAGAGTGAGCATGATCCCGGTCTCACACGTGCCAAGCAACACAGATTTTAAATAGAAATCAGGACCAGAAGAAAACTTTTGTACAGTTCATGTATCTCTCTACATCTTACTAATGACATCAACTAGCCAGTTCGGGCTCCTAGGTCAAGCCTTTTTCCCCAGAGAATCCTCCGTCAATGGTATTGAATGCTGTGTAGAAATCCACCAATGCATGATACTGTGGGTCCTTCACTCCTATAAACAGGATTTGTCAGAATCACTAGGGCCACTTGTAGGAAGCTGGCTCTGTATATACTATACCAAAATGAGGTATAGTGTGCACAGAGTCCAGTGGAACCCCAAAGGTAGGCAGAGGTAAAGGTAGACAGCACCTTACTCTCTATTTGTGGTAGTGTGGGCGAGCAGTAAGGCTTTATCAGAGGGTAGTGTAAAGCATTTGTTGTACACAATCAGCAAATGATGTCCACACTCAAAGACTGAACTCAGACCAAATTGTTTGTATCAAAAATATTATTTAGTTATTTTATTTCTAGAACCAAGCCAAGCCTGGTGCAGGTAAGTGAAATAATACTTTGCAAAATCTTATGCAATGATTTACAGTTGAATGCAGGTTCAAATGCAGTTGGTTGAAATACAGGTAAGTCAACAGTTCAAAATTACTTTGCAGTTACTTTACAGATTACTGTGTACGTTACTTTTAGATTACTTTTGCTAATCAGTGTGATATGCCTAGATAACACAGACATTTCCTAGACAAAAGGTAAGTAATTCACTATTAGTACATTTGCAGTTTTTCAAGTTCTAATACAAACCAACTCCACACAAGACTTTTCAAGGAAAACCAGTCAATGTTATCCAATGGAAGGGAATTAAGTTAATGGTTTGCAGGTAAGTACTTATTTGTGGGAGTTGGTATTCTGGGTTTAGAACCAGGGTTCCCCCAGGGTCAAAGATGCACTCTCAAAGCACCCTCAGCAGCACTAGGGCGGCCGGGTGCAGAGTGCTGAGACCCAATGTTATCCAATGGGGAATAGGGGGCCTCCGGTTGGTGGCTGCTCAAAAGCAGGCCACAAGGTTGTGGGAGCAAAGCTCCTGGTGTTAGGCTCAGGGCAAAGGGGGACCGAGTTAGCAAACAAGGTGCAACCGCAGCGGCGCAGGGGCGGCTGGGTGCAGGGTGCTGTTTTGGCATCGGGTGTCCTGTTGTTTTCAATGGGAGTTGCCGGTTTTGGATTTTGGCTGCAGGCTCGGTCCAGGAAACCTTCCGGGAGGAACCAACAGCTGGGCAGGTAAGTTGGAGGGCTCGGGGACGTAGGTGCATCTCGGGTTCTCTTCTTCAGGGCGCAGGGCGGCTGGATGCAGAGGTTTCTTTTGAGGTCGGATTTCACCTTACCGGGCCACTCGCGGTTGTGGGGGTTCTCCGTGCAGAGGTTGCAGGCGACGTCGGGGAGTCCTGGAGGGGTCAACCCTCGGTGGACTCGGACTCCGGAGCGCTGGGGGACCTCGCTGGGACCGGTGGGCCACTTGGACTCAGGCCGTAAGCGTCGGGTGCAGTGGTGGTTCCAGGCATTGGGTTTCTTTGTCCTCAGCAGGCTCAGAGTCTGTCTTGGCTGTTTCTTTTGAACAGAGCTGCTATTGATAGGAGATCCGGTCTTTGTTGAAGGCAGTCAGTCCTCCTAGGGGTTCTGGAGGTCACTGGCTGCAGGACAAGGCGACTTTTGGCGCATGATCTCTGGAAACTGCAGACGGGCCGGTAGGGCTGGGGCCAAGTCAGTTCTTCTCTGCAGTCTCCTCTGCTGGGCGTCTTCTTTCGTCCTTCTTCTTCGTAGGTTGCGGGAATCTATCTTCTTGGTTCAGGGCTGCCCCTAAATACTGTATTTAGGGGGTGTTTTAGCGGTCTCGAGGTCAGTAGCCAACTGGCTATTGACCTTAGGGTGACTACACCCTTGGTGTGCTCACCCCACGTGGGGGAGTGGGCACAATCCCTAATCCTGATTGGAGAGTGCCTACCATCTGCAAGATGGAGGGCACTGAAGAGTGGGCTTCACCTCACTTCCCTCATCTGAGGGATTGGGTTGGCAGAGGTGGGTACACCTTCTGGGCTGTGCTAATTTTTCCCGCCTGTGTTCCCGCCGAAAAGGAGGGGAGACAGGAAGGGGGCCTGCTCCAGATAGCAGGAGAGGTTGGAGGTCGCGTTACAAAGGCGGCAAGGCCTTTGAATCTCCCCTGCCACAGATGGCTCTTCCTGGCCTGGGGGAGGTGTGAGCACCTCCGCCCGGGAAAGGCTTTGTTTCTGGGCTCAGGGAGCAAAGGATCCCACCCCAGGGGTCCAGAAACATATCTTGTGGAGGCAGGCTGGTGTGTACCAGTCAGGGAACCCACCAGAGGATGGTCATTTTTCAGGGGGCATCTCTAAGATGCCCTCTGAGTGCATTTTTAATTAAATCCCACACTGGAATCAGTGTGGGTTTAATGTGCTGATTAGTTTGAAACCAAACTTCCCAGTTTTCAGTGTACCCATTATGGTGCTGTGGAGTTCGTAATGACAAACTCCCAGCACCATATACTCTTAATGGCATTACTGCACTTACAATGTCTAAGAATTGGTCTAGACACTGTAGGGGTACAGGGCTCATGCACCTGTACCCTCACCACTGGTATAGTGCACCCAGCTAGAGGGGTGGCTGACCTATGCCAGGGCAGTGGGTTGTAGGCATGGCGCACAGGGATGTGTGCCATGTCGACTCTTCTCTTTGTTCTGCAAAACACGCAGCCTGCAATGGCAGTGTGTGTGTAAAGGCACTGGACCTCTAAGGGTGGCACAGTAAGTGCTGCAGCCCTTAGAGGCATTCCCTGGCCACAGTGCCCATGGTACCTTTTACAATGGACTGACATGTGGCCAGAGAGGTGCCAATTGGGGGTACAAGGTACAGTTTTGGGAAAGAACACAGGCCCTGGGAACCTGATTGGCAGGGACCCAGGGCACATCAAGTCAAAGTGCATCAGTAGTCAGGCAAACATTTGGGGGGATACTGCAACAGAAACCCAGCTTCCTACACAAGCCTCCCCCCCCCCCCATCCCCCCAGCCCAAAGGCCAGGAGACTCAGCCAAACCTGGGAGAGTCTTCCTAGTCTTTAAGGCGAGGAAGAGTAGAGGAAGTGGTTTGCAAGTTGCAGGGCCTACTCTGCCTTACATCCTTCTGTCCAGGTCAGTCACTTTGGAGAGCTGACCTACCTCAACAGTTTCAGGACCTAATTCCAATGCTCTTATCCTGGCTCTTTAGTGTCTTTACTCCATCTTTTTAGTTTGGGTTCAGAGGTGCCTACCTCTGCAAGTTCTAACTTAGCTAGGGCAAAACCCAGCTTACCCACAGAGGTTACCCCCAGCTTGAGTAACCCCACCATGACTAATAGGGTCAGGGGGCCTAACTTGCTATTTAGCAGGGGGCTAGGACATCATGCAAAGGACAGGGCTGCCATGAAGGCTAACACCCAGCAGAGGCTACTGACAGCTGTCAGTGCCCAGAACCACACCTTTAGCTCCTCACTGGTAGGTGAAGTGGCTACCTTACAGGTTTCTTTGGGTTCTGGTGGCCTGTCTGCTGTTTTAGGGTAGGGGGCCACTACACTTTGTAGTGAACACCCTTCTTCCACCCTCTGTTCTGTCAGCTGAGGAGCCACCAACTTAGGCTGGACAGTTGCACGACTAGTCAGGTCTTTTTGTTGGCTATGGAGGACTTCACCAGTGTCAATTTTGGAGTTCTCCCTTACTGGGATAGAATCTCCCTGGCCCACTGGAACTGTGGCTAACAGTTGTTCACCTTTCCTACACTGTCTCTTCTTTTTCTTTTGGGGCTTATCTGCACTAACTGCAGGTTCAGCCCCCCCCCCCTGCACCCCCCCCCAGGTTCCTTGGTTGTGGTCTGGCACTGGAACAGTACCTTTCTTTGGCTCAGACCAACCTCTGGGTGGTCATTCCCAAGAAGATAATCAAGAGGGAGGTGTTTATTGACTACCACCTTTCTCCAACTAAGGGAGCCAGCTATTTCTAGGGGAACTACAGCCACTGGCCTAACAGTGACCTCCCCTGGGATAGCCCTTACTCTTTTTTGTTTCCCCTGGGACATACTGGTTTGAGAGTTCCAACCTGTCATTAACCACAGTGTGACTGGCACATGTATCTCTTAGGTCAGTGGCTGGGATTCCATTCACCAGTAGGTGGTGGAAGTGTCTACTCCCCTCTGGAATCTCCAACTCACCTTTTGGGCCCATCTTCCAGTTGAAGGCTAGGAGGACTTCCACATCTGAGGAACCACCCTCCAAAGCTACACTGGCAACCCCTGGAGCTACACCAGGGGCTTGGTTTTTAGGACAACTAGGGTCCTTGGCTTGGTGTCCTGTCTTTTGACAGTTGTGACACCATACCTTGGTGGGATCCCAACTCTTACCTTGGTACCTAGTTTTAGTTTATGAGGTGTCTTTGGGCCCACCCTCCTGGACAGGTTTTTGGGGGGCTACCTGGGACTTATTACTTTTATCTTTAGGATGCTCACTGTCTTTCCTCTGGGGAGGTTTTGTAACCCCTTTCTTTTGGTCACCCCCAGTGGATGTCCTGGTCACCCTTGTCTTGACCCAGTGGTCCGCCTTCTTTCCCAATTCTTGGGGAGAAATTGGACCTAGGTCTACCAGATACTGATGCAACTTTTCATCAATGCAATTTACTTCCAGTCAACCAGCCACCTAGTGTTTTCATTGAGTAGTCTACAAATTCCACCCAGGGCTGACACTGAATTTTCTGAGCCCCCCTGAATCTAATTCTATACTTCTCAGTAGTGAGTCCAAATCCCTCAATCAGGGTGCCCTTCATGAGTTCATAGGACTCTGCTTCTGACCCACTAAGGGTCAGAAGTCTGTCTCTGCACTTACCAGAGAACAGTTCCCAAAGGAGTGCCCCCCAGTGAGTTTTCTTCACTTTTCTGGCTTCACAAGCCCTCTCAAAGGCTGTGAACCACAGGGTGATATCATCACCCTCCTCAAATTCAGGGACAATCCCTTTGGGGATTTTGGGATCATAAGATTGCTCCCTGACCCTATTTATTAAGTTGCTGCCACCATTGACGGGTGCTAGGCCCATCTCTGCTCTTTCTTTTTCTAGAGCCAGGAGTCTGGTCTCTAGGTCTAATCTTTTGGCCAACCTTACTAAAATGTTGGTCTCCTCATTGAGGCTGTCCTCAATGGGCTCAGAAGCACCTGACCCACCTGTGCGGGATCTAGGTGCTGTGAGTTGTATTCTTGGGTTGAGGGGCACTGGGGCCCTTCTCTCCCTAAGAAGTGTGGGGGGGTTGGAAGTTATCCTCATCCCCTCCATCCTCTTCCCCATCTGAGAGGTCTTCACCTTGCTCAGAGGGGTGGTCCTTAGCATACCCTGCCAACAGCTCCTAGAGCTTTTGTTTGGAGCGATGGGACCCCATGGTTATATTTTTAAGCTTACATAGAGACCTTAACTCCCTAAATTCTAAGTGGAGATAAAGGGTGAGGTCGAGCTCCTCAACCATATTCTCCATGTCATTAGATATATTTTCACTAACAGATGGGTTTTTGTTAAGAGACATTATAAAAATTCTAACCCCTCTTACCCCTAACTATAGTGAGTTTTTATTTTACTAAAATTCTAAAGGGACTTAACCAAGGCCCCAACAAGACTTTAAATAATTTGGCAAAATTTGTCAATTCAAAAATCAGAATTCTACTGACAATTTAAGAGTTCTGTCGTGTGATCAGCTATTGACCAAGTTAGTCCAACAAATGCAAAGTTGTATATCCCACCGCTGATCCACCAATTTAGGAAGCTGGCTCTGTATATACTATACCAAAATGAGGTATAGTGTGCACAGAGTCCAGTGGAACCCCAAAGGTAGGCAGAGGTAAAAGTAGATGGCACCTTACTCTCCATTTGTGGTAGTGTGGGCGAGCAGTAAAGCTTTATTAGAGGGTACTGTTAAACATTTTGTTGTACCCTGCACATAGAGACACTGGAAACCTTGTTGTATATTCTGAGGTCTTCTTTATTAGTTCCAAGTGATATGAACAACTGTCCATTACATCTCTACTTCAACCCTGTTACTAGTCTTTACATCTCTTACACCAGCCCCACCAGGAGCAGCCTCCCTGCTGCTCAGCCCATCTCCAACTGTCATCCACTCATCCACACAGGCACCCAGGCATTCCATTCATCACATTCACACCAACATTCCGTTTCCATCTCTCACTCTGGCTGAGCAGCAGGAGACAGCTAGGCTGTGTAGCATTACATATCACAGCGAGGATATAACATTATCCCCTTTCTTATAAAAGAAAACAGAAAGTGTGAAGAAACAGGAAGGTAACTATAAACATGGCAATAAAATATACACTCAAAGAAAATGTTAAAACTCATGGAAGCGAAGCAAAACAAAAGCTAATTCGCTAGAGTAGAAACTTTGTGAACCTGAAGGAAGGAAAAATATCGTCAAGCAATAATAAATACATAGCAAGCAATATACCCATCCTTCCCAAAAACAATTAGAATAAAAGAAAGTAGTGAAGGGTGGACCACACCCAAAGACCAACACCCGAGGCCAATGTCAGACAACAAGGGTGAGAACTACACCAAAAATACATATGTACCACAATATGGACAACACAGAGGGTACACACAGTGAGACGCAGGGCGACTTACACACGACAACACCAGAAGCGCAGGGCGACTTACACAGGACAACACGTGATGCGCAGGGCGACTTACACACAACAACATCTGAAGCGCGGGCGACTTACACAGGACAACACGTGACGCGCAAGGCGACTTACACACAACAACATCTGAAGCGCGGGCGACTTACACAGGACAACACAAAGAGACCCAAATATAATAGAAAACGGAAGCTCACACAAATGCCCACCCCCATGTAGAGGACACTAAAAAGGACTAAAACCCAACCTTACCCCTCACTTAAGGGATCAACTGTGATGTCCACCCACTCAGAGACTAGGACGTCCCAACCATTAAACAGCGTAAAACTGTGGCATCACGAAATATGAAAAATGAAACTTTTGATCTTTTTAATACAATTCCATCTACTGACTAATGACCTGTGCACCTCGCCGGTGAGCGATCTCTCACCCGAGTTGAACAAGGCTAGAAACTCGTAAGGGAACTTATGCTTACTAAAAACATGAGTAACTAAACCCACAAAAGTAGAAATGTAAACACAAATGTACTGAAAAGTAAGTACGACACATATTGACTAAACTTTATCTTATTACCCAAAATTCACATAACTGTGTACAGAAATGACCAAGACTCATGGTACAAATCACACACGGATAATGTAAAATTTCATGCTCTAAGCCACCAAGAGATAGTCTGATCCAAGATGTGCAAAAACCAGAGAAATAGCTTTCCTGCTCACAAACAGCACTGCAGCAAAATGCCCGCATAAAGATAGAGTGAGCCTCCATAAAGATAGTCTGATGCTGAAGATGCCAGTAGTAACTCACCATGGTTCCAACAGATCACATCCGACATACATGAAACGGAGTGTCACAAAAAAACATCCCACGAAGACAAATCCTCATGTTTATAAGCCGAAATTCAAATTTAGGCGGATAGTTATGGTAAAAGCCCAGCAATGTACACAAAACGCGTGTAAACCACATGCGGATTCTGGCACTACAGAGAGGATCGCCGAGGGATTAAAAACAAAAAATACCCTTACTTCGCTGGAAAGCTCTTCTGCCACAGTGTCCCTTTAAGCAGAAACCGCTACATAGCTGCCAGACGTGAGTACTCCCGCGCCGAAACTCGCTGGAACTCCAAGCTTCTACTTTCAACTAAACTTTATTTCATTCAGAAGCGAAGCAACGTGGTTGGCAACTCGGAACCAGCAAAGAAAGAACATAGTAGCCGCCAGCCACAAGATGGCGGCACGCTTTGAACGTCGCTGCAGAGTGGCTCATGGTGCATACAAGCACCAAAACGTCGTAGTAGCCGAGAAGCATCGCCAAAGCTGAGGCAGCCCAGCACGTCATAATGGAGAAGACGCAGGGCACAACATCGGAGGGACTGCACGCGACCAACTCGATGTAAAGAGGTAGGCGCATGATGCTTGGCTCGTGCCAGGATTTTTAAAACAATAAAAACAGCGGTTGAACTGCTGCAAAACTGGGGGCAAGACTGGGACCACAATAAAAATAAAAATAAACTTACCCCCATGCTTGCACAAGTAAAGTGAATGGCTGAGAAGTGTTTTTTCCACACGGCCTCTACAACAGACTGTCCACACCTTAACTTGTGCTTGCGCAAAACACAAGTGCATTAGTGTGAAAGAACCCATGTGAAAGGATCCCATAAGCACCAAGATCCATCTCGACATGTTCCATGTAGCTCCAGACTTCACAAAGACAAAGAAGAATCGTAGCCTTCTTCATAGAGTCACTGTGGAAAATCTTGCATTGTTAGCTGTAACTTCCACACACTTGTAAATTTCACTCCAGGTTGCAGGAAGGCCGTTTAAACCACACCGTTTGTGTATGGTACTTGTGAATACATTCACTGAGTTAGTGCAGCCACAAATCCTTTGAAGCAAGAGTGTGGTAGGGGTGAGACCAAATCCAAATGTCCCCTAACATGACAGACCATACTTGTAGTCAACTCATACATCTTGTTGTGACTTCATGCTTTTCCTTAGAAGTAGATTGATGTGGTTGGAAAACCAGATGTTGCTGTAGAGACTACTCCTCCAACTCACAGAATCCTTTGTAATGTACCTTAGGAGTATTGCAGGCTGTAATGTCCGTTGGTAAAGACACATGTCGGTGGGGCTGTCCGTTGGCAAGGACACTGGTGGGGCTGGCATGCCTGTTGCTCCATACCAGACACTCTTTACTTTGTTTCAGGTTGATTTCTTCCATCGAGGTTCTCAGGTTTCTTTTGGTCTCTTGGTTACAGTAGTCTTTACTTTTTCCTGGTTACTGTACCATCTTTAAGTACGCTGGGTCCAGGTCCGCTCGTCGCCAAATAAATGTTGTACCCTGCACATAGAGACACTGGAAACCTTGTTGTATATTCTGAGGTCTTCTTTATTAGTTCCAAGTGATATGAACAACTGTCCATTACATCTCTACTTCAACCCTGTTACTAGTCTTTACATCTCTTACACCAGCCCCACCAGGAGCAGCCTCCCTGCTGCTCAGCCCATCTCCAACTGTCATCCACTCATCCACACAGGCACCCAGGCATTCCATTCATCACATTCACACCAACATTCCGTTTCCATCTCTCACTCTGGCTGAGCAGCAGGAGACAGCTAGGCTGTGTAGCATTACATATCACAGTGAGGATATAACACATTTGTTGTACACACTCAGGCAGCAAATGATGATACACACTCAAAGACTGCACTCAGACCAATTTGTTTGTATCAAAAATATTATTTTGTTATTTTATTTCTAGAACCAAGCCAAGCCTAGTGCAGGTAAGTGAAATAATACTTTGCAAAATCTTATGCAATGACCTACAGTTGAATGCAGGTTCAAATGCAGTTGGTTGAATTATAGGTAAGTTGACAGTTCGAAATTTTCAGTTACTTTACAGGTTACTGTGTACATTATTTTTAGATTACTATTTAGATTACTTTTGCTAATCAGTGTGATATGCCTAGATATCACACTGAGACATTTCCTAGACAAAAGGTAAGTAATTCACTTTTAGTACATTTGCAGTTTTTCAAGTTTTCATACAAACCAACTCCACATTTAGAAGAATTTTCAAGGAAAAACAGTCAATGTTATCCTATGGAAGGAAATTAAGTTAACGGTTTGCAGGTAAGTACTTATTTGTGGGAGTTGGTATTCTGGGGTTAGAACCAGGGTTCCCCCAGGGTCAAGGATGCACTTTCAAAGCACCCTCAGCGGCACTAGGGCGGCCGGGTGCAGAGTGCGGAGGCCCAATGTTATCCAATGGGGGATAGTGGGCCTCCGGTTGGTGGCTGCTCACGAGCAGGCCACAAGGTTGTGGGAGCAAAGCACCTGGTGTTAGGCTCAGGGCAAAGGGGGATCAGAGTTGGCATACAAGGTGCAGCGGCATAGGGGCAGCTGGGTGCAGGGTGCTGTTTTGACGTCGGGTGCCCTGTTGTTTTCAATGGGAGTTGCCGGTTTTGGATTTTGGCTGCAGGCTCGGCCCAGGAAGACTTCCGGGAGGAACAAACAGCTGGGCAGGTAAGTTGGAGGGCTCGGGGACGTAGGTGCACCTCGGGTTCTCTTCTCCAGGGTGCAGGGCGGCTGGATGCAGGGGTGTCTTTTGAGGTCGGATTTCACCTTACCAGGCCACTCGCGATTGGGGGTCTCCGTGCAGAGGCTGCAGGCGACGTCGGGGAGTCCTGGAGGGGTCAACCCACGGTGGACTCGGACTCTGGAGCGCTGGGGGACCACGCTGGGACCCGGGCCGTAGGCGTCGGGTGCAGTGGTGGTGCCAGGTGTTGGGTTTCTTTGTCCTCAACAGGCTCAGAGTCTGTCTGGGCTGTTTCTTTTGAACAGAGCTGCTGTTCACAAGAGATCCAGTCTTTGTTGAAGGCAGTCAGTCCTCCTAGGGGTTCTGGAGGTCACTGGCTGCAGGACAAGGCGACTTTTGGCACAGGATCTCTGGAAACTGCTGACAGGCAGGTAGGGCTGGGGCCTAGTCAGTTCTTCTCTGCAGTCTCCTCTGCTGGGCGTCTTCTTTCGTCCTTCTTCTTCATAGGTTGCGGGAATCTGTCTTCTTGGTTCAGGGCTTGCTCCTAAATACTGTATTTAGGGGGCGTTTTAGGGGTCTCGAGGTCAGTAGCCAATTGGCTACTGACCTTAGGGTGACTACAACCTTGGTGTGCTCACCCCACGTGGGGGAGTGGGCACAATCCCTAATCCTGATTGGAGAGTGCCTGCCATCTCCACTGAAGAGTGGGCTTCACCTCGCCTCCACCCACCTAAGGGGTGGGGTTCGCAGAGGTGGGCACACCTTCTGGGCTGTGCTAATTTTTCCCGTCTGTCTTCCCGCCGAAAAGGAGGGGAGACAGGAAGGGGGCCTGCTCCTGATAGCAGGAGAGGCTGGGGGTCGCGTTACAAAGGCAGCAAGGCCTTTGAAGCTCCCCTGCCACAGATGGCTCTTCCTGGCCTGGGGGGAGTGTGAGCACCTCAGCCCGGGAAAGGCTTTGTTTCTGGACTCAGGGAGCACAGGCTTCCACCTCAGGGGTCCAGAAACGTGTCTCATGGTGGCAGGCTGATGTGTACCAGTCGGGTACCCACTAGAGGCTGGTCGTTTTTCAGGGGGCATCTCTAAGATGCCCTCTGAGTGCATTTTTCATTAAATCCCACACTGGGTTTAATGTGCTGAGAAGTTTGATACCAAACTTCCCAGTTTTCAGTAAAGCCATTATGGTGCTGTGGAGTTCGCAATGACAAACTCCCAGCACCATATACTCTTAATGGCAGCACTGCACGTACAATGTCTAAGAACTTGGTCTAGACACTGTAGGGGTACAGGGCTCACGCACCTGTACCCTCACCATTGATATAGTACACCCAACTAGAGGGGTGGCTGACCTATGCCAGGGCAGTGGGTTATAGGCATGGCACGCAGGGATGTGTGCCATGTCGACTCTTCACTTTGTTCTGCACCAAAACACGCAGCCTGCAATGGCAGTGTGGGTGTGCGTGTAAAGGTACAGGGCCTCTAAGGGTGGCACAATAAGTGCTGCAGCCCTTAGAGGCCTTCCCTGGCCACAGTGCCCTTGGTACCCATGGTACCTTTTACAAGGACTGACATGTGGCCAGAGATGGGCCAATTGGGGGTACAAGGTAAAATTCTGGGAAAGAACACAGGCCCTGGGAACCTTATTGGCAGGGACCCAGGGCACATCAAGTCAAAATGCACCAGTAGATAGGCAAAATGTGGGGGGGTTACTGCACAGAAACCCATCGTCCTACACCACTATAATGTGGAGATCCCCGCAGGCAAACCAGTTTGAAATTCAGCCATAACTCCCATACTCAAGTAACTGCTGCAGAATAATCACATTTTTAGAAAGTATTTTCATGCAAAAGCATAGCATAGCTAGAGAACAATAATTTGAGGGTACATTCAATTTGTCTATTGGCATAAGCAGAGCACCTATCCAAATGTTCTTAACAATGATCATGATTGCCCTAAACAATATAATCAGTATGAGGATCAATACACCTAGACATTGTTAGAGCACAAGTCATCAAGGTCAAGCGATTTAGAAGTTTCGTCCTCAAAATCATCTTAAGAATAAAATTTGGGTTTAAGGCGATCTTATGAAGTCTGTAGAGGGCTGTGCTTGTGGTCGTGTTTTCCTGTTGAGAGCGAATTAAACGTTCAAGTATAGAACCTAGGTCAATTTTGGGATACCCCATCCAGTAGTTTGCTGGTTTTGGTGGTATTTTAGCTCATGCCTCTAGCTACTATTTAAAGAATATCTGAACTTTCCCTTCTTGAATAATGTCTAACATCCTGGCCCAGTGTGTTCTGCATGATTCTTTTGTTTTTTTATTTATTTAATAATGGTTTGAAATTGCTGGCCAAATCCTAGCCTCTATCTGAATTTCTATGCTTTCCTTGATGTTTTAGTGCCGATTTTAATGCAGATGCACAGCTGCTGATCTTCAAACCGATGATGAATTTGAAGTCCCCATTGTTCAGTTTCAGTATTGATTCCTCTGCTGTCCATAGTGCTCTCAACAAAATTGGGCAGTGCAATCAGTCAGGTCCTATTCTAGACCTCTGTGAATTCATCTTGGAAATCAACAACTGTGCACCTGCATTAACGCACAAGTAAAAACGCACTTCTCAATTAAATTCATAATATCGAGCATATCACAAAGGTTGAAAGCGCTATTAAAATCAGACTCTTACTGTCTCCAGGAAGTAAACAGCAGTTGATTAGAATTAGTCATAACTTGTGTTTGTTGGGATGTCAAAATTAATAGAAACAGTTCAAAAGTAACCAGATGTAACAAGCATTGGCATAGCCAATAGGTCTCGCCTTTGGGACCTTATAAGTATTTAGTTATGCAGCAGGTCCCAAAGGCGAGATCTATTGGCTATGCCACTGCTTGTTTTAAAAGACGTCTGGTGGACGGGGCAATGCAAAGAAAGGGAGAGAAGGATGTGGATGGAGGGAGAGGACAATGGAGAATGGGCAGGAAGGGCTGGGGTAAACATAGGCAAGGGAGGGTGGGAGGGCCTGGGGGCAAGCACACGGACATCAGAGGGTGGACGGGAGGGATGGGGGTAAGCACACGTACATCAGAGGATGGACGGGAGTGGTGGGGGCAAGTACATGGACAATGAAGGATAGGCTGGGGGCAAGCACACGCACAATGGAGAGTGGGTGGGAGGGGCTGGCACAAGCGAGCAGACAACAAAGAGGGGGTGGGAGGAGTGGGCGAGTGGGTGGGAGCTGGGGGTAGCAGGCAGACCATAGAGGATGGGCTGGAGTGGCTGCGTTAAGCAAACTATCAAGTACATGGACAACGCAGAGTGGGTGGGAGGGGTTGGTGAGGAAAACAGAGGGGGAAGAAATACACTAGGGAGACAGCTGAAAAACGCACAAACTCTTGCAAAGACGGTAAAGAAAAAAAGTAGTGCCTTGAAAGTGTTAGCAGTGGAAGAACACATGAAGAATTTCACAAACAGATGAGGAGGAAGGAAGCCTATGGAAAGTGACAAAGAAGAAGCAAGCATAGGACAGTGACACTAAAACCGACTAATGGTAATCAAAGGGCGGCATCCAAGTCCACTAGAAGATAACAAAGGGTCTGTCTTGTGAAATCTAAAAAAGTATGGCAATCAGGCTACTATACAATTTTACTTCTGCCTATGGGTTTAGGTTCAGATACAAAAAATTAGTGTTGCAAGTCACTTTAATTCAAGCCAGATAATCACAAGTAAAATGCTAGCGACAAAAAGCAACGCAGGCACGGAGAATATACCAGTAGTGCGATTGTTGCCACAAGTCACATGCTTCCAGCCAATAATTAAATACAATAATATGCAGTCCACTAATACACCTAGTATACATCACTCGAAGTCTGTTGCAGAGCATAGATGCTGTTCGGTAATCACGTGAACCTCACTTTTATCCCTCATCTCCCTTTATAGCGGCCTAGTAAAAGAGCCCGTGAAAGCAGTCAAAAACAGTTCAATTGCCTAAACAGGCACGTTTCATAACAATTGCAGTTATTTGCATCTGTTAGTGACCCCGGAAGTAGACAAGATTAGCTACTAACAGTACAGCAGCACCCTGAGCCCACCCGCTCTCTAAAATACGTCCTCGTGTGGAAATTGTCTGAATGTTTTAATCTGAATTGTATAATTGCCCTTTATCTCCGTGAAGTAAAGATTTACTCAGATAAACTGAACCATGTTCATACAAAAGCGAGTCCCGCTGCGAGCAGGATTTGAACCTGCGAGGGGAAACCCCGTTGGATTTCGAGTCCAACTCCTTAACCACTCGGCCATCGCAGCGCCTTGAGAACAGCGTCACTGTTGTTATATACGTGCTCGAAGACACACAGTGATATCCCGTATTGCTGTATATGTTCATTGACCTGAAGTCTGGCACATCATGATATACACTGCACATGCGACAGTAGGATCTCACGTGCACAGACACACAACGCCATAAGGCGAATAGACACAGTACGTGGTTGCCGCAGAAGCAAAAGTATACAAACACTGCACGCTGTTACCCTAATAGTCTGTATTTATGCGGTGAACGTTGTAATCAGCAGCCCACTGGGGCCAGTAACTGCCAGTTTACCTCCACATATACTGCACAGCACTGTGACTGCAACAGCCCTAGGTATACATTTAACTCTAACTGTATCCTAACAGCCTCTACTTATACACAAGCACTGGCAAAGCCAATAGGTCGCCCCTTTGGGACTTACTGGCTTTGCTGATAGCTTTTAGCCTATTGTTCAGTATCCGGGATGGTGTGCATCATGGATAAATTAGAAATATAGCCTATGATGTAGCCATCCATATCGTTTTGTAGGCGTACATCAAGCCAAGTTGGATCAGCAAATTCAAAGAAAAAAATGTGCAAAAGCGTTTTTTTAATTTTAATTTTGGAAAGTGGGTTTGAGAAGCAACACCGGACGGCATAAAAACAGGGGGTGGCATAAGCAATCGGGTCAGCAAAAGCAGCACTGATGGCTTGGGTATGGGGAAGCACCCCAGAGGCACAGGTGGGGGAAGCAAATGACACACAGAGCGAACAACGTAGAGCACAGGGATGGGGTGGGAGAAGCACATAGGGGAGAAAGCTATGGAGAGACGTGCAGGTGAGTGCATCATGGAGGGAAGTGGGGGAGAAGCACACCGGTGCAGTCAGCAACATAGAGTGAGAAGGGAGAGAAGTACACAAAGGTGAGAGCTGAAAAACACATGCATCCCAACTGGAGTGATTAACAAAAAAGAACAAGCTTGGGAGTGGTGCGTGCGCGCGCAGTCTGCTCTTTTTGGAAGCACTGCACTCGTGCTTGTGGCGCGCCCCTGCTCGCTACCGCAAGCTGGATGCCGCCACAAGCACGAGTGTGTGCTTCCAAAACGATCAGAGCGACGGCTAAAGGTCCTCCTATGCAGCGCATGCGCGCTGCGTAGGCGAGACCTAAAAATCAAGGGTGACTAGCCGAGGAAGTTCACAAAATCTATGGCAAGGCCACATGTTGGCCCACCCCAAGGAGAAGATACATAGACTAAATGAAAAAAATATATATAAATTCTGGAAGAAAATTCATCGAAATTATCAAACCTCGAAGGAAAAAAAAACCTGAAATGAGTAACAAAGGACATTACATCAGAACACTCTGAATGGCAGATGGAACCATGTAAAGTTCCAGGAAATTTAACAACAGGGTTACCTCTGCCTATCTAGTGATGTACTCGGCACCAATTAATGGCTAATGATCTCTACATTTATTAATTATTTTTGCAAACCATCTCAAGTCAGGTTTAACAGTGATTGCAAGATCCACCCACACCATCTATCTCTGGAAAGGGCTCACCATAATACTGTCTGGCAAAATTTGTCATTTGATTGGATCCAAATAGGGAAACGCTCAAATAATATTTTACTAAGAGGTGCTGGATAACTGCGTAGTACTGTGCCCGATCATGGATTATCCACCTATTTACCAGTGAGCTGATGTTCATAGGGGTCATGTGCTACATCTCTAACCTACTGTGTCTGTGAAAGTTAGAGCAGGAATTTTTTGTTGAAAAATATATTGGCAGAATATCAAATGTAGTATGAAGGTTCTCAATTTAAGTTCCTATCAGATTCCTGACTTTAGAGTTAGACTCACTTATTTTTACTAGTGTGAACCCTTGGACAATCAAAAATGTTTACTCCTGTCAAAAGCATCCCATCACCCATGTATATGCATTTACATGAACATTTGTACTTCTTAATATAAACTTGGTTTTGAAAGGGTGCTGTGGGAAGTGTTTAAGTGTCTAATTGTGAATGTCAATGAGATGCATGCCACAATGATTGGTCTGCTAACGTATGTCAATCAAGCAGCTTCCATTAACTACTGCCAAACTGGATCCCATCACACTGCTCTGCCAATATACATCTTCCATAAGTAACAGGCCTCAGAGTTCCATTCCTCTAGACATGTAACTCAATTGTCTCCATATATGGGAAACCATGGACAGCTAGGCTGCTGTAATTCAAATCAGGTTTACAGCACCTCCAAACTATGATACCAAGAAGGCCACATATTTCTACCAATAAACCTTGCCATAACATTACTCATAAAGAGGACTACAGAACAACATGTTGCTGTGTTAATGCACCTCAAATCTGACCAGCATCCTTCTTACTATTACAATCTGTGAAGTTAAGGCACTTCCCTACCAGTTCACCTTTACACCTGCCTGCCAGCCTGCCTACAATTTCTTAGCTAGGAACCAATGTATACTTGTAGCATAATAAAGCTTGACTGCAACATCTCCATACAATAGGAATTATGGGACCTACAAAATAATCTATGCAACTCAAATGTGACCGCTTTGAGTGCATAGCACTGAAAAAACTGGATCTTGTATTATACATAAAAAATTAAATCAATTTTTTTGTTTTAAAAGAAAAATCCTGTACCGATGTGTCAAGCTATATTTTTGTGGCAGTTGCTAAGCTGACCTAAATCTATACAACTGAGTTTAGCACACTTAAGCAAATGAACCAAGTACTACAGCACTATCAATGCACCTCAATATCTAAACTCACCTGAAGACTTACAAGCAGCATCCAATATCAGTCCAGAATAGATGCTGATGACAACAGTGCCACTTTACTAATGTTCTGAAATACAACTTTCAAGATATTAAAGTCACACACTTCGAGCCAACGAAGCTACAGTAATGTTCGGGGTGCTCTGGCCATTTTTGATATTGTACATTTCAATTGCAAGACTCAAATGTGATCTACAGCAATTCCCTGTTCAGTATAAAACTGTAAAAAGCCTCCCAGCATGCTCAGAGGCAAATCCTCAAAAAACAGGGAGAACACACTTTGCATACATTTTTTTTTTTTTAAAGTGGGACTGTAATTAATTCAGAACACATTCCTTACCCTATCCTCGTGCAGCAAGGCCAGAGTTTGGTTTCCTTCTTCCTGGGAACCGTCTTCGTTCTCCTCTTGGATGTAAGGACACCATATTATTCTACGGAAGTTGTTTAGTGGTGTGCTGTCAGGTCTTTTTATATTAGTCCATATCTCGTCTCTGATCAGTAAGTTAAAGTAGTTCATGTTCCACTTGTCATACAAGGTCATACTATGAGGTAGCGCAATTTATGAAATGTGCCCAATGCACATAGCACCTAACTTGGCATATTATTACTGGAGCAGGCAAGCATCTAGTACTATCAACCATGTACATTATTATTCAGTTTATTTACGTAGGAAATCTGATAACATTCCATGTTTTCAAAGGAGAGCCATGGTTCCACTGATCACCGTTACTGGCAAAACTGAGTTTTATAGGTTTTGTGCAAATGCCATGAAGTAATTTGAATTCAACTGCAAATAGTGAAATGTGGAGACAGAACTTGGCCTTTGGGAACACCCTAAACTCAATCCACATTTTTCAGGGTAGCTTTATTCTCTCTTGCATGCTTCACCCTCCAACCCCTCCAGCTTTCTCTTCGCTCCTTATAGCCCCTGTCAGATTTGTTTCTGCACTGCAGGATCTAGACATGTTTGCAGAGCCCTCACACTGCTTAATGATGGAAGGAAAAAATTGTCATGGCCAGTAATTAGAATGTCTGCATCCATGGCTCCCGCAGTGATCAATTAAAAATCTCTTTGCCATAACAGATCGGTTTATTCCTCCAATATTTTAACCTGTGATCCTTCATGGATCTGATCAGTTAATCAATTGTCAATTATTGATCAAGATATTTCTAAAATTAACCCTCTGACACCAAATATCTAAAAAAAATACTCAAAAGATATACACTAATCCACAAATGTGCCTATTCTGGGTAAGGTTCTACCTTCATGACAAATTTAGTGTAATTCAGTTATGCAGTTTTATCAAAGGAAGAAATCAAAATTTATTTGGTACCTGCATTGGAAAACACTACGGTCTTGCTACCCCCAACACATTTAACTTTGTCCCATTCAACGATGTGCACAAAACCTGATCTAACAATGCTAAGTAGAATGAGCAAATTGCATTTAACTTTCAATATGGCAATGTCATTAAAATTCCAATGTATATATTTCTATCCTCATTGGACCCTTTGCTAGTTTTTGATTTTTTATGACAAAATAGACTGATTTTCTGAACCCAAAATATGATAACAAGCTCAAAGAGGCTTTTTCACCTTCACCATTCAGATTTGGTGCAATATGATAACAGGGGATTTAAACTATGTGCAACAAACTTTTTCCTTTGTGGGCTTGCACAGATAAAGTCACTCTTGAAACCACCTCATAACTATTGCCAGCTTGCAGGACATAAAACTCTCCAAGATCAAGTTGGTAGGACTGAGTAAAACATTTAGAAAGTTACACAAAGATTCACCAAACCGCATCTCAGTTAGGAAATAATACAAATAAAAAAACATTTCCATAACCATATATTCAATCTCTCTGACTTTGTGATGTGTATTTATCTTATTAGCTTTCTTCTTCCATATTGGAAAAGAACTCCCACACCCAGACAAATCAAGTAAAGAAATATATCTACTGTGTCTGCTACACGTTTTAAATTCTCAATAGTATCATGACAGTTTCGGGGAATTGCCCCAATGCACTACTCATCACCTCACACAATGTTTCCAAATTCAATTTGGAACTGCGAAATGTGTTGCAAATTTAATGGTTGAAATATTAATAGAATTAAACCACTTTCTCAAATAATATTTAAAGTATTTACACTAAACCTAAGAATTATCCATTCTGAGCGTAGTTCTACTTTCTTGCTTAGTTTCGGGTAAATCTGTTCAATATTTGTTCAGCATTTTTCGCCATTGCAGACATCAATACTTCCTGCTGGAGTTAGATTGGATGTTTTAGGCCATCTTCCCACCCTAACAATTGGCTCCCCTAACCCTGTCTGCACTCAATTTTAAGAGAGAAACCTTATTGGATGGGCAAAATTACTAGCAAAATGAGTGCAGACTCATGAAACTAGCCATATTTATTAGCAGTCCAAAAGACTTTCCAGAAGGACAGCTGAACTGTTACAACTGACTAGCCTTTGTTTTCTCTAAACTACAGAAGTTTCTATCTACAAAAATCGTAAGAAATTTTTCCAGTATGCATTCTGGTGCTGTAAAATAGAACTGATCAAAAATGCTTTCAACTCGTTCAATTGATGTTTCCTAATGAGCTCTCAGGGCGCATAATAGGCATGTGTTAAGACTCAGTTCTGAAGTAATAAGCATAAGTAAAAGTGCTAAGCTTGAAAACTATTTCATTCAATCTTCACCAGGATAAATTATTCATGCTTGATACTGCACATGCGCCCATATGACTAGCAGAGCTCTCTGGTCAGAGAAAGCCTTTATTAAAAGTCCAACAGTCTAGGACAGTGGTCTTCAAACCTTTTAATGCTGCTCTCCCCCTGTGAATAAAGAAATCATTGGGGCCCCCCTCAAAATTTGTTACGATTATTCTATTAAACTGGCAATATTTAAATATGTCTAGACTTGTTTAAACACTGCAGAGAAGTTCTGTACCGTTTTAAAAATGCAATCAAATACTTGACTGCCAAACATACTATCCTGGTCAGGCCGGCCTCACCAACGTGTAAAAGTATATCCTGGATCACTTGAGGTCCCCACCTGGGGGGGGCCGCCCCCGCACCCCAACCCCACTCTAGCTTGAAGATCCCTGGTCTAGGATGCATTTCAAGCACCCTGAAACGGTCTACTAATGGTGTGCAGGAATTACAGTATGCAGGTGGTAGCCTAAACAAGGCTTCTCCAACTAGAGGTGCGTGACCTACTCCTTTGTGCAGCCCAGTGTACTAAATAAGATTTTGCTTGGTCGAATATAGATAGATTTTTTTATATATATATATATACTGAAAAGCGTGCATTCAAGATGAATAATGTGTGTATTCTCAGAACACATAAGCTGATGTGTGGAGAAAAATGGTTGAATTTCCAATATATATTAAACATTGATATTTGAGTGATAAAACTCAAATGGTATTGGGGGAGCACTTATTAATAATGTTAACTTACTGCTAGTGACATTGCAGCAATGGTTGTTATGTGTTACCCATGTAGAGGCATTTCACATTGACAACGCATTTTTTACATTAATGCTGGCATCCATGCCTGATGTACTGAGGTGATCCCTGCTGGTAATATTGCATAGGGTGCCCAGTAAAATAACCTTGTCTGGTGTAGTTACTATTGCATCTCTAGTAATATTAGTAGCTCAGGAGAATTTTCATTGAACATAAGTAGCTCTTGTTACAGAATTGGTCTAAACCAACTGAAACTCAACCGAGACTGAGCTCCCTGCCACATAGGCTGTACTTTACCATGGCCATCCACCTGAGAACGGTAGACAGAAAAATTAATCTTAGGTATCACAAACATACATGATCTTTTGAGTGATGAGATTTGGTCAAGTTTTCAATTACTTTGTGCAACAAAAGGTTTTGCTTTGCATGTTTACAAGCAAATGTATACATAAAAAGGATATTGTATTTTTCCATTCTCCATACTCAGGTGCCATACAAAGAGATTGCCGACTTCATCGAGGCAGGCCAGCAGGCTGGAGTTGAGGTGAGCAAAGGCCAAGTCTGTCACACTGCCCATGATGCCTTTCAGCAAGATTCGCTCAGCTGTGGTGACACTCAAGACACGAACCATGGCAGATCCATTTGCACCTGAAAACAAGAGTGTCAGTTACTGAAAATGAACAAATAAGACTTTTTAATTGTAGCACGACACCTCTACCACAGAAAGGCATTAGGAGCACTGCCATAGCATTGGCAATACAATATCTGAAATAAGCTGCTCAAATAATAACTTCAATAAATAAAATAGATTACAATATGACAAAATGGAGCATGTTATTACCACTGTTATTTGCACTTGTAACAGACTGCTTATTTAGTTCCTTAGTCGGTATTGGTGCCATTGCTGAGGCATAACTCTATGTATGTTGCCATATGGGCCCGGCCAACCCTGGGCAAGTGAAGATTGCAACCCTAATGTGTCATTCTAAAGCAGCATATCATTAAAGTCACAGATCCCCCTCCACCATTCCGCAGCAAACCACTGTATTATTAGTTAAGATGCTAATCTAGCTGGAAGAGTGAAAGGGTATGAAGTAAAAACTTGAAATGGTTTGTAAACACAGACCTGTAAAGGTAACAGTGAAATTATGACCAACCTAGACTAGGTTAACCCAATCAACCTCATCATGCTAAGTGTCTAAGTTCTCTAGAGGCAGCCTAGGATTCAGAGGAAAACGTGCTGATCAAAACCTCAAATGCCATATACCACTAGTAATGCTGATAAGACAAAGTTCAGCTGGTTTGATCACGTCCCGCCTTTTAAAAGATACCCCACTATTGGAAATAGCTTTAGTAGCAAGAGGAGCAGTGTTAGTTTCAATGTGAATCAATGAATCAAAGTCACAAACATTTCCTTCAGGCACTAAGCCAATATAGAACAAGCATTGGCATAGCCAATAGGTCTCGCCTTTGGGACCTTATAAGTGCTTAGCCATGCAACAGTTGATGTTGTTGCACCAAGGATATTGTGCTGCATAACTAAATACTTATAAGGTCCCAAAAGCGAGACTTATTGGCTATGCCAATGCTTGTTTTATTAAGACCCTGGATAGCTGAGATGCTAGTGGAGTGATGATGTAAGTGGTCAGGGCCACACTCAAATAGTACGGAATGGGACGAGGAAGGGGACGAGGAGGTAAGGCTGAAACACTGCTGCTTTAAAGTTATGCCAAAGGCAGACTGGCGAAGAAGACGGACAATCACCACTAAGCGTAAACCAGACGTGTGTTCAAACTGACTAACACGAGAGAAACAGCCAGATACTTTCCAGGGCTTGTGGAAAGGTACAGCGATGAATGCTGCGTGGAGACAGGCAGCTTGTTGTAATGGAGCTGTTGACACAGGCCGCTGTCGGAGGCAGCTCTTCATCTGAGAAACTGCCCCTTTCATCGTTCCCAATGTCCCCTGTTCCCGCCCCTGCACTTCAGCCCAGATCAAAGCAGTCCCATCTCTCAGAGATAACGCAGCCCGGACTGAGGGCGGGCGGTGTCAGTGCACATCTCAGACACAGCCAGTGAAGACCTGGAGGCCACCTCGTGCTCAGTGCGTCCGCCATTGTCTCCTGGGGGGGAGGGGCAGCCACAGCGCCTCTTCATCTATGTTCCTATTGATGTCAAACATGGGAGCTGTCATCAGAAGATACACAATGAAGGAGACACTCACCCCCACAGAGCGCTCCTGTAATCGTGTGCATAGGGAAAATGCATACAGACCACAAACCCCGCTGACAGATGCAAGTAGAGTACATTCTTTGACATTGACAAAGTGAAAAAATCAAAAATGTAACATTTCAAGTTTGTTTTTTAATACTAACGCCTCATGATAAAAACGTTTGCATTTTTCATGTATTTTTCACACCATATTCTGTTACTTCTCAATACATCGATTATTTACACATTTCCACAGTAAGTGATCCTGAAAAAATAAATTCAAACTCATTTCTCCGCTAATTAAGATGATTAGCATGTGATTATAATTGCTCTACATAAATCAATCTAAGTTAAAATAAAAATGCAGAAGATGGATTCTTAACCCCCGGCAAAAATGACGCCTCATTCAGTGGAGCCCACCTCCATATTTTCTCTGGGGTTGGGTGAGGACTGATCCTTACGGGGAAAAAAATCTTCGAACGGAAAGCCAATGGCCAGATAGAACAGAAATTAGGCGCTACAAAAGAAAAGTGCTTTGCGTTTATTCTTCATGTCACCGTTTATCAGAATATATGCAGGATATGAAGGCTCTGCAATTGTCTCAATGTCGGGATAAAGGTTTCTAGTGGAAGACAAAAAAGAGGAGCTTTGTGAGAGCTCATTAGATGTCTGGGGGCACTGGGGCATGGAGCTGGCCTTATACGGGTGCATGTTGGGAGCCCTCTACAAGTATCGGTAATATGAAACCAATGAAAACTGCAGAGAGGCAGTGATGGAGGGGCCTGTCGGGCACTCTGGAACTGCCAGAAGGGCTGGCTTGAAAGGGCCAGTGTGTGAGCTATTTGTTTGGTCCTGTGGGCCGTGACGGGACAGAACAAGCATTTGCAATGCAATAGGTTTCGCATTTACGCGAGTTTGAGCTATTGGCATTGTTAATGACAATGCCTTTTATTTATGTTTTGGTTTTTAAAACATAAATAAAAGACATTGTCATTTACAATGCTAATAGCTTAAACTCTCCCAAATGCGAGACCTATTGCATTGCAAATGCTTGTTCAAATGGTGACGAGGGTGGGACGCTGTGCAGGGGACAGTAAGACGTCTTCACCCCTGTGACTTGAGTTCTTGCCAGTTTGTGTGCTCCAGAGACAGCTCTCAGGGGACTTCACTCAGTTGGACTTAAGGAAGGCTGCTCTTTTCGTGAACTTAAGAGTCCAGCTACCTATTCACAGTGTGAGAGCTCACGAGGTGTCTCGCTAGATCACCTAGGCATATGTTTGGCCATCCGCTCAGTAATTCTTTACAGGCAGCTTCAAATATTGACTTGGGAACAGCTTGGGTGGCAGCGCAAGCAGCTTTCAAACACCCGTTCTATAACTTTAATCTGGCAGAGTGATATTGACGTTTGGCCAGTTTTTGGAGCAGCACGACCATCTGTTTTGCATCTCGTGGCCTGAGGGTGTTTGAGATTATTAGACTTTGCAAACCTTGTATCAGCGACTCCAACAGGCATTTATATTGCTAGAAAGTTATAAGCTGTTGGACAGTGTGAATCTGTGGAGGTTAGTTTTTATCCTGCGATAAAAACGGAGCTGAACTGTATGGTGCCGCAGTGAAACCGCAGAAGCGCGCCATTGTGAAATTGTGCATAGCAAACACAGCTGGAAAAAAACGTACCTCAGTGAAAACTCTTTGAGGTAAGCGACATGTATTTTCAATTTTGAAGCGGGAAGTGGGGCGCTGAGGAGATTCAGGAGTTGGAATACTCTCAACCCAAAGCGGAGGCGAACGTAGAGTATCCCAACCGAAGCGTCCTTCGTAGCAGATTTTTGAGCTCCGGCTCGGAGATCACGCGATGCTGCAGAAGTTATTGAGGCGCGGTTGGGCCCAAGTAAATTCACTGGCATTTGGAAAGAAAATAAGTCCAAATAAACTTACCTAGTTTATGTATACAGTGAACGTCAGCAGCAGACTCGGAAGAAAAGCGGAGGCTCCTGTATTTCGACAGTGTTGCTCTTCATGAAATCATCATCAGCAAACTCAGAGGAAAAGGGGCGGCTCCCACCTATAACTACAACAAGCGCGGCCGCGAATGCAGCTGCAGCGTCCCGCGATGGTGCGCGCGCTTGGGAGAGCAGTCTTCACTTTTGAAGCACTGCACTCGTGCTTGTGGCGCGCCGCTGCTCGCTCCCGCAAGGTGGATGCCGCCACAAGCACGAGTGCAGTGCTTCAAAAGTGAAGACCGATGGCTAAAGGCCCTCCTAGAGTAGCGCATGCGCGCTGCCTAGGCGAGACCTAAAAACAAGGTTTTTTTTTTGTAGGCAGTCAAAGGTTAAACAGCCCAGTGGGAGAGAGGGCAGAGACAGCCTTTCAGATGCAAATGAGCATCTCCTGCTAATGGGCGATCATTAATACTCCTTGGAAAACTTGCATTCCAAAAGACCTTATTTACCAGAACAGTGGGAGCATCAGAAGGTTAGTTAGGTGTGTCTAGAGTCACAGAGAAAGGAAAATGAATGCCCCGTCACCCCTCCTCTTGGGGCCATCCCAATTGGTTTATGTGATTTAGGTTTCGCATTTACAGTACCACGGTGACGCTCCTTGCACTGAACAAGTGCACAAGGCTGCAGGTGCTGCCCCGCGAGGGCCTCCAGTGCAGCACACTTCTAAGGGCTAGCAGAGGAACATGGATAATATTCTAAACCAGACACTCATCTAACATGAATGGTTCCTCTGAGCTATCATTGTATGTCACTGTGAGACAGTTAGACTGCATGGTCAGAGCGAAGCACAGCAAGCTGCCTGGTAGAAGAAGAAAGACAAGCTTTGGGGTTGAGGGGGTTCATAGTCCCAGTTCAAAGACTAGGTGCATGACCACCCTCTGGGAGTGGGGGGGGACTCTTCTACTGTGGGTTAGTCCCTACAGAGTCCCAATCAATAGACTACAAGGAAGAAGCTGTTAACATTGTAGAGTAACACAACACGAACTGAGCAGTAATGTGAATGGGAATAACCTTAGGTTTAAATCAGCAGTGGCTCAAAGGTCTCTCTGCAAAGAGACAAACTCAAATGAAACACAGGACGCAGAGCAGCACAGGTAACGGTAGGGTACCTCTGTGCCGGCGGATAATGCCCCTTCGGGTTTGGCAGTGATACAAAGGAATTTGATACAGAAAGCAAATATAAGAAAGAACCCAAATGGAACTACAAGCCAATTTCCCAGGAGCCTTTTTGATAGGGCCCTGGCGGGAAAACTACTGTGTGCCTTCTTACTTTTGGGCAGGTCGCAGTCTGAACATCAGCCACCGGATGGTCTGGTTTCGCCCGCCCTGTGGCGGTGCTCAAGTTTCTTGGGCTATGGGGGTCAGTTGCTGGGGTAACCCCTAAAATATTTGAAGACCAGATGATGTATTTTCGTGGTGACTGTTGACCAATCAGGCAGTTGGCTTAGGTGATATCATTGTAGGCGGCCACTGGGTCGTCTGTTAAACCAATGCCTTGTGTAGAAAACCTGCAACATAATTTCCTTCCAACAGAAACTTGGTGTGTGGCCTTATTGCACAAGTTACTACTTGTGTAACGATATATCTGTAAGAGACATTAGTTAGTGATAGATTCCTTACCTTAGAATATCCCCAGGCATCAGACTGGATCCGGAAAGTTTTTCGTCAGCAGTACCCCTGCGCGTCGGTAGGTGGCGTCGTGCGGCTCCGCGTTCGTCGCTGGCGTCGTAAGCGCCGAGATGACATCACGGAGACTACTTAGGCGCCACCCATGCGCGCTGACGTCAGTTCTGTACACGACTTTCCGCGCCAGGAACGCAGAGCCATGCAAGAAACTGACCACTGGTGCCATGAAACTAGGGCCCTGAAAGGGATGACCTTAACCCTAGAATCAGTTCGCAGAAAGGGGAGGATGGGTGGGGCGGTAAGGAATCTGTCACTAACTACTGTCTCTTACAGATATATTGTTACACAAGTAGTAACTTGTGCATCTGAAAGAGACACGTTAGTGATAGATTCCTTACCTTAGAATAGATACCCCAGCAATACCAACCCCGGTGGTGGGTCTGCGAATAGATTACACCAGAAAGTCACGGAGAACAGAACGGCCAAAGAAGCCGTCTCTCCGGACTTGACTGTCAAGGCAGTAATGCTTGGTAAATGTGTGCAGCGAGGCCCACGTGGCTGCCTGACAAATATCCTGCAAGGGAATGCCGCGTCCCAAAGCAGTAGTGGCTGCTGTCGCCCTGGTAGAATGGGCACGCAGCCCTACAGGAGGCTCCTTTTTAGCCAACGAGTAACACGCTTTGATGCACAGATCGACCCACCGAGAGATGGTGCGTTTGTGCACGGCCCGACCTTTTTTGGCGCCCACGTAGCCAACAAAGAGCTGGTCATCCACCCGGAACTGTTGTGTGCGCTTCAGATAGAACGAGAGCGCACGTTTTGGGTCCAGACGATGGAGCCTCTCTTCCTCTTTTGAAGGATGCGGAGGCGGAAAGAAGGTGGGCAAAGTGATGGTCTGCCCGATGTGGAAGGGCGCGACAACCTTCGGCAAGAAAGAAGGACGGGTCCTTAACACCACCTTGTTCGGATGAACCGAAAGGAAAGGAGGTTTAGAAGAAAGAGCCTGGAGCTCACTCACTCTTCTGGCAGAGGTGATAGCTACCAGGAAAGCCGTCTTTAGAGTAAGAAGACGTAAAGGACAGTTATGAAGGGGCTCAAAAGGAGCGCACATCAGATAGGTCAAGACGAGATTTAAGTCCCATTGAGGCATTATGAAAGGCACGGGAGGAAACGTGTGTGTAATGCCTTTTAGGAAATGGTTAACAACAGGGGACTTAAAGAGAGAAGGCTGATCTGGAAGCAGGAGAAAGGCGGAGATGGCCGAAAGATAACCTTTAATAGTGCCCAGAGCAGAGCCCTGCTGGGCCAAGGATAGTAGGAACAGAAGGACCTCAGAAAGAGGGGCAGAGAGGGGATCCACAGACTTTGCTGTGCACCATGCCACAAACTTGTTCCACCTGCAGGCGTATACCGTCTTAGCGGAGGGACGCCTGGCTGCCAGAATGACATCACAGACTTCGGGAGGAAGATGGAAAGCTGTCAACTGTCGCCGCTCAATCTCCACGCATGGAGGTGAAGGCTGGACAGGTTCGGGTGGAGGACCGTCCCCTGCTGCTGCGACAGAAGATCCTTCCGAAGAGGCAGTCGGATCGGGGGATCGATCGCCATGTTGAGTAGCTCGGGATACCAGTATCTTCGTGCCCAATCCGGAGCCACAAGGATGACTTGGGCCCGGTCGCGCCGAATCTTCTTCAGCACTCTGGGCAGAAGTGGTATAGGTGGAAAGGCGTACAACAGACCCCAGCTCCACT
Organism: Calotriton arnoldi; assembly: GCA_963921515.1. Lineage (NCBI taxonomy): Eukaryota > Metazoa > Chordata > Amphibia > Caudata > Salamandridae > Calotriton > Calotriton arnoldi. Next base: position 513,603 of record CAWUFW010003619.1, read on the forward strand.
CGCGACGAAAAGCGTCGCCGAGCGAGTGCCGCCTTGGAAATTCCAACGCGCAGAACTGATGACATTGCGCGTTCTCTTCGGTGGCGAATAGATCTAACCAAGGCTCTCCCCACTGCAGAAAGAGACCTTGCGCCACGTCCGAGTTCAGACGCCATTCGTGATCCATCAAGCACCGGCGGCTGAGTTTGTCCGCCCTGGCGTTCAGAGAACCTGCCAGGGGTTGAACCACCAAGGTAATGCCTTGATGTTCCAGCCATGTCCAGAGGCGCAGAGCCTCCTGACATAGGGTCCACGACCCCACCCCGCCCTGTTTGTTGCAATACCACATGGCGGTGGTGTTGTCCGTGAACACCTGCACTACACTGCCCCGGACAGAGGGAAGGAATGTTTTCAGTGCAAGTCGGATCGCCCGAAGCCCCAAAAGATTGATATGGAGCCGGGACTCCGCCGGAGACCAGAGGCCTCTGATCTCCGCCTCTCCCAAGTGGCCACCCCAGCCCTGGAGGGACGCATCCGTCACCACTGTGTGCTCCGGTTGGGGGAGGTAGAGGGATCTGCCATTGACCCAATCACGATTCGTGAGCCACCACCGCAATTGTCGTGCAGCGCCCTCCGAGATCTGGACATGATCGGACAGGTTGCCCTGATGCTGCGCCCACTGGAACTTCAGGTCCCACTGCAGAGCCCGCATATGCCACCTGGCATGTTGCACTAGCAGAATGCAGGAGGCCATCAGGCCCAGGAGCCGGAGGGTCGTCCTGACCGAAACCCAGGATAGAGGCTGAAAGATTGGAATCATAGCCTGAATATCCCGGACTCGCTGCTCGGGAGGATAAAGCCGAAACCGCGTCGAATCCAGAACCGCTCCGATGAAGGGGAGCTTCTGAGATGGACTCAGGTGCGACTTCGGCACGTTGATGGAGAACCCCAGCGAATGCAGGAGGTCGGCCGTAGTCTGGAGGTGGGAGACGACTGCCTGGGGCGAGCCCGCCTTCAACAGCCAGTCGTCGAGATAGGGGAAGACTGAAACCCCTGATCTGCGCAGATGAGCTGCGACCACCGCCATCACTTTCGTGAACACCCGAGGGGCGCTTGTAAGGCCAAAGGGGAGCACGGTAAACTGAAAATACTCCTGGCCTACCGTGAACCGCAGGTAACGCCGGTGGGCCGGCAGGACGGGAATGTGAAAATATGCGTCCTGCAAGTCCAACGCTACCATCCAGTCTCCAGGGTCGAGGGCAGCCAAGACCTGAGCCAGAGTCAACATCTTGAACTTCTCCTTCCGGAGGAAGCGATTGACGTTCCGGAGGTCCAAGATGTGGCGCAAGCCCCCTTTGTCATTCTTGGGGACCAGAAAGTAGTGGGAATAACAACCATGTCCTACTTCTGGCCCAGGAACGCGTTCGATGGCCCCCTTGGCCAAGAGGTCTGTGACTTCCTGTTGGAGAAGCGCTAAGTGATCCCCCGAAATGCGGTGGAACTGAGGTGGCATGGACGGGCGGAAGACTCGAAGGGGAGGGAGTAGCCCCTTCGGACGATTTGCAGCACCTAGCTGTCCGAAGTGACAGAGCGCCAGTGGGGGAGGTGATGTTGAATCCTGCCACCCACCGGCGTGGGGTGCACCCCAAAGCGCGGACTAGGAAGGCTTTGAGGCGGATGCTGCGGGAGCGGAGGTGGGCTGACCCGCACGCTGGCCCCCTGTGCTGCCACGGCGGCCACCACGGCCGCGCTGAGGCTGGTTCTGCGCAGGCCTTTGGTTGAACGGACGTGTAGGGGCGCCCCTTCCGCGGCCACGAAAGGAACGAAAGGTAGACGTGGCCGGGCGGGTGGAGAGACCCAAGGACTTGGCCGTAGCTCGAGAGTCCTTAAAACGCTCCAGCGCACTGTCTGCCTTATCGCCAAATAGGCGAGTACCATCAAAAGGCATGTCCATGAGGGAACTCTGGACATCCCCTGAAAACCCAGTGGACCGCAGCCAGGCATGTCGCCGCAAGGCCACCGTTGTGGAGATGGCTCTTCCCAAAGAGTCCGCGGTGTCCAACCCACACCGAATGGCGAACTTCGCGGCATCCTTCCCCTCTGCAACAGCTTGGGAAAGCACAGCTCGAACCTCTTCCGGGCCCTGGGGCAGAGTTTGCGCCACCGTGTCCCACACAGCGTGAGAATAGTGGCCCAAGAGGCATGCGGTATTGACCGACCCCAGCCCCAGGCTGGCAGAGGAAAACAACCGTTTGCCAAGCTGCTCCAGCTTTTTGGATTCCTTATCCGGCGGAGCGGTAGGGAATGCTGTTTGGGAAGTGGAAGCCTGAATGACCAGGCTCTCCGGTGTCGGATGAGTAGTCAAAAAGGCAGGGTCACCCGGTGCCGGGCGGTGACGCCTGGCCACGTTTTTATCCACAGGAACCCCTGTGGCTGGCCTAGACCAGGTACCCATCAAAACATCCGTTAAGGCCTCATTAAACGGAAGCAGAGGTTCTATAGAACTTGCCGCCGGCTGAAGCACTTCAGTAAGGAGGTTAATCTGGAGGGTAACAGTAGGCAATTCAAGGCCAAGAGCCTCAGCTGCTCTATGGAGCACCACAGTGTATGTTGCGCCTTCCTCCATGACAGTGGGAGGAGAGACAAACCCAGGCTCAGAGGAGAGGTCAAGGCCACTTGCATCCTCCGAGTCTTCTGCCCACTCCTGTTCGGAGTCACACTGCCGTGCAAGAGGGTCCTCCGACCCCTCCCAGTCCTCCCCTTCCACAACAGCCCGAGGCACAGGCTGCAGCGGCGAGGGAGGAACAGGGGAAAACAAATGCTCCACTGGCGCCGAGAACGGCGCTGGTCGACGCCGCTCCGGCTCCAAGGCCCAATCGAGGTCCCAAGCTGGAAACGGCAAGGGCGGAGGTGGGACGAACGGCACCCAGGGCGGCGCCGGGAAGGGAGCCGCAGGGGGCGCCGGAGCCGCTGGCGGAGGACCCTGTGGCGCCGGGGCCTGAGCCGCCGGCGGAGGACCCTGCGGTGCCGGAGCCACCGGAGGACCTCGCGGCGCCGGAGCCGCCGGCGGCAACCAAGGGCCCCCAAGAGGGACCGCGGGGCCCGAAGGCGCACCGGCGGGAGCCCTAGGCCTGAAAAGGCGGTCCATGGCAGCAAGAAACTCTTGCACCTGGGCTGGAGTCGCCGACGGACCCGGGTAGGCTCGGGACTGACGGGCTCCAATGGAGCCACGGGGGAAAGACCCCGGGCCCCCTCGCCCGCGTCCGAAGACCGACGGGGGGAGGTCGGAGAGCGTACGCGCTTCTTCGACTTCTTTTTGTGACGTCGCTTACCCGAATCCGAGGGTGAAGACTTGGACCCCGAGGAGCGATGATGACGACTCCGCGGCCGGTCCCTCGAGCGACCCCTGGACCTGGAACGGCGCGGAGACAACTGTCGGGCCTCTAGCAGCTTTCGGGACCGCTCCCGCAAACCCTTCGGAGCCATGGCCAGACAGTCGGAACATGACCGGGAGTCATGGTCACACTCCAGACAGTAGAGACAGACGCCATGGGGGTCGGCCACCGACATCGTACGGCGGCAGGCCCCGCAGGATTTAAACCCAGGCATCCCTACGTGGCACCAGGAGTCAGAATTAGAAAAGTAGAGACAAAAGTCCCAAAAACAACTAGTCAAAAAGTGACTAAGGTACGTGCTCTAACCGGATCTGCGCTTGCTGGCGCGGGAAAAGAAAGAACTGACGTCAGCGCGCATGGGTGGCGCCTAAGTAGTCTCCGTGACGTCATCTCGGCGCTTACGACGCCAGCGACGAACGCGGAGCCGTACGACGCCACCTACCAACGCGCAGGGGTACTGCTGACGAAAAACTTTCCGGATCCAGTCTGACGCCTGGGGATATTCTAAGGTAAGGAATCTATCACTAACGTGTCTCTTTCAGATGTTGCATTATTTTTCAATCAATAAATACGTGTTTTAGCTGTTTGACTTGTCCATGGGATGTCAACGTTATGCAGAGATCTACGTGAGGAACTAGGTCAGATACCACAGTTCTACAGCAGTTCTCAACTGTTGGCGACAATGAAGATCACAGAACCGTGTTGCCGGATGTGAATTTTAAATTGTAGTTTCTGAGTCCCGGACCAGCTTTTAAAGTGTGTGAGAGGTCACGCCTTTTATCTAAAAATGAAGTTTGACTGACAACTATCTTGCGGACTGAGACATGATAGCATGCATCCGAGGAACGACTGCTGAGGCGGATAGGAGAGGGCACTATAAAAATACGAGAAATTGGCTACAATCCGGTGGGACACTTGTTCCCTGAACTGCGGCTGCGTTAAACCAGGTTCTTGCAGAGGGAGCAGCAAAGCAATAAGCGCATGTGGTCATCGTGTGTTCCAGCTGGCCACGTCCCAGCAGCTCTGCTCAGGCACAGTTATGTTATTACAAATTTAAGCCATTTAATGCGCAAGGCTAATTTCAACTCAGCTGGACTTCCGAAATGTGACCTGAGCTTGGGGTCAAACCCAGAACTCGGTGCGGTGCGGCTCATCCACCCTTATTGTGGACTGAAGATACAGTAAGATCAGCACTTATAATTGTAAAAGAATATGTGCTGGAGACCAAAATTGTGCCCCGGAGCCCATGGGCAGCTGTGTAGTCTTGATTCGGCCTCGTGCCTCCTTAATTCTTTGTGGTTCGTTCCTCCCTGTATGTTTTTCTCTCTTGCTCTAGGGGTCAAAATCTGATGAGGAAAAACAAGTGTTGGTACTCAAAGGTGAGTGCTGGTGCGCCCCAACGGCAATCAGGGCTCAAACTAAGCACTGAATAAGAGGTGAAAGCATAAGCAACAAATTCGTTTGAAAAACATATCATTTTGTTATTGAGGAGCGCAGCAACACCTTGCACTGACACTGAGTAGGCCATAACATGAGCTGCTCCAAAGTTCTTGTTGGACGTTATGCAGCTTACTTTCTAGTGCTGTTGTAAAGCTAACTGGGTAGGCACTGGTCGAGAGGGTGTAGATGTGAACCCCAAAAAGGAATTAAAATAGTTCAATTGCCACAGGTTCAGATGATTAGTTATCATTGGTGCAGCAGGTGCAGTTGCCCCAGGGCCCGGGCCGTGAAAGGCCAGTTGTGGTTGTTTTTCCATTACAATCCTTACATCAAAGACCATTGCACCCTTGCTACGGCAATGCACTGATTGAATCTGAAATGTTTCGTACAGAAGTGAGTGGTAACTTGGGGGACTGGGCGGGACAAAGAATGAATGGTACAGTAGGCTTTACTGCTGGCAAATCTGTTTTCCCACATCTATTCGTATGGCGTTTTAACTTTTTGATGACGGATGTGTAAAAAGCTGATGATTTTGCAGCGTGATTATGCATTTCTGCTGCAAACTGACTTCAACTGGATAAATCTTCAGAAAATGATCTATTACACACTTGAGGGTTTGTATAGTATTTAAAGAGCTCCTTCGGTTAACGTCTTTATTAATAGCGCCCTCTTGTGGTTTCAACTCGTTGACAACCATGGATACAAACAGTTTTCTTCCATATATCAAGTAGGAAACGAGCGCAGCTGTTCGTGAGATTCTCCAATAAAGACTGTGTCTGGCAGTCCCTTGGAATACAGGTGTAGTGATGTGTGCTCAGCGGGATGGACGTGCTACGAAGTGCGCGCAGATCACCACAACATTAACTAGGTCTGCCGCTGGGTGTTTGGCAACCCCCGTGATCACAGTTTATTGAAACGGGGCATATTTTATGACATCTGCCCACCTGTGCTGCAATGTGCTCATCATGGAAACGTAAACTCGCACAGCGCCTACCATGACAACAGCAGCGCTTAGCACAAGTTTCAGAATAAAACGTTGCGGCGCATTTATCACCACACAGCCATAAACTGGGATTTAGCAGGCAAAACAGTCCTACAATGTACCAAGATGCATACCACACATACAATAGCCGCACTGAACAAGCAACACAAAGATGACTTTCCACTGTCAAAGTCGTCTTGTGGGTTATCTAGCTGCGAACCTAGAAATGCCTAAACTCTAATTCAAATGAGAGTTAGTGTGACCTTGGGCAAATCAAGTCATCCGACTGACCCCAGCAGTATGTGCTCACTCGGGGTATAGCAACTCGACAGTTCTTGTGAACACTGAAAACTCGTCACAGTACAGTGAGTGGCATGTTCCCACTGCTGCACTGTGTCCTGAGCTCCGAGAGGCCAGAGCTACTAACACGTCACAATAATGGTAGTGAACAGCCAGCACTGTGTGCAGAGGGGCCACGTGGTTCCCATTTCACTTGTCATCAGAATTTAGATCAACAACAAAGGAGAGCGCGCGGGCGGGATTCCGCCTTCGTGTCTAATTGTTTCAGATGCACGTGTGCACGTCAGATCAGACAGTTTCAATAGCAGGGGCACGTGAACACTGTCACCACGTGCTTGTAGTCCCCAGAGTTCACCTTCGCCCAGTGGGGTGCGTGCGTTTAACACAGAGGTGCAATGCGTTTACGTCCATTCAACTTGACTTACGAAGACTCACGAAGATGAATCTGGGTGGGCATTAATGATAACCGAGTGAGCCTGCCTGCTCACGAAGATGAGGTTGTGAGAGAGAGGGGGAGCAGGAGGTGAGCCCGCGAGTGGTGTGCGCGCGCTTGGGAGAGCAGTCTTCACTTTTCAAGCACTGCACTCGTGCTTGTGGCACGCCGCTGCTCGCTCCCGCAAGGTGGATGCCGCCACAAGCACGAGTGCAGTGCTTGAAAATTGAAGACCGATGGCTAAAGGCCCTCCTAGAGCAGCGCATGCGCGCTGCCTAGGCGAGACCTAAAAATTACCTAGCAAGTCCTCACCTTTATTTACTTCTGCTTCGTCAATTACTTTCAGTAATGGAGTTAAAAGGTATGCCGCAACAGTGCTTACAACAGGGTTACAGTCATGACTTGCTTGTACAGGAGTCAGCAGTCAGTATAAAACAGGCTGAGCCTCATTACATGTCAAAGAAGGCCAAAAGCTCAAACATTTACATGATCGCTCCTCGCCTTTACTCAACAATGGCAATAGTGCTTGAGCACATTCACACTAAACAGTGCATATGAGGAATAGGATAATATGAACATGAGTGCAGACATTTTTTTTAAATCCACCTGACTTTGTACAACGTTGTTTGAGAAATTTTCCATGTACGTGCTGACATTGTGCATTCTTTTCTTTTCATGCCCTTGGAAAAGTACTGAATGGTTACTTGAATAATTACACCTTGTTATTCATTTGTGCTTCTCTGAAATGTAAAGCCACATTTCTTTTCCATTCAATTTGCAATTAGTCAAGGTCTGGGATTCTTTCTTACATTACTTACCTTGAAAATGTAGTGTGGTTAGCTATCCTTTTTGTATGTATAACTGGAAGGAAATTTCCAATGGATTAGGGGAGGGGAGAGGAGTCTGTACGCAGACTTGTTTGAAATATAGTATAAATATCAAAGGAGAATTCTTTCAGTTGTTCATTACCTTCACGGAACAGGTTTTTTCCTTGTTGGTTTTGCACTCGCTTAGCGTGAATAAACTGCTCTGTTTTACCTCAGACTACCTGTACTCCTTTGGATTTAAGTGGACAAGAGTGGAATTTTCCAGAGCGCAGAGGTGTGCTTTCCACAAATGGCGCCCCAACGTGGGACCTCTACGTGCGAAATACAACAGCATTTGTGTCTGTGGCTGAGGTGACACGACCCAAGGCTAACTGATTGCGGGGGCCCCTGCTAATGAGATTAGTTTCTCGCAGCTGCCATCTGAAGTCCCGAACTGCTGTCCCTTGGCAACAGGATCTCCCCGGCAGAGGTCCCAAACTGGCCAAGCGAAAAGTGGATGAATTGCAGAGTACAGAGAGTCGGACGTCTTCAGCAAATACCTGGTGAGATTGTTCTGAGTTATTTTGTAACAGGCGTTTTGAATTATTGATTAGTTTTTGGTATTGAGAATTTTATTGCATTATATTGGTTGGGTTTCAGGTTGGACCTGATAAATAGGCCTGTATTGATTGTATTGGTAAGTTTTCTCATTTAGATGAGCTTTGACTTTAAGGCACAATGAGCAAACTAATGAAATATATTTCATGGTGTCGTTGTTGCTGTTTCATGAGTTCACGCCTGGATGAGTCCCAACCAGTCCCAGTCGACGGTAGCCCTGCATGGAAGATGATGACAAAATATGGGAGAGGTGTGAACTTGTGGAACAGACTGTGGCATCGATATACTAAGAGAAATGAGGATTTAAGATGGCCGCTGGACGGTTCATTTGATCTAGATAAAATTCAATATTTGCAGCAATGTTTGTTCGAGAAAAAGGTCAGACAAGCGATGTGGGACAGTTTTATTAAATGGGAAAAACATGCTACAATGTTAGTAATTAGAGAACAAAAAGAGAAGGAACGAGAACAGAAAAAGAGAGTGTTACAGAAAGCCAAAGCATGTGATCAATTGAAACAAACTGAAAGTATTGAATGTATGGACAGAGAGTTTAGAATGACCACTAACAAGACATATGTGACACAAGAGAAACAGCATGTGGACAAGGATGAGGTATTAGAAAGACTATTGGAGAAACCCCCACCATATGTCCCACAGGTTCCCATACCTGCCGCACAGGCACAAAATATACCATTACAGATGGGTCAGCAGGGAAATGCACCTCTAGTACCCATTCCAAATGTACCAATTATTCCTGCCCCATTACCAGGTCAGCAACTACTTGTCCCACCCAGACCAATACTCAATTCGTCTGCTGTTCAACAGCAGTCACAAGCAGGACAAGCGATACCTGCACCAAATGTATTGACTACCCCTCAGGTACATTTTTTTCCAAGGCTAGTGACTGGACAAACTCCCTCTGCATCCCAATCTGCTGAAAACACGCCTGCAGGTACCCCACCTTTGATTCACAAGCATAGTGGTAATTTGAGAGATAGGAGTGGGAATTGAAGGAACAGACCTAATACCCGATATGGAACACAGAGAGCGGATCCAGAAGAGTTAAAACAGAGAGCCCATAGATGGATGGATGACATAAATAATGCCACCATGAATACTGTTATGCCAACTGTAAATAAGTTTGATGTTTTTGAGAAAAACTTACTCATTTAAAATATATGACTGAAAAGATAGAGGACTGGTGGACATGGTGTAATAAAAATACCCCACAAGAGGTGTTACAATTGTGGCATGATGCGCAAGGTCACATGATCCCTTCCCCAGATGTCCCACGGGCTGTTGAAAATTCTTTGCATTGGGGTGTTAAGGTTAGAAGAAAATATCAAAAAATGAATGGGGAATATCCCATGAGGGAAATACACCCCCTTCCTGCACCCCCTGCTGCTGCTGGCATTCCTGTTCGGAATCCCATTTCCCAATTTGTTCATACTCTGTGGGGTAGGTATGAATTAATGGCAATAAAGAAAACCCAAAGGGGTTTTATGAAGTCCTAGAGTCAGCCACTAAATTATGTGTAATGAAATTCAAGGACTTGGATCTATTTTTTGATGCCTTACTCCCCAGAGAAATATGGAATGGAATATGTAGACATGATGATGTAGCGCACTTTGGGCATGCTTGGGTACATTTTGAAAATCTTGACACGCAGAGAAGACCAGGAGAGAGACCAGATCAACTTATACTTGATTTACCTGATCTTATTATTGCTAAATTGCTACGAATAACAACAAGGGAAGATGTAAATTGGGATAAAATAACAGCTTGTAAACAAAAACTTTCAGAAGAGGTCTCAGACTATTTCACTAGGATGGAGGAAATATTCAGGGCTCATAGTGTTGAGGATTTGGCAACTGTCCCGGGGAAAAGAATGTTTGCTGACAAATTTGTGAATAATTTGATGAAAGAATTAGGAGAGTTGATTAAAGTATCAGAGAGCACCTGGCCAACTAAAGAACCTGCAGATCTTTTGGTAATGGCTACATATTATGAGAATAACCAGAAAATAAATAAAGAAAAGAATGATAAGAAAATGAAAGAATTAAAAACAAAGGTTTTGCTACAGCAAGCATTCCCAGACAGGGGGAAGAGAAAGGAATATAGGAAATGTGAGGGGAGGTGGACGTGGAAGAGGGGCTGGCAGAGCCTCGTCAGCTCCTGCGCAGCAACACAGAGCAGGATTAGGCCAAAATCAGTGTGCCTATTGCTTTCAGGAAGGTCATTGGAAGGATGAATGCCCTAGCCTACAGGGCCAAGCAACTGTGGCAAGAGGAAGAGGTAGTTCGGTGCCAAGGGGTACAGGGAGAGGTGGCAAAAATAGGCAGGATTTCACCCAGCGTCAGAATGACAATAGACGTCAGAATTATTTTGATGGCCAACAAGTTTACAGAAGTTTCTATATTGAAGATTTTACTGACATTGATTACAATACCTTTGAGTATTCACAATAGGACAGCAATGGAAAGGGTGGAAATAGGGTCATGATTCCAGTTAATGAAGCAGGTCCATATGTCACCATGGATATAGAAGGGGAAGTACGCGACTTCCTTGTTGATACTGGTCCCACTCACACCTATGTGGCTCATGACCAATTTCCAGGGGCTCCCCTCTCTGGCAGAATGAATACATCAGTGGGATTCTCAGGTATCCCCATCCAGAGCCCCTATCTCCAAACCCCTAGATACTACTAAAGGTCCCTTCGCCACCCCTGCCCCATTTGTGCTTACTAAAAATTGTGCTGAGAACTTATTAGGTCTGGACATATTGAAAAGACTGAATGCTAACATTTATTGTTCTCCTGATGGTGTCTTTCTATCAATAGCTTCTGATAATTTTAGCAAATGTTTTACAATGACAGATGTTACTCACCTACCACCTGAATTTCAGGCAATTGATAAAATGGTCTGGGCATCAGGAGATAATGATGTTGGTAAAATGGAAATTGATCCCATAGTAATCACTGTTATACAAGGTGTTCCCTTACCCTGCATTCCTCAATACAAAATATCCCAGGAGGGAGAGGAAGGTCTCAAAGAGGTTATCTCTGATTTAATACATAAGGGATAATAAAAGAAACAGAAGGCAGCCCATGTAATAGTCCTATACCTCCTGTTCTTAAAAAAACACAGAGGGAATCCCTGATAAATATAGATTAGTGATTGATCTTCAAGCTATTAATAAAGTTGTAGTACCCCAATATCCTGTTGTTCCTGACATGAATTCCATTTTAACATGATTCCGTCTTCAGCCAAATATTTTACTGTGCTTGATTTTAAAAAATGCATTTTTAGTGTGCCCATTGCTAAAGGAAGTCAATACCTTTATTCATTTTTTTCCAAGGGCGTTCCCCTTCAATTTACGCGAGCTCCTCAAGGGTATACAGAAAGCCCTAGTATATATAGTCAAGCTTTGAAGAAACAATTTGACCTTTTTACCCCCTCAAAAGGCTCTGTATTACTCCAATACATTGATGATCTATTAATTGCCTCAGATACAGAGGAAGGTTGTAAGGAGACAACAGTTAATTTGTTACATCATTTAGCACTCCTAGGACATAAAGTGTCCTTATCTAAAATGCAATATTGTCAACAGGAGGTTGCCTATTTAGGTCACCTCCTGTCAAAGGAGGGGGGTAGAAGATTGCAACCACAAAGAATTCATTTGGTACAGAAAATGAAACGTCCCCAGACCCAATCCGATGTTCACGCCTTTATAGGCTGACTTCCTTTTGCAGGCAGTGGATATCTAACTTCTCTTTAATTGTAAAACCTTTGCTTGCTCTAACATCTAAGAATATTAGTAACCAACTCCCTTGGACCGATGAGTGTGAGCATGCTTTTCAACAACTAAAGAATGCTTTGTGCAATGCACCTGCTTTGGGTAACCGTGATTATTCTAAGGAATTTTGTTTGTTTGTCCATGAGAAAGATGGTTGTGCTCTATCTGTTTTAACACAATCCCATGGGGGGAGGAATAAACCTTGTGCTTATTTTTCCTCCACATTGGATCCAGTAGCTAAGGCTTTGCCAAATTTGTTTGCACTCAGTAGCAGCTGCTGCAGTCAGACAATCTGAAATATATGTTCTAGGTCACAATTTGACAGTTATGGTACCGCACGCTGTGGATGTGCTACTAAACAAAACTCAGACCCAGCACCTGACCAGTGCACGCTTAACAGGGTAGGAGTTAACACTTTTTGCTCCAATTATCATTCTGAAACGTTGCAATGTTTTGAACCCAGCCACAGTGCTACCCTTCGCCAGTGATTCAGGGGAAGAACACCACGATTGTGTGTTCACCACTGAAGAAGAGACCAAGGGACGGGTAGACCTAACAGATACTCCCATATCTGACCCACAGGGAGAGTCGTTTGTGTATGGTTCATGTTTCAAATTACCGGATGGTACAAACACTGCTGCATATGCCATCGCCACTTTGAAAACAGTGGTAGTCATGTAAAATACTGCAAATGTTAGCACAAGCAGCAGAAGCAATTGCCCTTACACAGGCATGTGAACTGAGTAAAGATCTGATTGTAAATATTTATACTGACAGCCAGTACGCCTTTGGTGTTGCCCACTCATTTGGGCGATTATGGAAAGAAAGAGGCTTTTTGACCTCACATGGTACTAAAATACAGCATGGGGAATTAATAGTAAAGTTATTGGATGCTCTAATGTTAACAAAAAAAGTTGTCATTGTTAAATGCAGTGCCCATAAAAAGGTTATTGATGAGACAGGTCAGGGAAATGCTTTTGCAGATGAAACAGCCGAGCAAACAGCCAGATCTGAATATAGTTTAATGTATGTTATACGACCAGCTAGATGGGTCCCTGAAGTACCAATGTTTAACAATATCTTAGAATGTGTTTTAGAGAGAGATACAACAGGAAGCTACCATGGAAGAGAAAGAGGCATGGCAGATGTATGGTAGATTAGATGATACCGGATGTTGGGTAGATCTGTCAGAGAAACAAAGATGGATGCTTCCTAATTGTTATGTTAACGCTATTGTTACTATAGCACATCGCCCGGCTCACATTAGTGCCAAAGGAATAGTGGCAACATTAGACCACGTATGGTTCAACAAACTGATTCCCAGGGTGGCAGAGTCCCATGTCAAAAGATGCAGAATATGCGCTACCTATAATCCAGGAAAAGGTACCCCAGTCCCGACAGGCCATTTTGCACCCCCAGATTTGCCCTTTGAAGTCCCGCAAATGGATTTCATAGAAATGGAACGAGTGGGCAAGCTTAAGTATGTCTTAGTGGTGGTTTGCACCTTTAGTAGGTGGGTGAAGGCTTACCCTCTATGAGATAACCCAGCCCCAAGTACTGCAAAAGTACTTCCCGAGATTTGGCTTGCCCAGAGTTCTTTGGAGCGACAATGGACCACACTTCATTGGCCAAGTGATGAAACTGGTCTGCAAAGGCTTGCAGATAAGGCAAAAGTTCCATGCTGCCCACCATCCACAGGCTGCACGCCTAGTGGAAAGATACAATGGTATCTTGAAAGGGAACCTGGGAAAGATATGTGCTGAAACAAAATTAAAATGGCATGATGCTTTGCCCATAGCTTTGTTTTCAATGCACAATACTGAACACTCGAAAATGGGTTTATCTCCATTTCAAGTAGTCATGGGGAGGCCTACAAATGTATGGGGTGTACCATTTAAGAAAAATGTTTGCGAAATTGAATATCCTCTGCTTGTTGATTATTGTGACCAATTGACTAAAGAACTGCGTTTGATTCATTCACAGGTGAAAACCAGTCTCCCTCCTCGTCTTGAAGGTTCAGGTCATAATCTGAAGCTTGGAGACTGGGTCTTCACCCGCAATTTCCAGAGAAAATCCAGTCTTGAGCCACGCTGGAAAGGACCGCCACTCAGATTGCTGTTAAGTGCATGGGACACAAACACTGGCTGCATGCCAGCCATATTAAGAAAGCTCTATTGCCTTTGTTCTATGATCAATGTGTGAAGCAAGGAATTCCTGATTTGGAAAGTGAACAAATTCCACAGCAAGTATCTTTTAATGATGGTGAGCTGGTTAAAGAAGAAGTAGCGCATCCACCGGTCAACTTCACTCCCGTTTAGCCCAAATTGATACCAATATCTCTATTTGAGCATGCGGATTGTGATTCGCCTAGGGATAATTTGAGACCTAGGACCATCAAAAACTATAGACTTTGAATGGAAAAAACGATCTCTGGAGAGATAGCAACCAATGCCGGTGGTCAAGACCGCCAACATCTGGACCTGTACATAAGCTCGCCAGTGAGGCTTTGAAGTAAAGGACACTGGGAACTCTTGATGTTCTTTAGTAGAATAGATAGGGATTTTTAGGAAGTCTTCGCCACATTACTTTGCTTTTGGCTGTTAGGCGTTTTTGATTTGTTTCTCTTTTTGAAACGGAAAAAAAAAAAAAAAAAAAGAAGAGGCCTGCAGAAACAAGGTTATCTATCCAAGGAAGGGAAGGGTAGAAAAGAGAGAAAAAGAATGGTCTGAGTATAAAGACAAATATTAGGAGAAGCATCACTCATCAAGAACAGGTATTTGTACATCATTCACAAATAATACAATATGGGTAAGACTAGGAGTATTGAACTGAAACCGTTTGGGAAATCACCCTCTGATCTATGGCAGGAGGGGGAAGACTCCAGTGTCTGGTATACAACAATTTTGGACCAAGAATGTGAAAATTGTTGTGCTTCTGTATCTTCTGATAATAATATTAGGAATGCTAGGGTTGTTCTGGTGGTTAGAAGAAAACCACCCAGTTTCTAAATCAGTGACATCAGTCACCACACCAATACCAGAGCATCAGTACATAGCCCTTGCCCCTCATAAGCAAGCACACCGCTTGCAATATGTGACTAATACATTCATTCAGGTTTTACATAATGCCCATCTTGGATATAATGCTACAGATTGTTGGATATGTGGCTTCCTGCCATCTTCAGTCAAAAAGAAGGCAACTCTTATTCCTCTACCTTTATCCTACAATGGGTCTTGTAGTGCCTGGTGGGAACTGAATTTTGCTTCTTATATCAAAGTTACTAATAAAACTGTACAGAGCCAGCTTAGGGATCACCTTTATTATCAATGCTGGCCAAATGCTGTTAGAATCTATGGCACCATGGAGGAGAGGGAGGAATTTACAGACTATGATAACTCCTCTATGTTATTATCCTTTAATGAGAGTAAGCTGTCCAAGGTGGCTATGATACCTATGCATGCCCATAACGCCCCCTTTTGTGTTCAAGGTGAAGGGATCCTTGATGTTGGGAATAATATTTGCTCCCATACAGTGATATTAAATTGCACTAGTTCTCCATCATTTGTGGCCTCGCAAAACACCTATTTTGTTTGTGGTAATCAGGCTTATGTCTGGCTCCCTAAAGGATGGTCAGGCAGAAGCTATATTGCATTTATTCTTCCTCCCATTTACCTTGCACCATCTGATTATCACAGGACATATCAACGTAATAAACGGGAAGTACAGGTTGACCAGACAGATACCACGCTGCAGCAATTTATTGATGCAATGAAGGATCTAGTGCCTTTCTGAGGTCTTGTAGCCAATAGTGTACAGGTGAGCCGATTGATCAGAGTAGTGGAAGCTGTTATTAATGAGAATGCTGGTGCACTCAGTAACATTACTGTAGAAATGCAAGCTACCCGTTTGTTCCCTTCAAAATCGTATTGTTTTAGACATTCTTTTAGCAGAGAAGGGGGGGGGGAGTATGCCACTTAATTGGTAGTTCCTGCTGTGTGTATATCCCAGATAACGCTCCTAATGTGAATTTGGCCATTCAAAAACTTCACAAAATTGCTGCTGAAATACATCAGGATACTGGAGACTGGACTTGGTCAGGTTGGTTTAAAGAAGTACTGCTCACATGGGGTTGGAAACTATTAGTAATAGCCTTGGTTATAGGTGGGATTATTTTAGAGTATGGTCTATGTGGGAATTGTCTTCCCATGTGCTGCAGCATGCTCCTTTCAGCCTGCAAGCCCCCTCCAGTTTCTGTTCCACAACAGAATATGCTTATGATGCAAGAAGAAGAAATACGGGATTTAATGAACATTAGTGTTAGTGCCTTCACAGATTAGCCTTCTTACAAAGGCCCATTTGTTTCTTATTTCCTCTGTTAACAACCCTATAATGGAGAATATCTGAAAATGGAGTACTATCATAATATGAGGGGCCAATCCAAATTATCTATTACTGATTCTATAGGTTAGTGATACGAGGTAATAGGTACATTTTGAACTCATGTTCTAGGACCATTTGAGGAAAAGGTTATATAATATGAACACGAGTGCAGACATTTTTTTTTTATCCACCTGACTTTGTACAACGTTGTCTGGGAAATTTTCCATGTACGTGCTGACATTGTGCATTCTTTTCTTTTCAATGTCCTTGGAAAAGTAAAGAAAATGGTTGCTAGAATAATTACACCTTGTTAATCATTTGTGCTTCTCTGAAATGTAAAGCCACATTTCTTTGCCATTCAATTTGCAATTAGTCAAGGTCTGGGATTCTTTCTTACATTACTTACCTTGAAAATGTAGTCTGGTTAGCTATTCTTTTTGTATGTATAACTGGAAGGAAATTTCCAATGGATAAGGGGAGGAGAGAGAAGTCTGTACGCAGACTTGTTTGAAATATAGTATAAATATGAAAGGAGAATTATTTCAGTTGTTCATTACCTTCACGGAACAGATTTTTTCCTTGTTGGTTTTGCACCCACTTAAGCATGAATAAACTGCTCTGTTTTACCTCCGACTACCTGTACTCCTTTGGATTTAAGTGGACAAGAGTGGAATTTTCCAGAGTGCAGAGGTGCGTTTTCCACACATATAGGCAAGATCTTAGACGTGAAGTGCCTAATATCCGTATGAAGACGTGAATGAGACAATATGGTCAATTTAGTGCCAAAACAGTTGAACAATATGTTACTGTGGATGCTGCAGAATTTAAAAGGAATTGGGGTTAAAAAAATATTACCAGGTCAAGTCGCTTGGTTTTACGTGTCTGTATCCTCATCATGTATGATATTCTGCTCATAGTAGGAGCTCGACGAGGTGTAAAATTAGTATCAAGTCATCTGTAACTTTGCAGCCACAAAACAATTCATATTGTTCACAGCCAGATTTTGCTCTTTCAGTCACAAAGATTCATCCTAAACAATGACACCCAGAACACTAAAAGTACTTCATGGTTTCTTGGGCCCTGACTCAGTTGGTTCTAAGACAACACACAAAGTGGATCGCTTCTGCACCTGCATCAAACGTGTTAGTGTGTGGTTGAAGGGAAAAATAAAGAATTCCAAAACAGGATAACCAATCACACCTCACTTACTCAGACATCGTTAGCAGTTTTGGAGGACACATTGGAGTCATTAACTAACACTAGTGGCCAAGTTGGACATACAACATCAATCAGGCAAGAAACCCAAAATGTACAACAGTAGTTTATCCAAGGCCTTTTTTTTTTTTTACAAATATTGTAAGAAATGAAAAGAACACTTGCATATGGGTTCCACAAATAATAAACTGGCTACCATCTGAACTTTTTGGGTGAAAGTTTACTCATGCCTGACATACTTTAATCAAGTAATGTTCTCCTTTTAGAAGTTATCGATGATTTGATCAAAACTATAAGAAGAGTAAGGCAAAGAGTTAGGGGATGTACCAAGAATGGCAAACTGAAGACCATTTGAAAAGCTTTGAATAAATAAAAGCAAATCCTATTTACACAAAATACATGGAAAAAACACCAGGATTAAATCTAATTCCAAGAATCAGAAATGTCAGGTGTTGTATTTAAGGGGAATGTAGCAACACTTTTCCCCATCAACCTATTGCCATAATCTAGATGGGTAAATCCTTCACAGAATCGTTTTCTTTATTAAAAATAAATAAAAATAATACATACATCTCACCCTCTAATTTTGCTCATAATTTACACACTTTGGAAAATCTAAACATTTTCAGAGATGTTTCAATTTCATGAGCTAAGGGCAAGGCCACTGGGCAAGACTAAGTTCCTGCTAATGTAAGCAAATCAGAACAGCTCATATGACCACCAGTAATGCGAAGTTGCTAATGTCACATGTCATGGAGAAATACCAGCAACCTGGCGAAAAGCATCAATTGTTACAATTTACAGAAAATGGTGTTACCTTGGACTCTACAAATTACAGATCAATTAGTTTGCTTGAAATCATGGAAAGCATTGCCACTAAAATGATTCTTACTAGGGGTCAAGGGAGATTTGATAACAAATGTCTCCCAAATCACTAAGTGTAAATAAGAAACAGTACTGATAGAGGTGAGCTAAGTTTTCTATTGTAACAAAATACAGACTGTCAATTAAACCAAGTATTTATGGCCTACGACCTCAGACTTTAGTACAATAACATAATATGGGTTTTATTATACGTTGTATTTATGCTATGATAGTTTGTACATTTGTGTTTTTATTATGCTTGTATAGTCTTCATCTATATTCTCGCTGGTGTTTTGTTTAGCAATAGTATATATAGGCTATACTGAAAAAAAGTGTTATTGCTAGTATTGTGTCTTAGACATATACCCTACTAGTAAACATTTAGGGAAGTGGAAGCTCTTAGGCACAAACATGCTCCAAAATACAGATCATGAGCATGTGGGGAATGGACCTTCTTTGCAGCAAAAATCATTGATGATTTTACTAAAACTAGAGTGTTGGTGTTCTTCATCTAGGTCACTGTATGACCAAATGGAAATAATAACTTTATTTTATATGCGCTAAACAAATCACCTCTGGTCTTCTCCATCTCAGTCACGGTGTAACCCAATGAAAATCATCTGTTTTTGCACTACATACAGCCTTTCTGCTGTTTCTAAGCCCTGTAAGTAACAGATAGTACTACTACCCTACTAATTAACTCAATTTATAGGCCGCAGGCTGATGGAAGGCTGAGTCTGCTGATTCCATGTAAGCTGTGCTTCGGAATGCCTATAAATATCTTACCACAGAGCTAACTATCCTTCTGCTTTAGCCTTATTCCGCTCCGCTTTTCACAATATTTACATTTTAGGCACTTACTTGTAATATGTTGAAAATTAAGCCGCTAGATCCAAAACAAGTTCTGGTGAATTTTTCATAGATGGTTGGTTGTCTCATACCTGGCTTCCTATTCGGGGACTTAAGGCCCAGGGGCACAACTAAAAATATGGCATTCTCTCCCTCTCCGCTTCCTGCTGGTAATCTCTGACCAAAATTTGTGGAGGCCCATTCAACTGCATCAACAACAAAACCGTATTTACTCAGTCCAATATCCTCCTTTTCAAAAGTTACTGTTTTCTGTAAAGTAGCTCTGGATCTGTAGCTGCCTCTTTATGAATACCTTTATAAAACTTCATCTCTAATCCTGTGTAAAGTAATTTTAAGCCTATAGAGCATGGTGCAACTACTGCCTTCAGCGTGCTAGTCTAAAACTAACATACACATTTCAGGAATTCAACACTAGGTTCAGCTTTTTATGGTGTTAAATATGGTTCAAAGAGTTTTGCGAGAAACAATTTATCAAGTTGATAACTTTAAAGAAAAGGTCCACTACATTAAAAAAACAAAGGCAAATTAATATATAAAAGATATATAGGGAAATCACAGATTTTCTACTGAATTATGGTGCACAGTGAGTCCCCAAAATGAGATTGAGGAGTATTATTGGCTTGAACAGAGCAGCCCCATACAAATTCAGAATCCAAAGTGCTCAGACAAACTGCTTTGTGGCCAAGGCCCAGTCAAGCATGCCTTCTCAATTCACCGGAGAAATACTACCACACCAAGAAAATCCCTGTCTAGTGAAGAAGACTGTGGATGTAAAATAATACTTTCAAAACAACAAACTCAAATGCACAACAGAACTATGCTTTGCGCCGATACATAAAATCATTCGATTGCGTGCATTTTTAGCCACACTCTCTTACAACTATCTCTGCATGAGAAAGACAACTCATAACACAAAGAGAAAAAAAAAGAAAGACTTACCTCGGGTAGCATATGCTAGATATGAATTGGAGACGGCAATCAGGTTACCATAATAGTACTTCTGCTCCCAATCATATTTGGCAACTGGCTGTATTTTTACCTGCCCAAAGAAAGCAGAAAACACCAAATAAAATTAACAATAAAACTGGGGAAAAACTGACGAAATAAGCATCATTCAACAAGGACATTCATGCAGCATTGCAATATCAGGGCATAGGAGTTAACTCCTGACCATGCCAGTGTAGACTTACTTGAGTGTCAAACTTTGTCTGCAGCAAACAGAAGAAAGCTTTAACTAATTTACTCTTTGTGCACAGGTTCAGTATTCGAATACCATCTTTTGAGTACAATAACATCGTATGGGCCTGGGTCAGTGCTGCATTTATTGGAACTCGGTACTGTGTTACCAGAACAGTGGGCAATGTTCATGACTGGGGAGAGTGCCTAACAAAAATGAATGTGATGTGTCCTCATGTAACGCAACTGGTGCTCGTGTATAGCGCTCTGATACCCGATAACTTCGGGTCATGTTTGCGCTATATAAAAGTTCGTAAAAAACAAAAACATAAAAAATCAGAAATATAAAAAAATCGAATTATAAGTATTTCCAAATTCTGGCTAGCTGTAATTCAAGTAGAATGGTGTGGCAGGTAAAATCCACCAAAGACTGGGCTGCATGTTCACCAATAGATGCCCAAAAGGACAAAGTACAAATTAACGGACCGCTCACATGGATGCAAGAAAGGGAGAAATACTTTATTTGACAATTAAGGTATGGTTGGCCCTTGCTTTCCCTCCTTCACATCTGGTTGTGAACTGCCCGTGCTAGTGGGCAAAATAGGAAAAGACTTCACTAAAAATAGGAGTCGGACATGTGCAGAAATCTCTTTGAATGCATGGTATTCACCTCATACATGCATCACCAACCTCTCCACAGAGTTCCAGTATGTTTCGGCCAGCATGCATGAGTGCATGGTCATTAAGGGGATAAGTCCAATGGAAGACTTCTGGGGATGGGAGCAGCAAATATTAAGAATACCAGAACTCCATGAACATCGTTGCTTCCAAGGTCAACCTACTCCTCCTTCCCAACTGGCTGGAGTTAAGATTTCCGTATTTCTAATACTGAAGAGGGCAAAAGCATGCTATCTATATTTCAAGAAAACAATTGGTGCTGCTTCTGGCCAGAAAAGTTCTGGATCTATCAGAGAGATGCGTCGGAGATTATTGCCTGCATAAATCATACAAGTGACCCTCAATGTTTCCTTCTAAACATCTGCATAGAGAATGTGTCTTTTTAAGGTAACCAGCACAGCCTTTGCTCTAGTAGAATGAGGATCAAATCTCTAAGCAGTCTGAATTGCTCTTGGGTTGCAAAACTTTAAAATGCAAAAGACTATATACCAAGCATGTTGGCTTTAGTCACTTTATTACCGGATGAGAAACTACTTTATATCACAAACTCTAAGAGACTGCTGGAATTTGTCCATTTCTGGTGTCAGAGCTCTACAGACATCTAGGTTGTGTAAATTTCCTTAACTGTAGAGCATCTGATTAAGCTGAAAGACAGAAAGAATAATGTTCCGTTAGGAATTTTTAAAGGTACCCTCCAAAGGACAACCTGCTTGCTGTGGAAGACACTTTAAAGAGACTCTCTAGATGGCCACTGAAAAAGCAGTCTTCCCAGTGAATAGGTCATTATGACAACAGGCCGCTGGCTGAAATGGTTTATTCTTGAGCCAGACCAAAACTAGATTTAATTCCCATTTATAGATAGGATTCTTAATAGGAAGAGGAACAATAAGAACCTTACGAAGCGCGGTGTGCAACTGCTCTATTTCGTCAAGTGAACAGTTAAGAATATGTATACAGGTAAGTCACAATGGTTGACAGAAAATGCTTATAGGAATTGTCTTACTTCCTATACAAGCAAAAAAAGAAAATGAAAGAAATCATCATCAGACCTTCATAAAGTGTGCACATTACTCTCCAAGACAATATGTTAAAATCCTGACAGTTACATTACTTTCAGGCTTAATCACCTTTAGTTGCACACATAACGGCTACCTGTTCTTCAGAGAACCTCAAATAAGTCTAACCTAACTGTACATGAGGCAGGACCTGAAGCTCCAAACTGATATGAAGTCATACAAAAACGCTGCTGATCTAGAAGATACCTGAGCAAACATTAGAAACCTGTTCTGCAGGAGTCGCATGATGATGACCAGCAAGAAGATGGCTGCGTTGCTGCTGAGCTTCTGCACCTTACTGGGGTTAGTTTGTGGAAATAGAGCTGACCGAAATATGGGAGATTTCAACAAGGAAAAAAAGATTATGGATTTTGTAGCACATCATTCTTCCCTCCTCAATGGGTGCCAGAAGCAATGTGTTAAAAGGAGAAGCAGACACTGGAAGCCAGGAGGTCATGTCCAAACTGTGAATATGCTAACATTTTCAACAAGATGAAATAAGAAGACAACTCAGGCTAGCAAAGTTGTCTCTGTGAGCTTGATTAAATGCAAAAGCCTATGAATGCAAACACTGACAAGGTTACTGCAGAGGACACCATTCATTCATATGAGGAGTCTGTGCAACCCTCAATGAAAGAAGTATAGTCTTTGCTAAACTTAAAGATCAGCAGGGGAGAAAAAGATACAAATAATATCCAGATTCTGGAGAAGACTGGGATGATGATGGATCTGCCCATACATGTCCTCTGACTTCCACTTTCCTTCGAATCCGACTTTTCTTCTTCCTATTGGTGTCCCGATGGCAGCTATGCAGAAGGCTGCAACTCTTCTCCCTCACACCAGGGCTATGCAGTGAGAGGCACAGTGTATTTTGAAAGGTGTAGATTTCAGTGTGGGCAGCTGCGAGGTGGTAAAGGTTGTAGAGCTGCGGTGTTCTCTTCGAAGCTTATGCCTGTGTTTCCAATGCCCCGGGCGATGAGTTTGTGGTGCATCTAGCAACTGCAGCACAGTCAGGCATGTGGCGACATAGGGGGAAAAGGCCCTAAATTGAAGATACCTAAGTGAGGTAATGTCTGCAGTGCCTCTCTTCACGCCCTCCGATACGAGGAAGTTTTTTAATGACTATACCTGCAAAGCTTAAAAAGACATTAAAACCATCAAAACACTCTTTATCGAGTGAAAGGAGAAAATCGGCGCATGTCAATCTGACGAGCACTCAGGGGATACCTCTGGGGAAACTGGACACTACCACTATTTTCGACGATGACTGAATTTGCAGATGCTAGCCCAATCAAAATTGGGACTGTCTCTCGGACACCCTAAGAGCGTGCAAGGCATCTCCACCGACCTCCAGAATACCATTAAGTGCTGAGTCTATTTCGGCGGCAAGAGCAATAATTGTCTTACAACAAGAACAAGCTCCAGTGAAGGCCGCAACATCAGTGGGCAAATTTAAAAGAGCCTAAGTAGAGGATAGGCCCCTAGTGGAATCAGAAGAATGAAGTAGAACGACTAAGGTCTATCCATTATTTCAGGCTAATAAAATTGTCATAAAATCAGGAAACAGCAGCCAGAATGAAAATGTACTGATTGAAATGTTTACCTCTAAATCAAAAAGCTTAGAATCTCAGCCACAAGAAACCCCAATAGAAATAGCACAAGAACAACAGAGAATGGGTCAATCAATTGTCACGACATATGAGTAAAACTATGTACAACTTGGGTATAGATCTTCAATTTTTGAGGCGTCTAGTCTCTATGCTAGAGGAAGTATTAAGGGAGGTTAAAGTCAGAAAGAAATGGCGGACGAAATAAAAGAATGTCTGGATAGTGTGAGTGAGCAGCTAATGCATTTATCCTCTAGAGTACAGGAATGAAGCGGCGGATGAGAATAAATTGCATTCTTCAGTTGAATCAAACGATAAACTTGAGAATGAGGAATCATGGCTTAAAGATAAACAAGAGCAGATAGAGAACCATTCAAGGCACTCTAATCTACGTATAATGGGAATCCCTGGACATTAGGATGACAATGTTAATGCTGCTTCTCTGGTACAAGCAATAATAAGAACATATGTAATTCTAGAGTAAATGCAGGATTTGACCAACAGTCGAGCGCACTGAGTTCCAGCACAGATCTCTACCCATGCCAAATACCTCAGGACTAAGTTGGTGAATTTTGCTTAATACAGGGTAAAAGATGATTCTTGCGTGAGCCATTAAGGAGAAATCATTTGCTACACAAAATAATTTTGCCTTTTGTATCTTTTCAGATATGACTGCAGAAACTGCTCTAAGACACCAAGTTTAAGAACATGCTCCCACATCAGGCATGCAGGCCTCAATAGTCCAACTTTCTAGACTAGAAGTACAGTATAAGGGAGATTTTAAAATGTTTGATTTGGTTGAAGAGACCGCTATGTTTCTGAAAACCAGAGGTTGATTTAGATGTAGTTTTTGAAGAGATCACTATGTTTTTGAAAACCATAGGTTGATTTCGATTTAGTTTAACAATATTCTGAAGGACAGAAGGAATTACAGTAACGGGGGAGGGGGGGGGGTAGCGTGGAGGGGAAACAGGAGGTTCGGCAGACATGATGTCAAATTGATTCGGACAAGGCGGGGATTGGAGGAGGGGGCGGGGCTACCGCCACAGCATGCATACAAGTTGAGGAGTATATGAAAAGGAAGTTTGAAGGAGTTAATCAATTGAGTATTTTGCCCAGGTTATTTAAGCACATGCAGGATGCAATTTGGAGGTGGGCAGAATGCTGGTTTAAACAAATTATGTAGGTTTACACAATACGCACATTTGAAAAATGAACTATATACCGGGAGCTTGTGCTAGGCCCCCACTCTTAGGGAGGCCGCATACTAGGAAGGCATGCTTGAAGTCCCAAGGAAAACAATCACTGCTTTTCTATCTTTGCCATTTTTGCACAGAAGCGTTGTTTGCACAGTTCGTTAAGCGAAGTTGGCACATGTGATATAGACTTTTTTATGATTTCAAATATGCTGGGAGTGGAACAGATAAAAGCTGGTGGAACAATGAAGGAATGAGGCGATATACTGAGGGTCCATACGATAAGTGGAGGATCTAACTTCACTCTGTCTCTATCACTCAGAGTACAGAGAGCCGAAGATAATGTTGAGGAATGTTGAATGAAGTATGTATGAAGAGAAGAGGAGTCTGGGTCAGACAGATACTTTGAGAATTATCTTGTTTATTGTTAATGGGGTGAATAACAGGAAGAAATTACACGCCATGAAGGTTTTGGGTTAGGGGGCACAATCCGTCAGCTGTACTATTGCAAGAGATTCACATAGCATCAGCTAATTTGGCTAGATTTTCGCTGTTTAAGAAATGGGCAGGGTTTATGGAATTTTCAGAAGTACGAGCGGCACATAGAGGTGTTGCTATATTTATAGCCAAAAACTTGATGTTGAAACACAGAGAGAGATACAGATGGTCGTTTGTGCTGGGTATATTGCACTATTGCCTCTGTGCGGCTTACTCTGGCTAGTTTCTATGCTCCTGTTGAGGACAACCCAGGACCTTATATTAACCTAGTCCTGTCTTAGCAGGCAGTCCTGGGGAGAATTAAAATCGGAGGCAATTTTAATTTCTTACAAAATCTAGAAATTGACACTACATTAAGTAATAAAAGGCAACACAAGCCTAAGACAGCTAAAATCCTACGGTATAATCAGAAGGACCTGCTGCTAATAGGCCCATGGAGAAATGCTTTCCAAGAAAGAGAAAGTACACCTCCATTTCTGCCAAATTTAAAACTGCTACACAAATTGATTTCTTTTCAGTGTCAGCTGGTCTGGGCTTTGAATATTTGGTAACACTGCCTAACGGGTTCTCAGACCATTCAGCTCTTGAGTTGGGTATTTCAGGAGGTAAGAGAAATCCGAAACTTACAAGATGGATTTGTAATAAGATATATCTTAATGATAGTGATTGGGTACAAATATTTAGAGAGGAAATACAAGAATTTGTAATGATAAATCAAGAAATGGGCCCGCAAAATGTAGCTTGGGATGCTATGAAAACATCACTGTGCATACAAATGGCTAAAGACATACCGGTAAATGAAACCAACGAAAGAATAAAAGCTGGAGCTCGAAAAGCGGGTCAGAAATTAATATTAGAAATACCTGTTATAACATATAGAGGGGAGGAGAAAGGTGTTCGAAAAAGATAAACTTGCACTGAGTGAACATCATTATTAAGTAGAGGGCTATGTAAATAACGCTACCAATATGCAAAAGGCACACAAGTAAAGTGATTATGCAGGAAGATTTATGGTCTGGCATGCATGGAAGAAAATATCCAAAAGCATTATCTGTACTTCAAGATGTTCTCAAATGGGGCTTTGTTGTGAAGAGACAGGACAAAAAAGAAAACACGAGAGTTTTTGACATTTTCTCAATGTTTCAAGCTTATGCCTATGCACTGTGAGATGTCAGTGTGAATGAAGATGTCGCAGGAGGTCAGAAATGACAAAGCAAGGCAATTATTAATCTTTTTTTAAGAAACAGTTTGTTCTGTTGTTGCACAAACTCTAACTAGGTAGTTTAAATTGATTTTGGGTAAGGCAGGTAAAGACATGTTAACTTTGGAGCTTATTGTCTATGTCAAAGACCTAGACAAAGGGATCCTCCCACCTACTATGCGAGAAGCGGTGATCTCTTTACCACTTAAACCAGGGAAACACCCTAAATTCTGCACCTCCTATAGGCCGCTTTTTTACTTAATTTTGATAATAAGATCCAAGACAAAGCAGTGACCACAACATTATCATTGCTGCTCGAACAGATCATCTCTACCATTCAATCAGGATTTGTTCCCCATAGGTCTACCTCACTCAACTTGCGAGCCGTATTCTGTTTTGAATAGGGTCTCCCCAGAAATACCCGCTGTGGTGACACTTCTCGAAGCGGAGAAGCCTTTTCATTCTTTAGAATGGCCCTTTCTCCACGCAACGCTGAGACTTGGGATTCTCGTGGGGTATATAGCCCTTGTATCTCTCCTATATTCAAACTCTATAGCCCACATACGGGTCTTTCTGAGTCCTTTGCCATATCCAGAGGCACCAGGCAGGGGTGTTCTCTTTCACCCCTGCTTTTCATTATAGCCATGGACCCTTTGGTCGCCACCTCCACGAACACCACATGCACCGATGACCCTCATTTTAAACCTGCACTCCTCCTCATTTCGACGCAGACGACACTGATATTTGTTCGGCATCCCTCGGTTAACTTAGCCCCCGTGGTTTAAGAAATCATTCGTTTTGGTGGCCTTTCTGGTCTGCACATTAACTGAGCCAAGTCTGAGCTCTTCCCCCTAACAGACATCACTGGGCCTTCCCCTTGCGAGTATCCCCTTAAATGGTGTGCAGACTACTAAATATTTGGGTGAATTTTTACATAGGGACAAAGAACAAGTGATTAGTCTTAACTACGGCCCCGTCATCGACAGACTTGTAGTCCAAATCGAGCGCTGGATTTGGCTTCCTCTCTCTATGGCAGGTCGTAATGCCATTACTAAAATGGTTGTCCTCCCCTGTTTTTTTTTTTTACAATATACCCATTCCATTGATTAATTTATTCTTTGCCACCTTGCATAGTCTCCTTCTGAAACTGATCTGGGCAGGTCGCAGGCCCTGGATCACCTGGAATACTTTTATCCTCCCATATGACCATGATGGGTTCGCAGTCCCAGATTTTCAAACGTCCTTCCTTTTGGCCCAGGCCCAGTTTGCATACCACTGGTATCATCCGGATGTCCATTTACCTTAGGTTAAACCCGGACTAGACCTGGCAGATCCAACGTCCCTAGCGGCTCTGTTGCCTCTGGGTCTCAAGCTAAATCCTTTGGATATCAGAGCCTTGTCTACAACGTGTTGGGACTGGCGTAAACTTAGTAAGGTCCTGGGCTGTGACTTTTTATATTCCCCTGAACTTCCTATCTCACAACACCCCTGGCTGCCTTTGAGACTCGAAAAATGTGTTCAACACACACGGACAAGACACAACCCCTACACATTGGGTGACTTATTCCCGGACGGCCATGTACTATC
Source organism: Calotriton arnoldi (assembly GCA_963921515.1). Taxonomy (NCBI): domain Eukaryota; kingdom Metazoa; phylum Chordata; class Amphibia; order Caudata; family Salamandridae; genus Calotriton; species Calotriton arnoldi. The sequence continues at coordinate 541,678 of CAWUFW010003619.1, forward strand.
CCATTCGGTGGACACTAGATTTGCCGATGCCACTTACATGGATAAGTTTGCATCTTGCCGGCTACATGGAACATTACGCCCCGCATACTCTCTTACCCCCGATGACTTCCTTCCTCTTACACTGTAAATAACTGACTCTGAGGGGACTCATATGGTGACTAAACCTTATTGCGCCTGCATGGCCATCAGACAAGCCCATGTCAGCAAGGTTCGACAGCAGTGGGAAAAAGATCTGGGCCAACCTATCTCTGACAAGGACTTGTCTTATTGCTGTGCACAGATTAAACTGATCTCCCCTAACCATGCCATAAGCTACTTCACTTCCGATTTTTGCACAGATCCTACACTACCCCCGCTGGTCTAGACAGACTCACTCCTCAATGTCATCCCTATGTCCAAAGTGCAGATTTCCGGAGGCAGATTTTCCCCACTTGACCCATCGCCACATTTTGGACTGAAGTGTTAACTATCCACTCCCTCGTGATTTCGATTACTCTTGAACTCTCTACCTAAATGGCGCTTCTGGGTAACGTGGCGACCGTCCCTAAGAGCATCTGCAGATTTACAGCAATCTCTCTGCTATTAGCGAAGAGAGAGATTGCACTTCCCTAGGGCAATGATATGCGCCCTTCCACTAAGGCCTGGCTACAGAGCATGACTTAGTGTGATGTGACACGTAAAGTTTATGCCAAGTTACAAATCCCCACAGCTAGACCCAACGATATTCGGCAACCCCTCCATACTTATTTGCTCTCTCTGGAGCCAGACCCCCACAGCTCAACTCTTCCTTCTCCCCCTGATGCGTCGTCCTCATATTCCATCAGTCAGGACACAACTACATAGGACCTCTCACTCCCTTTATCAATTATCACATCTCCCTGCGATTGATGCACTGTAGAGTCTTGCTTTTTTTCATTACATACTGCAATCTTTAAGTTGTGAACTACCATGGAAAGTTCTGCTATTGGATATATTACTTTATGTCTCATAATGTCCACATTCTGTTTGTAGAAACTGATAAAGTTAAAAAAAAAACTTTGGAGTTCATTCGGTGAGAGGCCCATGGTGTCTAAATCTCTTAGTCTGGCAGCAAGTTTAAAGGACATGATGGCAGCTGCAGAGTCAAATTTTAAACAATATTATTTTAAACCAGTAGTGGAAGTCGCTTCCTTGGTGGGTGATAATCTTTAAACACGTGCAATCTTCATATTCAGACACAGAATGCAAAACGTTCTACTGACCGTGAACAAGAATATTCTATTATTTTTAAGGACAAGAGGTAAGAAGTATCCCACTCAGAGAAATAACGTACTTATAGCAATCTCTAGCCATATAATTGTGTTGTTATATTAGTGTTTGTTCTAAGGTGAGACTAACCATAATATAATTAAATTGATCCTTTTCTCCCTCCCGGATATATGTGTTGAAATTAGTAGAGTATTCTACACGAGGAATAATGTGTGCCATTTTAGGCAACAATCAAAAACAGGTGTAGAACAGACTGGTCGTGGTGTGGAACTACTGTTCTTCTCATAAAAGAAGAACAGATTTGATTGCTTAGTCTGATATCATATGCCAAGAAAGGTCTTCAGAATGATGGTGTCACAGAAGCAGACTCGTTTTCCAGATTGTCTGTTTTTTTTAACCAGAAGACTTGCAGTTTACATGTAAGCCTTTGGGTTAAAGTTACATAGGCAGAACAGACAGACATAAGTGGATCAGCCATCAACACATGTGAATTATTGACTGATAGACTATTTATTTGAAAAGTTTTATAAAGAGCGAAAAAAACCTGATAGGGTATCAGAGCGATGTACATATAGACAAAACCATAAAGGAAGTTAAACAAACATAGGGTGATCATATTAGGTATAAGGAATCAAAGCATTGCATAGTTGAAAGGTAGATCCATGCTGTATACATGAAGCAAAAGTTAGTTTGGTGACTTCAAGTCTATAGTTGCAGGAAGTTTTTCAGGAACACACCCTTTACTTCTTTTTTGAATGCGGCAGTCAAAGGGTTTGCTCTGATTTCGGGTGGAAGAACGTTCCAAATTCTTGGAGCAAGACTGGAGAAGGCGCGGTTGTCGGTTTTCTTCTTCTAGAATTTTTGTGGTTTCAATAATAGTGTTAGAGCTTCTTAGGCTCCGGTTCAGACCGGATAGTTTGAGATTTTTTGCCAGGTAAGTTGGAGTGTTGTAATGAAGCGCTTTGTGCAGCAGGCAGGCTATCTTGAACCGGATCCTAGCTTTTTAGAGAGAGCCAATATAGTTGAGTTAGCTCGGCTGTGATGTGATCAAGTTTTCTTGACCCGGTTAGGAGTCTGGCAGCTGAGTTCAGCGTATCCCTTAGGGGGGCCAGTCAGACTTTAGGTAGCCCAGCCACGGTCACAATTTCACAGTCTAGGCGGGAAATGACTAGGGATTGGACAACTAGCTGCATGTCATCAAGCGGCAGGAATGGTTTGAGTTTCCTTAATGTGTTGAATCGGTGGTTGGCTCCTCTGGTGGTTGCACTAATATGGTCTAGCATATTAAGGTGTTTGTCCAGAGTCACGCCTAATGATTTAGTGGAATCCACAAATCGAGGAGCGCAGTTGAGCGCCGTTAGTTGTTTGAGCCAGTCTTGAATGGGGGCAGAGTGATTTTGGGGAGCAATCATGGGGAATTCCATCTTGAGCATATTTAGCATCAGGTGATTGTGAGTTAGCCAGTGTTGAGTTTTTAAAAGAGCAGAGTTAAGAGTTTTGATATCATTCGGTGAAGAGATTTTTAAGTATAGTAGAGTATCATCGGCGTACATGTGATATTTTATGTTAGAGCAGTTCAGAATTTCAGTGAGAGGTTCCAAGAATAAGTTGAAAAGCGTGGGTGAGAGTGCGGATCCTTGAGGCACTCCAATTGATACCGGTGTACTGTTAGACAGGGAATGGTTGACTTGATTCTTTGCGTTCTGTTATGTAGGAATGAGGCAAACCAAGCTAAAACTGGTCCGAATAACCCCATCCTTTTATTGAGGAGATAAATTAAGTTGCCATGTTTGACTGTGTTGAATGCCGAGGAGAGATTAAGAAGTATAAGTAAGCAGGATTCGTTCTGGTCAAGTAATCTCAAGGCGTCATCGACAATGTGTGTTAGGGCGGATTCAGTGCTATTACCAGATCTAAATCCCGATTGGAATTGGTCCAGGAGTTGAAACTGTTCTATATGGTTACAGAGTTGTGTGTGAACGCATTTATCTAGAAGTTTGGTTAAAGTCATGCTATTAAAAATTGGGCGGAACTTGTTAGGATCAGATCAGATTGCATTAGGTTTCTTAGGGATGGGGGTACCTTGACCTATTTTGAGGCGGTCAAGAATCCTTTTGAGCGGTTTTGGAGCAATTTCGTCAAGCAAATTCGTCATGGAGGAGATGTAAAGTTCAGTAAGGTCATACAGATTTCACAAATTAGGGGCGGAGGAAGTAGGTTATTGCTGATGTAGGTGAGATCATTAGCATTGATGTTCCTCAAATCTCTTGCCCATTGTTTGGTCTTACGAGGTTGTCTCTGTCTGATTATCACCCTTTCCATGATGAGAGAAGAGATAAAGTAGTGGTCTGACCAGTCACAAGGTGATATGTCATCCAGTTGTATAACGTTGTCTTTGGCAATGATTAAATCGAGGGTGGTGCCTTTTTTGTGGGTAGATCCATCGCAGGATTGGGTTAAGTTTAGGTCTGAGAGGAAGGCCTTGAAAGTGCACAGTAGGGGATAATTTACGTTGTTGCAGTTTAAATTGAAATCCCCAAGGAAGATATGGTTATGGTGTTGCTCAGAGTTAGAGGAAATGGTCTCCATTAATTGTTTGACATAAAGAAGATTATGACCTGGGGGTGATAGATCGGGTGGAGTGTACAGACTATTTTGTCATTGTTCCAGATTTCGATGCTCAGGTGTTCACAAGTGAACATCGGAGCAGTTTGTGTGTGTCGCAGGGTAAGAGTGGAGCAAAAGATGCATGCTATGTCGCCCCCAACTTTAACCTGTCTATCCAGTCTGATGATGTCATAATCGGGGGACACTAAGATGTCCAGAATTTGTGAGGAGGAGTCATTGAGCCAAGTTTCAGTTAGGATCAGTAGGTCCAGTTTATGCGCAAGTATGAGGTCGGCAATATCAGCAGCGTGTTTAACCGCTGACCTTCAGTTAAGACAACTCAAAGGAGGGAGGGAGCTCATATACACTTCTAGAGCTTAGGCTACACCCTACATATCGGCAAGAAAAACAGAAAACAGCTCTAGCATGGAATAAAAAAAAAAAAACTTTTAAGGCAGAGGAAAGACTTACTATTTGTTGCTTCTGGCGGTAGGGGGAAAACCGAATTCGTCGTGTATACTTAATCAATTAGATAAAACTAAAGAAGAATTAATTTCTCTTAGCTGAAGGAAGACATTACAGTAAAGCAAGACACGGCATAGCTATTTCTTTATTGTCTTTTTTTGTAGTGCTTTTTCTGAATAATCAAAATCTTTTCACAAAGTTTGGCTTAGAATACAACATCATTTGTCTTTACACAATATATTACACAACAAACTAACGCCACATTGACATAAACAACATAGAGGTGAACACAAGTTACTGCAAAGGCGGATTGTATACTCTTAACAAGTACTAGAAGTGTATACCGCCATCGGGTACCAACGTCTAATCAAATTCTGACCATCTACTATATAACTGGATGAGTTGCCTCAAATGGCATCTCTATGGTCTTAAAGAAGCAATCAAATGCATACATGTTTCCTGGACGGTTGGCATTGGTCCTGGAAAGTAGGGGTTGATGCGTTTCAGCCTACGATTTAAGGCCTCCTCAGGACAAAGCAGGGATCTGGGTCACCAAAACTCTAAAGGGGTTTTGTTATACTAAAACCGACCGTGTCAGTGTTTGCTTTATTGGCCTTAAAAGATGTAATAATCTATGAAAGATCTGGAACACGCTAGACATTCTGGTGTTACTTTTTACACCACATGTTCTGGTGCACAGGTAGACAGGGACAAAAAAGTCAACAGCTTTCCTGGTGCAGTAGCATGAGCAATCCCAGACGTCAGCTGGTGGTGAAAAAGTCGAAGTAACCGGGACATAGCGGTCCTCAGTTAAGAAGCCTCGATTTGATGTGAGATTTAGTTACTACCGTTTCAAGGTGAGAATGGGAGACAGGTAATAAATTATCTTTGTTCATTGTTCTGAGATTGATGCTGGGTTCTCTAAGCGGGTTGGAGGGAATAGTTAGGATCCTGAATGATGCAGGTGATGAATTATTACGGGAGGAGTTGTAAGATAGTAGAAGGGAGTGAATGTCAGCCTCCATTAAATGGTCAGTAATCCTATGAGGCCCGGATAGGTGGTTGGGATGTGGCCGTGATTTCCAGTGTAGGCTCTCCGAGTTTACCATGGACGAAGATCTATTTCGGTTGTGTTTAGCCATTGCGGGATGGCAGGGTTGGTTGGGCTAAGGGGTGGTATTTAGGTTCCAGAGTTTCTCCAACTTCATAGAGAAGTGTAACAGGTTCTGAAGGCCCTCTTTCACTGAAGATCATGCTGGAGGTCTGCCTGCTTATCATCAATGGACGGTGTGTTTAAAGGAAGGGTGGGTGGTCTAGGGGAAGACAGCGCATGAGCGTCTTTAGAGGAGGGAGTGATGGTATGCAATATTCATTCCTCAGCGGTAAGGTGGCAAGTATTAGGCGACGGGAAGTGAGAGGTGGCTAGTGAGCGGTACACTGGAGGAAGAGGAGTCCGCTTGGATTCAGCAATAGGCCTCTTATGCATAAAGGAAGAAGCCCTGGGTTGGGGCGCGAGGTGGATGAGTGAAGGGTCCATTGGGGTGGAGGGGAGAGGAGGAAGAAGTGGGGGATGTAGTATGGGGTTTTAATGCAGAGGAGAGTCTTCGATTTGGAGAAGTAGACAGTACAGTACTGTCTAAAGAATTTTTGAATCTCAAAGATTTTATCAAACTGTTCAAGATTACGGTCAGCTGCTTGAATAAGGATGTTGTATATGGATATTGCAAGATCGGCCTTGAAGACTGGTGAGGGTATTATAGTTATTTGGAACCCATGAGGAGTTTTCCTTAAAGGTTTGGATTGGAGCAAGGAGTTTAGGACTTTTCTCCATTTAGCTCTTCTCTTAGTGAAAAAGATTAGGTCGTTAACCACAACACCTTTTGAAGAGCAAACATATGCATCAGAGATGAGCGTTTCGGGGTGCTGCTTGAGAAAATTATGATTGAAGTTCTTAGCAGCGTTTTTTGATAGGTTAGCAGGGTAAACAATTTTAAATGTATTATGGCCCACCTGTGACAGTAAGTTACTGTATGGGCAAGTATTATTTGGAGCCATGTTGGAATAGGAGGCAAGTGGTGTGAGATGCGTATAGTTTTAACTTTAAGGACGAAATGTACAGAGGATTATTATAGGCAGGCCTAACCTGTTTGTGTGTATATATAAAAGAAACACCAATATGCATTTTATAAGAAAGTTAAGCAACCAGTTGGTGAGACAAAGAAATGAAACTGAACTTCATGCTTCAGACCTCCATATTGTATGTAAAACCTAGAGCCAATTTTTAATTGTAAAGAGAAACAATAAGCAAGGGTTTCACTTAAGCAATAGGGAAACACATTCATGGCTGACTGGCTTCATTGTAAAACATTTTAAAAAAGAATTAACCACCGGGATTTAACAGCAAATGACACTGTTCCCACAAGCTGTAAACTGAAGATGGCAGAGAAATATACCACACTTTTGTAGCCCTGAAAAAAAGCAATGTAGCGCTTACAGTGTAGTGGCACACCTTTCTGCCAAGTAACTGGAACTGCATTATCAGATCATTTACTAGTTCTGAAACCGCTCACAAATATTCACCAAATTACCCTTAATTCTACTATGTAGAATTCCTAGGTACCTCAGTATTAAGGCTCTACTCAACTCTATTCGTGCACCTCAATCATGACCAATTATACCTCTGGGTGTTCCTAGCTACCCAGTTACTGATAGCACCAAAGCACGTACATACAATATTTTCTATTGCTGCACTTTGCTTTATCCTCCACACCTGCTCCACTCTCTTTTTCCTTAAACCTGCTGTTAACTCGCTACAATATCCTGCCCAGCCCTCTCATTTATAATATATTTTGTCACTATTTGGCATTTTTTCCACATCTAAAGTGCTGTGGGGAATCTGCTCTTAATTTACATAAGTACATTATATAAAAGAAAGGAAGAAAAGGTCCAGTAAGTACTACCATGGGGGTTTCTCCAAATCTCCAGACATGCAACAAACGCCCAGGAGTCTCCACAGTGGTGACTTACATTTTCTTATGGTTTATCCTGAATGAGCAAACAACGTCGATACCCAAAGTTTAACAACAGTATCCACAGCCCAATGCCGGTGCCTTGTTACACACGATGAAGCAACTGATCTAAGATGTTTTTTTCTTACCTTGTTGCTCCCTCTGGCCTTGCTGCTGATGCTGGAATCTTTACTTGCCACTATCTCCACATCTTTGGCCACGATCAGCACACAGGTGGAACTGTCATCTCCAGAGAGACAGCTGCAGGAAAGAAAGCACGATTACAATTGGAAGCGGCATAATACAATCCTTTTCAGCAGCTGCAATGAGACTGTGGAACGCCAGTCCAACCAGTGAGCCTATCTTATGTAGCCTTCAAGAATGGGATGAATCAGTTCTTACTAGGTGGTACACTCAGGAAATAAAGGGTCTCCCAAAGTGACAACAACTTTACATTGACAAAAGACCAGCTTTATTCTCAGTTTCATGGTGCCCCTTGGGCAGTTAAACAGCAGTATGATCGCACATATTTTACGTAATTATGACTCTCTGTAGTTACTAACTTCATCATTGGAAGGCATTCTTTCTTTGACCTAAATATGGCCCACTCACACACCAGACAACACAATAAGAAGGCATGCACGCCTGTTGCACGATTCACCAAGATGACTTCACCAACGTAACTATTATTAACACCAAGTGGTTTTCCAAGTATAACTTTAGTCTCTCAGATCTGAATCCCATACTTTAGTTAAAGTCACCTTTTACTCACCTTCACCAGTGTAAAAAGGCACTCCACCCCCCCAACCCTCACACTATTCTTTTTAATTTAGCTGCTCATTGGGAAGCAATTCAGTTTCATAACCTGGATGCTGGCTTGTTAGGGATGTCCTAGAAGGTATGAGCAGACAAAACAACATTGCCAAGAGCACACCAAAAAGCTATGACTTACAAAAACAAGAGAGAGGAAGAGGCACATAAAACACGAATAAAAGTGCGGATAAACAATAAAGTAATTGTAGGATAGAGACCAATAAACTAGGGTCAGACAATCAACAAAAAATCCTTATGGCTTTATTTGAGAGAGTGGAAAGGAGTAAGGCAGGCATCATCAGAATATAGTAAACAAAAACATGGGACACAGTTTGATTAGAAAGCAAAAACAGAAGATTATTTGCTACAAGAAATATAACTGGTGCAGAGACCAAAAGGTAGAAATGAATTGTGTGAAATCTAGTAATATATAGAGGGACAGGTGATGAGCATTAAAAGAAAAAAGAATCACCACAGAGGAATGTGACAGAGATGATGAATGGAAAACAAAGTGATATGGAAAGAAAAGGCATTATAAAGAGCAAGGAAGGAAAGCAACAGAAGAAATGGGATGAACGTAAGAAAGCACCAATGTGTCGTTGAATATTAAAATGGACACAAATGCCATTCTTCTATACGATTTGTAACAGATATGGAGCACTTTGAGTGTAGGACAAATATCCCGTCATGTTGGAAAAAAGTACCAATATCTCTTTCATATGGGCATGTGCTCCTGGGAGCAAAGTATTTAGTAGAAAAAACTTAATTCTAACCAACTTCCATTTCTTAACTTTAAACACATGTTGGGACAGTCTGACGAGTCATCCTACAAAGGGTTACCAACAAATGCAGCAGCATAGGCTTAGCCACACACAACAGTTGCAGCTTTATCACTGAAAGATCAAGCTACCGTCTGACCAATCTTTCCTCACAGACAGGCAATGGCAGTCCAAGCCTCAAAAATACAGCTACTATTAGAATCGCCTGAAGCACACTGCCTGTGAAATAAAACTGTGAAATTAGACACGGAAACCAGCAGCGAACCAGTATGGTGGTAGTTGGGAAATGTATAATCCATTGCAGCCAGTTTTGCAAATGGTATTATATTGCAGCCAAAACATGCACTCATTGACTAAGTGGGAACCCAGGTAGGGGGGTCTTTTGACATCAGAGCAAAATCTGGGTAAAGACTAAGAGAACATTTCCTATTTAGAAGGGAGTCTTTGAAAGCCACTTTGAAAGCTCTCACTGAGGTGGAGGCCATCAGTTCAGAGGATACGTTATTCCAGTACATGGTACAGTGTTTGCGCGATCAGAACCAAGATGTGCAGGCTAAGGAGGTAGACACAGAGAAGTGCTTGAGAGAAGAGGATTTTGAGAGGCTCCAATTGTGATAGCATAGATATGAATACTAGAGTTACACATTTAAAGAGAAACCTATTCTGCAAAGGCAACCAACGAGCCTCACACTGGAACATGGGGGCTGTTGATCATGTGGGTGACTAGGTTGAGGACAATTCCAAAAAGAGAGGAATGCAGTAGTGTAGCTTGTTGATGAGCATTAAGAACTGTGCCAGGCTTGTTTGACTTTGCCTTTTGTTGGTATCAAGTTCCTATTTGTTTCAAGGTACATGGGGTTTGAGTTTTATGAAGGAATAAAGTGGTCTACTTAGAACTGTGTGTAGTGTTAAGAGTGGCTACAATTGTGCATTAGTCGATTGGTGTGGTATGTGGAAGCGAGATGATGCAGAGTGTAGTGTGTAGGGGAGGAATATTTTGTGTTGATTTCTGTTGGTGGAGGCATGCCTTTTGTGGAAATTTCCGATGCGTCACTTTTTACAGGATGAAATTGTAGTCAATCGAAACTGTGGGGTGCAAGGTTATAGAGGTGAGAGATTATGGTTTAGATCAGTGCTCTTCAAACTTTTTAATGCCTCGCCCCCCACTAAAAAATTAAAATTCATCGGGCCCCCCTCAGAATTTTTCACAATAATTCTATTAAATTGGCAATGTTTAAATATATCTCAATTTATTTAAACACGAAACATATTTAAACATAGCTGGTAAATTCTGATACCGTTTTAAAAATGCAACTAAATACATGATTGCCAAACATACTTTTCTGGTCAGGCAGGCCTTACTAACGTGTAAAAGTGTCCACAGTGTGACTATTAGAAATGGGGGTGGGGTTTTTGAAGAATATTTGGAGCCCTTTCTATTTGGAACATACTCCAGGCTAACATTTCAATGACAAAAGATGTTAGTGATGGCCCATTACAGAACGATTACCGCAGTTCATTTAATTTTCTGCTTAAAACAAAGCACTGCCATCAGCATAATGCTTCTTTTGGTCAGATCCTGGCGCCCCCCTTCCCCCGGGATCATTTGAGGCCCCCCTAGGGGGGCTCGCCCCCCAGTTTAAAGACCCCTGGTTTAGATTATGAGGTTCAGGGTTCTGCCTTCCATGCACACGTGAGGTTATATGTATTGCGAGTGCAAGGGAGGCTAGGTGATCCATGAAATAATCTTTATAAGTTTCTTTGGTGGGATTCCTAGGAGACCGAACTCCCCAAGGGAGGAGTTATTGGAGTAGGGAATGACAATGGTGATGATGATGATTTAGAGAATACAGTGTTAACATTTGTGTTGCAGCCAGAAGGCCTCTATATATATCAAAAGAAAGATGGTGGGCGAGGATAGACCATGACCGTGGAAGACGTTTGAAAGAGATAATGCGTCATACGGAAAGAACGGTAGATCAGGAACATAGATTTGACTATGGATTCGTAAAAGACTAAGGCTGTCTCCACTTTGATGGAGGGTACATTATTGTATGATTGTTTGATCATCTTAGATAAGTTCAAAGAATGGAGATGAGTTAGAAAGCCACACTCGAATAGGAGTGTCTATGTTGTTGTCTAATCTGCGATGTGCTACTCAAGTACTGTTGTGGGTCATCTTGTATTGAGGTGGGTTAATAAGGGGGTGTTGAGGGTTTGTTTGTAAGTTGGGTGAATGACAGATATGTGGACGGTTGTGAGGAGGGCACAGGATGCCATAGCCAAGTACTTGCATAGGGTCCCTTTTGTCTTTAAGAATGCCAAACAAAGGTGAAACAGGCAGTCAGACTTACTTTGTTTGGCACTTCAATGTAACATAAGGGCTCAGACACACTGGGGAGATTCATGAAAAAGGGATGTTGAGCGAGATAGAGGCCTCAACGATTTGGGGTAGGTGAACAGGGCTTCAGGGGTCCCAGTAAGTTCTCTTCTTGATCTGAAGTAGCCCCAGATTGAGTGTAACTCCTCCCGGGTATTAGGTTCAGGTTTTGCCCGTGGAAGCTCGCTCAATATACACCAAAAGGCATCGGTCATCACGCTGTGTAGTTGTGCTGTAACAGAAGCAGCATGGTTAGTAGCCGGTGCATCTTGTCTCTCAGACTCAGGTTCTCCAGCACCCTCGCAGGATCAGTGGCAAGACCCGCCACTCTATTACCCAGACATTGCAGCACTGAAATCTCAAAGTGCCAAAGCCTGGAACCCCAGTGCCTGGATTGTGGGTCACAAAGCCATTGGCAGTAAGCAGAAGTCTAAGTACGAAGAGAGATCGGCGGGCTGTCGCATGTGGCTTGTAGTCTGACTGAGAGGCTTACCGCTGCCCCTCACGCTGCTGCCATCGCTGTACAATGTACAGACAAGTATGACCTGGTTTCTACCAGACTACCCAATTTCCTTACTGCCGTGGCGTCACAGCCATAGCTATACAGCACTACAACCGCCACCCCATTCCCCATGCCAGCCTGCACAACTTCACCACACTTTACAGGTATTTTAAAAAGGGGGACTTTCGTCAAAGGTGCTATGGGGTACGTAATGGCTGCGGTGGCAGTGTGTGAGGAAGAAAGTGCACTCAGCAAAGGAGTTTACTGATAATATCGAGCTCTCTGTGATCTTAGACTGTCACAAGCTAACCTACACTGTATCCTCAACACTCCTTCGCCAGACATCTGACTGTCTTTCACGGCCGAACGCAAATATTCACAGCCATGCCCTAGGACAAGTGAGTACCAAGTAGACTAGCAGCCTAGTGGCCCACATGATTGGCACTTTGGGCTTTGAACTCCCGGAAGCGCCCGTGGCAGCTCCATACGCCAACCACATCTACACTGCATCCCTTAGCAAGCTTGTGCGCAGGGCTTTTAAAAGGCATCCAACCTACATCTATTTAGTAGATTTTCAGCATTGGCTCGGACTGCCCTTTGAGCAAGCATCACTGTAGCCTTGAACAAAACATATCCATGCTTGGCCTTGAGCCTGTGTCTCTGCTCCATACTACTCGCGGCTGTATGCTCCAGTGTACCTAGGTGGGATTATTACTTTTTACCCACCTGCAGCTGTTTCAACTCTAACAGCGAATAGACCTACTTGATCTAAGTACAGTTACTGGCCATATGAGCTGCAAATGAGTCATATGAACCCTGCACAGAACTTCTCAGTGGAAATCCAGTGTAACTAATGTGGTCTGCAAGAGCGAATCCAGCCAAACCAGGTGTGACAGCAGCGCAGGAGAACAGACATGAGAAAGCAACATAGAAGACTTAAAAGAAACCGAAGAAAGGGGGCACAGAAGGAAACACAGAAAGGATTGCTACTGTCATCACTAGCAACCTGACTACGAAGGAGCCCCACTACACCAACGCAAATAATATTGTCTCTAGCAAAATGGAGACCTAAAACCCCAGGGCACAAAAAGTACTACATGAAAAAAGAAAAATGTACCAGTCTAGATCAATAGCCTTCACTTGGCAAAAGAGAATCGATATATCCCAAAAATACAGCAACCTCTCCACATCCTGCCCCAAGTCACCCCACTCCTCAAATTGTGAACCACCAACGTCACTACCACCAAGCCACCTCTTTCAGGGACAAGCACAAGGTAGATTTAAGAAGGCCAAATATTACAACAATCAGCAAAAAACACTAGGTCAGCAGGAGGCAATTCCATCAACTGATTTTATCATAGCAGAAAAGGCGCTAATACTTGGTGCAGAATACCTGCCAGGCCTTAGAATCAGTAGTCTCATTAGGCCCTCTAGTCCCAGTTGAACCGTGAGGCAGTACTCCATCTTCACATTTTGCAAACTGCATGGCAAAGGCGAAAGACCTGCACCAACTCAGACTCAACAAGTCCTGAAGTACACCTCAGGAGATGTTATGAAAGAGTACTCATGTATTCCCTCACTCACTGAGGCCTGCATTCAAAAAGGAGAAACTACCTTCTCCTCCCCTGTCTATGTTGGCGAAGAATACCACCCAAGGAAGGGTAGGACACTCAAAGAGGCATGAATGATGAACAATAATGCCCAATTCCTCTACAGACGACAGGCAAGGTCGGGAACTTCAACCGAAGATGCAGAAGAAACTGCACTGTATGAGGCAAAAAAGACACAGTGTCAAGTCTGTACTCACCATACCTACCTGCTCTCCACCTGCAGCTTAAATTCCTTGCAGCTGATGACAGCTCCATGACCAAGAGACTGCACAACTTCCTCCAAAAATGCAGACCTGTGCACCTTCCAAGGGCTTCTATGTACAGTACCCTCCTTTACTGGTGAATTGTCGGCCACTCCCTTTGGGCAAAACAGCAGTTCAAACATTGAAGTGAAGGAGTCAAGCATTCTGGCCCACAGAGAGGCAGAATCCAGCACTACGGCAGACACCACCCTCACTATGACCTCCAAGATGCAGATTTTCCAACAGCCATGCTACCCAACGACCAGCCGGGTCGAAGAACTTCCATTATACGGAAGTGTTACTTAGAATACAGACATGGCCTGCCAATCACCAAGGAACACAGATACCCAAAGAAAAGATCTAAGCAACTTCACTAATGAAAAGCAGAACAAACAAATCGGGAAATAATTAGATTCCCCCAAGAATCAGGAATTTGAATTGGTTCCTACAGCAAACACAGAGGAAGCACATAGGAAAATCATCAAACAACACTAGTTTCTAATTTGTAGAACGAGAACCCCGGCAGAATAACCTTGCTGCACAAAATCTTAGCACACCTACAGTTAATCATCGTAAGTCACCACAGGCAGGAAACAATTCAAGCAACAGAGAACACTTCAACAACTTACTCACCCCCCCGCCAATAATACCTTTGCATACAAAGAGCCTCATACAGACCCTGCTATCACCACCAGAATAGACTGTGAAAGTGCCAGCATATTGATTCCATCAGTGGGTTGAAATCAGATGGAAAAAGAGCAGACCAGCATGAAGACAGATAATTACACCCACTTCTGGAAAAAGAAATATGAAATCAGAAGAATATTGAAAATTAAGAATTCCCTTAGAGTATAGGTCCTGCAAATAAAAAAAGAAATTATATTATTGCATGATGTGGGTAAAAATAAAACTATCAAAAGGACTCTGAAAGAAGGAATCCATGAACACTACCTGAGGAAATGCCAAAGATACACCTTCAACAGGAAATACAAATAAAGAAGCTGCACTCCTCTTCCATAGTGGATCACAGTAACCAAATGGAAGGGCACTCCCACATTATACAACAGCAGAAAGTTCATCATAAACATGACTGCCAGATCTAGCCCAGAACCAGTGACTTCGCTAAGAAGTAAAGTGTTCTACTAACTGCCAAGGAAAATGGGTGCAAGGGCAGCATTAAGAAAAGGTCTAAGATTCCTAAAAAGATTCAAACAGCAAAGACAAGTAAATAACCAGGAAGTCATCTGTCTGGGAACAGGCTGGGGCTCAATAATAAACTAGCCAAGAAACAGAAATGCATCGCCAGTTTGACAGAACAATTTAGAATTATCCTGCCCAAGGAAGAGACTCTACCAATCAAATTGCAGGGGAAAGAACCCTATTCGAAAAAGCTTTCTGTAAGGATGCAAAAACATCAGATCAAGAATGAGAAAAGCCAAGAAGAAAGCTGAAAAAGCCCAGATGTGTCTTACCAGAAGTAGTACCAAATGAAATAAGCCCTCTCGCAGATCAAATTCAAACTACATCATGCAAAACTCCCAACCAATAAACCCTGACCTGGGCAGAACAGACTAACGCAGTAGGCAAAGGAAATGAGAAGCTACACACAGGTGGTGGAAATGTAATCCCAAAGTACGGTAGAGAAACAATGTCCCAGGAAATCAAGTAAATCGCTGACCAAAGTAATTCAAGAGAAGGACTATGAGGGATGGGAGACTTGGGTCAAGGAAGTTGGCAGAAGAAAGTCGGCAGAGACAAAGACATATAAAGCTCTTCCTCAAACAGGACAGATCTGTAGGCGAAACCATGACAAACCTCTTAGCAACATCCTGGTCTGAACGGCCAATATGACTAGGCATGGATATAATACCTACAATACTAATAGTTTCCTGGTACATTTATGGCCTTGGGGAGAAGGTCTCCAACCCAAAGGTAAAAAAAAATCCTTGAAGACAATGACATTATTCTCCTACAGCAAACATGACGCCTTACCACATGGGAACCACAAGGCTCTGAAACCGTAAGACCAGCACTAAGCGAAACAAAGTTAATCAATAACTCAGAAGGCTTACAGACCAGCTGCAGGCTGGACAAAATGAAAGATGACTAGGGCATCAACTACCAGTCAAGTGCTACTCATCATACTACATGTCCAATTACATGGTAACTTAGGAAAATAAACATATATGCCCAGTGCCCCAATCTAAAGGAATTTGTCCTACTTGAAAGTCGTATTGAGGATAAACTCCCACCACTATGCCAAGTTATCATAGAAGGAGACCTAAATGCCCAGTAAGGTAATTGGGGCGAAGATGATGAGATCTTCATGGAAGCTAATTGAGCCCTGGGAACCCCAAACCTGAATTAACCTTTTTCCCCAAAGATATCCTAAAGGAAAGGCCCCTGAAAATGTCTGCACCAGTAAAGGCATGATCTCCAACTTACATGCTGTAGTGCATGAAAATCAAGCCACTTAATCATTCGGTAATGGCTATGGATCTTCACTCATTGACTACATCATAATTCCCTTGGCTGAATGGTTCCCCATTCTCCGATGCAAAATTGACCTGAAGAGTCAAATGCAACAACAATCAACTGAATCTCTCGTGAATAGAAGTCAAATACAAAGATTCTATACTGCATGCTTGCCCCGTGTGCCTGCTAAAAATCAAGGGAGACTGACTAAAATGGAACAGATATGATAAGGAAGCTCTGAAAGATGGAATGAATTTAACAAAAACCACCATCCTCAGAGAACGATTTCTCACGGAGGATAAAGACGACCACTCTTCAACACCTACAGCATGTAAAGATGAGAGATTTGCCCTCTTTCACGAAACAGCAGAAACCTTCGCTCAATGGATATAGAAAGTTCCAAAGAGAAATCAATCGCAAAGACACAAAGAAACTAAAAAAGTCAAAAGTCAAAACTCTCTTTATTCTAATGTCAAAGACAATCATAAAAGATAAATATAAAAGTCTAAACACATACATGACAATCAATAATAACAATATATGAGTACACTGGTTAGAAATCAAGACTTTTCTGGTAAAAAAAACGCTGCCTCAAGAAAACTGTAAACTCTAAAACAAACATCACTACTTGACAGCAATTGTAAAAACAGGAAGGCAACTCTACATTGTTAAAAATTGTGGATTTAAAAAGAGGTAATAAATAATGTATCCTAAAAGGTTTATACTGTGTGCTAACTATCACAAACAACCTGACAGGCTAACTACGATGATCACTTGGTTTGAGGAAAAAAGCGGTCTAAAGAGGAAGCAACTGAAGTGGCAATTAATAGAAGGGAAGACATCCAAAGGATATCAAAATTAAGCAAACAATACAAGATTGTGATAGAAAAATCAGAATGCTCCTATCAGGAATGGGAAGCCTTGCAGCAGGAAACAGGAACTAAAGACACAAAATTATTTTGGAAGATGGTGGGTATTTTTAGAAAGGTCATCGATTCTCAAGTCCAAAATATTGCAAGTTTAATGGGTCAATCATTTCCAGAATCTCTTTCAAAACAAGCCTGCATCGGAATTCCAAAGTAACAAACGCAAACCAAGAAAAGCAACCCTCGGGGGGCGTGGCCAACCGCCGAGGGAAATGGCCGCACGGTAGCTTAGCTCCGTCGCACCACTCCCTTCCTCCATCCTGAAATACAGACTTGCTCTGTGCCCTACCGGTGGAAAGAGGGCTCGTCTGGTCCCCGAAGCGTGTCCGGTCCTCGGACGAAGAATTGACCTGATCGGTGGTGGTCCGGCGCAGATATCCGCCCGACTCTGAGCGGCAGAGGTGTGGGGCGCGGGGAGGAGCGTAGGCCCCCCCGCAGCTCTCTGAAAATCGACGCCATGGCTGCGGAGAGTCTTCTAGGCCCATTTACAACTCGAAGGAGCCGCATTGCCCCTGACGGTCTCCGGCGGCCTCCCTGGTGAGTCCTTCGCCCCCGCGGCATATAGACTCGACTCCACACGTTTCCTGAGAGGCGGCGGTAGCACGCCCGGCCCCCAGGGTTCCCGTGGCGGCTCCCGCCGTAGTCCACCAGATCTTGCCTGCCCAGTGGGACCCTCCTCCCTCTTCATCACCGTGCCTAGCGGGGGCCCCACTCAAGACCGCCTGGCCGATTGCGGCGGTGAAGCTCTCCATCTGCAGGGGAGGGGGCCCAACTGTCCCTACCCGCGGGACCTGTGTGAGCCGGGCACTGAGGAGTGGGTCGTCGTGGTGCGGGCTCGGTGCCTGCCTCTGTTGACCCCATCATCGATTGGCCTGGTCTGCTACTCGTGGGGGCGGAGGAGCGAGGTCTACTACGATTGCTGGGCCTTAAGTTTGCTTGTGGGGGGGTGCCGACCGGAGAGACTCTCTGCCCAAGGGGGGGGGGGGGGGAGCTGAACTGCGCAACTTCCTGGCACCAAGCCGCAAGCCCACCACAAACCGGGGGGAGCACCCATACAGCGCCCCGATTCATCGGCTGCGGCTCCTACACATCGTTGGCGCTCCCCCCCCCCTCTTTGCGGTGCACCTCCTCCAGCAGCGAAGTGCCTCTTGGTCTGGACTTACCTGGCGAAACCCGACAGGCCGGCGAGGGGGGGGGGGATCTTTCTTTTCCTCCCTCGTGCAGGCGGCGGTGAGTAGCTGGTTCGTCCGGGCCCTCCATACTCTGGGACACACACAGTGACCTTACCATGGGGAGCGGCCGCGGCTGCCGGACCTCACACCAAGCGAAGCTGGAAAAATACGCCTGGCAGAAGGCCCAGGGGGAGCAACAATCTAATCCCAAGCCTGGTGGGACTCCACCAGATCCCACATTGCAAGATATCCTTACGGCAATAACGACTGTGTGAACCTCCCTGGAAGGCCGTATCGATACAGTCGCCGCGGAGGTCTCCCTGATCCAGGCCGATATGCGCAAGATGGCGGAACGCGTCACCGAGGTCGAGGACACGACCAAGGGCCTCGCAGCCGACACTGACCTCCTTAAACGCCAAGTGGCCGACCTGCAATCCAATCAGGAGGTGCTCGAACGGCAGCTAGATGACTATGAAGGCCGAATGCGACGCAACAACATTCGCATTTTGGGTGTTCCAGAACGGGCCGAGGGGCAGGCCGCGGACCTATTTGTCGAGGGGCTGATATTGCAACACCTTCAGCCCAAGGGCCTGTCTCAGTACTTTTCCATTGAAAGAGCACATTGTGTGCCGGGTGGTCGCCCCAAACCCGGAGCACCGCCCAGGCCACTCTTAGCACGTGTATTTGATTTACGCGACAGGGACACTATACTTCAAACAGCAAGGGCAGCCCCACCAATCAATATCGACAACAGTAGAATCACACTCTTTCCACACTTTACGCGGAAGGTACAGAAACAGCGTCGCAGCTTCCTGGACGTGAAGCGTGCACTGCGCAACCAAGACATTAAATACGCCATGATGTTCCATGCAAAGTTGCGCATTAAGTCCGAAGGGAAAGTATGGTTCTTCACAAGGCCCAAGGACGCCTGGGACTGGCTTGATGGCTGGCGCACAGTTGGCAAACGACATGGCGCTTCTAACAGAGTCAACGGAGGCGAGAACAGACCGAGCCAGCTCTCTGACTCCCCACCTGGCACCACGTCAGGGACGGAGGGATCGGCGACACAGGACTTGGCTATCTGAGCCTCCACATCAAGATTCCTTGCCCTGCCACTGTGCCCTTATGCCCTACGTAGATTTGCAGCGTATTTAATATTGTTAGCTTTGCCAAGTATTTGAGGGTAATTGTCCACTCTCTGCAGGATGTGATGCCTTCTGTTGAGAGGTGTTGTTGCTGTCTTTTTGGTGCTTAGCCCTTGCATGTTGGGCTGATGACGGGGCAAATCCACGAAACTGAATCGATGCCCCGGGGAGTGGGGTTGGATCACGTTCCTCATTATTTTACGGGTGGGCGATAGGCGCTCTGCAAGTTTGGGGAGGCGGGTGGTTCAATGCTCGCTGTGCAGGGAGGCAGGGTGGGGGGAATGGGATGTTTGGGGAAGGGGGGACTTGTTTTATTCGTTTTATTGTTGTTTACGTGTTTTGGTACTGGCGAGAAACAAACTATTCGCTCACAGGTAGGCAGGGCTCGCAGCCTCAAGGCATCGAATTTTGTCGCACACACCTGAAATGGGGCTGACAGTGCCCCAGTACCCCCACACACCCCATGACAGATAGTAAGTCCTAGGGCACTCCGCATACTTACATGGAATGTTAACGGTCTGGGGCACAAACTCAAGCAGGGGGTAGTACTCCAATACCTCAAGAGGCAAGGGATCGACATTGCTCTCTTACAAGAGACTCACCTCATTGGGAACACCTGCAAAGCACTGGATCGCTGGGGGTATAGATTGGTGGCACACGCGGGTTTCATATCT
Organism: Calotriton arnoldi; assembly: GCA_963921515.1. Classification (NCBI taxonomy): domain Eukaryota; kingdom Metazoa; phylum Chordata; class Amphibia; order Caudata; family Salamandridae; genus Calotriton; species Calotriton arnoldi. The sequence continues at coordinate 561,724 of CAWUFW010003619.1, forward strand.
GGCTCCAGAGGGACTGGCATCCTTGTCCGTAATCAATGCCCCTTCATCCTACATAACACTTGGGTTGATGACCAGGGCAGATACACGGCGATTGCGGGGACGTGGGAGGGGGTCTTCCTAACCGTCCTTTCAGTTTATGTCCCCCCGGCACTTAAGGCCGCCATGCTCTCAGACTTGGGTACTCTCCTGCTGGGTCTCCCGGCTGGTCTCTTGGTGTTGGGCGGAGACTTAAACCTTGTTGTGGATGGCCGGGTCGACCGCCGTCCCCCTCGTCCGAACCCGCATGCCACCTCCCCACTCGGGGACTTTCTCCAGGCTTTCGGACTGGTAGACCTCTGGCGCCACTCTCACCCACTGGAGCACTCCTTTACCTTCCACTCCGGGGCGCACGGCTGCCAGTCTAGGCTTGACCATCTTCTCACACACACACTGATGGCTTCTCCTACTTCACTGACACCAGATCCCTGACACGTGGTATCTCTGACCATTCTCCAGTTTTCACCCAGTTGACTCTACCCCAGATACAACGCCGTCACCCCCTCTCCATTAACCCCTGGTGCCTGAAGATTCCCCAGGTTAAGAGTGCGCTGCTCGAAGGGGTAGGTCGTTATTTCAAGGAGAACACTCACTCTGTCCAATACCCGGGCACGCTATGGGGGGCTTTCGGGGCGGTCATCAAGTGACAGGCGCTTTCTCTCATGGCTGGCCACAAAAAGGAAAGAACTGCCAGACTAGAGTCCCTAGAGCAGGAAATCCGGGAGTTGGAGGACGAGGTGGCAATCTGCAATGACGAGCAGCTTGCTCACTCTCTGAGCATAAAGCGTCTAGACTACCGACAACTTGCGACAGTGACGGTCAAAGCGAAATACACTGCGAGCCGTCACAGAGTCTATGAATTGGGTGAGGCCACGGGCAAAATGCTTGCTTGGTTGGAGCGCCGGGAGTCTCCTCAGAGATGGGTGTCCCTTATCGAAGTGGACGGGGGAAACCGGGTGACAGACCCACGGCGCATTGCTGAGGTATTTGCCTCCCATTTCACCGCCATATACTCCTCCACGACACATACAACCCTACAAGACTCCAGAGACCTCCTGGCCACTATCCCAGTGACAGTACTGGACCCAGACGACAGTGCATCCCTAGAGGGCGACCTCACAGACGAGGAAATTGCGATTGCTACCAATGGTATTAAATCGGGCAAAGCCATGGGCCCCAATGGGCTCCCTATAGAACTGTTTAAATTAGCCTCCTCTAAAATAACGCCTGCCCTCCGTGCCATGTATCTGGAGAGTTACGAAGCTGGATCGCTGCCTCCAGATCGGATGCTGGCCTCCATTGTTGTCATTCACAAACCGGGCAAACCGGCCACGAAATGCGAGTCTTACCGTCCCATTTCGCTACTAACCGCGTAAGTCAAAATCTTAGCCAAGGTCTTGGCCAATCGCCTGATCCCAATTATCTGTAAGATTGTACACCCTGACCAGTCGGGCTTCATGCCCGGCTGCAACACGGCCCTTAATATTCGCAGACTTCACGGGGTGATGGGGAGAGTCAATACTATTATGGAGGATGCGGCACTGTTGTCGCTAGACGCCAAAATGGCGTTCAACACTATTGAGTGGCCCTATCTATTTGCTCTTCTTGAACGCCTAGGGTTTGGCCCCCACTTTATTCAGTGGGTCAAGCAGTTGTACACGGGTCCTACCGCTCAGGTGGTGGTCAACCAACATACCTCCCAGAGCTTTCACTTAGAGAGAGGAACTAGGCAGGGGTGCCCCTTATCACCCCTCATATTCGCTTTACTGTTGGAACCACTGGCGATCTGGGTAAGGGGCGACCATATGATCCGGGGCCTGAAATGGACCGATCAGCACGAGGATAGGATCTCACTTTATGCTGACGACGTCTTGCTCTATGTCGCAGCACCATCGGCCTCAATTCACAGAATTTTGCACATCTTTGCCATTTTTAGTGCCCACTCGGGCTACACCATTAACTGGACAAAATCCGTCCTGTTCATGTTACAGGGCCCTACACCGCGGCTGCCGAAAGATACCAGAATCATCGTCGCATCTGATGGGCTCCGCTATCTTGGCATTTATATCACCCCACACCCGGATCGTTTTTATGATATCAATCTCCGAGCCCCATTGGCCAGGCTTTGTAACGACGTCTCGCATTGGCGGTCGCTACCCCTCACTTTGCTCGGCAGAGCAGCGCTGTATAAGATGCTGGTTCTTCCTCGATTCCTATATGTGTTGCAGAACACACCCCACAGGGTTCCGGATGCCTATTTCGCAAGTGTGGAGAGCGAGGTCAGGACTCTTCTATGGGATGGGAAGAGCCCACGCATCGCAATACACAAACTGACCAGGGGGTGGTACGATGGTGGGATCGCGCTCCCTGATTTGAAGCAGTACTACTGGGCTTCCCAGCTGGCGGTGGTCAATCAGTGGGTCTTCGCCCCGCAGTCCGAGCCAGCTTACCGCACAGACCGATGGCTTATGGCGAAGGGAGGCTATCAGCGGGCCTTGTACTCCAACCCAAGACGGCAGCATCTCACCGGCCCCACGGCTCATACGGTGACACTTTGGCACCACGCCACGGCAAAATTAGGGTGGCGCAAGAAACTTACATTACTCACCCCCCTATGGGAATCTGAACAACTAGGTAGGTTGAGCAAATGCCCCGGCTTTGATAAGTGGGACCCTATTGGTATCTCCTCAGTGGGGGATCTTTGGAAACGTAAGGCTATGGTTCCCTTCACTGCTCTCCAAAAAGAGTACCAGCTGGCGGAATCGGAAACTTTCCGCTACCTTCAAATCCGTCATGCTCTTACCTCCGCCATTGGCAGTGATGGGGCATTGCCCGAGGCCTCCCCGCTGGAGGATCGCCTTCTCACTGACCCGCTGCCACGTAAAGCGGTCTCACTTACCTATCGCAAATTGATGAACAACAAACCTGACCCTCTGGTGCGCCTCCGGCAACTTTGGGAGACTGACTTGGGGTATCTCGATGACGACGACTGGCAGGAGGCCCTCTCCTCCCCCAGGGAAGTTGCCATCCCAATGCGCCTGCGTCTTATACAGCTCAAAATCCTGCACAGAACATACCTATCAGCGCATACACTAGTCAGGATGGGCAGAAGCCAAGACCCTGGGTGCCTTAGGGGATGTGGTGGCGAAGGTACCTTCTTTCACACCGTTTGGGAGTGTCTACATTCCCAACCCTACTGGGCCAAAATTGTCGCTACTTTGGAGCGGGTGGGCGGGAAAACGATTGGCTGCTCTGCTTGTCTTTGTTTACTAAATGTGTGGGAGGCCACAGACTTAACCCAAATGGAGCGCACATGGGCTTCCTTGGGGTTCGCTCGCGCCAAAAGGAACATCGCTCAGGGGTGAGGGGTTGTTGATATCCCCAGGATTTCAAAATGGGCCAGAGACTTGGACAATGCAATGATCTCCAAAAAAGACGTTTTCATACGTAGAGGTTGCCCTGGCAAATGGGATAGTAAGTGGTCGAAATGGAATGTATCGCGGGGGTGCCCTCGATGTTGATCGGCTCACTGTTTAAGGGATTTGTAGCCATTATTGGATGTATGCACCGGCCTGCGAGCCTCTATTGTTATTTCTCACCACTATGCTTTTCTGTGACTCGCCATGGTACCATTGGTTTTGTTCAATAAAAAGAGAATAAAAAAATAAAAAAAAGAAACGCAACCCTCAGGTCATCCAAAATCCACTCTCTAAAACATTCATGCTTCAGAATCCTCGAATTAAAGAAATGTGGGCTGAAAACTTGCATCACTTGAAATCCACCACTGAGGAAGAACAGAAAAAGGAAAACTATTTTCTATTAACCACATCGAGGAGTCAAACAATCAATCAATTCACTTTATTCTATCTAATTAAAACAGAGATCATAAGAGTTTCATAAAGTGTCAGTGCATAATACCGGGATATTACATCATTACAGAGACTACAAGGAGAAAACATCAGGCCTAAAAATAGAGGTTGAACAGCAATGTTAAAAGAGGTCAGAGAATGATGCGAAATTAATAACATGAATGCTAAAACCTCACTCAAGGGTCCGCCAAGTACTCCTTACCTTGGTGTAATATAGCAATATGGCTATCATTCTTTAATAATCAAATTAATTCTATAAAAGAACTTCATATAATATGCCTGGGCAGGATAAAAGTATAATCTATTGTGTTATAAGTTCAGTATTATAAAAGATTAGATAAAACATACAGACCATAAAAAACCTCAAAATTGCCATCAGCATGTCAAGCTTAAAAACAATTAGACCTTTCTACTGATGGGATCTCCTAGTCATTATTGACAAACATAAATAAGACGCTAAGCAGTATCACACAAGGTGATCAGACAACATTTGCAAAAAATAAAAAGCTGGGAGACACTGCCTGAATTTGTGTTTCCGCATGAGGGGGAAGGATAAATCTTTTGCGATGCACCTCATAAAATTCACAAAAGAAGATAAAGTGCAAATGTTTTTAAAGAGATACTCCATCGCACAGACAGGCCGGCAATGCATTCGGAAAGAAAACTCCCATAGGATGGCCCAGCATGCAAGGGATAAGGTTTAGACCATGGGTGCTCACAAACATTTTCCTGGGGGACGCAAAGTTTGGTCTATGGTGTGACCAAGGGCCACACTGATGCCAGCGGTAGGGTGTAGAGTGGGTGTAGGGGAAGCAAAGCATGTATATCAAGTGGCAGTCTTTAAAAATGTAGGTGTTCCTAAAGTTAAGGGCCTAGTTACTTCCTTTCTCTAACTGCAATTAACCTTTAAATAAGTACTTGCTGTATAGTTAAGATTTTTTTCCATGTTAGTGCTGAGTCGACTTAACAGCAGCCCAGTGCTGCTGCTGCCCAGGGGGCCGCATGTAAAGGTCAGGAGGGCCGCATGCGGCCCCCGGGCCGTACTTTGAGTCTCACTGGTTTAGACTAAATCTTACCAACGATGTCAACTGATCTGGGTTTAATCCATCATTCTTTAGCTCACTCCACCACCCCAGTTCAGACATGGCCATATGCAAATCAGTCTGACCCTGTGCCTCATGGGAACAGGCCAGCCCGAACTGCCAAGCCATGTCTTCCCTGGACCGGAAACAAGCATCCTAGGACCGGTTTCTGGCATTTCAGCCGTCATCAGCCAGGCTTGCTTGAATCCAGTGGCAAAGTGAGCAAGGGACCCACGTCTGGGCATACCCCCGCCAACTTAGGGCGACCAAAGCGATACAAAAGGGGATGATGGACGGAACGTTTGAGCCAATCAAACACCCCCAGTCAACTGATCTGGGTTTAATCCATCATCATTCTTTAGCTCACTCCACCACCCCAGTTCAGACATGGCCATATGCAAATCAGTCTGACCCTGTGCCTCATGGGAACAGTCCAGCCCGAACTGCCATGCCATGTCTTCCCTGGACCGGAAACAAGCATCCTAGGACCGGTTTCTGGCATTTCAGCCGTCATCAGCCAGGCTTGCTTGAATCCAGTGGCAAAGTGAGCAAGGGACCCACGTCTGGGCATCATCCCCTTTGTATCGCTTTGGTCGCCCTAAGTTGGCGGGTATGCCCAGACGTGGGTCCCTTGCTCACTTTGCCACTGGATTCAAGCAAGCCTGGCTGATGACGGCTGAAATGCCAGAAACCGGTCCTAGGATGCTTGTTTCCGGTCCAGGAAGACATGGCTTGGCAGTTCAGGCTGGACTGTTCCCATGAGGCACAGGGTCAGACTGATTTGCAGATGGCCATGTCTGAACTGGGGTGGTGGAGTGAGCTAAAGAATGATGATGGATTAAACCCAGATCAGTTGACTGGGGGTGAGTGTTTGATTGGCTCAAACGTTCCGTCCATCATCCCCTTTTGTATCGCTTTGGTCGCCCTAAGTTGGCGGGGGTATGCCCAGACGTGGGTCCCTTGCTCACTTTGCCACTGGATTCAAGCAAGCCTGGCTGATGACGGCTGAAATGCCAGAAACCGGTCCTAGGATGCTTGTTTCCGGTCCAGGGAAGACATGGCTTGGCAGTTCGGGCTGGACTGTTCCCATGAGGCACAGGGTCAGACTGATTTGCATATGGCCATGTCTGAACTGGGGTGGTGGAGTGAGCTAAAGAATGATGATGGATTAAACCCAGATCAGTTGACTGGGGGTGAGTGTTTGATTGGCTAAACGTTCCGTCCATCATCCCCTTTTGTAGAACTCATTATAAAAACCAAAAGCTTTTAGACTTTAAGTGTTTCTGATCAAAGTTAGAATGCCCCCGGGGGCGGAGCTAGCCACGCTTGGAGATGGCCGCGTTGTAAGCGTGCTCCTCCGGCCGTAAACCTATCCTGACATTATCCTGGTCCCCAAACAGTACAAACTTCCCAGCTCGGACAGCAAATGGTGGCGGAAACGAGCAGGAACCGGCGGACGTGAGCCCAGCTGCTGATGTACACCCAGGGCGGAGGGCGGCCGTGTTGATCCCGTGACCGGGCTGCGGCCTATGCGGAGTGGTGGGAGCACCTCGGAGACCGACTACGGGAGGGCGGAGAATACCTGCTGGAGACGCGAGACCTCAGCGGGACCGGCGTGAGGCTGGCGCGAGTGCCACGACCGGAGCTGCCAGCAGACCTGCTGCCCCCTGCTCGATACGGACTCGGGACCGGAGTGGCACCGATACGAGGCCCGGACCCCCGAGGACTGAGTGGTGAGGTGAGCGCAGGCCAGATCAGGGGCGTGGTCGGCGGGCGGGCCCGGCTGACGAGGGCCCGCGGGACCGCGTAGCTACCTGACGAGGTGCGGAGAGATCGTAGAGCCAACACCCATAGCCGACCTGACGAGAGGGCACCCTCGCCCTGTGTAGTGCCGTAGGAGCGGGTGAGCGGAGCGCGCTGCTGGGCCTCGCCCGGGGACGCGGCGGCTGGGAGAGCGAGTGAGAACCGCAACCCCCTGCAATACTACATTATATACCTCTGGTCTCAGTTTGGAGGTTCCACCATGGGTAAACCTGAAAAGAATCAGCCGAAGCTAAATTTTGAACAACATCGCAAAGGGACGGAGCAGGATCAGGGGGCCGCGTCGGGAAACCAGCGCTCGCAGCCGGCGCAGAAGGCCCGGTGGACTTCCAGGCTATGTTTGCGACAATCCCATCCACATTGTCTAACATAGACGGGAAAATAGACTCTCTCACCTACAGGGTGGACCGTATGTCGGAAAGGCTCGATAAACACACCGAGATTAGACATATCGGAACGTCGCATCTCTGATTACGAGGATGCCCAACGTCAAATGGAAACGAAACAGGAACGGCTGGACAAAGCACTGATGACGGTATTGGCTAAGACGGAAGATTTGGAAGCGAGATCACGACGGAACAACCTACGCTTCATGGGTATTGCGGTGTCTACCAATACGGGCAATATGGAGCGCTACATAGAGACACTACTAGCCACACTGCTTGGCAGAGATACTTTCTCGGATGTACTCATAGTAGAAAGGGCGCACAGGACACTTGCACCTCAGCCAGCACCGGGAGCACGACCTCGTCCCATTATAGCGAAACTTTTAAATTACAGAGATCGAGATGCGGCGTTACGGAAAGCCAGGGAGCTGGGCCACCTTAATCATGACGGGATGGACATATCTATCTATCCGGACTTTACTTCATAAGTACAGGAGGCACGTAAGAAATTTGCGGAAGTAAAGAAGAAACTGCGAGAATGCAACATACATAGGCTGTCCGGTTTTCGGTTTAAACCTATAATAACTGATAAAACCCCACCAAAAGGGAAATAGCCCTCAACAGTGTAAATATATAAACACTGAAAAAACACCTGCACAACCACAAACTAAATCTCATTCAAAGAAAGGAAAAGGAGAGTGAAATAGTCATTTTTTTTTCTTCCTCAAGGGGCCAATACAATGTAACTTTGTTATACAAGCTAGCAGCAAGAAAGATGGGCTAATATTATTCTGCTTGAGTTTTGTTGTTTGGGGATGTCACTAAAAAAAAAAAAAATTCTTTCTTTTGCTTTTTTCAGTTTTGTGGTCTTTGGTCTAAAGATGCAGGGTTTAGAAGCATGTTTTAGGTCTTGTTTAATTATTTTATAAACTGTATAGAATCAGGAAATATCAAAATCATATTTGATATTTTGGCTGCGTTTGATTCTTTCACTGATATGTAAAATGGCTGGTTTCATAACAATCTTTCCCAATATGTGCCATCAAATTTACCCACAGAGAATGGGCAAAAACCCTTGATACATCAGCCCCCAGTTTCTAGTGAGTCAGTATTGATAGTAGGTGAATTGCCAACACCTCAGGCTTTAAACATTCAATGCAAGGTATAGTGACAAGTATATGTGAAAAGAGTGCTATCACCAAGCACCTGGGATAGTGGTGAAAACATGACACCAGACTTTAGGAAAACATGGAACGCAGTGTCACTTGAAATGCTGCTGCAAAAAGGTTCTTTCCAAGTTCAACAAAGATTGAAGTGATATTGTTTGTATTTGCAGTGATTCAGCTATGTATATGAAAAAATTGTGTGATGACCTGTTAAAATCGATACCTGAGCTGAAGTGCTTCCCTGTAAGAGATCCTTGCCACCTGTTAGATGGTATGCTGAAAGTATCTTTACAATCTTCAGAGTTAATGAAGAATGCTATTGACTTTTTAGTCCTTTTTGATGCACTGTTTTGTTATGCGATGGAACTAAAACGCCAATATTTCTCATTTTGTACTTTGTGTGGCATCAAAGAGTCATCCCAACTGTGTCACTTAGTTGATGGTTCTCTTTCCAAGAGAAGGGGTTGTGAATGCTATATTATCCATGTGGCAACTGTTTACAGAATTTTGGCTGAGTGATGATGCCAAAGGCAAGAAATGTGAGGATCTTTGGTCGCATATTGATAGTGATGTGAAAAAAAAACTCTACTGCATTCTTAGATTTTTACAGGAAAACATAACTGCTGTAGTGGACATAATAAAAAAACTAGAGTCTGAAAACACCCTTGTCTGCCAAGCGTTCAGCATAATTGGTGTAGATGTGAAACATCTCATTGAGAGTAGACTGGGTGACACCTTTAGTGAATTTGGCACTGCAACATGTTCCATGTTAGAGTGCTTGCCACTTGGTAAGCAAAGCAATGTTGAAGAGAAATTCAGGAACTTTTATTTTACAATGTATTAGAAATGGCTTGCAATGATGCATAGAAATGTCCCTTCGCCAACCATTGCTTTTGAAGTCAATGAAACCTCACTGTGGTACTCTGTACAAGTTCTAGATCCCTTCCGTAAAGGGAATCTTCTCCTTAGTTTCAAAAGTGCTGCTTCATTTTTGACCACTTCAATAACTCTGAGGGCATAAGCGCCCAGTTCAAGGCAAATGTTGCAGACCCTGCCCAGAGAATCGAATCTTCAAGTACACCAGTATTGGCATGGAAAGCTATGTCAGTGGCCAGAGTTAGCAAATTGTGTACTGGCTGTTTTGGCGTTGCCCGTCTCAAGTGCCAATGTTGAGAGGGCTTTTTCACAGAAAAAAGTTTAATGGGAAGGAAAGAGCGAGCGCACATGACCAAAGACTCACTGAAGAAGTATTCTATGGTGTACTACAATAAGTTTGATTTGCAAAAATGTATTTGGACCTCGTATACACTGTACGTACACTGTCTATATACCATGCACTATCAGTGCAGAAAGCAAGCAATAATAAAAGCAAAACTTTCCATCAACACCGGATAAACACTGTTTCTGTTTTTAATGGCGTGAAAATGTGTAACCACCGATAACCATTGTTTTTTAAGGTATTGAAATCACTTGAAAACACTGAAAAAACCCCACCAGAATTTACCAAAAATAGAAACTGAAAACAGGAAAGCCTAAACATACAGTATGCAATGCTGTATCCGGCTAGGCTGAGGGTCTCTGATGGTGGGAAACACAAGATTTTCAAATGATCCACAGGACGTGGCGAAATTCATCCGCTCAAAAAAACACTCAACTCCCACGTCGGAAGTCACCAACACATGCGCAAGACGGCCAGGGAGACACCTCAGACGTTGAGTAATGGCACCTCCTTGCGCCACAGCGAACAGCGAAGGACTGGCAGATTCCTACAAGGCCATGCGAAGATACTGTGATGTCCAGATAAGTAACACTTTGGGTGGCTGGGGTCAAACCTCATTGGCTATGAGACACTGGGCATGGACTATAATGTAAGGTGATATGGTACATAGCTGGGATTAATATCCTAAGGACGAGGTAATATGCCTCGTGTAACTAATACATGGGTTTGGCTGACTTGCTATATTAGTGATGACTATACACTGGGATGGGTTACACGACCACCCGGGCGTTTGCTTGCCCGGGGAACGGCTGGCAGCTACCCCCCTCGTGTGTGAAACGCAAATTTTGATTATGGGATTGTTATGGGGGGAGAGCGGGAGGTATTGTTTTTTTGTATCTAAGGGATGTCTTCGCCAGGATTGGGCTAGCGATGTGGGTGGGGGGGAATTTCGGGGTACAATCAGAAAAATGGTCAGATTAACTGTGTCACATGGTATACCAGATACGATATGCAGATATGGGATGAGCCGCCCGGCAGATTCAATTGCTCGATATAGACATGGCTAAGGGGATGGAGATTACCAGGAAACTGACGCTTTTGACATGGAATGTCCGTGGGCTGCAAAACCCCCGGAAGATTAGGAAGGTCTTTGCATATCTAGATCGACATGCTATTGACGTAGCCTGCCTCCAGGAGACTCACCTAACACGGGATACTGAATGTAGAGTGGGTAGCAGATGGGCTGCACACAGAATAGCATCGACTTATTCCAATTATGCCAGAGGGATGATGATCCTTGTAAAATGAGGCACTCCGTTCACACTACTCCACTCACACTCTGATGAACAAGGCAGATATGTCGTGCTACAGGGCGACTTTGGTGGGACAACTATAACTCTAGTAAATGTTTACGGCCCAAATACTGACGACCCTGCCTGCTATACAGAGATATGGAATCACCTGAGACAGTTATCTCCCACTACACTGACTTGGGGCGGAGATTTTAACACCTGTCTGGATCCACAGGCAGATAGATCTACTGGGAACGAACGACATGGGAGGAATACTGCTCAGACACTGAGGGAGGGGATGATAGAATACGACATGTTAGATGTGTGGAGAGAGCGAAATCCTCACCAGCGGGAGGGCACCTGCATTTCATCCTCACACAATACCTGGTCTAGACTAGACTTTTGGATAGCCACTCCCGACATCAGTACCTGGGTCAATGCAGTAACACATGCCTAGAACCCTTTCAGACCACGCGCCTGTACGCTTAGACCTGCGTATCCCCACGCATACACCGAAACCATACACATGGCGTCTTCAACCTAGCGCGCTGCAGGATCAGGTGTTCAGATCGGAGTTGAAACTTGCGATCGCTGACTACTTTGAAAGAAATATTGGCTCAGTGGAAAGTGCAAAGACAATATGGGAGGCGTTCAAGGTCACCATTCGCGGCTTCTGTATTGGCAAACAAGCAGGCATCCTCAAAGATATTCGTAGGCAACTGTCTATGGTTGGGCCGAAATAAAACGGTTAGAAGCACAATACACCATTTCATTAGACCCTAAGGTACTAGCAGACATAAGAGGCAAAATCGACACTTATCATGAGTTTGCAGATAGTGAACTGAAATACATGTCACAGAAATACACGCGTGCCTACGGGGAAGGTGGCAGACCCGGACGAGCACTGTCCAGTAAGATACGCCCTGCGCACACGGAGACGTTTGTAACAAAGGTGTTGGACTCTCAGGATAAGACACACTATGACACCCCCTCAATATCGCGATGCTTCCTAGACTACTATGCCCAGTTGTACATGGCAGGGCCTGTATCAGACCCCACTGAACTTTCACAATATCTAGATGACGTAGCCCTGGCGTGGCTATCCGACACACATCGTGAATACTTCAGCCACCATATCACTGAGGAGGAGATGCGGGCAGCCATTAATTCCTTACCAAACAATAAAGCTGCGGGAATTGACGGCTTGCCTGGGGAGTTCTACAAAGAATATAGGGATCTATTGATACCACATTTGGCGGCCATGTATGAGGAAGCTTATGAAGACGGTGTGCTACCCCCTTCAGTGCGCGAGGCATTGCTGATAACGCTCCTTAAGCCAGATAAGGACCCCGCCTACTGCGAATCGTACCGTCCCCTCTCCCTTATCACTATGGACGCTAAGATTCTAGCCAAAGTGATAGCTTTCCGACTGAAACCACTGATGCAAAAACTGGTCCTACCGGACCAGGCGGGATTCATCCCGACCCGTTCCACCACGCAGAATATACGCACTATTTTCGCCATGTATCACCACCTCAATCCCGAACTACCTGCAACGGCGGCGCTGTTGGATGCGGCAAAGGCGTTCGACTCGGTGGAATGGCCCTATATGTTCTGTGTGTTGCGACGCATGGGGTTCCCGGAGCCATTCCTCAAATGGATTGAAATATTATACACAGACCCGGTCGCTAGACTTAGAGTTAATGGTGTCGTCTCGGCACCCTTTCACATATATAGAGGGACACGGCAGGGATGTCCCCTGTCACCGTTGCTATTCACCCTGGCTCTGGAGCCACTGGCCTGTAAGATTAGACAGAGACATGCGGCAACGGCGCTACAATTCCAGCTCCGGCCAATCAGCATATCGTTATATGCTGATGATATGGTGCTATATACTAATTACCCAGATACTAACTTGAACACGCTCCTAAGAGAATATATAAAGTTTGCTAACTTCTCAGGGTTATGTATCAACTGGGACAAATCGGTGGTGATCCCACTTTCCCCTGTGACGACTAGGCCGTCTCTAGAATATCCGCTGTAGTGGCGGACGAATCCGGTTAAGTATCTGGGTGTCTGGATACATCGGGACCCTGAAACAGTGATACGAGAAAATTATGGCAGAGCACTTTCCAAGTTGGAGGACCAGGTGTCTCGGTGGGTCCGGCTGCCCTTGTCATTAGCTGACTGGATAGCATTACAGAAAATGGTGGTTTTGCTTAGATTTTTATATCTGTTCATGAATATACCGATATGGCTCCCACTAACTCTATTTGCCAGACTACGCGCGGCGCAGCTTCGCCTGACTTGGGCCGGTAAACATGCGAGGGTGGGTTGGAAGGAGCTGACGAGACCTTACATCCAAGGCGGCTTTAGTGCACCTGATCTGCAATTGTACTACTATTGCGCACAAGCGCAACACGCGCATTACTGGCTTCAGCCCCACGGTCATGTACCACATCTTGCGGTAGAGCTCGACAGTATGACTCCCACTCCCCTTCTTTCCCTCATTGCGCATCCGAGACATTACATTTCCAGTCAGGAGATACATCCGGCGTTGTGTACATCCAGGGCTTGGCACGCATTAGCGAAGAGAGCGCATAAACTTCCATCATATGCACCGGCCCTTCCCCTTAAACATCATCCACGACTTACGGTGACACAAGAGCAGAAAATGACACAGGAACTACACGTGATGGGACTTAGAACTATGGGTGATATTTTCCTGAATAAAGAATACATAACACAAGACATAGCAACTGCAGGAATACACCGCACTCCATTAAGAGTATTTGCATACCTGAGATTGCGTATGGCGATCAAAGCTCTGTATCCCTCATTTCCCACGGAGCCACCAACACACAATGCACTACAGATGCTACTGATATCCCCTACGCGACAAAATCTAGTTACGAAGTTATACATCACATCTCAAGGGGAACAGCACAGAGAGCTGAATAGACCAAAAGCTAGATGGGAGGAGTCACTTGGCATGCCCATATCTAAAGAAGATTGGGACTTCAGCTGTATGCAATTACAGCTGCTCACGTCTAATTGTAATCTAAAAATTATCCATTTTAAATACCTCCACCAGGTATATTATACACCACAAAAGCTACATGAATATGGATTAAAAGCAGATGATCAATGTATGAGGTGTCGGGCCCCTGGGGCAGACTTCTTACATGTGGCGTGGGCGTGCCCGGTGCTACAGACATACTGGAACGAAGTCACCACCACAGTCACACAGATGCTGGGTGAGATGGTCCCAAATACGCCTGTGGTGTGCCTGTTAGGCATACATAAGATTAAGCCAGCGCGCAGACGTAGATTTCTGGCGATAGCACTACTATTGGCAAAAAGAAGAATAGCAATGAAGTGGGGGAGTAGGCGGGTGCCAACACAGATAGACTGGATAAAAGACATGTCCTATTGCAAAGACCAACTTGACTTATATGCGGAGGAGATTCCTCACTCCTCTAGACCTCGAGACTTCTGGGCCCCCTTGGTGCAGTATCTTCTCTCCACGTCAACTGAGAGCTGAGAGGGGGTATGTTATGCGATTGTACTGGTGAGCTATATAGGCTTTGTAGAGAATAATGTATATATCTATGTAGTGAACCACTGCTTAATATGTAAATCTAATGTGTCCGGAAGCGGCAATGTATACTGTATAAGTATCTAAATTATCGTATGTATATCATTGACACTGTACGTATAAGGAATGTTGAAGTGGCATTGTTTGACTGACAGTGTAAAATAAAATAAAAAAATAAAAAGTTAGAATGCCCCCTCTCACTCTACCTGCTCTCGAAGGGATTGTTGGAGTATGAAAAGAGCGGAATCCATCTATATAGGTCGGCCCAGTTTCCCAGGTTTCCTGTAGACAAATTAGGTCGAAGGAAGTGATTCAGGGTCATCCAGCTTCGACCTTCGCCCTGCTATATTCTAGATTATTTTTATCGAGTCGTTACCAGTGTCCATTGTATGAGGGTTCTTCAGAGGGTTAACTGCGGAGCACGTGAGGGCTTTTTGGGCCACCATATCCCCCCCCCCCCCCTCAATCGCATGCTTCAAGGCCTTCCAGGACAGCAAAATGATTGCTTGTGTATTGGAAAGGTGTTTTGATTCTTATGTTGATGGTGAGATAAGGGAGGAGTGAAAATACTTCCATGCCCCTGTTCCCTTATATTTTGGCCTAGAGGTCTATAAAAAAAAAGCCTAAAGGCAATGCGGAAATCTGTGTACCAGGAGAAGGATGGTTGGGTAGTATATTCAACAGGTGCCTCACCAGATGATGGTCACAGAGTAACTATTATGCAGTCCCCTTCAAGTGTTTTGATGGGGTTGCCCACCCACGCGACTCCCCCAGTCATAATGATATGATTGGACAGGTTGTGTTCCCCTTTGACATGCTTAGACATCCAGTGTAAGGTTTTAAACATCAATTGCTGTGTTGACTCGGGGTGTGTGTGTGGTTCAGTTCAGGGGTGCTTGCCAAGATGATAACATAAGGGCAGACTGCTGGGGGGAGATCTAAAATTGTAGGGGTCTTCTGCCATTTACCACCTTCCCATCTTTCCACTGATCGTGGCCGCCCCACTCTGTTCAGGACTCCCTTTCTGGATAGTGTGGGGGCCTTCAGTCCTCGCGTCACTGGGGGAGCTTGTAGAACGTGATGGCTGCTGAGTGGAAGAGAGGAAATGTGGGTGGGATGGGGGCATCGGCTGGGTGTTAGTGTTGATAAAGGTCTTACGGGATTAGTTGCCATTGGATCGAAAATAGGACCATCATGTCCATTGCTACCCCCCCCCCAAAAGTCCCAGTGACTGACCTGTCTCTGGCAGTGGAGTTCAGGGTGTCAAACGTGCCTGGTAGCTGAGAATAGGAGATAGCGTTAGTGTTTGGCAATTCCTGGGAAATCTCTGATAAGGTATTCTCTCCCCCTTGAATTCTAGCCCCTCGCATGATGAGTGAGGGTAACTTATCTTCTATCTTTCTCAGTTTGTCAAGAAGTGGTTGTAGCAGTAAGGAGAGGGCCTGTTCTATTTTTACGCAGAGGGCCTCATTCCCGGTCAGAATACCTGGGTTTTTTCCCCACCCATGCCTGTGTGTCTGCTCTTGCCTCCGTCGTTGCAGGCTTGCTAGATCTTCCTCCCCCTCTTTTCTTCTTCACAGGTGGTTTCGTAGGGGTGCCGCTACCAACTCCACTAGAAACTAGAGGGTTATTGGATTGACTTGTAGCATTAAGGGAATGAGGAAAGGGATAAGTATCACATGTAGACATTAGAGCACCTCTCCTATGGAGGGCCGACCTTCCGTCAGTTTGATCTCTTTTGACAGGACGTTCGCAGCTCTTGTGAGGAAAGAGTCCAGGGTGTTAATGTTCACACCCCCTTGTTCACTGGTTTTTGCCTTCCGTTTGCCCATTGGCTTTCAATGGATGTGAGGTGGCTCTAGTGCGCCAAAGTAGCGGGGTTAGAGGGGGGGCCAGCCCAGACTCTTCCGGGCTCCGATGGGCCTGCCCTTGGCCCGGGCACGTCCCGTGCCGCAGTTCGGCATTGCGCGGATATGCACGTGTTGTCGTCAGGGATGTGGTGGATTGAAGTTCCCCCCAGCTGTGGCAGTGGATAATCCAATGCAAGGAGTCAATCTCAAGCCTTAAAAATAGAAAAGCGCTACAGCTGAGCCTCTTCCCAAATGAGCTGTACAACTTATTCCCAAACCAGTGGGCAAAAATTCAGCAGGTACTCATCACTGTATCGAAACAAATCCAAGAATGGAAAGAAAATCAAGGATACTCACCAAGTGACAAGGCGGATTTAGAGCTGCTATTTCCATCACTAACCATGTGATCATCCACCAACCCGTGGGTCCCTATTACGTATAGGGCACACTTTCCCTGTTGGCGCCTTGGCGCACCTTCAAACAGGTGCGGCATGTGCAAACAGGGAAAGTGTGCCCCATTAGGTTGAATGTGCTGCCCTCAGGGAAGCTACAAACATGCGCTGCCTTGGGGGCAGCGCATTCAAGTGAAATACGGGGCGGGCTGCTTAAAAGCCGCTCGGTGTTTCATAGTGAAGGCAGCAGCAGCCGCCTGCAATTTAAAGATGGGAGAGAGATCCCCTTGCAGGGGGTGCAGTGAGTGACTTCACCTGCCTGCAAGGGGATGCCTGGGGGAAGGAGGTCCAGAGGGCTGCCATCAGTGGGCGCACTGACAGTGCACCACCTTTTTGTTTATGCACTGTCAGCACGCCACCTGACAGCTTCTTTACCGCTACGATGCGGGCACAAAGGTAAAGAGATTCACTAATTTACATGGGGCCACGCCCCCATGCAAATAAGGGAACGCCCTCTTGAGAAAAAGTTGGCACAACATGTGCGCCAGCATTATTACAGACTGGGCTGCACAAACCTTTAAGGCCCCTTCTATAATACAAAAGTGACCCGGGGCACACAAAGAGGGCGTAGGTGCCCAGTGCGCCCCAGGGAACTTCTCAAATATGGACCCAGGTGTCCAAATATTAAACGAACAATACCTATAGAGTATCCCTCCTAACCTCATGACACTGGGCATGATGAGAGGAAGTGCTTGCCACACCTAGGTTCCACCCCAGTAGGAGTGGGAATGAAAATAAAATCCTTTTTTATATGTAACCCTCACACACTCTATTAGTGTAATGCTTCATCATTGGGTCCCTCCTGACACCTAAAGGTCAGGGTGGGCTCGACCGTATTCCAGGGAGCTCTTAAAAGAAAAAAAGACAAAAGACATGGGGGGTATAACTAGAAGATAAAAATCCCTCATCCACTCCAAGGTATCTCTTTATTCGCAGAGCGGATGGGGACAGCAAAAACTAAATTATGGCAGGGGACTGCGGGAATTATTGGGCCTATGACCCTTGCTCAACCAACATGTTTCAGCCCTACTCTGACACGCTCAAAAGGTCTTGGGCTTTCTTCAGGGTGGATTCAACTGTTGAACACCCCCCCACTGACGCAGCTAATTGCGCGATTGATTGATCAGGTGTAGCAGGCAATTGACAACCACATGCCCTGGCAGGTTTATACTTAACCACTCTTGGTACGACCTGTAAAAGAGAGCATCATTTCAGATTGTGTATACATTTACTGGCTGCGCATAAGGTGCTGTGTCTTTATCATGTGCCATTGTGTGGCTATTTAAAATGTGGCATGCACAAATCCTCATGCACATTACTACCATGTGTAGTGACTGTGTCATGTTTATTCCATGCAACTCGACGTAGGCCCTCACTTGCAGATAACAGCAATGTGTGCCTTACTGGTGCATTCACAATCACGTCGCGCAATACTCAGGAGGTGAATTCATACATGATAGCATAGTATGCTGTGTTTATCTTTCATTGTCTTGTGCCCAAGGTGTATGTTGCTTTACAACATCAGACATTAACACGAGAATAAGGGCTCTCACTTATATACACACATATAGGAAAATTGTGGGGGGTTTTTTAAAAAGAAGAAAAAAAGGATGCTATGTCAGGACCGGAGGCTCAGATTATGCCTTCTTCCTTCGCTTTATTTTTTACAGCAGCCATATTTCAAACACAACAACAAACTACTATTCCCATGAACAGCAGGGAAATAGGAAAAGTTCCGAACGGAAGTCCTTCCTCTCTGCCCACACTCCTGCCTCCACTTGGTCCTTTCACGCTGTTTCCTATTCCTTCGCTGCTCAGCAGCAAGTTAAGTAGTTTTTTCTTTGTCTCTCCTGTTGTGGGGATATTACTTTGCCTAATTGCCTGTGTGATGGTGCGGTTTTGATTTGTCTGTTACTTTGTACATTCCCATAGTCGCGGGACGCACTGGCGTACCTTACGCAACAGAATGCCCAGTTAATGCTGCAGTGAGGTCCTCCCACCGCTTGGGGGCGCTGTGCCCTCTCTATGGGCAGCGCGAGTTAGGCACTGACAGAGTGCTGACGAGCGCTGCCCGGTAGAGAGCCTAGCCTGGTCCCAAGCCACCCGAGTGACACCCGGTCTGGATCTGTATCCTCCCCCCCCTTTTTTTTAGGTCGAGCCTAGCGTGGGAGGCTTCATGTAATCACTCCAAACTTCTCCGTGTGGGTCAGACTCCTCCCACACATCTGATTGACCTTTGCGTGTCTTTCAGTAATGAAAGCACACAAATGGCCAGAGGCGGGTGCATGTCCCACCTCTTCTTCAAATGTTCACTCCCACGGCGTTTTGCTCTCGGGAGCGAGAAGCGGCGCGCAGGGAGGCAGCTGCATTCCTGTGCCCGCCCCCACCATTTGTCTTGAGCTGCTGTTTTTTTTATCCTCTTCATCGCTTTGATGTAATTGAAAGGAGAGACGCACTTCTCTGTGACACTTCCAAATCGGTAGATATCTGAGCTCGCAGATCTTTCGCCTCAAGTAGACGGGCATGATTAGCTCCGTTTCTTACATTTGAGTGGACAGGTTTTTATGTGGTTTTAAAGGTACGTGGAGATAAACTGATTTACCCATATTCACGGGATGGTGGCTCACGCCGGACTCGTTATTTTCTTCCTTGCAGCGCGCGCACCACTCGCGGGCACCCTTACAGCGCGCGCACATCGCACACCACTCGCGGGACGTGGGACGCGCAGGGCGGCAGCTGCAGTGCCTCCTTGTTTATTTACATTAGGAGCACTATCTCCACCCTCTGCGCGCCCAAACACAGCGTTTCCCTCCCCCAAACCATTCCGTGTGCTTTACCAAGCCGGTGTGAGGCATTAGAACATAAAATCAACCTGGCAATGTTTGCGCACTTTACAAATAGGCGTTCAATGATCCCGATTGCAAGTCCATCTCCTAACCCCCAAATATCTGCAGTTGACGCCCTCCTCGGGCCCTGGCGTGCCTCTGGTGAAGGTATGTCTCTCGCACCTTTCATGGGCTCCGATCTTCCCCATTGAGGCTAGCCAAGCAGACTGGTAACACGTGCATGGCGTTTGGCACGGCAGTCTGCTTAGTGACTCAATGCAACACTTGTGTGAAATCCGCAGGAACTTGGCACCAAGATTGTTGTTTACGTGCACAATTTGTTCGACTTTAGGAATCGAGCGGCTGAGCTCTCACTGTTTCACTTGTCTCCTGTGTGGAAAGCAAGAACGGTTATATAATTTAGCAGATGGTTTAAACTTTCATAACGCTTCTTCCTTTTGATTTTTCCATGTCCCAGCTTTCTCTAATAAGAACAGTGAGGAAAAAATGCTTCTTGCTATTCTACTGGTTCCTCGTGTCAGTGTTTTGAAATGTATTGCACGTATGCCAGGCGCGCAACGCCCATTGGGCTCAAAGGGCTCCAGCCCCCCCTACGTCCTGTGTGTCAGCCCTGGCTGAGACAGCTTCCCGGGCACACACACAGCCGCACCCAAGTACTTCACAGGTCTTTAAAAGACCATTTACTTGTTAACGAGGCTTTGTTGTTCTTTCACCCCTTCTTAGAGCCCCTGCATCTTCACTCTGCCGATTGCTGGAAGAATTAGCCCCCCCCCCCCCGAAATTTTTAGTAGCCCACCCCCCAAAAAATGTCACTGTAGTTGCGCCTCCGACGTATGCAGAGATTTCAGGAGGCCATGGGGTTCCACTATGAAGCAAATCATTTCTCAATTGTTAGAAAGCTACACATAACAAGAGCAGCCGTTACACCATCAGGAACCGGGGCATATAATATATAAAACAATGGTTTGCCTGGAGCTGACTGAACAAATATATAACAAGCATTGGCATAGCCAATAGGTCTCGCTTTTGGGACCTTATAAGTATTTAGTTATGCAGCACAATATCCTTGGAGCAACAACATCAACTTTTGCATGGCTAAACACTTATAAGGTCCCAAAGGTGAGACCTATTGGCTATGCCAATGCTTGTTTGACTTACACCTCTCTGGGGTCTGTATTGTGGTTTCCTCTTGACGCTCTGCGGGGTTGTACTGGCGGCTAATAGCGCCATGTGGGACACTGGTCTCGGGTGGCAGGAGCCCTTTTATTCAACAGAGCGAGTGTGTTCCAGGGCTCTGCCCACGTATTGTGCGCCTCTGGCACACCCGAATTAGTCTGGGGTCCGTCCCAGCTCAATTCTGCTCATGCGCTGCGTGCTTACATATAGTGCTCTCCAGCACTTAAGGGACTGCCTATAGTGCTTAGTAACTGCTTTCCAGCCATGCAGGACGACCAGGAGCAATTCCAGGAGGAGAACTCTTTGTACTTCCTCCCCTGGGACAATGATTTCTACCAGGCAGTGGATGATTCCATTTACAGGGCTGTGAATCAAGCCATGGAACCTTTGGAACAGCACCTCTCTGCGCAGGAGTGTGCAAAGTGGGCCAAACCCTCCCCAATCCCCCCAAAAGTCCCCCAGACACTGCAAGAAGAAAGGCTCACTCCATCCAAGAAACAGTGCAACCCTGGGGTGGACACAGACGCATTCACATGCCTAAAGCAGGCCTTTCTAGTGCAGGCTCCCCCACAGCCAGCGCCAGTGACCCCCCTGGATAGTTCCTGACTCCCCCGCGCACTGCTACCCCAGACCCCCAGGACACCAGGGACTCCCCGAAGGGACACGGATGACGATGCAGGTCCCTCGAGGCATTGGCTCCCCATAACACCCCCCACCCCCGCCCGCCACGGAGGGCATTTCAGACATGATGGACCCGGATGACAATGTTCATCCTCGGCCTACGGACTGGGCCCCAGGGGACAAGGTGGCCAAGTACGCGGCGAGCGGTCTACGTAAGCCCATGGAGAAGAACGCTTGCTATCGCCACCGGGCGCAATCTCCCGCCCTTGTTTGGATGGCAAAAATCGCCCTTACGCCCGACATCGACCCGAACATTGCGACGTTCCTGGCCAAGTTCGTGAAGGATCCTAAGAAGGGTATCGACCGGTCCTGGCGTTCCTGCCAGGGCAATCTCCTAGACACTGTAGGCCCTATAACCAAGATCTTAGACATGGCCGAGGAGACCAAAACATTGGGCTCTTTGATCTCCCTAGAGGTCCTGTCAGGGTGGGCGCAGCGCGCCATTGTGTTCTTGGGGAATGCCAACTGTGCACTCTACAGAGCGGCGTCATTCCCTTTTGATAAAGGTGGACCCTAAGTTGGGGGACCGTGCCTCTTTGGAGGCTGGCGCTGTGGCCCCGGGGGGTTTGTTTGGGGACCCCTTTGTGAAGGAACTGAGCAGGTTCATGGGAACGTTCACTTCACTGGACAAGGCCCAGTCCAACATTTACAGCGTCTTTACCCCTCAGGTTTTCCAAGGGGCCAGTCGTGGCAGGGGCCACTCGGCCGGCCGGTCCTCCTACTCCAACCCTGACAGAGGGCAAGGCTCCGGGCGTGAGCAATACCAAGACAGCGCACACTTCAACACGTTCTACCCCACCAGAGGACAGACGTTCCGAGGCCGCGGAGGATGCAGAGGCCAATCCAACAAGCAAGGCAAAGGTGAGTGTGCTTCCTTCGGCACACCTGCAATTGGGGTGGTCACTTGGCATGCTACCTCCCGGCTTGAGCCTCCCTCACGAGCTATGCATGGGTTCTACAGACCGTGCAGGGCTTCCAGGTGGAGTTCCATGGCCGTCCTCACCAAGGGACCCGTCCCTGCCCCATTTCCTTTTCCCAGAACGACGTGGAACTGATAAGCGAGGAGGTCTCCGCCTTATTCAGAAGGAGGCGGTTTGCCGCTCAGTAGAACACCCGAGCAGGTTTGTCAGCAATATTTTCCTAGTCAACAAGCCGGATGGGGGTCAGAGACCTGTGATCAACTTAAAGGACTTCAACGAGTGGGTGGTTTACGCCACTTCAAAATGGAGGGCATCCACCTCCTCAGGGACGTGTTGAGGCCTGGAGACTGGATGGTCCGCCTAGACCTGAAGGACGCATACCTCACAGTCCCGATATTTCCCCCTCACCGCCGTTTCCTGCAGTTCAGGTGGGACGGTCAGATCTTCGAGTTCACCACTCTGCCTTTCGGGGTGTCCTCAGCGCCGTCGTGTTTCAAGTAGGTCCTCCGGCCGGCGGTGAAATTCCGAAGGGCGCAGGGCATTCGGATGATCGTGTATCTCGACAACATACTTTTCATGGCCCAATGCCCCAGGAAGCTGACCAGTCACTTGCAGACAGCAGTCAACTTACTGCAAGGTTTGGGCTTTGTCATCAACGAAAAGAAGTCTCTCCTTACCCCGGTCCAATGCGCGACCTTCCTGGGGTTCATGATAGACTCCGTCTCCTCGACCCTGAGCCTTCCGGCTCGGAAGATGACAAAGATCAGGCACGAGCTGCGCCAGACTTTGGCCAAGCCCCATACTTCACTGCACCAAATGGCTCGCCTGGTGGGCATTCTCGATTCAGGCCATCTTTCCCAGCCCATTGCATAACCATGCAATGCAGCGGCTCAAGGCGCATCACCTCAGGAAGGGGCTGACTTATTCGCAATCCGTCCCTCTTACGGCAGAAGTGAAGGAGGAGATGGTTTGGTGGCTTACCCACATGGAGGCGTGGAATGGGAGAGCAATCTTCGGCTCCGCCCCAGACGTCGTGATAGAGTTCGACACCAGTCGTTCTGGTTGGGGTGCCAGATGCGGAGAGTTTTCCACAGGTGGAGCTTGGTCAGCACAAGAGCAGTCGTTACATATCAATTGCCTGGAACTTCTGGTGGGGTCGTTTGCAGTGAGGTGCTGGACAGAGTGCAATCCTGCGTCCTCCTCAAAATGGACAATATTTCCACCGTCAGATACATCAACCATCTGGACGGCACCAGATTCTGCGCTCTGGCAAACCTCACCAAGGAGTTTTGGAACTTCTACCTGGACAACCAGGTGTCAGTCACGTCGGAGTACCTCCAAGGCCGAAAGAAAGAGGTGGCAGACTGGCACTCTCGCCACCTTCTGGACTCCAGTGTTTGGAAACTAGATCGGCAAGTATTCTCCTAGTTGATGGAAAGGTGGGGGTCCCTGTTCAATCGATCTGTTTACGTTGCGTCTGGATCATCAGTTACCGAGGTTTTTCAGTTGGAGCCAGATCCTCGGGTGGAGGCAAAGGATGCGTTTCTACAGGACTGGTGGCAGCAACAGAGCTATGCGTTTCCCTCTTTCTCGATGATCACGCAGGTGTCTGCTCAGGTTCGCCGCCAGCGGGCGGAGATTGTGTTGATTACCCCTCTTTGGAGATCTCAAGTGTGGTTTCCAGTTCTTCTGGAACTTTCCTGGGATTTTCCAATCAGACTACCCCACTTTCCTCACATTCTGCTGGATCTGGAGCTCAAGCCTCATCATATGGTAGTGGAAGGGACGCTACGGATGATGACCTGGCAGATCTCAGGCAACGCTGGTCGCTCCCAAGCCTTTCGTGACACGCTGAATCCTTACTATCCAGAGCGTGGGCGGACAGCACGACCAAAAGGTACTATTCCGCCTGGAATAGATGGCACAGTTGGTGTATGCGACGGAATGGCGATCCCGTGGGCGCAAATGTAGTCCATATCCTCAACTTCACTTCCTGGCGAGCCTTGCGGAGGAAGGGTTGGCTTACCGCTCTATCAATACTTTCCGTTTAGCAATCTCAGCGGGCCATACCCCCATCCACAGGTTGCCTGTGGGCGAACACCCGTTTGTCTGTAGACTCCTTATGGGAATTAGTCTGTCCCTCCCACCTGAACCGTGTTACTCGGCATTGTGGGAAATGAATCTGGTGTTGAATCTGTTTCTATCCTGGCAGCCGAATAGGTTTCTGTCACGCAAAGAGATCTCGGCTAAGTTGGCGACCTTATTATGCCTGGTTTCTTGCAGGCGCGTGTCCGACGTAAGAGCCCTAAACATTTCGGCCAGAGTGTTCTCCCCGGATGGGGTTTCATTTACGGTCAGTAGAAGGACCAAGTGTAACACCAGGGTTATTTCATACCCAGCATTCCAAGACTCCCCCAAACTGTGTGTGGTACAGTGCCTCAGAGCATATGAGGAATTGACTGAAGAGGTCCGCCCTCCGGGTGAGAGACAACTGCTTATTGCGCTACGAAAACCGTACAGGGCGGTTTCTTCACCAACCATAGCCAGGTGGGTGCGCTGGGTTATGCAGGAGGCGGGGAATGATACAAAGTAGTTTGGTGCCCACTCAAGAGAGGGGCAATGGCCTCAAAGGCTTTTTCCCTCGGATCGCGTTTGGAAGAACTGATGCGCGCTGCCGACTGGTCCTCGGACTCTACCTTTAGGAAGTTTTACTTTAAACCAGTGCTGGGTGTGGCTCAACTGGTGGTGGACAAGCTTTGAACTGGCATAATCTGAGCCTCCGGTCCCGACAGAGAATGAAAATTTGCCTAGCTGTAGTAGAGGTAAGTTTCAATTCTATTAAGGACACGGAGGCGAGGATTATCCTGCCCGGCAACCACTGAAGATGCGGACCCTCCCCGTTCTGGATCAACTTGTTTCAAGGGTCACTTGCGATGTATGTAAATGCTTCGTTACTATCTATGGTTATGTACTGCATAGCTGTGCTTGTTCTGAAGACTAATTCATACTGGTCTTGGTTCGGACGCTGCCTGTTTTTTGCAGGGTATGATGGCTCCAAACAGGATGCGTGACGTTCGATAGGGAGCTGTTCGCTCGAAGGAAGAGGAAACAGTGTGAAAGGAACCAAGTGGAGGCTGGAGTGTGGACAGAGGAAGGACTTCTGTTCTGAACTTTTACTATTTCCCTGCAGTTCACGGGAATAGCAGTTTTTTTTTTTTTTTTTATAATTCTTTTTATTAAACATACATCGGTTTCAATAAACATTGCAGAGGGTTAGCCAAATCATACATTACAGTCGGTACAGGAGGAAATACGTCGGATTTCTACATGGTAGAGGAATGTTACAGGGTGTGGGGGTCATTTTGTTCGTGACAATCAGGAGGCACACAGATCTCTCCCCGGTAGGCATTCCAGGGGCTCCATATCCGGGACCATTTTTTGGGGCACCCTCTTGCCAGGTAGACTGTTTTCTCCCGAAACATGCACCAGTCAAGGTTCTTCTCCCATGCTGCCAGTGTGGCCCCCCATAGTTGAGCAATGTTGCGTTTTGCCAGCATGAATCCCAGTGTAGCCCACCGTGTCTGATTTGTGTTGAGATCTGTAGGTTCCCACAGATTGAGGAGGCATCGTCTTGCCTCTGGACGGAGGTGAACCCGTAGTACCGCATTAATAGTGTCATGGATCTTGAGCCAGAAGGATATGATATGTTCGCACTCCCAAATTATGTGTATGAATGTCCCCACGTGACCACATCGCCGCCTACAGTTCCCATTATCTGACCATCCCATGTGTACCAAACGGGGTCCTGTCATATAAATTCTGTGGAGGATTTTAAGCTGTACCAGCCTCAAACGCGCCGGGATAGCGACCTCTCTGGGGGAAGACACTGCCATCTGCCAGTCCTTGTCATCCACCTCCACCCCATCCTGCGTCCATTTCTCACGGAGTGATTGAAGGGGACTCTCTATGTTGTTAATTAACTTTTTATAAATCAGGGAGATGGTTTTCTCGGGAAGGTGGCCGTCTAATATTCTGTCCTCCAGCGGAGAGGCCTCTGGAGGGAAAGTCCCCTTAGGTAGCGAAGATTGCAGTGAGTGCAGGACCTGCAGGTAGCGGAAACACTCGGTGGCTGCCAGATCGTAGTCCGCCTGGAGCGTGTCAAAGGATTTGACCCCCCCAGCCCCCCAAAGGTCCCTAATGTGTGAGATACCGATAAGGTCCCATCTGTCAAAACCCTTCGATTTCCATAAGTCGCCCAATCTTTCTGAGTCCCAAGTGGAGTGGCTAATGTCAGCGTGTTTTTCCATCCCAGTGAGGCGATAACGTCATGCCAAATCTGGACAGAATGTTTGGTGGGGCCGGTCAAGGTATATCGTCTGGGCCGTGAGTATAGCGCCCTGTTATAATTACCACCTGGGAGGAGCCATTTATCCATGGCGTATCCGGGATCGTCTGCACGGCCATACATGCCGTGGTTGATGGCTGCTAGGTGAGCCGCCCAGTAGTATTTCTTGATATCTGGGAGGCTAATACCACCGTCATACCAATTCAGTGTTAGTTTGGTCAGGGCGATTCGAGGTTTTCCATCCCATAACAGGTCTCTCTGTAGACCCTCAATTTCCTTGAAATATTTGGCGGGAACAGGATCCAGGGTGTTTTGCAAGGTGTATAGGAATCTAGGCAGGGACATCATTTTGAATAGGGCGGCTCTGCCCAGAAGGGAGAGGGGTAGCGACTTCCAGCTGGCAATATCGCTTTTAAGCTTGCGAAGGGGGGGGAGAAGGTTTTGAGTGTACCGGATTGCGGGATCTAGCGAAATGAAAATCCCCAGATATTTGAAGCCTGCCGTGCTGATTTGTATGGGGCAGTTCTTGGGAGGGACGGGTGGATCACCCCACAAAGGAAACAAGAGCGACTTACTCCAGTTGATAGAGAATCCAGAGTATCGACCGAATACCGCCAGGATATCTAAGACCACTATAAGGGATTTCCTAGGCGAGGCCAGATAAAGCAACAGGTCGTCTGCATAGAGGGAGATTCGGTCCTCCCAGCCGGGAGACCATTCTAGTCCTCGTATCCTGGGATCCCTACGGATCCAGGCTGCCAAAGGCTCCAGGGCCAAGGCGAAGAGGAGAGGCGAAAGCGGGCAGCCTTGACGGGTTCCCCGACTCAGATGGAAGGTAGCTGATAACTTATTGTTGACCACCACTTGGGCTAGGGGTTCGTTATACAGAAGTCGTACCCAGTTTATGTAGTTAGGGCCGAAACCCATTTTGGCCAATACTGCTCAAAGGTAAGGCCATTCAATAGTGTCGAATGCCATGGTTGCGTCCAGGGACGCGATCATTGCTGGCTCTCGGAGAGTATGTGCTCTAGCTACTACCCCATGGACTCGACGTAGATTCAGGGCCGTGTTCCTGTGCGGCATAAAGCCGGATTGGTCTGGGTGTACTAAGGCACTAATGACCTTGACCAAGCGGTTGGCCAGGAGCTTGGCGAGGATTTTTGGCTCGGCGTTTAGGAGGGAAATTGGCCGATAGGAACTGCAGTCTGTTCTGGGTTTCCCGTCTTTATGGATGGTAACTATGGTGGCTATCCTCTGTTCCCTAGGCAGCATTCCCGTCTCCAGTGATTCCTCAAACATAGATTTTAAGTAGGGGAGAGTTTATCGGGTCGCAGCTTATAGAGCTCGATGGGGAGTCCATTAGGGCCGAGTGCCTTCCCTGATTTTAACGAACGGATCGATTGCGCTATCTCGTCTGGGGTCAAGTCACTGTCCAGGAAGTCCCGATTTTCTAAGGAGAGGCGGGGGAGTTTGATGTCATGTAACAATTCCTGAGAGTCCTCCTCCGTATAGGGGGCCACTGTCGTATAGACCGTTTGGTAATGGCTGGCAAACTATCAACTATCTCTTGTGGATTCGTGACGGGTTTGTCCCCTTTTACTCTAATCTCTGGCACCAGCCTGCTCGCCCACTCCCGTTTATCTAGCCATGCTACAAGCTTTCCTGCTTTGTCGCCCAGGTCATAGAGTCTACCCAGCCGCTCCCTCCCCAAGTTTTTGGCTTTGTCTGTGACTAAGGCCTTATAACTGTGCTGCTTCAGGCTCAGGAGGTGAAGCTTCTCTGGTGTCACCCCAGATCCCAGGTCACTCTCCAATCTATCGATTTCAGCCTCGATGTCCAAAACTTCTTTCTGTTTTTCTTTCTTCGCACCCGAGATCAGCGACAGCGCCTGTCCCCGGATTACAGTCTTAAATGCTTCCCATAGGGACTTGGATGAGGACACCGTCCCCTCGTTATCTAAGAAATAATTATCCATGGCATCAATAAGGGTTGTGCGGATTTTGGGATTGTGGAAATACCAGGGGTTGATTGGGGCTAGTCTTCCTACTTTGTTCTGATGGAGGACCATGCGGAGCCATATCGGTGAGTGATCGGAGATGCCTCTCGCAAGATGTTTGATTTCGTGTATGAGGGATGCTTGTGCGGCTGGCAGTAAACAGTAGTCCAGGCGGGAGAGGGTATGGTGTGCCCCGGAGTGAAAGGTGTGCTGTATCTGGTCCGGATGGTAAGTTCTCCAACCATCAACTAGCCCCATAGCTTCTAGGAAGTCAGGTAGCCAGCGGGAAGCGGACCCCACCTCACGTGGGGGATGGCGGTCCAGGGTGCCCGAGACCACCGCATTGAAGTCCCCTCCGAGGACCACAAGGCCGTCTGGAATGGAGAGGAGGACCATACCCAGGTCCGCAAAGGTGGTGCCCTGTAGGCCTGGCGGGACATAGATGGACATAAGAGAGATAAGACGGCCCTCCCAAGTTCCCGTAATCCCAACGTATCTGCCCCGGTCGTCCGCCCATGTGGAACTTATAGCGAGGGGAGTGTGTTTTTCATCATAATGCCCACCCCTCTGGAGCCAGAAGTGAACCCCGCATGTGCTACCATTTTGTATCCTCCCCTATGCATTGCTTTACACAGATTACCAACCAGGTGCGTCTCTTGGAGTAGGACAATATCTGGAGATCGCTGTTTCAGGTACTGGAGAACTATGCTCCGCTTAATCTTGTCCCCAAGCCCATTGACATTCCAACTTAATACCTTAATTGTCCCGTCCCCCATCACATTTGTCGTATAACTTGATAGACTCTGAAATGCCAGGAGGAACAAAGTCGACACCCCCTCTGTTGAAGAAACCATAATTAACACCGATGTAAAATTTCCAACAAATTATAAACAAAAATTCCCCCACCCAACAACCCCCTCCCTGCTGCCCTGCACTCTGGGCGTAGAACTGCCCATTTCAAACTTGCAGAGTGCCTGTCGCCCTAGCAAAAAACTAAAGGTAGAAAAAAAATAGGGGTGTGGCTGTCCGTATCTCTGTCCCCTGTAAGAATTAAAGTCTGTAACCCCAAGGAAAAGGCACACCTCAATGGTTGGAGTTTAAACAGTCACGAAGAGGTCCCCTCCAGGTCAACTGCGCAGTCGCCGAGTGCTTAACCCAGATCGGTTAAGGGCCAAAATGTTCCAGCGACATCCACTCTCCACCACCATGTCTCATCCGATAGGGGACAGCGAAGTCTCCTCTCTGGGATGACTATCCGGTGGGCCCGGGATCTTCCTGCTTTCAATCCAGTCCGCGGCCTCTTCAGGGTGCTCGAAAAACCACGTCCGTCCCTCCGCCTCGACCCGCAAACGCGCCGGAAACAACATGGAGTACCTCAGGCCCCGCTCTCGAAGCTCCCTCTTCACCACCAGGAAAGTGCGCCTCATCTTTTGCACCCTCTGGGTGAAGTCTGGAAAGAAGGTGATATCTGCGTTGTCATAGTGGAGTGGAGCTCCTGTCCTAGCATTCTGGAGAATTACATCCCTGTCCCGAAAATTCAACACTCTCGCCAGCATAGGGCGCGGAGGAGCCCCGGGTTTCGGGCGCCCCCGGTACCCTGTGAGCCCTCTCAATAACAAAAAATCGGCTGAGGCCCTTGGGTTGGAGGTGTTTTAGGATAAGGTCTTCCACGAAGAGGTCCGGAGATTGCCCCTCCGCCCGTTCCGGAACTCCCAGAATGCGTAGGTTGTTGCGGCGTAGGCGCCCTTCATAATCATCCAGTTTCATTTCCGTGAATTTACGGAAATTCTGTAGGTCCGAGACCTCCCCTTGAAGCTGTGCGACGTCTCCCGTCAGGCTGGTCGTAGCAATTTCCACCTGTTTGACCTTTTCCTTAAATGTGGCTAGGTCTGCTCTTATTAGGTTCACGTCAATTGCGATAGTGTCCATTTTATGTTCAAGAGAGGTCTTGACGCTTGTGATGGCCTCCATGACGTCTTTGAGGGAGAGTTCTCGCTCCTCTTCTTCTGGGTCCCCCAGGGGTGTACCTCTGGATTGACGGCCCTGCAGCATGTCTTTGGGCATCGTGTATCGGTCGAGTTTATTGGTCTGTGTTGGTTTTGACCCTCTCGTTCCCGGGGGCTTGCTTTTCTCCATTTTGTCCGCTCCTCGCCGCACAAAGGGCTTGCGGTGGAATTAAACAAGGCGTCTATGACCCCGGTAGTCAGGGGGTGCTGACTGGTAATGTGTCCGGCCAGTGGTCTAATTGTGTAGGCGGGGGAGGGGCCCACGACTGTAGGATCTTGGTGTGTGGTCCACGCGCACCCAGATCACTTTATGTTCGGCGGCGCCGATTCAGGAGGCATCATATGTGGGAGCCCAGCGCCCGCTTCGCCCTGCCAGGTAATGCAGAGGCCCACTGGTGATAGGCGCAGGGCCGGCCGGTACAAACACTCTCCCTGTCTCTTCGACTGGGCGGCTGGGCTGTGGCTATGAGTCCACGGCGCCACCTCACAATATGCCAGTGAGGGGGTGGGGGGGGAACAGGACCCGGTGCTGATTGCGGACACCTCAGCGAGGGGGGGGGGGGAAGGGGAGGACAAGGTCCACCGATTATTTCACTCGGGGGCACCGCCCCAAGACACTCCGGCCCCCTGCCTCACCTCCAGGTCACGCCGCAGTGCTCCGGTCTTGCCTCGCGGAGCAATGGCGTCTCAGGCCTCCGAGTCGATCCTCGGGACGGTTAGGGCTGCTGCAGGTGTTTCTTGCCTGGGCCGCCTGACGCCCACTCCGCCGATGCCGCCGCGGAGCTCGGGTGAATCTCAGGGCCCCTCGCCAGGCTCGTGGCTACGGACGGGAAAGGCGGCTCCGCCCCCTCACCGCCGCGGCCCCACCGGCACTGTGCTCCCCGGTCTCAGAGCTGCGGGTAGGCCCCACTCCGTTTGCTCCGGTTTCTCGGGGCACAGACGCCTGCTGGTTTCAAGGTCAGAAGGAATCGCTTCCGGTATACCTCCGGTGCCTTTTCTCCTCCTCGGGGGGGAGCGGATCAGTGTGGCGGATAGGCGTATGGGGACAGGGTTTACGGAGCTACAGCGTTAGGCGGCCATTACGCTTCGGTGCTTAGCCACGCCCCCCGGGAATAGCAGTTTGTTTTTGTGTTTGAAATATAGCTGCTGTAAAAAATAAAGCGAAGGAAGAAGGCATAATCCTCGCCGCTGTGTCCTTAATAGAATTGAAACTTACCTGTACTACAGCTAGGCACATTTTCATTAGTTTCTAATATTGAGTCACCCAAATTTGCAGAGGCAGGAGGTCAAAGGCGTTGGCCCTGTAGTAAAATTCTCAAGTAGTTAGGTAATGAAGAGTAAGAGTAAAAAGTAAAACTTCTAATCAGTATCTGCTTCTTTCTGCCAGTAGCTCCGTAACTCAAATCCCAAAGAAAATAAAAAAAGCACTTACTTCGTCAAGGGTCACGTGCACCCTCTTGGCTCCTGCTCTACTCGACTAGTGGCATTGTAGTCGGATGGAGAGCATGTTTTTATCTCCCGGGGTCTCTCATTACCGCTAATTGCTGTGTGACCAATAAGGAGCCAGCGGGAAGAGGCGCGTTGGAACAACACGCTAACTTCAGTGTGTGATGGATGCCCCGAGCAAATGCGTTTCATGTGCCGTGCTGCTCCGACAACTGCTGGCAGCAGGAGTAGTCCTTTAGAATGGAGAGTGCCATTCCTTCGGGGTTTCACGTGACTCCGTATTACCGAATAGAGAAAGAACATTTATTGTTAAAGCCATAAAAAACGAGGTCCACTAGAACGAATTCTATCCAAATCAATCAGTGGTTTATAGAGCGCGCTACTCACCCGTGAGGGTCTCAAGGCGCTGGGGGGGAGGGGGGAGGGGGGAGCAGCTCCGGGTCAGTCGAAGAGCCAGGTTTTGATGTCCTTCCTGAACGTGTGGAGGGTTGGGGAGCGTCTGATGTTGACCGGGAGCTCGTTCCAGGTTTTGGCTGCGATGTAGGAGAAAGCTCTCCCGTCGGTTCTGTTTCTGCGGATGCGGGGGACCTCTGCCAGGGCGAGGTCAGCGGAGCGGAGGTTCCTCTTGGGTACGTGGAAACATACTCGGTCGTTGAGGTATTTGGGTCCGATGTTGTTGAGGGATTTGTAGGCGTGGGTGAGGAGTTTGAAGGTGACCCTCTTCTCGACGGGGAGCCAGTGGAGGCTTCGTAGGTGTTGGGTCATATGTTCGTGGCGCGGTGTCCCTAGGACGAGCCTGGCTGCGGCGTTCTGGATGGTTTGGAGTTTGTGTAGAAGAGTTTTGTTGATTCCGGCGTAGAGGGCGTTGCCGTAGTCTAGTCTGCTGGTTATGAGTGAGTGGGTGACGGTCTTTCTGCAGTCGGGGGGGATCCATTTGAAGGTCTTACGGAGGATGCGGAGGCAGTTGAAACTGGTGGACGCGACGGCGTTGATCTGGCGGTTCATGGAGAGGGAGGAGTCGAGGATTATGCCGAGGTTCCGAACGTGGTCTGTCGCGGTGGGTGGGCTTCCGAGGGCGGAAGACCACCAGGTGTTGTCCCAGGCGGAGGTGCAGGGTCCGAGGATGAGGACCTCGGTCTTCTCAGAGTTGAGCTTTAGGCAGCTGTCCTTCATCCAGGCAGCTACGTTTCTCATTCCTTCCTGGAAGCAGAGTCTGGTGTTTTCTGGGTTCTTGGTGAGGGAGAGGATGAGCTGAGTGTCGTCGGCGTAGGATACGATGCTGAGCCCGTGCTGTCTGACGATGGCGGCGATGGGGGCTACGTAGATGTTGAAGAGCATTGGGCTTAGTGAAGATCCTTGGGGTACTCCGCAGATGTCAGTGGGATCGGAGAGGAAGAGGGGGGGGGGGTATTCTGATCCTCTGGGTTCTGCCGGAGAGGAAGTATTGGATCCAGTCGAGGGCGGATCCCTGTATTCCTGAGTTGTGGAGTCTGGTGGCTAGCGTGCGATGTGAGACGGTGTTGAAGGCTGCGGTGAGGTCTAGGAGGATGAGGGCTGCGGTGTGTCCCTGGTCTAACAGCATGCGGATGTCATCGGTGGCGGCAAGGAGGGCGGTCTCGGTGCTGTGGAAGCCAGACTGGGATGAGTCTAGGATGGAGTTTTCTTCGATGAAGGCGGTCAGCTGGGCGTTCACGAGTCTTTCGGTGACTTTGGCTGCGAAGGGGAGGAGAGAGATGGGCCGGTAGTTCTTCAGGTCAGTAGGGTCGGCCGTTGGTTTCTTGAGGAGGGGTTTCACCTCCGCACGCTTCCAGTCGTCTGGGCAGATGCCGGATATGAGGGAGGAGATTCCCAAATACATTATACTATGTTTAGTACCCATTTATGTGAAGTCAAGGACAAGGCTATGACTACAAAGGGGAAAGAAGCGTGTTGTGATGTATCTGAACCGATACCGTCATTGTAGATAATTACGGGATGGGGATGTCTTACAGTCCTGTGTTGAATGATCAAATATAGTGTAAATGGTAGTTAGCATGGGTAGTGTGCTTGTGTAAGCCCAGTTTTCTTCCATAAACATAGTTTTTCGTTTATATATTTATGGCATAGCGCATAGTTTGTGTAATCATATTCTATAGCCTGATTTGCTTTCCCTATATCGATAGAGGGGTATAATTTTCAAGTGGTACTATACGGAATAGTACAAATGTAGTGGATCCTAGTCATAAAGATAGACGACACCAAGTGTGAGGTGTCAATCTTGTAATGACAGTGGAGTAGTTTTCTATAATCATATCAGGTTGTACGTGCAGGCATGGTAACTGGCCCTTATATCGCGCTTTCACGCTTGTGACAGCAAACAGTTTTTTGCCCTACTCATCTTGATGTTGCGAGAGAGGATGTGCTGAAGTTTGGGGGTGTTTAAGCCTATAACATCCACTTGGATGGCTAACAAAAACTCAGCTGGTTCCATGGTATGTTGTTAAGTCCTTTTTGTCAGTTTTCAATTTATACACCCATCATATGTCTTTCAACACAGACTTTTAGTGGTACCCCTATCCCCATGGCCATTGGGGTTATAACCCAGAGTGCGCCCCAAAAGATGGTGCACAGCGCAATTCAGCACCAGCGAGTACACTCCTGCCTGCTACTGATGTGATCGGAGAGCTGCGGGTTGTGCATCGGCTGAGACTTCGTGGCTGGTGGCGTTGAGGGCATAGTTCGCCCCAAAACTTCAAAATCTTTGCCCCAGAAATCCATCATGGCCATGCTGGCGGCCACCCCGATGCAGGCAGACCGAATTCGCCAACTGGAAAGTACACTGGAGAAATTAAATCCTGCAGGCTATCCAGGAGTCCAAGACTGCAATGGAGGCACAGTTTGGGGGCGATTCAAGCGGAGACGGGATTGTTGAGGGCTGACAATGCCAAACTCACTGAACGAGTTGGCTGAAACAGAGTACTCGCTCACGTTGCTTAAGCCGTCGCTGATGGCCATGCAAGAACCGATGAAGACTTTACAGACCGAGGTGCAGACGCTGCGGGCAAGGGCCGAGGATTCGGAGGGGCCCTCCAGCCATAATAACATCTGTTTCTTGGGTTTCCCGGAGGGCTCCGAAGGTCCGAACACTGAACTTTTCTTGGAGGACTGGCTGGCGCACACGCTGGCACTACCCATTTCTTCACGTCCCCTGACAAGGTCTGGATGTGGTTCTGGTCCAAGGGGATCACTGAACAACCAGTGCCACAAGGAGATGA
Organism: Calotriton arnoldi; assembly: GCA_963921515.1. Lineage (NCBI taxonomy): Eukaryota > Metazoa > Chordata > Amphibia > Caudata > Salamandridae > Calotriton > Calotriton arnoldi. The sequence continues at coordinate 597,165 of CAWUFW010003619.1, forward strand.
ACTACGGGATTAGTCAAATGGCAGACCGAAGCGCTGTCACAGCCTGCGCAAACAAAAAATCAAACCCAACTGAAGAGCAAGTTGCCCCGGAACGAGCATGGGCAGTGGCGGAGGCATCAACACTTAGCTGGTCCTGGATCCTGACCTCGATTCGGAACGGGAGGCCCCCGACTCTGAGACCTCTGAGTTGGGTTCACTGATCACACCGACAAGCTCTCCTCGCAGGACGATAGCAGCTTCCTGAGATACTGCAGCATGTGAGATACCTTCAGCCTTTGTCAGACCAGTGTTATGTGCTCTGGGTTAGGCCCAAAGTAACGAAGCTGCACATTTCTTACATTGTCCTAATTGTGCACAATAACATTTCTGCTGTGACCTTTTGCACATATTTGCGTGCATGACAATGCTTGATTAGTTTCTCTGAAACGACTTCTGTTTACCAATCTAGCTTCGCATAACATTATCACACTGCCTCGAACACCATGTACAAGGCCTTTTTACGCACAATGTACAAATGTTGTTCTATCTTCATCCACGGGGCGACAGGGCTATCTACATATCTATAACGTTGCTCATCAATATGTGCATCATAAGGATGCTTTCCATTATAAATAATGAGTATCCCAAAAGATTAGCAAGTAGGCACTTCAGCTGATACCAAGGGTCACTGCATGCTGAGAATTCACCATGCAGCGGTCTGACATCTCGTGAGGGGTGTCCAGTTTGTGACCAAGACAGGGTCCTACATTCTCTCCCGCCAGATAACGGGGTTGGATCGTCCCTTGGGGGGATTCTTGGCTTCACATCTACACACACTCTAGGTACACACAGAGAAGGGTTTGCATAGTAGGAGTACGTCTGATTACTGCCTTGTATCATATGCCTCCATGTACACACTGTTTTAGCACCATGGTAGAACTGCATCTACTGTTTACTCTTTTGATGCTTGTAATCACTTTCATCTGCTTCCGTCTACTGATTATCGCAGCACATGTATTCTATGCAAGAATAACGTTGGTTCAATAAATATATTGAAAACGTCCCTGTGTATTCTCTGTATACTTCTCTGAGAACAAAAGAGCACGAGTGACTGAGCAAAAGGTTCTGATCTGTTACCATGATCCCTAAGGGGTCAGGGTTGTCATGTTCAGTGGTTACCAGAAACTATTCGCTCCCTGGTAAGGTTAGGGGGGCTTATGGTGGCACTGTGACCTAGCTGGTCTCTACGCCAACATATCCTGCGGGGGTGCTTGGAATCAGTCTGAGCACCTCTCCCAAAGTTTATGTTCTCCATCAAACGCACAGATCCTACAGATCAGTGGGAACTACACAACACAGCTGTGGTCGCTTATGACCATTGGCACCGTGCTGCGACTCCGGATGCTTGCACTGGTGCTGCTACGTTACCTGGCTGGGCCCAATGGGAGTTGCGCGACAAACTGTTGCCCTAGTCACTGTTGGTCCTTACCGGCCCCCACCTGTGACTTTCGCAAGGCCGTTTTTTGTTGCAGATAAGTGTTATTTCCCAGTTACTATGTTTGGGGTGTTATGGCACAATGCTGGTAAGCATTCAAGTCTGGGTAGGGGAGTGGTTTCCCAGTTTCTTTTATTAATTGTTTTTACCTGGCTACGAGTGTCCTAGGTGGGGTGGGAGAGGATGCGAAGCATGGGGTGGCAGTAGGAGGGGGACAAACTGGGCGATGGTGATCGTGGGGTGATATGTACATGTCCATGGCTAACACCTTTAACACTCTAACTTGGAATATCCAGGGCATGGCAATGCCTGCCAGACGTCACAGAATTTATGCTTTCCTCAGACACATTCACCTTGCATGTCTACAGGAGACACACCTCACAAAGGAAGAATTAGAGACAGTGTGCAGGCGCTGGAGTGGTCAGATACTTTCAGGACCTGCTATTCTGCGTATGCAAGAGGGAGTCTTGATTTGGGTGGCATCAGGGGTGCCCTTCGTGAGGACTAGGCTCCTTGTTGACAAGGAAGGCTGGTATGTGGCCTTGGAGAGGACTCTAGATGGACGCGCCTTGTTGATAGTATCACTGTATGCGCCTAATACTCTGCAGGGTGAATTTTTAGACACTGTCACCATCACGGTGTCCGAGGGCTGGGGAGGGGGTAATTTCAACTGCATACATGATCTAGATCGCTCCCTACCGCCTCTCCTGGGCACACAAGGGATTCAGGCGATGAGACACTTCCAGCGCTGGTCCAGGGTTTCCCACCTACATGATATTCGGTGCTTGGGGCATCCCAGGGAAGCGCAATACTCATATTAAGCTCAGAGTCACCAAGTACATACCAGATTAGAATATTTTTTCTGTAACATTGATTGTTGGCCCCGATACGGAGCTCCGAATACTTGGGCAGTACGTTGTCAGATCATAACCCTCTGATGGTCACACTGAAATGGGGGTGGGGGACTCGCACCTCCATCCCCACTTGGAGGCTCGGGCCGGATGCATTGCGTGATACATCATAAAGGGGTTAAGATGTCCCTCACTCGGGCCACCGCAGACAGAGGCGCGTATACGGTTGCTGGAGGTCGAGGCAATGACACTGACCGCCGCTCAGCCGCATCTGACAGACCTACCCGGCGAATACCGCAAGGTGGTCGGACGTTTGTGACCTGGATTATAGAGCTTACCTCACTCGCCAACATGCAAACGGAAATAGGCTGGGACAAACACTGTCAAGGTTGCTGTGCACGGAGGTCCCTAAGACACTAATTGGTGCTATACGAGACATCACAGGCTATGCAGTCAACACTCAATCAGATATCAATGCCGTGTTTGCTCTGTATTATAAGCGGTTGTATTCTCCTCCCCCCGGAGCCCCCTCTTGACCAGGTTTAGGACTATTTGCAAGGGATGACCCTTTCCAGCCTAACCCCGCTATAACTGTTTCACCTGGGGCAACCCCTCCAGATGGAAGCGCTCCAAACAGCGATACGACAGATGGCCCACGGTAGAACCTCTAGCACGAATGGCTTCCCTGTGGAGTTTTACGTGATGTTCAAGGGTACCCTGGTTCCCAAATTGTTGGCCATGTACAAGGAGGTGCATGACCGAGGCATACTCCTGGACTCGCTCCGAGAAGCCCTCACTGTAGTATTTCCAAAGCTGGGCAGGGACCCGCTCGAGTGAGGCTCTTACTGCTCAACATTGATTACCAAATATTAAGCAAGGTCCTTGCGAATAGGTTGCTCCCATTGCAGTGACCAGTGTAGTTTCATTCCACAGAGGGCGACATGCTACAAAACACGTTGACTCGGTCATATCATGGGAGCAGTGGCCGAAATTGATGACCTTACAGTAGCGGTCGCGCTGGATTTCTCAAAAGCGTTTGATACGCTAGGCTGGTTATACCTACTTCGGGTGGTGGAGGGCCCGGAGTTTCTCATTTGGGTCAGGTAACTATACACGGAACCGCAAGCCAGGGTGCACCCTGGAAGTCATAACTCGCATTATTTTGCCATGTTATGTTATGTTATATAAGTTTATAACGCGCACAGCTACTCATGAGTATCCCGGCGCGGTGCCTAGCGGGGGAGGGACGGAGTACTTTCAGGAGAATAGGTGTGTTTTCAATTTCCTCTTGAACACAACTGGGTCTTGAATGGTACGTAAGGCAAGGGGAAGGGCGTTCCAGGCAGCCACCGTCTTCACTGTAAAAGAGCTACCCCCTATTCTCTGAAACTTGAAACGAGGGACCTGAGCATAACAAAGGGACAAAGACCGCAGGGGGCGTGCAGGAACATAAAAAGAAAAACGCCTCTGCAAGTAAAGAGGACCACACCCATGAAGAGCAGGGTGGGCCAAAGTCAATGATTTAAATTTAACTCTATCCACCATGGGGAGCCAGTGGAGAGAACGCAGCTGTTGACGGACACTGTTCCTAGCCGAAATGCCCAATAAAAGTCTGGCTGCCAAATTTTGAACCACCTGCAACTTCTTCAGCAGGTACCCAGGGATACCAGCGTAAAAGGCATTGGCATAGTCCAGCCGTGACAGAATCAGCGCACAAGTAACCGTTTTCCTCGCCGCCTGAGGTAGGAGGGGGAAAAATCTTCTGAGAGTTTTAAGCAGGCCAAAGCAGCATCCAGCCAGCTTCTTGATATGCGTCGAGAAGGAAAGACATTCATCAAACCATACCCCCAGGTTTTTCGCTGGCTTCCCTGATGAAGTAGGTGATGGAAACTCAGGAGGCCAGAGCTGCTCTCTAAAGTTGGGGGGGGAATTTGCCAAATAGCAGGACCTCTGACTTTTCTTCATTACACTTAAGCTGCGCCTCTGTCAGCCATTTAAAGATGGAGGATAGACAGTGTTGAACCAATAGTACCGACTCGGCATCTTTGTCCCAGGTAAAAAGCAGCTGAGTGTCGTCTGCATATGCCATCACCTTAGCCCCCAGCTCCTCCGCCAAGTATATCAGCGGAGTAACATAGATGTTAAAAAGAAGGGGGCTAAGGGAGGATCCCTGGGGGACACCCGTTGTTACCGGCTGAGGGGAGGAAGAGAACGGTGGAATCCAGATCTGCTCAACCCGCCCTTCCAAAAAGGACCGGAACCAGCCCCGCACGGCGCCCGACAGACCAATCTTAGCCAGACGTGACAGGAGGCGTGAGTGCGGGACCGTATCGAACGCCGCCGAGAGGTCGAGCAGAATTAATGCCGCTCTCCCGCCGGCGTCCAAGCACTCCTGGATGGCTTCCGCCACCTCCACCAGCACTGTTTCTGTACTATGGGATGCCCTGAACCCTGATTGGGCAGGGTGCAGAAGCGCCTCCCTTTCCACAAAGTCCGTAAGCTGTTTATTAACCACCTTCTCACACACCTTCGCCAGAGCAGGAAGGAGGGAGATAAGCCGGTAATTCCCTGGGCAGAGGGGGTCCAACGACGGCTTTTTTAGGAGAGGAAGGATCTTAGCCTCCTTCCAAGCCTGTGGTACCACCCCTTTCTGGAGGGACATATTACTGATGGTATTCACCTCTGTATTTGCGACCTCGGCCATAAGAAGGGGTACCCGTCAACGTTGTTCTCTTTCACCTGTACTTTTTGCTCTAGCCATGGAGCCCCTAGCGGCTTCACTGCGAATGAGCCCAGCCTGGGGCACCTGGGCAATGTGCACCACACTGACAAAGATCTCCTTGATGGGAAACACGGCCGGGCCAGGACCTCGATCCGACAGTCCATGCCCTTTTGGATACGACTGCCTCTCTCACCTATGGGACATGCATCTATTGCGAAGTTGCTGGTCCTCCCAAGACTCCTCTATTATTTCGCAGCGCTACCAGTACTACTGAGTAGGTCATATTTCAGAACTCTGAAAGGGCTGGAGATTGATCTCGTGAGGAGAATCACTCGGAAGCGAGTCTTGATTCCCATGCTTCAGTGCCTTATGATCAAGGGTGACCTCGGAGTGCCATACCTAAAGTTGTACTTTGCAGCCGCGCAATTGCAGTGGCCCATTGCTCTGGATAGTGGGGGATCGGATGGGGAAAAGTAAGTTAGTGAAGGCTGATATTGGCCCTTAGATGTACTGGACTGGCTGCTCACACCAGGGGGACCGGCTCAAGGGATGGGCAGACTGGCGCATATAGCCAACCAGGTTTGGAATATATACATGTAACCCATGTGGAAGGGAGCTCACTATGCACCACTACTACCTTTGTGGGGTGTGCCGGCCACAAGGGCTCTACTTGGGGCACATGACCCGGTCCCAAGGCAAAAAGCAATAATAACGCAAGTGGGTGACCTCTATGGAGATGGTATACTGCTTGCATTTCAGGGCTTGCAAGAACTTTACGATCTGCGCCCCGGCCTCTTTATGGTGCATACTGCACTTGTGCTGGCAATTGGTAATAAGCGGGCGGTGGGACAGGGCAAACAGACTGTGCACCTGGGCCTACAATGCCTCTTGACACACGGGTTGGGCCGTAGGGCCGTTTGTGTGTTATATGCAGCACTGCAGACGGGAGATTTGGCATATGCGTTGGGGAGTAAACACAAGTGGGATGACTCACTGGGGGTGTTATTGACTCCTTAACAGTAAGCCATGGCTTTGGAGCAGGTGAAACGCGTTTTTGCATAATGCACAGCTGAAGTTTATGCAATTCAGTTATTTACACCAAACCTACCTCACGCCACACCGCCTACATGCAATGTACCCGAGGACTTCCTTGGCTTGTCTGCACTGAGGACATGCATATGCTACGTTTATACACATGGTTTGTGAGTGCCCTCTGCTAGTGCGTGCCTGGGCACAAGTCATGTACCACATTTCAATGGTGATAGACGTACGCTTGCCACCTGACCCACGTCTGTGCTTTCTTGGGATCACCAAGCATACCAAGCGCAATAAATACTACCTCAAATTGGTAGATCGTGAATTTGTCCTCTTCAAACGCTTCATCGCTATGTCTTGGAAGGCTTCACGCCCCTCTGCTGGCTCCAGGTTACGCATAGGTGGTCACTGGCAGAGGCGGACACTAAGGCACACAATCAGTGACTGAATGGGGGAGAAGGCGTGGCTACGCTTTGGGACCCTTATATCCTCAAATTGTATGATAAAATGAACCCACCCACACCCTAGCACCTAGACCCCGTTAATATATGCTGGACATAAACTTCGAGAGTATCATATCCAGAACCAATGCGCATACGTTTAACTAGTGCCAGGCAATCCGAAGCGCCTAGGAGGGCTATGGCTGCTCCTTCTGTCCCCGCCACCCTCGCGCGACTAGATATTGACCCTGCCACTTTGCAAGTTATATCGGCTGTGCAACATCCTATTCTCTCACTCACCATGTGACCGTAGCTCCGGTCAGGGGTTTGACAGTGTTGTTCGGTTAGGTGTAAGAATTCCTAATTTATGTTGCTACTCCTCTAACTGGCAGGGTTAAAAAAAATTCAGAGTTGTATTTTCCTCATGCTGCTCTCACGCTCTTTCATCTTGTAATGATTCTACACCAGATTGTTCATGCTGTGATTGAAAGGAGGGTGCTGGGTTGATTATAACTACTGTCTCTCTGGTAGTACTTCTTGATTTTGTCAGTAATATAAATGGAAGTCTTGCTTTGAAATGTCAATAAAGAAATGTAAACAACAAAAATGGAGTCACTGGGCAATGCAGAGGTCAAGGGGCTACATCCAAAATGCATTTCAGAAGGTACTTTCTTGAGTTTTGAATAGGTTATAAATTATGCTGCAGAAGGCTCTCTGCAAATGAAGGAATTGAAGGAGGAACAGGGTCAGACTGACCAGTCTGAGTTAATGGAAGAATCTCATATGCAGACAAAGAGTCTAAAGACAGGAGCGAAATGCGGCATGGTGAAATATAGATTTAGAGACAGAGGAGACTGTCTTCTTAACTTAACCATGCAGAGTAAAGAAGTGAGTTTAGAGATCATGGATCCTTTTGTTTCCAGACCGGAGCCTTGAGGTATTTTCAAAGTGGGAAGGCACCCTTGGAGACAAAAAAAACCAATCACGACTGGGATCATGGCAACATTTAGTACGCTACAAAGTTGAAGATCTGCCATTTGGACAAGACATTTCTATTTCCCACAGGAGGATACAGTAAAGACCTTACTAGAACTTATGAAGTTGGAAGTGAATGAGAGAGAAATGATGGCCGTTAGGGGGAGCAGATGGTGATTTCAAGAGTTCAGCACAATTACGCCAGCCGCCCGGCCTGCAACAGATGCGAGATTCTCCTCTAGAAGAGGTTGTGGGAGACCTGGGAATCGAGCAGGATTATCTTGTTATCTCCTTTTTGATGACATTTTCCCTACATTGCAAACACAAGGAGTTAATGGACGGAGGGCTGAAACTTTTCAGACACTCACCCTCAGTCACAGATCTGGGCTGAATCCATCATCGTTCTTTAGCTCACTTCGCCACACCAGTTCAGACCCAGCCATATGCAAATCAGTCTTGACCCTGTGCCTCATGGGAACAGTCCAGTCCGAACTGCCAAGCCAGGTCTTCCCTGGACGGGAAACAAGCATACTGGGACCGGTTTCGGGGTAACACCCTTCATCAGCCAGGCTAGCTTAATGACCTCGCTTGGCAGTTCGGGCTGGACTGTAGCCATGAGGCGCAGGGTCTGAAAAGTTGCAGCGCTCCGTCAATCATCTCCTTGTGTTTGCCATTTTCCCTACATTTACATCTTCTATTGGAGGGTAGTGTTTCTCAAGATGAGAAGACGAACAAGGGTATTTCTACTCCAGATTGCAGTGATGTTTTCTTGCCTCGAAGGGACTGATTTGTGGTTTGATGTATCTATTAGTGCTGCTTGAATAGAGTTAAGTGTTCTTAAAATATTTGAAACTAATTGCAGGTCACTGAATGAAGTTATGAAAAAGGTTGCTTTTAGAAAGTGTAGGAAGGTAGTCAATGGTTTTGTTTTCAAAGAGCTGAAAGTGTCTAGTATGCGTTGATTTACGTGAAGTTTGCAGCTAGAGTTATTGTTTTTTGAAAGATGGGTAAGATCCCCTCAAAAAATTAGGAGTCAAAGAGACTCGCAGTTGCATGGGGTCATGGAGATTCCAGTGGGTGCAAAGAGTGCATGTATACTGAGTATCGCTGGAAAGGATGAAGGCAAGCTGGTTACTGAAGGCTACACTCAAACAACGCAAGTTTCATACTTACATGACTTGCTTCTCCTGGACGTTTTTCATAGGGATATTTAGCAGGTTCACATTAGACAGAGAGGAACTATCTCCTCCTCCTAGTGGATCCAGAGCCAGCAGGCCATTTAGGTCCCCATTGTAGGAGCAGCTGGGATTCCTTGGGTCTTCGTTGGCTGATTCTAGCAAGGCAAAGAGATATGTGATCAGTACTGGAAACTACGCAAACATAACTTATTACAAAATGAAACATAGCAACAAGCCCATAACTTTCAATGTCTGCAAGATAGGTACAACTTAAATATAGACCTCCCAATGCAAATGGCCTAGCCATTAAACAAGGCCTCCTAAAGGCATCTGTAAAGACCTTGCTGATCTGAAAAGTACACCGTCTATCAGATAATAACTAAAGCGCATCCTAGTCCGAGACCCAACAACCTGCAAAACAAAGTTTAACATTCAGATTGTGAGTTTGGTTATATCTCGGCTGGCAGACAAAACAATGAAGAAACCTCATTGTGACAAGAGGAACTATAAAAACAAAACAAAAAACACTAAAAATGATCTGCAGTCAACCCACTCACCCTCAGCACCCAAATGACATGGGGTAGGGAAACTAGGGTTGCTGTGCAGAAAGAGACATTCAATAAAATTCAACAATACTTCCCTAGACGATCCCTGGGTTCATCCAACCAAATCCTACAATATGCTTTAACTCAAAATCAGGCACAATCCACACTTCAAGCATTCAGTCACAGATTACAATTCTCTTAGACACAGATCAACCATTCACAATCAACAATAATACCTTTTGTGAAATCTCAATGTACATGCTCCTCATAGAAAAGTGTTTTAAGACAATGTAGTTTTCAGAGCTGCTGCTCTGTACAGGCTTTTATTATTTACTCATACCCTACACAAGGCCTAGATTAGTCCTGGATAAAGTGCAGATGCTGCTACACCTGAAACTATTCCATCCATCTAGTACTGGATTCGTACTGTTAGAACAATTTGTTTATGAAAATGGATGTCAAATGCAGTTGTGGTGGTGACCATCCCCTATCCATCGAACTTACTGCACTTGGGACAATCCAGTTGTAAAAGTGCCTCTTAGGTGCTATAAAACTGTGTTCTTGGGCACTGTGCCAGAGAACTCTGTGTACTCCATGTATTGTTAGTGGCTGCCCTAAACACTGGGATTTTATTTACACGCCCAGTACTAGGATTCTAATTTGTGCCCTTGCAAACCAAAGATTTTTCTAGAGCTTTTCTATCAACACTCCTGTTGCCTTGAGCCCAACTGTCCAACACAGCACAACAGATACAAGGCATGTGTTTAGGATTCTGTACTCCTTGGGTCTGTATACAGACCAAGGGAAGAATTTGCCCACCATTAACCTCTACAGGAAATGACATCACTTCCTGCCTACACAATTCTTCAGTCAACTCTCAGCGTGGGCTACTATCCAAGTGTCCCCAAGAAATGGCAGACACTGGACAAGGACATTGTCTGTTTGGGCCTGTGAAGGCCAGGATGAACTTTGGGCCAGAACCCCTTCACTACAGCCTACAAGGTAAGATAATCATGTGTTTCACACAGCACCTGACAAACGTTCTAAGACCTAGACCACGCATTCACTCACATATCATCGTCACAACACAGACTCAACCACATACACATTCTTCTAACCACCACACACCCTCAAACTATCAATCACACATTCCAACTCATGATCATTAACACAGTCTGCACTACTCCAACCTAAAGACATTGCAGACATAATTACCTATTACAATCTTAACATGTTCCTTATCACAATAACACAGTTACCCCGCACATCCTCACACCTCCGAGATGTCCTCGTACCCACAGACAACAATATCCATAGTATGGACCGCACACATAAGGTGGCAGGAAGTACACAGTCATCCATAAATCCTCTTGTTCCTGCACCCTAAGCATCTAAGTGACAGTCAACTCCTTGGATCTCTTCACATGTCACATCCCACTCTCTACAACTCAGACAGCCTCCTTCCTTCTAATCTCTAGGCCTCCTGGCTAGAATAAAGACTTCATTGACAAATTTTAGAATCACTTCACCACCACATCCATCTAACACACCCATATCATCCTCCGAGACAACGCACGTTTGGAAAAAATAAAAACAAGAGATCCTCCTTAACCCCTTCAAAACACTCAACGTGGTAAAGCACATTAACCAACCAACACACTCCATAGATCGCATCCACAACCTAGTATTCTCAATATGACCAACCATCCACTGCAAACCACCAATATCCCTGCACTGGACTGACCACCTCAATGTCCTCATCCCCCTGCTCAGAGACCAACCAACAAACTGAGGTCAATCCAAATAGAACATCAAATCCTTTGATCTCCAAAGATGTCCTCATCAACAACCTAGAGCTTGACCTTACCTCTCGTCCTGCCAACACTATTCTAAACAATTTCAATGTTTTTCTGGAAATCCATGTTAATTCCCATGCCCCAATTAAAACATGCAAGTTGAAACTTTCAGCACTCTGGTACACCAAAGACATTCCTGACAGCAAACAGTCCATTTGAAAGCATGAATGAAAAAGGAAGAAAAACAAACCTCCGGCCCCACCTCCCCACCCAATGACCTTCATACTACTGAAGTCCCTCGGAGGAACATGCAGACAGCTTAGAACATCAGCCAAAGGAAAGTACTATACCAATACCATCAATCAAGCTGTCAACCTAAGTAAAATACTCAAGACAATCCAGCACTGCATCAACTCTTTGAGTGACCTTCCTATCCCACACTCCACAGGTAAGTGCAACGCTATCCTCCTCTTCCTCAGTGATAGAAATACAAAAGACCCAACATCAACTCAATAACATCAAGCTTGCTTCTCCTCTTAGACCGACCCACTCTCGCAACTGGCAGCCGAGAATGGACAGCCTTCAAAACTAAAATATCTCACCAGTGAACTTAACTCCCTCAAAGATGCCACCACCTATGAAGATGATGTCTTATCGGCTAGCGGGCCAACATGGCGGACGCGAGCTGTTAGTACTCCGCCAGTAAACCCTTCGTTATCCTGACTATCGCTCAACACCCGAGCCATCGATGCCTGGAAGGTGCAGGAATTAAATGGGAATGAGCCACGGTCACTGAAGAGACCTTGCAGTGGTCGCAGGACTGGACACAGCCCGAGGTATCGCGGCGAGGTGATTTGCGGCCTACACAGCCAGCCAGCGAGCGGAGGAAAAGCGCGGCAGCCGGCAAACAGGAGCCGAGGCGGTGTGCGGTGGCGCCTATAGCCTCGGCAGGGCACGACTGAGGAGCTGAGCAGCGCTAGCGAGGGTAAGCACCTACCTGTCGCTAGCAGCGCCTCAGACGGAAACGGCTGCCCGGTGGCTGTCGGGCAGCAGCACTTCGCCCCGGGCGGCCTGATGGAGGCGGTCCTGGCCGATTGACGCATCGCCTATCGGTGACACCGACGATCGGAGGCACAGTCGTGCAGGGAGGGTGCGCGTGTGGCCCCCGCGGACTGGAGAGGCCCTGAAGTGGAGTGCCAGCCGATTTGTGGACTGCGGTGTCGGACTGTGCTGCAGCGGCGCCCGGAGGGAGGAGCCCGCCATGGCCCACGAGTAGGCCGGAGCCCGTGCGGAGGATGCAGACTGCAGCCGTTGAGGAGAGAGACTGCAGTGGTGCAGGAGCGGAGCTGTGTGGAGGCAGCAACCCAGTGACCGGCGATACGCCGCGCCTCACACTGGGGCCCTGATCGGAAGGGACCCCCCTGGGAGGAGAGGCCCGAGTGCCTTGTGCTGTTTGTGTGCAGGGCGCTGCGGCCAGCGCGCACCATTCGGAGGCACGGTGTGCAACTGGAGGCCCACGCGACCAGACCAGCAGGAGAGAGCTATTGCCAGCGGGGGAGAAGGTGGAGGCCCACAGGGTACGTTGTCGACGCTGGTGACGGGGGAGCCCCCCCCATCCTGAGGGCACAGCGGCGCGTACACACGCCCGGTCGTTGCCTGCGGTGTACTGGGGCCACGGGGAACCTGGAAGTCAGCGGAGGGAACACTTTACCGGTGAGACGCCTCGGCCCATATATGGGGGACGCCTATCAGGGAGGCTGCGACGACTGGTGAGCTGGCACCTAGGAGTGAGCGGGGTGCCCTTCACTGGCCCCTGCACACCCATCCCGCCAACTGGGGAAGCCCTGCAGAGACACTAGAGGCGGCGTGGATGATACAGTCGGGAGACCTGACGGTGCACTGAGCCGCACGCCCCTGATCACGGAGCTATCCCAACAGACCCCAGGTGAAGGAGGTGCTGTGCCCCAACGCTGTGGAGGCGGACGCAGAGCTGAGGAAGGGAGTACGAGATCACACGTAGGACACAACGTGGCACCGGACGGAATTTCCCAGGGTAAGAGGCGCCCAGCATCAGCGTATTAAGGTCCTCTGAACACACCGGGCCACAAACTGGGACAACCTGGTGCAGACCTGAAGAGATACACCCCTATAGGCCCCCGCTCCACACCTGGTACAGTTCCGCTGGCAACCAGCGACACACCAAGACTGAGGGAGCTCAGCAAAGGCCTACAATAGACACACTGAGGAGCCCCGGCCACCGGATCGGCCGCCAGGCGTACAGTAATTGCAACAGACTGCACAACCGCGCTCCACCGACACGTGTGCTGACGCACAAGGCCGCCTGTTGGATGTGAATGCCTACCGCGCAGCAGCTGGTCATGGGCCGTCTACGCACCAATACACAACAGGGTACCATACGTGCGGGCAACATGGAGCCAGCACACGCGGGAGGGGAAGCAGCTGGGGCCACGCTGAACCCAACATTGGCAGCAAAACTAGACTCAGTGCTGGCAGCGGTAGAGAAAATAGGCAGCGCACTGGACCAATCAAGATCGTCCCTGGAATCCAGGATCGACAAGGTCACATCGGACTTCACCCTCCTGCACGCTGACCATCATAAATTAGCAGAGAAAGTCCACTTGCAGGGTCAGTCACTCACGGAGCTGAAACCCGTCACCCACAACCACGCCGCTGCCTTGCAGGACATCCTAGACCGCATGCATGCGCTGGAAGACAGGGTTGAGGATGCGGAGGGGCGCTCCCGCCGCAATAATGTCCGCGTGGTTGGTCTTCTGGAGGGGGAGGAAGGACGAATCCCAGAACTTTACACTGAGCACTGGCTGCAGGAGATACTACCCCCGGGAACACTGTCGACACACTTTGCAGTTGAAAGGGCACACTGAGTGCCGGCTCACAAACCCCCCCTCCCCCGGGAGCCCGGCCACGTCCATTCCTTTTCAGGCTCCTAAACTATAGGGACAGGGACGGAGTCCTGTGTGAAACCCGGAAGCTTACAGACCTCAAAGTTGGTGGGAGCCCGGTCATGTTGTTCCAGGACTACACAGCGCAAGTGCAGAGACGCAGAAGCACCTACACAGCAGTGAAACGCCAGCTCCGAGAACTGGAACTTCCCTACTCCCTGCTGTTCCCCGCTAAGCTGAGGGTGGTGGCAAACGGCGTGACCCGCTTCTTCGACTCACCCGCGGAGGTGTGGGACTGGTTGGAAGAGTCTGGACTGTGGTCAGGAACTCGCCCCTCCGACACGGAACTAGCCAAGGCTCCTGGTAGAAGAACTCGCCGACAGGGAAGGCGCGGAAAACCTGGATATATGAAACCAGAGACAGTGGCGCCGAGCCTGGAACAGAGCAGAATGGAGCGTCAAGGCGCCTTGGAAGTCGTAGCGGCACTCGGAAATGCGAGATATCGGGAGTGTCAGGATGTGTGCTCTCCTGAATCAGCAACGTGCAGTGGCTCGTCATCTCCCAGGCCAGATGATCTCGAAGATGCGCAGCTCCCAGATGTGACACCGCAAACTGCCGACATTATACTAATGTCATGAACTCTGCCAGAGACAGCTCACGCAAGTAGAGACTCCAATGCAAAGTTTGTTTGTGTAAATGTATATGCGCTGATGATCGATGAAAAGCGAACACCTTAGTCAGCCAGATGTGCATCTCATATGCGGACTCCATGCCCAAATAAAGCAAGTCATTAGTGTAATGTACGCACCTACACATCGACTGGGTAAGTGGGTGGTAACAACACGTCATACCACAACAAAACCTGCCAAACCGATTAATAGCGGAGGCCGCGGACATGGGAAACACGCGACACCAGTAGCAGCGCGGCTGGGTATAGCCAGCACACACCTTAGCCAGTTGGCGCTCTAGAATAAGCCATGTTCACATCGGGCCCATAGAGCGCGCAGAAGACAGCGTGTGCAAGCAGCTACACTGTTATACCATTTGCCAAGGCGTGGGCGCCGCATAGCTAGACTGCCACACAATGGCGCGTAAACTGATCACGAGTCCACCTCATGCGCGAGACCACAGCTAATAACGCACGCACCTCGAGACAATACACCCTTGCACACCGACTTGGATGGCGGGTGGCAATCTTTCTTGGCATGAAGGGAACGTCAATGTTGTAGTCACCCACACGCTACACACACCCTCACCAGGCATCATACTGGAATAGTTTCCGATTTGTCACTGTTAAACACACAGTTTGGACGGACATCTCCGAAGAGTTCGCCCCCCAATCGTTACAAATGTTGAGGTTTAAACTGACGTTTTGGTTAAGCAGGACCAGCCCGAGGCCCCCTATATATACCGCATGCTTGGTAGTATACTGCCCATTCCCGATCCCCTTGACAATTGCACGAGTCAGACATGACACGAGTTAACATACTAACATGGAATATACGCGAATGCACACACCCACGTGTAGATACTCAATATTTGCCTACCTACAGCGGCACTCGGCCGGTATCGCCTTACTACAAGAAATGCATATGTCACGCACGGAGTTGGAAAGGTTGCGTAGGCGTTGGAGAGGCCAGGTATTCGGCACCACCTATTCAGCGCATGCGCGTGGTACGCTGGTATGGGTGAGAGCGGGAATTCCGTTTGTACATGAGGAAGATGTAGTCGATGAGGAAGGCAGATACACCTTTGTGAGAGGGCGATTAAATGGCCAAACAATATTGCTGGAATCCATATATTCCCCAAACATAGACCAATCCTCCTTCCTTGCGCGCCTGTCAGAGAAACTAGCTCCATGGATTGGAATCCTTTGGATGGTGGGAGGAGACTTTAATTCAGTGCTCAGCATAGACCTGGACAGGTCGTTCCCCCCCTTAATAGAACCCCTGCCGCATTCAACGCTCGGGCTCTGGCGGACTGGCTTACACACTGGACACTCATTGACATCTGGCGCACTCTCAATCCCACAGTGCGAGCTTACTCGCATTACTCAGCGGTGCATGGACTGCACGTGCGACTTGATAGACTAGTGGGTTCCCAATCGCTACTCCCATTGAATAAAAAGACAGAATATCTAGGCCGGACGCATTCCGATCACAACCCTCTGTGGCTGCAGCTTGGATGGGAGACGGAACGCCCTCCCATACCTACGTGGCGCCTCCAGACTAGTGCGTTGGAAGACCCAGAGTTTCCCTCATCGCTAGGGACGGCCACCCTCGCATACTTTGAGCTAAATGAAGACACGGCGAGCAGTGCACTAATAGAATGAGAGGCTTTTAAAACGACGATCAGGGGGCATTGTTTGGGGGCCACATGGAATGTGCGCAAACAGTTGACTGCCTCCCTCACAAAGATAGAGTCCCAGTTACTGTGGTATGAAGAGGAAGGGGAAGGGTAAGGATCCGAGGCGCCTAGAGAAATTGCGAGCAGATCATGCTGAACTGCTGGAGCGCTTACGATGTAATAACTATACTGCACATACAATCCGCACACATGCCTCAGCTGACCGAGCGGGCCGACTGCTCGCTTGGCTGATAAAACAAGAGTATGCCCGCGCTCCGATAGGGGCCATACGTACAACTGCAGGGAATGTGTTATATACACAACATGAAATACATAGAGCTATGATGCAACACTACAACCAGCTGTATCAGTCCCTGGGGGGCTGCGATGAGCAAGAGCAGGAGGGGTTTCTAGGCTCCATACAATTACCCACTGCTTCAGAAGAGCACCAAGCAATACTTAACGGCCTGCTCACGTTAGAGGAGATCGGGGATGCCATTGGATCCATGGCCTCTGGGAAAACACCTGGGCCGGATGGCCTACTGGCAGAGTACTATAAGGCATATCGTGAGTCTCTCACACAAAAGCTCCATACTCTATACACTACCGCCTTAGAGGAGCGAAAGCTTCCTCCCTCAATGCGAAAGGCATACCTGGTATCCCTATTAAAGCCAGATAAGGATCCAATGGAACTTGGTTCCTACAGGCCTTTGGCCCTACTTAATACAGATTACAAAATACTTGCTACAGTGTTAGCGGATAGATTAGCACAGGTGGTCCCTACACTGGTCCACACCGACCAGAATGGCTTTGTGCCCTCCCAGAGCACCTCCCTTAACCTGAGACGCTTTTTTAGAGTAGCGACGGATGCCGTGCAAGTGTGGCCGAGAGCAGGATGTCTAATATTAGACTTGGAAAAAGCCTTCGACTCCCTGGAATGGGACTACCTGTCTGCGGCACTACAGAAGTATGATTTAGGCCCCGGGTTCCTTCAATTAGTCAATCTGCTTTACACTGGCCCCACGGTCAGGGTCCGTATGGGACCATACATCTCGAACGCTATCCCGGTGCGTAGAGGAACTAGGCAGGGGTGCCCCCTGTCCCCCCTCCTCTTCGCGCTCACATAGAGCCATTGGCAGAGGCGATGCGCACCATACTGGGAGACGGTATACCTCTGGGAGATGCCGTGCATCAGGTATCACTCTATGCCGACGATCTCCTCGTATATATAAAAGACATAGTGAGAGTTCCTGACCAGCTGGCACACCTGTTGCAGAGCTTTGCCGCAATCTCTGGGTTGCAGATGAATGTGGAAAAATCCTGCATATATGCATTTAGCGAGGGGGGACAAGACCCAGACTTCACTATTAGTGGTAGAAAGGTACAGTGGAGGGAAGATACTTTTCGCTACCTAGGTATCCGGATCTATCGCCAGCCGAAAGATCTGTTTGATGGGAACCTGGGAAGAGCTCTGGCGGCAATCCTGTTGCAAATGCAATTTTGGGGCACGCTTCCACTCGCAGTAACAGGTAGAGTGGCACTAGCCAAGATGGTAATCCTCCCTAGGCTCTTATATTACTTTGCAAATCTACCTATATACATCCCTGCTTCCTTCTTCACCACACTAGAGAAACAGGTTAGAGACTTTATATGGGGAAGTGCCCGGCACAGTATGACGCTAACAAAACTGTACTTACCAACAGACCATGGGGGCCTAGCGGCGCCCTGCTTTGAGCACTATTTAGCTGCTCAACTGCAGTGGATAGCCCGATGGCTAGCGGATAGGAACTGCGCAGACACGACCACTGCGCGGCCACCCTACTCACAGGAACAAATTGTTAGACTTTTCCACCCTGCCACGAAGTCGAGGACACCAGAGCCATTATTACTTGCAGTGGCATACAAATGCTTCCGCAGGAGCTTATACATAACCCGAGGCATTGTTCCCTATGCGCCAGCGATACCATTGGAGGGATCTCCCAGTGGCCACGCGGTGCTTACGGCACAGTCACTTGAGGAGTGGCAGGAGAGAGGGGTCCAGACTCTAGGGGATCTATATCGAGATGGAGCACTCACACCATATACGTCCTTGGTAGAAGAGGGGCTCCCACCGGGGCAATTCCTTACACACCGCTCGCTGATAACCACACTGATGGCCAGATGGGGGGACATGACTACGGAGTTGCAACCACACCTTACCATACAGTATTTACATGTCATGGGGCGCGGCAGACACCTCATACGCTGGTTCGCCGCCTCGCTTAGGACCCATGCGGCGGTAAGCCTGGATTCCCTCCGCCTTAAGTGGGAGCTGGACCTGGGGCACCAACTCGTAGACAAGGAATGGACTCAAATACTGGAGAGTCCAACACGCATACCCAGAAACATGCGGTTTAGGCAAATTCAGCTATATATAATCCACAGGGCCTACCTCACGCCTGCTAAGATCAATCAGTATTTCAATCGAGCAGACGCAGTGTGCCCGAGATGCGCTGAGCTAATACACATGTTATGGAGCTGCCCCCGGATTGGTGCATATTGGAGCGAGATAGCCAGAATGTTACACACCTGCACAGGCCGCGAATTACCCTTTGAATGGCCGGTATACTTACTACACAAATTCAGGAGAACGCCAGCCACTAAGGTAACATCTAGGTTCCTAGATCTAGGGATGGTGATAGCCAAAAGATTGCTAACTAAAAGGTGGAAAGCAACGGACCCACCACATGCGCAGGCATGCCGTCATTCACTGCTAGCATGGGCCAAGGCAGAAAGCATCGCCATCAGGCGCGAGGAAACATTCGGTCTGCGCCAGACCCCCATAGCAACACAGTGGGGCGCTCTCTTAAACGAGCTGCAGCAGAATGAGGGGGAGGGGCCTGAGAGACCTTCTGACTGAGTGACGTGTGGACAGGTGGCACAAACCGGACATGTCATTTGAGTGTAGACCGCGATATTTCATGGGCAAATACGTGTCAAGCATGAAGCTATGCAGGCGCGCCCGCCACAGACAGGGGACACCGAGAGATACACTAGCAACGCAACACTACGCAAGCATATGCGGGGAAGCCGGGAAAAGGTACTACGGGCAAGGTCAATGTTGTTGGTTTTCTTTTGTTGTATCACCTTTTCCCTTATGTTCAATATGTTATAACTAAATGAACTCATGCAAAACTTCACATCTACTGTACTTGCACTCAACTGTGCCTAACCGTACGCCTTACACAGTGCGAAACGATGATCAAAGAAAAAGAATGTAGTTGCTCCTTAATTCGAAAAGCTGTTAAGATACACCAGATATACTTGGTAAGCACTGCGTTGTCAGTATTACATTCTGAACAGTGTTAATGATCTGCTAATGTGTACACATTGTATCAAATGCAACTGTTAGAGAAAAAAGCACCGTATATGTATGTAAATCCACATACGAATGCATACATTTAATAAAAAAGATTTAAACAAAAAAAAATGAAGATGATGTCTTATCCTCGCCCTTCATCAAAGTTCTCCGGAGAAGCTTTCTCACCATACTTACAATTGTCAACATCCCCTTCATTCAAGTCTTCTTCCCAGACAATCAAGACAGGCCACTTCCTGCCACTCCTAAAAACAATTACATTAGATTGTGATGACGTGGCCAGCTGCCAGCGATTCACTCCTCAACTCTTCATTGGGAGCTCAGGTCCAACTTCAAGATCACAACACCACCAACCATTTCTTCCACGACTGCCAATCTTGCTTCAGATCACACTGAGCATGAAGACATCTAACTTACACATTGTAGATGCCCTTCTGAGTTCAAATAAGGATGACTCCCAGCCTGTGATACTGCTGGACTTCTCAGCCGCTTTCATAACCATCAACCACCTCACACTCTTCCATAGACTGAAGTTTTGAATGAGATTCACTGGCAATGTGCTTCACTGGTTTTCCTCCCACCTTTCCAACCTATACCAGTTAATTCACACGGGCATCACAAGTCCCAGATCATCCGTTTCATCTTCTGAGTCCGACAGGTCTCCATTCTGGCCTCATCATCTTCATTCTCTAACTGAAGCCTCTTACGAATCTACTAGTCGATAACAGCATCAAAATTCATCAATATGCGGACTATACTCAGCTCTACTTGAAAGTCTCCTCTGCTCAGGGCATCCAATGCCTCAAACACTGAATGACACGGTCTGACAGATAAGCTCACCATCTCTGGCTTTCGGCACACCCTCAGACAAAACACCATCAGGCTAGAGTCAAATAAGTGTCTGCACCAAGGATCTAAAACAATATCCTTGTATCCATCAGGGCCATGCAACCCTACTCAAATTTAAAAATAAGTTGAAGATGCAGCACTTTAAACAGCACACTACATCCTGATACTGTTACAGTACACTTGATCCCACAAAAATCAGCTACCTCTTCAATCACTCATTAAATGTGTTCTTGCCTTTGACCCTGTGCAGCACTCCACTGCCTTTTGGATGAATACCACATAGATTCATACAAAGAGAGGGGACATCATCACTCTCTCAGACCAGTACAGTAAGATCACTAAACTATTATCCAATATTGGATCTCTAACTTTGTTTGGCTCATAAAATAGGCTCATACTGGCTTTGAGCACCTTAGCACAAGTCAGGAGAAAAGAGAATAGGAGAAGGGGAGTATGAAACATTATCTAAAGAGGAGCATTTGTTCCGAAGATTGTTAACCTAAAACCAAAATATCTCACTCCCAGGAGAAGAAAGTTACATATTCTCTGAATGTGCAGGATCTTCCTGCTGAAGCAGTCCATGCAAAAGTGCAACACAGAGGTCATCTAGGGCTGAGCTGCAAGATTGGGTCAGAGAAAATCAGACAAGCACTACTACCAAGTGCCCCCCAGGGCACTAATAGCAGAGGTGCGTCAGCTCACAGGAGCTAGCAAGAGAATTCCATTTGCATGGCTCCAACCAGAAACAAAAGTAAATTGCCACTCTCCTTGGTTTAATTTAGCTTTTGTTTACTCTACAGTACTAAAGTGTCTACCCAACACTAGGCTAGTAGGATTGCAAACAAGTATAACACTACACTTGTAAGATACTTTGGAGCTGAGCAGCCACCCACAAACTTGTATGTCACTTATCTGAAGCCCGCTAAGGCTGCACCAGCCTTTCATTCTCATAAAACTGATAAAATTAACATCTCTCACCTGTTTAAGATGGTCTAAGCCAATTCAATTTTTGAACTGCACTATATAAATAGACATTATTAATATTTAGTCCTAAAGATGCACTGTGCGACCGTAGCTATTCTTAGGTACGACTTGCACATTAATATACATGTGAGGCTTGAGAATAAGTATATGATGTAACATTAACATCTGTACATTTATTTATACAGATTAGTGAAAAACAAAACCTATATTATATCACTTGACCTCTGCATCAAGGCTTGCTCCATTTATTAAGGCACCTCTGATCAGAAGGGTTCAAACTGGCAGAAACTCCTATGTCCATACAGCTTCGCTCTGAATTTGGATGCCTGCCTGAGTACAGAGACCTGCAGATTTAGAAACTACTAAAAGCCTGACTCTTCACAGAACAATAAACTCAATCTACTCACTTGATCCATTAAAACTTGTAAGAAGGTAGGACTCTTCTTGTAGTCCCCCCAACACTTCCCATACATGCACTGCAAAATGTACTACACCATGCTAGAAGCACATCTTCAAACCTCAACAAACATCTCCTACATAAGACTTACTAAATGCAAAATCCTTTCAACCACAGACCTCTGAAAGGGCACCTAGGAACCATAAAAATCAAAGCAAATCACTACCACTTCAGGAATGTAAAGCGCTATACAAATGCTCCTCTCACAATTACTGAAAGCAATTGTGGTTAAGGATTACATGAGAACTTCCGTGGATTACAGATTTAATTGAAAATGTGAATCCAGTCTGGCACCAGCGATAACAGCTAAACTATCTCCCAAAGTTACAGTGAATGTTATAATCCACCAGTAAGAACCATTTGAGGAAACCTTTCTGTGTAGAATTTCTGTTTCAGAAGCTCAACAAATAAAATTAATACAGATGTGACCCACCAAACTGGCTCTAGGATTGTTCTCTAGGGAAATTAAATCAATGGAGTATAGCAAAGAGCGTAGTGCCATTGTAATGATATTCAGATTCTTTGTATACACACTTATTACACTGCATGGGGCCAAACGATCAGAGGGTACCATATAGAAAATGTCATGTTTGGGGTTAAATCCCACAGGCAGGTTAAGATTTTTCATACAAACATTGCCCAGTATGTACCCCACTCTTGCGTAATGGAAGTCACAGTATTAGTGTTCTGCTACGTTCAGAGCTGAACAATTAATAAGGCATCAGAACACTCAGCACAGTGGTGCACAGTTTCCGTGCATATTGTCTCTTTGGTTACTGAAGCAGAATTATCCACAGAACGTACAATAGACAGCAATCACAAAAATTATGTTATTATTTTAAAAAGGTCTGTAATTGCTGCAAAAGTCAACTTCAAGTTCAAGGTAGGTGGAAGGAGCATTGTTATGCAGAATGTTCTGTGATAGTCAGAATTGGTTGGTCACTAACTAACAGTTACGTACTAGAAAGACTGTGCCTTCTTGGGCAGAATTTGGCTGGACGATTGGTATTTATCCTGGTCCACTAGTAAGGACTGAAAGCCTTAATCTTTGAGCGGTTTGGCCCCAACTAAATTGAGATGCACCACTTGCCTATAGGCCTTGACTGGTAACATGCAGATGTCAGGAACTAGCGGTGCAGTCTAAAGCACAGTGTTGATGTTGAAGTTTATTTTGTGAGGCATACAACTTAACCCATGTTTAAAGAAAATTGTTAACGGAAAGAATAATTAAAGAAGCCTGCCATACAACCAAGACATAAAAGGCAGAATCCTCAGTCTATAGAAAAGTGCTTGAGTGAAAGTCTTTTTTTACCAAAATGTTCTCCAGAGGCCTCAAAAATGAACAATGGGAAAATATATTTGAAGCAAGTACATAAATCAAATGATTGTTACAGGTTTTCTGCCCAATAAATGTTTTTACTAGCAAGGAAAGACCACAATTTCCACCAAAATGGAGGAAAAGTGCAATACTATGATTGTGTTTGGGAGCGTTACCAAGTAGGAAGATGACTGAGAAGGGAAAATGATTCTGCAATATCCAGCCCCATAATGTTGTTTCTATACAACAATAATTCAAACAGATCACAAGGCTTTGCTCCCAGTAGGACACTGTTACAAAAAACAAAGCTCAAGACACATGCAGAGCACAATGCCCTGTCTTTGTGAGACCCCAACTGCTTTGCTGCTCAGTACTACTCACTGGGTACATTTCCATTCAAAAAGTAGACATTGCATTCAAACAGAAGATTCAATGTAATCAACAAGCAGAAATCCCCCCTGAAATCCTGGGATCACGAAAGCATCTGCTAGAAGCTGAACTCCTTGTTGCTAAGAAGTCTGCCTGTACACATTCCTGAAAACTGTATAACAAGTCCCTACAGAATGGCATTCCTTTCATTTCGAATAATGCCCATGGGAAATTAATTTCGCAATAATGCCCATGGGAAATTGAGAACACGTGAATCCATATTTTTAGAGCAGGGCCCGCTCCTCCAGTTTTTTGGAGCACGTGTTATTTTGACTGTTCTCAATCTAAAGCTATTGAGTTGGACTCAGAGACTCAAACTTTAAATGAGTAATAAAAATATTCCCAAATTAGAACTATCCTAAAATCAATGACTAATCAGAAATTCCAGTTAAGAGCTGAAAAATGTTTTACTTGTCTTATGCACTCATTCAAAGACCACAGGCCAGCACACGATAATCTGGACCAGTCTTGTCATCGTTAGTGCTGCAGTGGTACCTGAAGCCCTAAAAAACTAGTATGTAAAGTTGCCATGATCATCCATGCACTAGGCATACAAGCCTATGGCTGGACAAGTTTTTACTATCCTGAATGGAAGAGTTGTAAAATTTCATAATGACAAAACTTCCTTACATGGTAGGATCTCATCGAATACATTTGACAGCACCAATTCCGCTGCCTGGATTACGAGCCATGTATTATTATGTTATCTTAATGTATCGTGCACGTGAATCACCCCGGGAGGGGTATCTTGGCGCAGCAACAGTTCAGTGGCAGACGAGAGCGGTAGAGCTAAAACAGTGTAGTTTTAAGTGCTTTCCTAAAGTGAAGGTGATCTGAGCATATACGAATGTGGAATGGTAAGACGTTCCAGTAGAGTGGGGCTAGGTACGAGAACGACACGCTCCCTGATATGGACTTTTTGACCCATGGAACCATTAAGAGAGCCTTATCCCTAGATATAAGGAGTCTGGGAGGATGATAGTAAGTTAGCTTTGAAGCTAAGTAGCTAGGACTCTTTCTTGTCAGGGCTTTGTGGGTGAACCAACAAATTTTAAAATCAATTCTCTTCCAGACTGGTAACCAGTGTAGTGATCGCAAGAGGGGTGCAGAGGCAGCTCTGGGTGGATGATTACAGATGAGACAGGCTGCAGTATTCTACACGACTTGCAATTTTGAAAGCAGTCTCATCAGCCGAGGCCAATACGACATTGCCATAGTCCAGTCGGCTAACAACAAGGACCTAAACCATTGTTTTCCTCGCTGTAAGTGGAAAGGCTCTTATCAACAAGAACAAGGTTTGAAAACAGGAGCCTGTAATGGAAAGAACCAAATCTTTCATGGAGAGGAGTAAGTGGAGCTTGGCTCCCAGATTTTTGACCATATGTTTTGGTATAGGCGATGTGCCATGTTCAGAAGGCCACTAGTCGGAGGTCCATAACCGTTGAGCTTTGCCGAACAGCATAACCTCGGTTTTATAGGTGTTCAGCTGGAGACAATTCTCCATCATCCAGGCAGCAACTGGCATCATTCTAGAAGAGAAGGTATCTTTTGCTTTGATCAGATCTTTATCAATGGAGATTAAGAGCTGTGTATCATTTGCGTACAATATTATTTCAAAGCCGAATGCTTTTTCTGTCTTGGCGAGAGATGCAACATATATATTAAACAACAAGGGGCTAAGGCAGGAGTCCTGGGGCATCCCCTTGCCCAACACCTAAGTGCAAGATTTGAATGAACTCAAAGTTATTGTTTGGGTTCTGACAGAAAGTAGCCATGCAAGTGTAGAGCTGTCCCATGTATACCAATCTCCTGCAGTCTACTGAGTAACCTAGGATGAGACACAGTATTGAATGCTGCTGACAAGTCCAGCAGCACCAGCATGGATGGTAGATTGGTGTATAGGTACTGTGTGATGGTCTGAACCACGATTGGGATGGGTCCAGGATCTTGTTGACTTCTAGGAACTCAGTGAGTTACTTATTTATTAGTTAGCCCTTCAAGCAGCGAGATTGGACGGTAGTTGGAAATGTTGGACAAGGCCATGTTGGGCTTATTTTTGTATTTTATTTTTGGGGGAATCGGCATGACCTGAGCCGCCTTCCAGGATACTGGAATTTTCCCGGTGTTAACAGGTGGATTAAATAAGGAGCAGATAGCAGGAGAAAGCTGATTGGAGAGAGTAGCTGAAATCCTCGGAGGACAGATATATTGAGGAGATTCAGATTTGACGAGTGCAAACGCTGACTGAATCTATGGAGTGAAGAGGGCACTAAATTCACCAAAGAGATGATAACAGACTGTCTTACTTTGGAATATAGAGAAATACCAGGCTTGCCGTATGTTAACAGTTTGCTAAGGAAGGTGAATGGAAAATTGAACATTGAGGATCCGGAGGGAGTGTTACAATTTAGTAAGAAAGATTTAAAAACGGTCTTGATTGGGAAAAGAATGGCTGATAGGGAAAATAGAGAAAGTGTTAAACCAACTGTGTCAATGTACCCCTTTTGAGTCCCACAAAATCAAGTGCCCATTGCTACCTCACCCTAGTGTCGAAGATTCAAAACAGATTTTATCTAACAAGACAATGAATAGGCACACTGCACTTTTTTGTTGCTTCTCCCGAGATGGGCTTTTGTTCACAAAAGGTACCCAAATGCACATATGATAGTAAGTCCAACCAGT
The DNA here is from genome assembly GCA_963921515.1 of Calotriton arnoldi. Classification (NCBI taxonomy): domain Eukaryota; kingdom Metazoa; phylum Chordata; class Amphibia; order Caudata; family Salamandridae; genus Calotriton; species Calotriton arnoldi. The sequence goes on from CAWUFW010003619.1 coordinate 623,525, forward strand.
ACACACTTTTGTAACTTTTATAGGGGTCTGAGGATACAAATATCGCCGTCATTGTTTTTAAAAGGGGAAATTATTCATTATAAGGATGCTTTTAACTTTTTACGTAACCTTGATAATGTGAATTTATGCTATTGAGTTTCTGTCTATGTTTCTTATGCCATCCAAAGAAGGAAACAGCTGCTATACCTGGACATTTTAAGTTATAAAAATGAACAGCTAAGAAGAATATTTCCTTAACAGTGCCAATATGTCAATTCATTATTCCCTATCTTTTGCTTCTAATAATGGTTTTAACCCATTGGCTATTGAGTTGATGCCCAGCTTGGTGTTTCGGGTTTGTTTATTTAACATGTTCATGTCATGAGACCATCTTTCAATCAATTTTTTGTATGAATGTTTTTATTAAGTTCCTTGTAAATTTTATCTGTGTGACTCTTTTATGGAATTTTTTTTCCGAATAAAGATTTGATTTGACTGAATTTCCTCCACAGAGAAAGCATTAAACTTTCCTACGCTATTAGCCGTGACAGAAAGAGGTAGACTGAGATTAAACACCTCAGGAGGGTTAGGGAAGTTCCATTAACTATCATTGATTTTATCTTCACAGTGATTGGCCAACCAGACACAAAGTGCTTATGACGCTTGCATTTCATGGGAGCAGGCTCCAGGGTTTATAAAATCATTAAGCACTTTAAAAAGGGCGTTGGAAGAATTTTTTTGCCCAGCATATTTGATTGGAGGTATACGCTTTCCAAGTGCTTTTCATATTAAGATGGTACGATGTTAAGGCTGCTCTATATGCCTCTTTGTCAGTTGAATTGTTCGAACTATGCCACTTTCTTTCTAATTAGCCCTCCTTGTAAGGTTATACCGGAAGGGGCAGATAGGCATCATAAAAGGACAAAAAGGAATTCAGAGGATGGAGCAAAACATAAATCAGAGTGAGCGATTGGACTAGTTAACTAAGGAAAGAACAGATGGACCCCATAGGGTAAACTACCTTTAAAACTCAAATTAAGCCTGTAGAGCAAATACACAATCAACAAATGCAACAAAGATCCAACAGCGCATAGCAACCTGCCCCAAAACCTAAAATGCAAATGTAAACAGAAAAATTTGTGGCAGTTGCTCAGGGCAGTGAGAAAAAAATGCTGGTTTAATGGACGAAGAACAAAAGCACATCAACTTGAATCCAGTATAAACAAGCATTGGCATAGCCAATAGGTCTCGCCTTTGGGACCTTATAAGTGTTTAGCCATGCAACAGTTGATGTTGTTGCACCAAGGATATTGTGCTGGATAACTAAACACTTATAAGGTCCCAAAGGCGAGACCTATTGGCTATGCCAATGCTTGTTATTGAAAGAGTTGTGTCTGTGCACTTCCTGTCTGCACGCGCACAGAATCAATGCCACGAGTTTAATGGCGCAATCTTTTTTGCCAGGCCTGATTCAGAAATCCATTTGAGCACCTAAACTCTGCATGGGATGCATGATTTTCGAATGCGTTTTAACATTTTATGTTTACGAAAATCTATTTTGTAAAGTTACTCTGTAGTAAATGAGCTCCCTTGTGAGGGAAGGCGCGGGTGGGGGGGCGGGGGGGTTGGCGTGCCACAGAAATGTGATGTTCACACAAAAACGTATGACAGGGTATTCACAATACTCGCCGAGGCACACCTCCAGTCTGGATACGGTTGGAGTAAATCCATATACAGGGTGGGAATGAGGAAGGAACATCCCGTAACTAATGGGGCTGTAGATAAAGACCAACTTTTTTTTTTTTTTATATATAAATTACAAAATATAAACCTTTAGAAAACACAAGCATAAACTTACAAAGTAGAATTATTATTGGGCTTTTTTGTTGTTAATTGCGCCCTGCATGAGATTGTAAAACTAGCACACACTGCTACCTAGAACAGCACTTGGACATCCGGAGAAAGGGAGATTGGGAAAGATAAACAGGGGGGCGGCATCCGCTCCCACTGCAGACACTCAGAGGAAGGAAGTTGAAAGTGGTTGTAATTTCTTCCTGAATCCTGAAAACCGTAGACAGAATGTCTTCCACAAAAAAAGAAGGCAGGGTTGGCATCCAATGAGCACCCCTATTTATTTTCAATTCCTGCCCGAAAAAGAAGGCACACCCTGCCCAAACTCGAGGCCGGGCCCCCAGTGGGGTTATGTCATGGCGGCAGGCATCAGGCGCTCCCCTCGCCCCCCCGCTCTGGTCTGGAGTGACTTTATTTAACAGTCTGTAAGCAGCGTGAGCCGTAAATGGGCTGATTAGAACTGCTTTAAACAGTAATCTGATAAGGTAACAAGGAATCTGAAAAGAGTTAACAAGATTCCCACAGGCCCAGCTGTGCGGCAGCAGGGAGGGGGCAGCCCCCCCACACTCATCCTCCCTGCGGGCCGGGCATAGCTCTGCCTGCTCACATTTGTCCAGCTCAACCACGGCCGATAGCGCTCCAACTAAATGGACATAAAAACCGGAGTTCAGGGGGCGGGGACACGAGGGCAACAGAGGCAGGCTCGAAGACAGGGCCCCCGTCACGGGCAAGGCGCACTCCTGGGCCCCTGTGGCGAGCTCAGCAGTGTGGCCCTAAATAAATGATAGTAAACGCAGGCCTTCATGTGGAGGCGGTACTAGGAGTGAAACCCAACCTTATATATATACTTAAGTGCGCACCACAGAGGTTCCTACAACACATCGCCCCTTACTCCCGCTCAACATTAGCCAGCTCCAAAACAGAAGTGTGTGTGTATATATATATATATATATATAAGACTGGGCCTAGAGTTCCTAACACAAGACTGTGGACAGAAGAAAATAAACAGAAGACTATGTAGGAAGCATGGCCCCTGTACACATAACCTACGCGCTCACTAACCCTAACGCTTGTTTCTTACGTAGCAAGTGTAATGTTAAAATGATATTACATCTAAATCAGAGCTCCTCGGAAGAGGGCACAGCAGGCATCGAGTACGGATTTCTGCTAATTCGACAATAGGTGTTATTTGCCGGTAGTAATGAGCATTAAATTGGACTATGGTGGGGTATAGAAAACAAACAGGATGCCACTGAACGGCCAGGCAATTATAAAGAGTTTGGCATACAAAACAAAGAAAGGAAACAAGTCGCACAACAGAATATGAAAAGCTACACACATAAAATCAAACTACTTTTGTCTGATACTTTCCGTGATGCAAGACGAATGAAGAAGTGACGAAGAAGCAATTAGGTCATATTTTAAATGTGTACCGAGGCAACGAATAGTGCTAAACACCCTTTCCAATATGTTCTTAAAACAAGATACCCCCGCCGTGGCAATGGAATAGCCGCCCTCGAAACTCTTGTCCGCGGCCGCGAAAGTGAAAGTACATCCACAGCGTTTACCTTACGGGAGCGAGCAGCGATAAGCGAAATAATTACAAACACATTGTGCCGCTTCTCGCTCCCGCAAGGGAAACGCCAAACGTGCACGCGTTGCAATAGAAAGCAATGCAAAACGTGCACGTTTTTGGCCAAAAAGCTGATCGATTCCAAGAGGTCCCCTCCTATGCAAGCGCATGCGCGCTGCGTAGGCGAGACCTAAAAAGGAGAAAGGACTCAACACGCAGAAGATTGCACAAACCTGTAATTTTTTTTTATATATTCTGCTGTATAATTTAACTTTGATAACAGCATTAACAATACAAGACCTTCAATTTGAGGGGGAGGATTTAGATACAGGGTGTTAAATATTAAACCAAAGAAGATATGTCTAGGTCTGTTCATTTTAGAAAATGCAGTGCAAAAATGTTTTAATGAAAGATTTGATGGCATTAAGCTTGCAAGGTTAAACAGTTTGCTGCACAGTAGTGTTGAACCATGAGCAACATGAGTTGATCGCCATGTTGAGTCTAAACTGCCGGACAATTAATACAGTATGGGATCATCCTTGAGATTGTAGGCAAATGAATCAATACTCTCGGACCTCATGACGCGGCACTTCATGGATCCAGATAACACCACTGCTTGTGTTTGCCACCCGCCTCCTGTGGCCTAAACATCATCACACTGGCGACGGGAGCGGCTGCGTTACTGTGCCCTCAACTCAAGCTGCAAGCAATGGGATGCGTAGATTAGTTGCATTCACCTTACTTAGCCTCCTACTGTCAGCTTTCCCTACACACAATGCAGTTTATTCCCTGTCTCCCACCGCCTGGCCCAGCATGAAGTGCACTCCAGAGGTACGTGTCTCAAAGCATCCGTCGCCTCTAACTCCCTGCTGCCACGCCGGCAAGGCCAACTGCACAGTGAATACGCCAAGCAGATACACGTGGTTCAGCCTCACACATGAAGAGTGAGTAAAGGGAACTAATGGAAATATACTGATTCGGTACAGCACTGGAAAAACAGGAAAAAGGAAGAAAAGACAACAAGTGCAATGCAACCAGGAAGGTATGGAAAGCATAATCCCACCTTTCCCAAGCAATACTTTCAAAGCATCCAACATTTACAGGTGTGAAGCTGTGCACCAACCACACAACATCACCAGGCCAACTACCTCTAGGCCCCATAATCACACCGACAGCACACGCTCAGCAAACATCTGCTTCAAACATGGCGCATGCAGAGACTATGTACAAGGTGATCGAAACCACACCCACCAGTAGCCTTCTCTTTTGCGGAGTGCCAGCCAGAGGGGCAACATCCATTCCAGCTATTACTCCTTTTGAAATCACCAGCCTACCATCCTTCCAAGCTTCAAGTTGGAGGCTGTGGATCGAATGGCGGAAATGTAGTTTGCAGTCACAGATGTCACAGAAGAAAAGAGGCCCCTGCTCCTATGGTTGGCAGGAGAAGACATCTTCAAGTTGTCTCGTACGTTCACCGAAGCAGACTCACCCTTCACATATGCAACTGCTGTAGTAGCTCTAAATGAACACTTCACTCCTCTAACAAACCAAGTCTATTAGAAGTTTTAGCTGCGCCAAGCAAGGTCCCTACAAATCTGGGGACGCATTCCATGCAAGGCTTAAAGATCTTGCCACCATGTGTACGTTGCATGATGGAACAGAGGAGAAAAGAGCTCAATTAATTCAAGGGTGAGCAATAACAAAATTATGAAGGCAGATCCTAAGAAAACGAGGAAACCCTTATCAAACATTCTACATTTGCTGTCATGTGTCAGCCAGGTTCCCACAACCCCACTCTCAGAACACCAGAGACTCACCACGCAAGCTTAAGAGCAATTTGCAATTGAAAGAGACTATGTTAGGCTAGAAGAGGCATGCATACGCCCCTTCCCATGTTTCTAAAGGAAAGCATAGAGCCAAGGAAGAAGAAGACTGCCTACAACTTGCCACTCCTGAAGCCTGTGGTGGGCAGTGGAAGTCCCCGATATCCAACTTCTCAACCTGCACTCCAGAAGAGAAACAGATGCCTGCATCCCTGTACAACACCCAACTTGATTTGGCTCCATCGCACGAAGCATGCCTCCTTCGTGGCACTAGAATATAATTTCTTAAACTATCTAGTTAACAGCTGTACATCTAGTCCATGCTGGTCATCAAAAGACTGTTAAGTCTAAGAGTTGGTTCTGTAACAAAGTCCGATTCCCTCAATTAGACAAACTAGCCCAACTGTTGTGAAAGAATGCCATCAATGCCATGTTTGCACTGTGACTGAACCACCAGTACCAATCACCACAGAATATCCCATTGTATCCCTAGAAGAGTACGGACTTCATAAGTTTACAAGACGGGTATCACACATTATTAATCATTGACGACCGATCTAGGTATCCAAAGTTGGAAAGTGTCAACACCACATCGGTGAATTATTTAATCTCGATATTGGGAAAAGATATGGCCACTCATGGCAAATTAAAGACATCAGGATGGTTAATGGTCTTCTATTCCAGGATCAAGAATTTGCTGATTGCGGAAATTGTTCAACAGCAAACACCTTAAGGTCATTCCCAGGTGGTCTCAGGAAAATGGTGACGCTGAGCCCTTTATGAGAACTCTCACAAAGTCCATCAGCATTGTCCAGGCAGCTGGTCAGTTTCTGTAGTGGGACAGCTATGCTTTTCTCCGGAAGTACAGACAGAACAGCCTGCGCAGGTCACTACCAGAAGGGCTTCTAATGGGTGGTCAGGTAAATGATGTACTTCAAAGAGTTGCACACTCCAGGATTGGAGTGTGTCACAGGGTGCAGAGAAAATTAACTATCACAGATCGGGTGCCATAATCACTTTTACACAATTGTATTTCAAATATCATCATCTGTACCACCATAATACATCCCAACTCTGGACAAAAGTTTATGGTCAAAGAAACCTTCACATGCAAACCTATGAACTGTTTCTATCTACTGGAATGGCAGGAAAGTGCATGTTGGTAAAACTGAGGAAAACATCTAAACCAAACTGCTTGAACACAAAAGTAAAACTCATTGCCATTCCATTAAATCTTCGGTAGCCCGTTTTTAAACCCAAAACTCAACATCAGCAATGTGAGATTTTAGGAGATTGAAAAAACTGACAAGAGTTGACATTAACAATAACAGAATCTTACTACAAAGAGATTTTTGGGAATTGTCCTTTTGACCCAACTTTGGCCTAAAGGACTGGAAATGTGCTTTTTTTTAACATAACCATCGAGATTGTGTCTCACAATTAATTTCACGCCACAAGTAATTTTTCCCTAGCAAAAATGTATAGCTTTATTGCAATTTCCCCTGCAATTCTTGTTTACTGAATTCATTATTCTCATTATAATAAACTTTGTATAGTTTACCATTCAGGTTTTTGACTGCACCATTTCCATCCCTTGGCTTACTGTCTCTCTACGCTAGAATGATTGGTGTACTTCAAACTTAAATCTTTCTGGTACCTCTTATTTCGACCTATCGTCCTTCCATTCAGATGACTGCACAGTTTTTTTCTCTGCTTTGTACTACTTGCTCCTTCACAATTTCTTCACCTGTGTATTCTGCACCCGTGACAGTCACCCCTCTTGGTTTCTGTACCCGTTTTTTAGGTTCTGAGTTTCCGCATTTATTCCAATATTTAGATCATTGTTGACCCTAGGTGTTTGCTTCAGTTCAGTTGCCTCAAGATGCCGGTTAATGTAATCCTTGGGAGTCGCCTCCCACACACTTGGTCAAATCACTTTTAGTCTGGGTTCATTGCCGCATTTTGGAACCTTAAAATGACGGAGCCGCTCACTTATTTCGTAGTCCATGCTCTAAATTTTATAGCCTTCTGTTTTGTTATCCAGCATTACAGTTACCAAACGTGTCCTTTGTATACGTACGGTGTCTGTCTTCTGCTATTCAGCAGTAGTTGACTTGCGCCACTTTCACTGAGTGGACTGTGTTTTTCAATCTATTGCACCTCCCACGTCGGGAAATGTTCTTTCCGCTTGTACATACATTCATGAACTTGCGTCAGAACTTGCATGTAATCATTTTTGGTCACGGCTATCTCGCTCGTTTGATGTTCCCTTAGAATCCACCAGCAACTTAATTATTTCCGTTTTGTTGGTGTAATTACTGATAGTGGTTAATCATGTTCACTTGCTTCAATTTAGTTCCACTACATAAATGAGGCAACCAACCATTTTGATATCTACATAGATGTTTTTGTCAATATCGGTTCCATTTATCGTTATTTCAGACACTTCTAGATTCATTGTTGACATACCAATACCAATGAATGCAGAGATTTAGGTTAAGATTGGATTTGATTTTACATGATGGTTCTTTTCCAGATTGCGGATGAATATGCGTAAATGGACCCCTAGTAAAGGAACTTCCGAAACGCACTGTGGGGCAGATTTACAAGCCCCTTGCGCCACTTTTGCGTCACTTTTAACATGGTAAAAGTGACGCAAAAGTGGCTCAAGGGGCTTGTAAATCTGCCCCTGTGGCTTTAACACAGATATATAAACACTAGACAAGGATTATTAAATTATTATTTATTAACATACACCGTTTACGGATGATGAATATCTGAACTACACTGGTGTACCTGTGAATATGGCAGCAAGTTTCGCCTCCTGTATGAGCTGTCTCCCTGTCCTGGAGGGGAACCCATATGCAAGGTACTAGACAAATGCAAGAACAGTGGAAGAGGTTGTGACCATTAAAGTATCTGTCTTAAGTTAAGTTTCACACTCCCAGTAGAATGACTGTGTTGTACCCTGTACTTAGAAACACTGGTAGCCATGTAGTATTTTCCAAGTCTTCTTTATTGGTTCCATGTCAAGGTAGCATCAATCTCTGTCCAGCCAGCTCTGGTCAAGTACCAGCCATGTACCAGCCCCACCAGGAACAGCCTGCCTAGCTGCTCAGCCCATCTCTAACTCTCACCACTCATCCACACAGGCACCCAGGCATTCCATTCATCACAGTCACACTAACATTCCGTTACCATCTCTCACTCTGGCTGAGCAGCTAGAAGGACCTAGGCTGATTACATGTAAATGTAATACTGAGGATATAACATTATCCCTTTCCTTTAAATAAAAACAAAAATAGCAATACTAAAGGAGAGAACTATGCACAAGAAAGCGGTAATGTTCGGAACTCAGGGATGCAACTTAAAGCAAAACATCACGAGAGAGTGAACAGTACAAATCAAGAAAAGATGGGCAAAATACGACATCAAAAATATGAGCATCAATATCCCCCATCCTCCCCCATGAAAATTATCTAAACATTTCGAAGCGTAAGCTTGTAGCGATTCATGTTCCAATTGTAATACTTTGTATCATAAACTGTAAAATTATGTACTGTAAGGCAAACTACCCACAACACCAATCTCAATAAACAAAGTAGAATGAAGCAAAGGGTAACACACCCCGCAACACCAATCCCAAAGAAGATATGTGGAGTGATGCAAAGGGTAAAACACCCCGCGACCCCAATCCCAACTACAAGGGAACTAACAAGTATATGGGACAGAGACCCATGGAAACTGTGTAAGGGGCTCGCACCCATAACACACACCCTATGTAGGGTTGTATCTTAGTACTGCGCGCAACATGTAAATGGGGTCTAAACCCATATCCTAACCCTGTGTAAGGGTTATACTCAATAACGATTATGTATGGGAACTAACCCAAGGCCCAACCCTCATGTAGAGGTCACTTACCCCCTGAAGGAGTATCTTTGTACATGTACATGGGAAAAACCCCATAACCCAACTTTGTGTAAGGTAAAAAAAAAAAAAAGAATGTGTGTATAGCAACACACCCATATGCCTACCTCCATAAAGAAGTGACTAACTGGGACTCAAACCCAACCCCATCCTCGTCGCCAAAATAATGTTGTACCCTGTACTTAGAGACACTGGTAGCCATGTAGTATTTTCCAAGTCTTCTTTATTGGTTCCATGTCAAGGTAGCATCAATCTCTGTCCAGCCAGCTCTGGTCAAGTACCAGCCATGTACCAGCCCCACCAGGAGCAGCCTGCCTAGCTGCTCAGCCCATCTCTAACTGTCACCACTCATCCACACAGGCACCCAGGCATTCCATTCATCACAGTCACACCAACATTCCGTTACCATCTCTCACTCTGGCTGAGCAGCTAGAAGGACCTAGGCTGATTACATGTAAATGTAATACTGAGGATATAACAGACTGGGTAAAATGATTCGTATATCATCAGAGATTGTGTACTGCCCAAAAGCTCCCTTTCAAGATACTGGTGTGGGAATTCTGCCCCTTGCAGCCTAAATATCATGCTATCCTATATGTATGTATATATATATATATATATATATATATATATATATATATATATATATATATATATATATAAAGGACGAGGGTATTCCTACTTACAAAACTTCCCCTTTCATGTCACCTATGACGCGACTATCCCATTGATGTGTTACCGCAGGTGCTCACCCTCCCCTTCGCCCCATCCAATCCTTGCCCCTCACGGCCTCATCCTTGTTTAGTGTCACCCACCCCTGTGCCGCCTATCTCGTCACAATGATGCGACCTCAAGTCTTGCCCCCGGCCCCATAAACGTATTCTTCAGCGCGAACATTGACACTCGGATAGGGTGTTACTTCCCCAGTGCTAGCATACACTTCTAGCGTGCGTCAGCCCCCGTGCTAACGCTTGCACTCAGTAGCTGTCATCTCTAGTGCTACACTGACACTTCCACTCAATGTCATCTCGTTCCTACGTTGACAGCTGTCAAGTGGCCCATGACACATGCGAACCCTAAGCCAGATCCGGCTTTATGGGCACCACCACTCTGCACATTAAGGTTATAGAGCCCTACTCCGCACTAAGAACGGAGCCACAAGTTCCACAAAGCAACATTCTGTTGACAAAAAAAACGGATTCAGCTAATAGTGTGAACTACGACACAGTGACACTTAACAACATAGTCGCGTCAGTACATCTATTCACCGTCGCCCATTTTTATTTTCAGTACAACAAGATGACTCACACACCCTTTATGATTCTCTCGCCCTAAGACCCTATTTCTTCCCCATGCCTCCCAAGACACGCACCCCAAAAGATTAAATTGCTTTCACAGTGTGCCACTGGTATTTGACCTCGCCTCTCCTCGCTGCCCAACCATCATATGCCAGTACCGAGTCTTTTTTCCCTCTTTCTCCACCTACACCCTCCAACTACCATGCCTATGTCTACCCTGTGTCCTCTGGCCACACGCCTGGTGTCGTTTTAATGTGTCATGCAACTGGTCTCACTAACAATCCAGTTTAAAAACACCATGCATGTCCAGGGTGCTCATATCTCACCCCCGCAGAAGTTCTCCCTCACCTCCGGCTCGGTCCAGTTTTAAGATGTCCCGCAAATGCCGTGTTGCGCTAATATCGATGCTGCCCGAGGGGTCCATTACTCCCGCGCTCTCGGCTTCTCCCGGCGCTGCAGCCAGGATACCCACCACTTCCGGTGAAACTGCCAGTAACCCTCCCCCTTGGCAAAAACTTCCGGTGCAACAACAAGAAAGCGCCCCCATGGAAACACAGACGAACACGAAGGTTCCCACTCGAGTCGCAAGCTTAAAGGGAAGGGACTGTGAGAAGAGCCCAGGAACAGACGAACTGAAATGTCGCCAGTGTCCACCAGAGACCTGGGATAACACTCCAGTTTAAATGTGTAGGGTGTTTATTTATTTTAAAGTAATGGTAATTGTTCAAGATCGGACTTCAGGAGTAGTAGGTGGTGTGCGCCCCGCCAACCTCAAAATATAATCAAATGCTGATGGGAAATGATACATAAACTTTCATGGCCCAGGCTTCACATGCAGGTTACACTCCGCGCCTTTCCACCAACTTACCTGATTCAGGAAGTCGACAACTTTGAGTTCATCAGTGTAGGGAATTGAAAAAAAATAATACACCGTAACCTACAAAATGAGGTAAGGTCATCTGCCGGCGCCAGAAAGGGGGAATTTTCAGCGGCAAAGTCATGAGTATCAATCAGCTCCTTGAGCAGAGACAGTCATAACTGTCAACTGATCCTCATTTGGCTGTTATCACCCGCTTTTCAATAACGTACACATGCTAAAAAGCATCATGTCATAGACTTACATTAGATTAGCCTCTTTGAAAACCTGCACCTCCCCATCACACACAAAATATCCCCTTTCTACCCTTGATCACCTTTTTAAACACCTGGCTTCACACCCCCATTAGAGAGACAACCGGTTGGCAGTCATGCAATGTAAGACAGCGATGCGGTTTTAACAAACTCGATCTCCAAAGAAATTGGCAGCATGCAAGGAATGACAGTAAAGCTTTTGTGGCACCTGTTGATCTATTTTTTATGTTATAATACTGGTATGATAGCTCAGGTGGTCAATGCACTAGGTGAATAGTTCACGTTAAATTATTATTTCAGTATTAATGTGTCGACTGTAAAACAATGCATACAACTTGCAGTTTACATATTGTATTAAACATTTACTGTTCTGGAAGGAGCCGGGTTCCATGTTTTGGATTTACTCTGGAACCCCAGGCAGATGTCTCTTTTTCTCAGCATAGAAGTGTGAGGGGAGGAAAATCGTTAGCCAACCAATCATTACAGTTCCAATGAACTATGACTCCGAAGAATCACAGACTCCCAAATAGATTTTGTTAGTTTATTACAAAGCCAGGAACGGTTCGACATACAGGCATCTCAAGATGAGGGTGTAGAAATACATTGTCACTAATACAAAGCCAAACCTACGGCTGAAATTAAGACGGTGCAGCATGCACAAAATAACCAGTTCCAGAATCAGGATACAGAAAATGATAGCTCCAACATCCAGATTTCCCTTCATTGGAGGTTCGTAGGTATAAAGCATTAGTCTGTCCCTACTCTACCCAGGGCCGGTCCTAGAACTTCTGGGGCCCCGGGCAAAAGGGAGGATGTGAGGCCTCTCTAATTTGCATGTAACATCACAAGAAGTGACATCACAGAAATTGACATCGCAGGACTATTGATCTTATTTGGCATCACCGAAGAGACCTAACGTGGATATCAGTAGCATGGACAAAAAGATAAATATACAAATGAAATAAATCCATACATTTTAAAACTGTATTAAATGATTACATTTGTCACATTGGATGGAAAAGCTAGGTGCAGGTCTCACAAAGATGAATATTTTTTTACTCCATGTTAACTGATTGTTTCCAGATGAGTGCATGATAAAAATTCCAGTTCTGTCTCATAAAGGGGAGAGATCCTGTTGAGGTAATGAGGGGCGGGATCATTTAAAATATAAAATTATACAAGAGAAAACCTCTCACACCATGGATATAATCACAAATTTCCAAAAGGCTCCCTTATCTTTCTGTGCCATTATTGTGCCACCTCAGGATGACATTAATACTTAGTGATTTGTTTTAACGTAAATCCTTTCACCAGTATCTCACACGCACATACTAAGAGTCGTAGGACAATCTTTTTTGTGTGTGGACTCTTTACTCTCCAGAATTATCTTAAGTGCAAAAACACAACACATATAATACAACATTACAAGACAGCATTGCAAACAAATAAAGAATGTACATAAATAAAAAAAGACTTAGAACAACCGAGACCACTGCTAAATCTTACATTGATTAGAAGGTATGCTGCAGATTCAAGGAGTTTTCAAATCAACGTTTTTGATTTGGTGTTAGAACTGTAAGAAGTGGAAGTGGCCGGCTTTAGCGCTCGTGGAGCCCTGTGCGACAATGTTTGTTGGTGCCCCCAATGACTCCCTCTGGCACGGATTCCCTCACTACCACCCTTTAACAGTGCCCCTCAAGTCTCCATAACCACATTCTCGCTAAGATACATTTAATTTGATTTACAGCGCCACTGATACCAGTGTAGGGTGTCAGAGAACTTTATATCACACACATTACACAGAGACAATCAATCATACGTGTGTAAATCACTATAGGAAATGTTACATAAGACAAAGGACTACAAGCTGTAGTAGTCACATGACAATCATACTAGTAGGCAGTATAGTTTAATAGTGATTGGTCTGGAGAAACACAAATTTCATGACAAGAATTGAGGCTATCATTATGCATATTACTTTTATTGCCACCTCCTTGCAGCACTTCAAAGTATTACATCACTAAACTTCTAAACTCTAGAACTTAGAATGTCCAACAATATATAAACCACATCACAGCAGCCATCTTCCTCTTTTATTTGCTGCTCCTTGCAAGATAAGTATGCTTTGGTGGGAAATTGACCTTGTTGCCCAGCCCTTGGCCCTGACGCACGGAGCACTTTAGCCAGAGCCCCTGGAGGGGCTTGAAAAGCAGCGCGGCGGTCCCGCGAGGCGGGAGACCGCTTTGGTGGGAAATTGACCTTGTTGCCCAGCCCTTGGCCCTGACGCACGGAGCACTTTAGCCAGAGCCCCTGGAGGGGCTTGAAAAGCAGCGCGGCGGTCCCGCGAGGCGGGAGACCGCTTTGGTGGGAAATTGACCTTGTTGCCCAGCCCTTGGCCCTGACGCACGGAGCACTTTAGCCAGAGCCCCTGAAGGGGCTTGAAAAGCAGCGCGGCGGTCCCGCGACGCGGGAGACCGCTTTGGTGGGAAATTGACCTTGTTGCCCAGCCCTTGGCCCTGACGCACGGAGCACTTTAGCCAGAGCCCCTGGAGGGGCTTGAAAAGCAGCGCGGCAGTCCCGCGAGGCGGGAGACCGCTTTGGTGGGAAATTGACCTTGTTGCCCAGCCCTTGGCCCTGACGCACGGAGCACTTTAGCCAGAGCACCTGGAGGGGCTTGAAAGCAGCGCGGCGGTCCCGCGAGGCGGGAGACCGCTTTGGTGGGAAATTGACCTTGTTGCCCAGCCCTTGGCCCTGACGCACGGAGCACTTTAGCCAGAGCCCCTGGAGGGGCTTGAGAAGCAAGCGCAGCGGTCCCGCGAGGCGGGAGACCGCTTTGGTGGGAAATTGACCTTGTTGCCCAGCCCTTGGCCCTGACGCACGGAGCACTTTAGCCAGAGCCCCTGGAGGGGCTTGAAAGCAGCGCGGCGGTCCCGCGAGGCGGGAGACCGCTTTGGTGGGAAATTGACCTTGTTGCCCAGCCCTTGGCCCTGACGCACGGAGCACTTTAGCCAGAGCCCCTGGAGGGGCTTGAAAAGCAGCGCGGCGGTCCCGCGAGGCGGGAGACCGCTTTGGTGGGAAATTGACCTTGTTGCCCAGCCCTTGGCCCTGACGCACGGAGCACTTTAGCCAGAGCCCCTGGAGGGGCTTGAAAAGCAGCGCGGCGGTCACGCGACGCGGGACGCACGCGGGCTCGGCCCGGGCGAAGACCGGGCCAAGACGGGCCCGTCTTAGCCCGTCATAGCCTGGCAGAGACTGGACAGGGCCACGGCTCTAAAGCCCACATTAAAAGGTACTTTGGACATAGATTTCTTCTTCCCCAAGCTTTTAAAGGGATAATATCCACCGCATATAGAAACAAAGGAATTATATAATGTATTGTGCAATTGTTTAGTGGGGTAGAGCGGGGTTTCTTAAAAGTGTAATAGATTAGCTTTTTCCCTACCAAGGAGATTCATGAGGGCAGAGTGACATCTCGGAAAACGATGGGGAAGAGAAAAACATTAAGTGCCACCGTAAAAAAGCAAAAGGACTTAGGGATGCACCCACGTGAAAGCCTGCTTAGTTACCTCACGGGAGCCATGGGTGCAATTGAGCGCCAGATTGTAACAGTAGAGGAAGCTCTTAATCCAGGTATTCCTGGAAGGGAGGGGGGAACCCCAACGCCCAATATATCAAAAGAGGGGCCCGTTTTATCTTTACCCTTATCGGTATCTAGCAGTTTATCAAGAGCAAATGGTAGTATAGTAAATATACAGGATAATATAGCAGTTAGCGATGAAGATTTGGATATTCAACCTCGGATAACGCGGGCTAGAAACCCGGATAGTTCATTTCACACTATAGGGGATAAGAGTTTAACGGATAGTGAGATAGTACTTAAAGTGCCGAAAAAGTCTAAAAGGGACAAACCTTCATTAGTGATAAACAATACAGCTAGAAGGGGTAAACCAAACCCTACCACAAACTTGCGTACCCAGAACGAGGTCATTAATTTAAAAACAAAATTGGACGAATTAGATACATTTTTGAGGGAAAGCCTAGGTGGTTTAACACATAGAATTGGCCTAATAGAAGAGATTTTAACTAAAAGCTTAGTCAAACCCCAGCCTCTCATTCTTCAGTCTTCTGTTCAATTGGGAAATCGGGAACATCTTTCCAAACGCAGGGGACTTTGCGATATTGGCAATAACTCTGGCCTTCCCGAGGAAACAACATCTGTTTCACAGATGATTGTACAAAACATCCCTATGGTACATTCAGTAGCCTCGCCTACAGTTGCCTCGACAGCCCCTAATAGGATTGAACATCATCCAGTATCTAATAGCCCAAAGGCAGACAGTAATACGAACATATTTGAGACTGATAGATATATAACACGTTTGGGTTTACCACCGGCAGCGACACCATACGTGGTGGTTTTAATTAATGTTCCCAAACTTCAGAATAGGGTGGATGAGGCGTGGGAAAGGGAGAGGAATAAGGCCCTGCAGTGGTTAGGAGCAAGGACGGGTCTCACTGAAAGACTATTTAATGAATTCAAGATGATTAGAAGAGTGAGCTGGGTAGGAAATGGGCCAAAGAACCAGATAGGGGACTGTGTAGTGCTGACCTTTAAAACGCCACAGCTAGTTAGATTGATTCTGACTAGAGTAGGTAATCAATGTTCACTGGGACAAGGTGTTAATTTGGTCCCATTGGGATACTTTTACCAGCCCATACCCTGTGCTGGCCTAAGTGACATGGGATCCCAAATCCAGCATCATAATCGTGGGTTTAACCTTTTAACTTTTAATCGATTTGAGGCACTCGCTAACCTGGAATCAGTGGATTGACAACAAAAGGGAGTTCCCACATCGTATGATATAATCGAAATAGTAAAGGCCACTCCTAACCTGAGTGAGAAGATAAAACCAGTTAGTATCGACCATACTTCTCCTTCTAACATAATTATGCCTATAATTATAAAGTTAGTAAATGACTTGGATTTAGACCCTTTGATTGACCCAGCCCCCTCCCCTATAGTACAACCTGCAGAAAAATCTATGAAGCGAGTGGAACATGGGGGAAATAGCAAAGGTTTGGGGGTAAAAGATATTTGTGAAATTTTGTTTTGGAATGTAGCGGGTTTAAAAACTAAGGTGTCTAATATATTATGGTATGATTTTGTGAGTAAGTATGATATTTTGAGCTTACAAGAAACTTGGGTGGAATGGCCAACACATATTTGTGGGTACAAAACCTTTCACACGCCTGCAGTACCGTCATTACATGGAAGAGCGAAAGGTGGCCTCTGTATCTATATCTCAAATTTTTTGAATTTAAGACAAATTGTTTTTAATGTCACAGATCAGTTTTATCAAATCATCAGTCTTCATATAGATCAAGCTTTTAGTATTATTTTATTGAATTTTTATAACAATGCATCGTCTGAGCAGATTGAGGGATTAATGGGAAAAGTGAGTAGTGATTTATACAAATTACAATCATGTATTTCAAAGGAGACCTGTTTCATCTGGGGTAGGGATTTTAATTCCCCTATATGCCAGTACATGAACAACGGGGTATGTGGCATATCGTATGATAAGGGTCCCAGTTTTGCACATTTCCCACATACACCTTATGGTGATCTCCTGAATGATATCTTGTTTACATTTGATTTTGGGTTCGTTAATGATTTATGTGTGCCCATGGTCCCTTTTCAGCCCACCTTTAATGGTCGAGGGACCTTTTCCACTATTGATTATGTACTAGCTTCGAGTAGATTTGCCGCTCGTTTAAAAGATTTTATTATACTTGATATGGCTCTTAGTGACCACTTTCCCATTAGTTTTGGTGTGAAGGTGAATACTAAGAGTGCTGGTATTAGAAAAGACTCTACCCATTTTGTGGATAATATTTCTTTGAGTAGACAAAATGGTTACCAACTGAAATGGGAAAATGTGGATCCTGAGACTTTTACTAGTAAGGTGGTATCGAATTGCAAAGATATGTTTTTAACTTGTTTGGACGACAAATCATCTTACCAGGATATTTTAGATAATTTTTTAGTCATCTCAAGTTTTATCAAGGAAACACTTCATAAGAACCCAAGTAAGAAAATGAAACAATTAACAGGCTGGTTTGATACTAGCTGTACAAAGGCCTATTCTAAACTTAAAAGAGCCCTTCATGCTGGGGAAAAAAATTGTGACAATATTAGAGAGGCAAGACGTGAATATAAGAAGGCATTGAGAGTTAGAAAGTTGGCGCTTAAAGAGGAAGCCTGGCAAGCGTTGCGCGATGCCTCGGTCAATCGGGATCCCGCAGCTTTTTGGAATGCGGTTAATGCACCTTTTTGGCAGAAAACGATAAAGCAACCATAGAGATCGCCATCACTGAACCCGAATGGATATTACATTATTCCAATTTGTATAATATTCCATCGCCAGATGATCAGGGAATTCCAGTAAGTGTTGAAGATACTTTGAAATTATCGATTACATCAGATTTATCAATAGATTTTACTCTTAAGGAGGTCAGTTCGGCGATTAACTTAAGCTCTGGAGGGAAGGCGGCAGGACCTGACGGCATCCCAGTGGACCTTTTTAAGTCTAATTTACCTCTTTGGGGTCCACTGTTAACACAGGTTTTTAACGCTTGCTGTTCTCAAGGCTTTTTATCAACCTGGTATGATTCAATTATAGTGCCCATTTTTAAAAAAGGGGACAGGGCAAACCCAGTGTGTTATCGCCCAATTTCACTACTGGACTCTACAATTAAAATTGTGGGTCGAGTCTTGTTAGATAGGTTGCAAGTGTGGGCAGAGAAACACTCAATTTTAAGTGATTTCCATTTTGGGTTTCGCAAAGGAATGGGCACAATAGAACAGGGTTTAAACCTACATATTATATTAGAAAAGTATACAAAAGCAAAAAGGAAAGGTTGTATGTAACTTTTGTCGATTTAACAGCGGCGTTCGATTGTGTTATCCATGAGAAGCTCTGGTTGGTTTTAGAGGAGATGGGCGTAAACGTTTTAATAGTCACTTTTTTGAGGCAGCTTTACTCAGGGGCAAGGGCTAGGGTCAGATTTGGGAGAGGTGGTGAATGCACTGAGCACTTTAGTGTTAAAAGAGGAGTAAAACAAGGGTGCATTCTTGCCCCGTTCCTTTTTTCACTATATATAAATAATCTGGAATCTGTATTGATACAGGAGTGCAAGGATTTACCTGTAGTTGCAAAACGCCCTATTCCGGCACTCCTGTATGCGGACGATGCGGTCCTAATGGCCCGCACACCGCTGGGTCTCCAAAGGGTGGTAAATGCCTTTGTTAATTTCATGGCGAGCTTGGGTCTCGCGGTAAATTGCTCTAAAACTTTTACAATGAACTGTGGGAGAGGACAAAAAAAGAAAAGTATGACCATTTTTATAAACTCAAAGGCTATAGAGCGTACTAAGACTTTCTCCTACTTGGGGATTGTATTCGATCATCTAGGGATGTGGTCACCGGCGATCAAAGCGAGAAGGTTGCTATTGGTCAAATCGATTATGGCCCTGCTAAACTGTTGTAAAAAATTAGGAAGACGCGCCCCTGGAGAAATCTTACCAATATATAGGGCAAAATGCGTATCTATTGCCACATACGGAGCCGGAATTTGGGGCTTTGTAGGGGTCAATGCCTTACAGCTTGCAGAAAATATGTTTCTGAGGTACCTCCTGGCAGTACCAGACAGCACTTCAACTTACATATGCCACCAAGAACTTGGGGTACCGTATTTAGAGGATATAATTAAGATACAGCCTGTCCTCTTGTGGCACAGAGTATGGACTGCAGATGAGACAGAGTTGAATAGGAAAATATTGAAGGATGCCTTGGTAGTGGATGGGGTCAGAAATATAAGATGGTTAATTTATGTCAAAAAGTTTATGATTAAACTAGGCCATCCTGAATATTTTAAAGATCCACACACTATGCAAAATGTATCTAGGAAAGATCTAAAAGTAAGTTGTATGCATTATTTGGGCGAAGTGAGGACTACAATTGAATTAAAGAAACCAACAGTGCAAGCATATTTTCCGGTTTTAGTAACCCTTACGATGCAGCCATATATTGCTCTGATCACTGATGACTATGAAAGGTTTCTCCTGACACGTTTTAGGTTGAATATTTTATATCGATTGTTTAGTTTCCCCGTACAGAATGACTGGTCGAGAGTTTTATGCAATTGCCCATGTGACGAGGTTTCGGCTCAATCGATGATACATATATTATTCTTTTGTAAATTTTATTCCATACCAAGAAGGAGATGGATCATCCCTGTGCTTAAAAACTTGGTTTTAGACAATGTTATCCTGCATTTACGACTCTTCAACAGCTAGAGGACTATTTTATTATTGTATCTGTAATTGCTTTTTAAAAAGTGCTTTTAGGTCCCGAAAATCAATTGTGATGTGATTCAATTAATTTTATGTAACTTCAAGCTTGAATGATGTTTTAATACTTTTGATATATGCACTGTGCTTTTATGGTTAACTGTAATAGTTGCCGAATAAAGAACTTTTGAAGTATGCTTTTGTGTCTTATAATTTGAAGTATTTGTATATTGATTTAATGTAGTAAAAGAGTATTATGTTATGGTATTTAAGATAAGTATGATTGAATTTTAATGTGTAAATATATTTAGTTAAATATGTTAAGTATGTTTTATTTGCTGACCCAATTTACGGGTTAATTTTGATTTTTTCTTAGTGGGGAAAGTTATATGGTGCTTATTTTGTTGGAAATTTAAAGGTTAGTGGTATTGTAAAAAAAAAGAAGAAGAAAGATTGTACCTTTTTTAACGTTACGCCGCGAGCACGCATTTAATTTGCGGCTCGCGGCGAGATTCAAAAGTAATCACTGAGTCGCGTTGTCAGCTGTGGCGGCTCGGAGCTTCGAGGAATCGGAAGGCCGAGGTGCGTCATCACGCGTACGTGCGTGGGGACGCATCGCGGCCATCTTTGAGGAAGACTAGAGCGCTAACTGATGCACAGAGTATGCATCGGTTGAAATGCGCTCGAGCTGATGTTTTTTTCAGTCAGATCAGCTGTTTGGTGTCGGAAGGAGGATTTTAATTTAGCGAGTGGGCGCATTTGCATTTGAATTTAAAGAGTATTTTAGGAATAAAAGTTTATAAAAGAGAGAAGAGAAAGGATATTTGAAGAAATAGAGTGATTTAGTGCAGTTTTAAAAGAGAGTCATGGAGAATAATGAGGTTGCACAAACTTCTGGAGCAGGAGAAGCAGAATGGAGAAAAATAGTACAGGATGAAATTAAAAGCTCAATGAAGGAAGTTTTTAAGAGTGTAATGAAAAGAAAAAGGAAAGCAGATGAGTGTTCAGATGAGGAATATTGGTCATTAGATGAAGATGAATCTTCTGAGAGTAGAGTTTATGGTAAGAGAGCAAGGAAAATTAAAAATATTGAGATAGGAGTAAAATTTATGAAGGAAGGGAATGGTGAGCCTAGCGCCACAAAAGGAAAAGGTCCTTCGCGGCACAAATGAGGGTGTCCAAAGCGGCACAAGAGAAATGGATGAATCTCAAGATGAAGACAGAGGTAATGAAAGTGAGGAAAATGAAGATGAATTCGTGTTAGATGATTACTTTGATGATGGATGGGACATGGATAAGGATAAGGTGGATAAAGAGAGAAAAGAAAAGGAATTAGTAAAGGATCCTTAAGGAGAGGATATGTTTAGTCCCAAGCAAATAAGGCATCATAGGAGCACAGATTGGTGGCCTTTGCCTCATGTTGCGGAGTTTATAAAGCTTTGGATTAGAAGGCCTTTGGAGAAAGAAGCCAGGGCGGTTATGAAAGCAGAATGTTCACGTCCTGTTGTTGAGGGAAAATGTTGCTTGACTCCGGAACTTGACCCAGATTTAATTAGTTTTCTATTTAAAATGGGGCGTGATCCACGGAAGGGGCTTGAGAAAGCGCTCAAACAATGTCAGGACAGATTATTGGATGTTTTGGGGCCATTGGCCAGGATTCTTGACATGGCAGAAGAAGCTAAGATGAAGAAAGTAAATGTGGATAATGAGCTGTTGAGAGGTTGATCTCAAAGGGCTATATGTTTGTTAGGTAATGCTAACGCAGCCTTGACATCAGAGAGGCGCAAGGCGGTCCTGATGAGGATTAGTCCTAAGTTGGGGGACTTTTCAAAGAAGGAACCAGCAGAGGATCCTAAAGGTTACCTTTTTGGAGAAGGAATGGTGAAGGGAGTTGGGAAGTATGTGTCTACCTTCACCAGTCTGGATAAAGCTCAATCATCCCTAAGAAGAGTGTTTGGTAGGGGTGTTTTTGAAAGGGCCGGGGCAAGGGCCCGTTTCCCTGGCCGATCCTTTTCAAGGGCACAATATCAGTCTAATGGACGAGCCAGTTTTAGGGGTTTCCAGTCTGCAACTGGATTTTATCCCCAAAGAGGAAGAACAGCAGGTAGGATGCGACAAGCAAGGGGTCGAGCGCAGTTTGCTCAAGGATCTCAGGGTAAGTATGAAGACTGTTTTTGGTTCTTCCCCAGACAAGGTAGGGGGAAGGTTGAGGTTTTTTGTGAAAAATTTGAAAAAGATAACTAAAGACAGTTGGGTTATCCATACTGTAAAGGGTTATATGTTAGAGTTGGGGGAGATGCCAATACAAATGAAGGAGCCAAGTCAATTGGTTTTCAAAGAAAAATTGTAGGAGTAGAGGTTTATGTGGTTTACAGGCATTTCAAGATGGAGGGTATCCATCTTTTGAGAGATATCCTGCAAGCAGATGATTGGTTAGTGAAGTTGGATCTGAAGGATGCTTACTTCACTATTCCGATAGCAGAAGAAAGTCGCAAATATCTACAGTTCAGATGGATGGGTCAGCTGTACCAATTTGCTTCACTTCCATTTGGTCTGGCATCAGCACTATGGTGTTTCACAAAGGAGTTGAGGCTTGTGGCGAAGTTTCTCAGAGAGAGAGGTGTGAGAATGATAATGTATATATAAATGTCCAGTATTTGTAAAGCGCACAGCTACCTCCGGAGAGGTGTCCCGGCGCTGGGGGCCGTCGGGAAGATTAAGCGAGCTATTGCCCAGAGTCACATGGTGCTGGGCTGATCTGCCGCCTGGGATCGAACCGTGAGCCCCAGGATCCGGAGTCAGTCACCCTGGCCGCTGCGCCACACCTCTTCCCTATCTGGACGATTTTTTAATAATGTCTCAGAGTCAGGAGGAATTGAAGAATCAGTTAGTCATGACTATAGAGCTGGTAGAAGGTTTGGGATTTGTGGTAAACAGGGAGAAATCTGTTTTAGTCCCAAGTCAGTGTTTGGAGGTTTTAGGTTTCGTAGTGAACACTGTGGAGAAAACTTTAAGTTTGCCAGAAAAGAAGGTGAGGAAAATAAAATCCGAAGTGAAAGGTTTGTTGAGAAGGGAAAGAGTCATTCTGAGATCGTTGGCAAGAGTGATTGGTTTGTTTTCCTCTTCTATTCAGGCAGTTTTTCCAGGGCCTCTTCATTACAGAGCTTTGCAGAGAATAAAGGCAGACACACTCAGGAAAGGGTTGTGGTATGGAGATCAGGTTATTTCTGCAGAGGCTCGGGAGGAGTTGGTTTGGTGGTTAGAGAATCTGGAAGCTTGGAATGGCCGAGCGATATTTGGGATATGCCCAGATTTTGTGTTGGAGACGGATGCAAGCCTTCTTGGCTGGGGAGCATGTCTGGAGGATCAAGAAACAGGTGGGAGATGGTCCTTGGAGGAGAGGTTGGAGCACAGAAATGGTTTGGAAATGAAGGCGGGTCTTTATGCCTTAAAGAGTTTTGGAAGAAAATTGAGGAGTTTCAATGTTTTGTTGAAAATGGACAACGTTTCTGCGGTTCGGTATATAAACCGCTTGGGTGGAAGCAGGTCGAGGAATCTGACTCAGTTGGCAAAGGAGATTTGGAGTTTTTGTTTGGAAGAGAAGATAGGTTTGCAAGCAGAGTATTTACCAGGTCAATGCAATGTAGTAGCAGATTGGAATTCGAGGTATCTCAGAGATTACAGCGATTGGAAGCTGAATGTTCGGTATTTCAGGAGAATATTACAAATCTGGGGTCCACTGGAAGTGGATCTGTTTGCGTCAAGGTTGACTTTCCAGTTGAAACGTTTTTACAGTTGGAGACCGGATCCCTTGGCAGAAGAGGTCGATGCGTTCCAGCAGGATTGGAGGTGAGTTCGAGGGTATGCTTTTCCCCCATTCGCTTTGATTAAGAGAGTGTTATTGATGGTGAGAAGGCAGAGGTGACGCCGTTTTGGGCTGGTCAGGCTTGGTTTCCAGGTCTTTTGGAGTTGGCAATAGAGGAACCTTTGTTGATTCCGGATTCAGAGGACGTGCTTTTGGGAGAGGAAGGAGTTTTTCATCCTTTGGTTTCAAAAGGGGCTTTGAGCCTTCTTGTATGGAGGATTTCAGGAGAGGAGAGCAGTTCGGAGATCTTTCGGAGCAAGCTCAGGAGTTGCTCAGAGAGTCATGGGCACCTGGTACCAGGTAAAGGTATCTGGGAGCATGGAGGAAATGGTTTGGTTGGTGCATGGAAAGGGGTTTGGATCCCGTGGAGGCCTCTGCCATAGAATTGGCAAATTTTTTATCTTCTTTGTATGTTAAAGGTTTGAGTTACAGGACAATGAATTGTTATAGGTCTGCAGTTGCTGCAGGTCATACATTGGTAGGAGGTTGTTCTATTGGTAGAGAACCGTTGGTATGTAGAGTGATGAAAGGAGTTAAGTTGAGGAGGCCTCCTAAACCAAGATATAGTGGTTTGTGGGATGTTAACAAGATTTTGAGTTTGTTTGAAGGTTGGCCAGCTAATAGGTATTTGAGTCTGAAACAGTTATCTGGGAAGCTGGCAAGTCTTTTGTGTCTCATTTCTTTAGGAGAGTTTCTGATGTAAGAGCTTTAGATATTCGTAACAGGTGTTTTAATCCAGACGGGGTGATTTTTACTATTACAAAGAGGACAAAATGCATGTCTTCATCAATTTATTATCCTAGATTTGATGAGCATCCTAAGTTGTGTGTGGTAAGATGCTTGAAAGAGTACGAGGGAAGAATGAGTGAATTCAGGAAGCATGGTGATGATCAGTTGTTGATTTCTTATGTGAAACCTTTTAAGCCAGTTACTTCGGATACTATTGCTAGATGGG
This sequence comes from Calotriton arnoldi, assembly GCA_963921515.1. Classification (NCBI taxonomy): domain Eukaryota; kingdom Metazoa; phylum Chordata; class Amphibia; order Caudata; family Salamandridae; genus Calotriton; species Calotriton arnoldi. Next base: position 648,279 of record CAWUFW010003619.1, read on the forward strand.
TGAGATTTTGTATGTTTGAAGCAGGTGTGGATTTGCAAGAGTATGGTGCACATTCAGTGAGAGGTGCGTTGGCGAGTAAAGTTTTTTTGTCTGGTGGTCGTTTGGAGGAAAGTTTGCGTGCAGCGGATTGAACAAATGCGGATGTTTTTGCAAAAGTTTATTTGAAACCTTTGGGCCATGTTTTGTCTGTGGTTTTTACACAGCTTTGAACATGCATAATGATAGCCTCCGGTCTTGTCATGAAATGTAGATTCTCCAAGTTTCTATAGAGAGAATCTGGATTTCATTAAAGACGCCAAGGCTAGCATTATCCCTCCCACCCTCCCGGTGAGGAGTAGTATTAATTTTTTACAGGTTATATCTTTGTAAGGAGATAACATTTTATGGGAGATTGGATTATTTATAGATTTTTGTGTTTTTCAGATATTCAGTAAAGCAGGAAAGGAAGGAATTTTTGTTCAGAAAGAAGAGTTGATGTTTGCATCCGGAGCAGCTTAAAAGAGGAAGATGGCTGCTGTGATGTGGTTTATATATTGTTGGACATTCTAAGTTCTAGAGTTTAGAAGTTTAGTGATGTAATACTTTGAAGTGCTGCAAGGAGGTGGCAATAAAAGTAATATGCATAATGCTAGCCTCCGCGTCTTTAATGAAATCCAGATTCTCTCTACACAAACTTGGAGAATCTACACTCTGAATTTAGAACAAAATACCATGGTTGGGGGTTCTCTTTAATAACCAGAATTGATTTCTATCCAAATGAACCCTTTTTGCAACATTAGGATAATCAAAGACGGGGGAAAAAACAATAACGCTCTAATTTATACCTTGCAGTTTGCATGAAGCTCTTAGATGACAGTTAATAGCTCATTGTTCTATGTTAGGATTTTGACATAAACTTCAAGTAACAAAAGGATCTCACTGACAAAAGCAGTAACCCACTGACCTATATACATTCTGTGCACTTTGTGATCTGCATGGTACATGTTCTTTGCAGCAGGCACATTAACCCACTGCGCTACCTTTCTACTAGTCAAAACTTCCACTTAACAAAACTCCATCTCTGTCTAGGAAGAACATTAATCACTGGAGTTATCATGACATTTTTATTGTTGCCGAAAATTGCTGGAGGCCAGGAAGAAGGCAGCAAGTGCTTTTAAAAACATAATATACTTGCAAACATGACACCCCCACCCGAAGTCAGCGCTCAGTGCGATCTCACCAGTCGCACCGCCCAAGAGCCTCCCTGCTCAAGGGTCCTGTGACCTCAGTGACAGAGTAACTGTTGCTCTAGGGTGTGCTGCTTCGTAGGCCTGCCCAAAAGACTTGAGGTGAACTTCAATAGGGGTTGTGGTGGACAGGCCTTTAAGGTTAACCCACACTTGCCACCGCTAGGGTCCACCTGCTGGTGCTAAGACATCAGGGCTTCTAAGATCTTGCGGGCCTTCTAAGGTCTAGCACAGGAATGTGTTCCCTCAGGAGAGTGGTCTGGTGGACTGGTCATGAAGGCTAAACCTGGTTTCCCAGTTCCAAATTCGGCAGCTCTGACCATAGTGCCACATCCTCTCCCCCACTGAACACCACACTGCCCCACTGAGAGAAACTCACACTGCCTTCAACTACAACCAAATTGCGCCCGCTATAAACACCTGGATGCGACTCAATTCAAATTACGCACTAGACAAGAGCAATATGCTGCCTAAAAAAAAAGTGACAACATCCTGGAAAAAACAAACACTCATAGTGAATGCAAGATTAAGTAAAGCATGTGAAATGTAAGAACGAACAAATTGGTTACCTTAACACTTTTGCACTTATTATTCATTAATCAATGAGTGCTTTTGCATGAAAAGTTAAGGACATGACTACAGGGCCGAAAGGGACCCATTTCAATGTCCATTGCTTATTTCCTTACAAAACGTAAGCAGTATGGTTTAAAAAGACGACATTCGTGAATACAGAGCCGCGGTATGCATTTTGTTTTTCTAATCCAACCCATCAAGCAGGTATTGCAGTACATTCAGGAATGGTGCACTTCCCCACCTGGGGAAAACAATGCTGTTCAGAGAAAGACAAGGAAACAAAAGTAGCGCTTCACTGGCAAACTGTAAAGTGGCGCTAATATGTTTTGGGTGTGAATAAAATCAATCTGGCCCCTTTTCGACACACTCTGTCTTGCTTTAGTTATTTTTCACATTTTGAACCTTTTATTTCTCTCCGTCCAGAGGCTGCACTTTGGAAGTGAAAAATATCAGAAAAAGACGACCTTTCCAGCAAAAGTGTTTTTCTTTTTTGGATCCATTTCACAGGGGAACAAATAAAGGTAAGGAAAGAGGGAGTAATGGCTACAAGGCCCAGGGAAGGGGGCCCCCACACCTGGACCTTGCAGCTTGCTCTAGTGCTTAGAGGCCCAGGGAAAGGGGGCCCCCTCCCCTGGGCCTGGAAGCAGTAACGAGGCATTTAGTAAAACACTGCCCTACCACGGCAGTTCTACATACATTTTAAATGCACATTCCCATAAAAAAAATGGGTGATGCAAAAGTTAACAAAAGCCAGTTGATCTGGCTGCTTCCTCCTCCCCTCACCCACCTCTCCTTACCTGTGTCTGGCTGGTCCTGGAAACAAAGGGGCCGGCCTTCTGTCGCCTAGAAACAAAATGCAGAAAGGGAATGGCCGGTACTTAACAGAGGTGCTGCCCTGCCCCTGACACTATGAGCCAACATAATTGCTGGCCCGCTGCTGTGACTTCCCCACTCTGTTTGTCTCTTCCCCCCACTGCACCCCCTGGAATGCCACCACGCCCTGACCAGCAAGGTCAAGACATCTCAAGTTTGTAATGTGATTGTGTGGGGCAGGGGGTCCCGGAGGAGCAGGTGGGCTAACTGTGAAAGTGTGGCATTTCACAGTGAAGCGGGGCTCCCTGTTTTTTAGCTGAGCGCGAGGCCTTGGACAGCTTCCCACACTGCCCATGCCTAGTGCTGACCCTGACTCTACCACTAACATGACATCCCTACCTTGCATTTCCCAAGGCAAGATTATTAAAAGGTGCCTCATGTAAAGCCTTCCAAAGAAGTCCACTCACACTCACGTTGAATGGGTCTGGTAGCATGAAGCTACAGAGCTCGTTCTAAGATGCTCTCTCTCTCAAGGCAAGGCAGAAGTCCCTCGGGCACTGTCCCTATCTTCAATGCATGAACTTACAGGTAGTATCCCAAGATGCATTGTGACATCACACCATCCAGTCAAGCCACCTCCTTGTAGGTAACTTTCCATGCGGCAGCGATGTTCCCAGGCCTTGGCTAGATGACCTTGAATCCCAGGCGCACTCGGATGAGAAAGTACAACAGTCTTTATTATCAGTATCGCCGTTCAATGTATCCTCTCCTCCCTAAGCCTAACTCCTAAAACAAAGACATTATTCTAGCTACCAAAGATTTATTCTCCACCTGCAACAGAAACGTGAGAAAGAACAAATTCCACATGCACATGAAATTCACTAACGAGTCTAATGCTTCCAGGGAAAAATACATTTCAGGCCTACAAAGTTCGGTCAACATAAGAAATGGCACACAGCCTGATGAAAGTACACGTATAAAATAAACACTATTATTTTGAGCGCATCTAACTTAACACGTTACATAAGCACCTCAATTGTGTGAATACTTGTCGGCGACATGTACTTTTCTGCACGTTAATGTTTTCAACTAATCACATGTAGTTGCAACGTTAATTTCTTCACGTTTACATTGAGAATATCCCTAACACGTCACTTTCCTCGTTATTACAGTTCACATTCTAATGGCCTAATGTTAACACAATAAAGGATTATATGCAGGTGCGAACTACCCATGATTATAATGCACCCCTACAAATGAAAGAGCAAAATCTGCGCTCTAACAGACCCCCCTCTGATGACTAGTGTCATCACACCCACATTACTACTCCCTGTAGAAAGAACCGACCTAAACAGACGTTGTAGTCAGTTTTCCCTGCCGGAATCTTTCTAAGTTCTTCAGATTCTCATAGTGACTGTCCTGCAGTCTCTCCAGTCTCCTCTCTCGCTGTCTAAGAGAATTCTCAGCTTGTCTGGACCGATGCCACTTGTAAGCTTTCACTGTTCCCATCAATAGGATGAAGCAAACCACAACTATCACTATTGGTTTCAAGATATATTCCTTTTCAAAGACTTGCAAACCAACTTCCAACCTTTCCAAACCCCTTTCCAACTTTGCTCCAAACTCCCTCAGTTGCCCAATCATGTATCTCATGAGGTATCTCAGTGATGTTACTTATATATTTCCTCAGATCCTTGCTATGGTCTGGGATATAAGTACAGCACTGTTGAACCCTCATCATTTTACAGACTCTGCCCTCTTTTGCTAATAACACGTCTAAAGCAAGATGGTTTTGCATCACCATAGCTCTTACCAAAACCATCTCCATCTACGAGTAGCAATGACTGAGCTGTATTGACTGACAACTTATCCACTATAGTTGACAACCTTCTAATCTTGACATCATTTAAGACAACTCCCAAACTGGGTATCATTGCTCCAAACACATCTCCAACAATCTCTCCTGCACTAGTACCACGTCTCTCTCTATGTGGTGACTTCCCTTCCAAACTCTTCAAATCCTCCACATGGTATATCTTAGAAAACACAGCAGCCACATAACATGTACCATACCAGTTGTTCGGCAATCGAACATACGCATTTCTCCCACAAATGAAATACACATTCAGCACCACTTGTACTACATCTTGTAAGAACTTCTTTGCAGAAGCATCATTGGTGAAGATGTGATCACACACACTGTCCCACAAATATTTTGTCATAATATGTCTGTACTTGTCTGATGCAAAGCTTCTCGCTGTTCCCAATCCAAAGCTATTGCACCATAACTTCCCATAGCCTTGTGAGCTAACTCTTCCTTGGTCCCTTCAAAATTTCCTTTTCTATTGTTAAATTTAACCACTAAAGACCTATGTCTATCTTCTACTTGATCTACGAATTTCTTTTCTATGTCATTTAGCATGTATGTCAAATTATGTCTATGTGCATAAGCCATATCTAATGTAACAGTAGGTATGTAACACTTTTCCATTCTCCCTTCTTGCTTGTAATAATCATACTTGTTCAAATGCTCGTAAGCTGGAACTTCCGAAAGCACCACATCATAATTCGAGAAAAAGTACTCGTAATGAACTTTTCCATTGAACATGCTAAGCAACAAACCAATACATACGTCAAGGGCAGTTGATGGTATCTCATACCCTCCTCAACAGACGCAGGTAATTGCATGCACACATAACAATCTCTCACATCCATGGTATTCACGTATTCATACAATAACTTTGCATAAGCGTCCAATGTATAATCATCTTTGGACAAATCTACGTGCAATAAGCGACTAGTTTGTTCTATCAAAGCACTGTCAGCTCCTTACGTACCCTCTTTTGTGCTAGAAGTGGTAGGTGTGGATGTCCCATGTACTCCCAATCCATTAACTTCAGCTTCATGTGAACCTATAGTGGACGTAATAATGACTACAGCTATGACTACAATCACCCCTACAATATTCAGCTTCATGTGAACCTATAGTGAACGTAATAATGACTACAGCTATGACTACAATCACCCCTACAATAAGTGTACCTATTATACGTTTGTGCCTATGGTTCGAATTTCCAGACTCCATTTTCAACTGAGTTCGGATTGTGATTGTAAGAGAATCAATGTAAAGTCTCTTTCTCTGCCTCTCACTGATGCACAATAAAGTTCACATGCAGTTTCTTGAAGTCTTGGAAACAGTTCTCACTCAGTTCGTGGCACAATTATTTGCACAGCTAGACGACTTCCTTAGCCCTCTTTCTTCTTCTACGGAAAAGTTCCTAATTTTTTTCTTTTTCCACTCGGACCTAGGTTATCTTCGTTTGAGCAAAATACTTTTATTTACAGTTCACAGTTCAGTTTACATCCCTTATGAGATCGGAGCCAATCTCTTCAATGACACGCTGCAAAAGTTCAATACGAAATGCTGCAATCTCCTGAGCTGGTGGCAGATACCCAAAGGTTGGAGATGTGAGATCTTCCAAAATCAAGCTCCTTAAGCCACTCAGTCTCGGTGGATCTGGTACAGTCAATGTCAGAACTCCATTAGCTTCTACTCCAGGGACTATCAGTTCAGTTTCAATTATCAGCACTGATGCTACGCGCCTCCCTCTCCCGGACCTCACTCTCCCGGATCTCAATATTCCCAGCATCTGTAACCAGGTAATTCCACTCCATAGAGGCGTATTTCTGGCACGGTACTCTCACTCTCCTCGATCTCCCCACGCTCCCTTGTGCTTGTTCTGTTTCACTTTGATCCGATTCAGAAGACTCAGATATGTGAGCAAGATCTCTTTCCGGTGCAAGTCTCAGGTTCTCCCTTTTCTGTCTCACAGGCCACGATTCTCTTGTGACCTCAGTTTTCTTCAGCAGCACCCGACCACTCTCTACACCAGTCTCTTCAGCTGAGTCAGACTCCACACCACTCGCAACATTACCATCTCCCTCTGAGTCTTGTGTAGCGTGATCCCCCTCAGCTCGACCTTGTGGGTATCCAGCCTCTTCAGGAACCCCCACAGTTTGGCTTGCCCTCTCCGTTGGCCTTCCAACCATGGCTGGAGTTACTTCAGGGAGAGGAGCTGTTTCTCCTGAGGTTCCTGGAACTCTACGGGTGTGGGAGGAGTGAATCCAGTTCGGCAAACCTCCGCACTTCATAGCAGTGTTCGTCACCAAAATCACCTGGTATGGACCTCGCCAACATTCATCAAAACAGTTCTTCCTCACATGCTTTCGGACCAGGACCCAGACCCCCAGGCCCAAATCATGGCAGAGGTCTTTCGAGGTCGGTGCAGTTGCAGCTTCAACCTGGCACAGAACGAACCACATCAGCCAATCCCTTGCAATAGTCAAGAACCAAATCATCAGTGATGTTTATCAATGCTGTGGACGGCACCGCTGGCAAGCGCATCGCCCTCTCCATGAGAAACTCATGCGGGGATAGCCCAGTCCTCCTGCCTGGAATGCTGCGCAAACTCATCAGCACCAAGGGCAACACATCAGGCCAGTTCCGAGACATCGAAGAGCACACTTTTGCCATTCTCATCTTTATAGTCCCATTTATTTGCTCCACCATGCCTGTCGCCTCCGTCCTGTAGCTACAGTGTAATCTTTGATCGACATTCAAGGCAGTGCACAATAGCTTCATGATCTCACTGTGGAAGTGAATTCCTCTATCCGACTCCAATGAAGTTGGAGACCCGAACCTTGGAATCAACTCTCTTAGAAATAACTTGGCTACTGTGAGGCTATCACACCTTCTAGTCGGATAAGCTTCCACCCACCGTGAAAAGATACACACTACAACTAGAATGTACCTCAGCCCATTGCACCTAGGCATCTCTATTAAATCCAGTTGTATTCGGTTGAAAGGACCTCTCGACCATCCAATGTGACTTAAGGCAATCACAGTTTTCTTTCCAGCATTCATCTGTTGACACGTGACACATCGATGGCACACTGCATCTGCAACCACACGAAATCTCTGATTAAACCTGGTTTGTCTGAACACTCGCACCATTGCATCTCTCCCAATGTGAACTGCTCCATAAATCTGTCTCACTGTAGGATTCAGTAAACCGTCTGGTGATACTGCTCTGCCATCAGTTAAAACCCAAATACCATTTTCTCTCTTCTCACAACCTGCTTTAATACAGCCAGCCTGTTCTTGATTTAACACTTCTCCCTGCAGACTCCTGACCTCATCCCAGGTATCCGCTATGGCTAGCATTATGCTGAGCTCTGTTCTTTCTGTGCTCTCGCCTAAATATTCCCCATTAAAAATGCATGCATGAGTTGCACAAAAGCGGGTGACTTCGTCCGCATACCGGTTTCCAACAGCACAAAATCCTCCCCTTTCCCATGGGCAGTGCACTTTACAACCACCATTTCCTTCGGTCGCTGCAAAGCTTCCAACAGTTGTCTCACATACTCTCCATTTCTGATGGGAGTTCCTGATGACGTTAAGAACCCCCTCTGTGGGGGCGTGGCTTGACCGGCTACAAGATGGCTGCACTCTAGTGGGCTCTGCCGGCCAAGCTTCATCATCCGGCATAATCCTGCAGGTTATCGAATCCTACCTGCACTTCTACACCGAATCCTGATTCCCCGCGGCGAGCGGCATCGGTGGGAGCTGTTTCTGTTCTCCTGCTCGGCCGGGCGGCTGAGATACATCGTAGTGAGGCGGCGCCTGACCTGTGATCCGGCTCCCGTGTGGGCCGCGACCACTTCCTCCGGGGTTGCGCGGACGCCTGGCGCCGCCCGCAGCAGGCCGGGATCCGAGGTCCGACTAACGAGTCTCCCGGTGAGTGGCGCCGCCTCGGGGGCGATTGCTGGTGGGGTTGGGGGTCCGCGGGCCGAACCACCGGGTCCGGGACATTGCGGCCTTGCCGCTGCTGTTTTGCCCCGCCTCCCTCTGGCCGTCCTTAATGGCGGCTGCCTACGCCCGGATCCGGTGATGGGGGCAGCGGTCCCCCCGTGCCTCCCTGCCCGCCCTGCCCCCTGAGTGCTGAGCGCCCCCTCCGCTTGCATTTCACCGCGGCCCGGCCGGGCTGAGACCCCCTGCGTTGCTGCCTCCGCTCCGCATTATCTCCCCGGCGGCCCGCCTGGTCTCTGCCTTTGGCCCACCTATTCTTTGGGCCTGAGCTATCTCGCTCCAGCGTATCATCGCCTGACTCCTGAGACTGGTGGAGCGGCCCCAAGTGCACATCTTGCGGGGCCTCGCCCTTGTGGACTCCCGGCGACGGCCTCGTGTTGGGTCCTGTACCGGGCTCCTGCTGACTGCTGCTGCGGCCTTTGCGGGAGCCCTCCTGCACTGGGCGCTCTCCTGCTGCTGGTGCTGGGTGCCGTGGGTGCCCCCCGGCCGTTGCCTGATAGGGGGGACCCGCTTGTGCCTTGTCTCCCTGCCTGAGGGGATCTTCTCTGCACACTACGAGCGTCGTGGGACTGGGGGTGTCCACACCCAGCTACTCTACACCTGCTTAATCTCTCCCAGCCTTGCTCTCCGTGCCCTTGGTGCGTTGCTGGGGTTCTTGGGGCTGCCCGTCGGGCTGCTGGCCTTCTACAATAACTAGTGGCGTCTGCGGTGAGATTGCGGAAGCGGATTCACTGCTTATCAGATAGACCCACTGGCTTGGCGGCCCCTGACCTCTCCTATCACCCCAGGGGTCTATCCTCTGGATCACGGCTACCTCCACTGTGTGGGTTCTGCTGCGCTGCATCTCGCCTCGCCACGCCAGCTGCTGGTGGACAGTGTGCTTCTGCTCCTTCTTCTGCATCTCCGCCTCCCGTTGGCCTTCTTCCTGACTGCTGGGTCTTTCATCATGGGGAAGACTGACCCAAAACAGCCCAAGATAGCCTTTGAGCTCCGGAGGTCTTCCCGACAGGACGGAGCTGGCTCCGAGGGTGCCGATTCTGCTGCCACGATGGATGCACCCCCTCAGTCGTGATGACGCTTTGAAAGCCATAATGCTCGATGTCAAGTCGACCGTGACTGGCATCGCGACCCAATTGGACCAACTCTCTGCCCGTCTGGACTCGGTTAAGGCCCGTGTCGACTCCCACGACAATCGTCTGCTTCATGTCGAGACCAGGGTGTCGGACGCCGAAGATGCCGCCACCCAGGACCGTCAGAAACTACTTCAGATGGATAAAATTCTGGCGGTCATCCGTGAGAAGAACGAGGACTTGGAGGCCCGCTCCCGCCGGAGCAACCTCCGTATTACGGGCCTTCCGGAATCCACCAACATTTCACGGATGGAGGACTTTGTGGAACAGCTGATAAGGGAACTCTTTGGCGATGCCCTCTCCCCAGTGTTCATCGTGGAGCGCGCACATCGCTCACTTGGCCTGCGTCCCGGTCCCGGGCTACCTCCGCGTCCCATCATTGCAAAAATTTAAAATTTTCGTGATCGGGACGCCATCCTTCGAGCGGCACGAGACAGGGGCACCATCAACCATCAGGGAAACACTCTCTCCTTTTACCCGGATTACACCCTTACTGTACAGGTGGCTCGGCGGGAGTTCCTTCCGGCCAAGCGCATTCTCCAAAAACACGAGGTCTCGTACTCCCTGGCCTACCCGGCGAAACTGAGGGTCCGTCAGGGGGCAAAAACACTAGTTTTTCCAGACCCAAGGGAGGCCCTTGCATTCGCCAAGAAGCTTGACAGAGCGACCCGCTCCTCTCCTTCCAAATCTCAGACTGACGGTGCAGATCGCCTCAGTGACAATGATTGAAGTGTGAACATTGGTTTTCATCTATTCCTGTTCTGTATGATGCCTAACACCACCTAAGCTTGGCCACCCTGCTTTACTGCAGGGGTGTATGCCTGGCCCTGCCATGCCCCCACGGGATGATTCCCTACTCTAAAGTTGGCCTTTCCTCTCCCAGTTGTGGGTTCCTAGGGTGGGGAGGGTGGGTTACTCAGCCTAATTGGGGGGTTGGAGTGGGTGTGGGGTTGGGGGGTAATCGGTCGTGTGGGGGGTTGGGTTGGGGTGGGTGGACGGGTCTTCATTGGGTTTTTTTTGTTCCTCAATCTGGGATGTGGCTTTATTCTGAGGGGAATCCCACTCCTCTACCTACTCCTCATACGCCAGGGGGGTCTCTATTCTTATACGCAGGGGTCTACCCTGGCACACTGATCAGGTGCTTACCGATCCAGAAGACAGGTATGTTATCCTCCACGGCTCACTATTGGCCCAGCCTGTGACGATCGCCGCGGTCTACGGTCCCAACTTTGACGATCCGGACTTCTTTAACCATATCTGGCACCTTATCTCTGCTTGTGGCCCTGCGGCTGTCGTCTGGGGGGGTGGATTTTAATGTCACTCTTTCGGCGGCCCTCGATCGGTCTGGTTCCTATACGTCCCACCCGCGTGCCACAGCGGCCCTCACTGCTATCTTAACTGATAATTCCCTTTGTGATGCCTGGCGCCATCTCCGGCCTGACACCCGTGAGGGAACATGTGTCACCGGCGTGAGGGGCTGTTGGTCGCGCATAAATTTCTGGCTGACCTCCTCGGACGTTCTGACCTGGCTAACCGACGCCGCACACTTGGCGCGCACCTTCTCTGACCATGCGCCAGTCCAGCTTTTCCTCCGTCCCCCCACTCCCCGCAACGTGCATTCACCTGGCGTCTCCCCCCAAACGCTCTCCGGGACACTGTCTTTTGCGCTGACATTCAAATTGCTATTACTAATTACTTTGACTTAAACGCTGGATCCGTTGACTCGGCTTCGGTACTTTGGGAGGGGTTTAAGGCTGTCATCCGGGGCGAATGTATTTCCAAACAGGCCGGTGTGCTTCGCTCCATCCGCAATGTCCTGGCTAAGCTCGAGGCTGACATTAAAGATCTAGATGCCGCCCAGGCGAGAAACCCCAGCCCTGAGACGCTGGCATCGATACGCCGTAAACACACTGAATACTCTGAGGAGGCCGCCCGTGAACTTTCCTTCTTGGGTAGGGAGGGCCGGGCTCGTCGCTTTGGCGAAGGCGACCGACCGGGACGTACCCTTGTTAATCTCCTCCGCCCGCCACGCGCTGCTTCCTATGTTAAGGCCCTCAGCGACGGGGGTTCGGCTAGAACCACTTCCCCGGAGGAAATTAAGTCCCGCTTCCTAGATTTTTACTCACAGCTATACTCCGCCGGCACCCCTCCGTCAGATGAGACCTTTCACCAATATTTCGAGTCTATAGGGCTGGTCTGGCTCGAGGACCACCACCGGGAATTTTTAGATGAACCATTTTCCAGGGAGGAAATACTTGCAGCCATCAGTGGACTTCCTGGGGACAAGGCCCCGGGCCTGGATGGCCTACTGGCCTCATTCTACAAAATGTATGCTGATCTCCTGGTACCACACTTGGCAGCTATGTATGACGAATCCTTTGATTCTGGACTCTTTCCGCAGTCGCTCCGTGAAGCCGTGATCACTCTGCTTCTCAAACCCGACAAGCCTGCAGATCGTCGCGATTCCTACCGCCCTCTTTCCCTAATAAACATAGACAACAAAATTTTCGCCAGACTGATTGCCTCCCGCCTTCTGTTACTAATGCCTCTCATTGCCCTCCTGGACCAATCCGGCTTTATTCCCGGTAGGGCTACCTCGCACAACCTCCGTACTATTTTTTCCGTGTTACATCAAATTAATCCTAGTCTTCCCGCGGTGGCTGCCCTGCTGGACGCTACTAAGGCGTTCGACACGCTTGAGTGGCCCTTTTTATTTTACCTTTTACCTCGCATGGGCTTCAGCGAACTGTTTATTCGCAAGATCAGGCTACTATACACCAATCCCTCGGCACGTCTTCGCATTAATGGCCAGATCTCTGACCCCATCAGCATTGCTCGTGGCACCCGGCAGGGGTGCCCTTTGTCGCCCATGCTGTTTGCTATTGCAATGGAGCCCTTAGCTGCCAGGCTTCGGCAGCACCACACTCACAGGGGCATTGGTTTTTCGGCCCGCTCCTTGCTCGTCTCCATGTACGCTGACGACGTAACCTTATATGTCCGTCATCCTCAGGAAAATCTCAGCCCCCTGGTCCGGGAAATCATGCGATTCGGCGGGCTCTCTGGCATTCAAGTAAATTGGAGCAAGTCGGTGTTGTTTCCCTTGACCGATGCCACCACGTCGTTCACTCCGGACTTCCCGTTTGTGTGGGCCTCGGGCCCCACGCGCTATTTAGGCATTTGGTTGACCAGGGACTTGGACGAACTTTGGAGATCCAACTTCGGCCGCGCAGTCGACTGGCTGGAATCCAGGATCCCGTCCTGGAGCCAGCTCCCGTTGTCTCTGGCTGGCCGGATCGCAGTTGCTAAGATGGTGGTCTTGCCAAAATTTCTCTACCTGTTCTTAAACATTCCTATCCCACTCACTACTCACTTTTTTCGCAAATTACGATCCCTAATCATTTCGCTCGTCTGGGCGGGGAAACAGCCACGAGTCGCGTACGACATCCTCACCCTCCCCATGTCTGTTGGAGGCATGGGCGCTCCTGACTTCAAGATCTACGCCTTGTGCGCCCAGGCCAGTTTTTTACACTTCTGGATTCATCCTACCCCCTATCAACCTCATGTTGCAGTTGAGACGGATATAGCATCCCCCTGGCCACTGTCCAAGGCTCTGTTCGCGCCGGCGGTGCGTCCGCGAGCGGAGGTCGACACAGTCGAGACTTTGCGCTGGGCTTGGTCCGGCCTTCGCCTGCTCTCTAGTCTTCCCTCACTTTCTGCAAATGCTGTGCCAATAGTGAACCACCCTGACTTTCCTCCTCTCCAGCCCTCTGGCATGTCTAGGCATGCGACGCGTTTGGTTTGCGGACACTTGCGGACCTCTACCCAGGGAATATTTTTTACTCCCTACCCGATTCCTCGAGCCCACTGGACACGCTTCTATTCTACCAGCTGCGAGCTGTCTGCCGGAAGCTTCACTCTACATTTCCTCAGCCCCCACCCACTATGCCGGCCCTGGACTTTATGTATACTTCCCCGTCCCCACACAAATTAGTCACCAAACTCTACGCTCTTACGCTAACGTCCACCTCCATCTCTGCTGACCGGGCACGGGTGGCGTTGGGCGCCGATCTGGGAATAGACATTGCGCAGGCGGACTGGCTATACTGCTGTAATCAGACGAAGAAGCTGTCACCAAATTATCGGCTCCGTCTGATACATTTTACATTTTTGCACAGGCTGTACCGCACTCCTGCTCAGCTCCACAAGCTCGGACTAATACCAAGTGACGCTTGCATGCGCTGCGCTGCCCCCGCCGCGGACTTCGCACACTTAGCGTGGCTATGCCCCAAGGTATCCGAATTCTGGCAGACGGTGTGCTCCACGATTTCTGACATCACTAGCACCACGGTGCAGCCTGACCCCCCCCCTGTGTCTTCTTGGTTTTGTAAAATTCTGCCCAGACGCCTCTCGACGCCTGATTGCAATGCTGCTAGTACTGGCCAGGCGTAGGGTGGCCATGTGCTGGGGTCGCAGACCTGCTCCTAGAGTCGAGAGCTGGCTGGAGGACGCATCTCGGTGTCAGACTCTGTTATCTGAGTTCTGGGACTTGCTACCTGCCAGGTCCCGTCCGGTTGACATCTGGGGCCCTTTGGTAACTTACCTCCTCTCCCGCACCCATTCCAGTGGCGCTGCCTCTCCCGCGCTCCCCGCCGGCCCTGGGTCCGCAGCGGCCGCCGGCGATGGTCGGTGACTGCCTCCCGCTTCCACATAGATTCCCCCGCCCTGTGGCACTCATTGCTGTTGTCCTGCCAGAGTATGTGACCCCCATGAGGGGAGGGATTCCTGTGAAATGATGTAGTGATTCTGCATTAATGTATTTATGCTTCTTACCAGGTGTAGTCGACTCGTTTCCGAACGCTTGACTGGGTTTGTATTGTGTCAATTTGAGCTGCTGCGTAGCACAGTGTAATGTGTCTGACTTGAATTTCTTCACTAAAGGTTTTGAAAAATTAAAAAAAAAAAAAGAACCCCCTCTGTGACCATAGCCGTGCGAAGTCATGAACCACACCGAAACCGTACTGGCTATCGATGTAGAAGGTGACTCGGATTTGATCAGAAGCAAGGAATGCACAGGTCAAGGCAATAATTTCAGCTGCTTGTGCGGAGTATACTCCGTGTAAACAAGCAGCTTCCACAACCCCAGAAAGGGTACAAACAGCAAAAGCTGCTTTCAAGCTACCCTCATTGTCTCTTAAGCATGAACCATCAACAAAAAGGACTTGGTCAGATTCAGGTAGAGGCTCATCGACAATGACATGTCCCGGTTTGGTACAACGTTCAGTCACATCCAGACAGTCATGGTCCTCACAATCTTCCCCTTCAACATTCGGAACAGACATCAAAGTAGCAGGATTTTACACAGAACACCTCTTCAAGGTGACATTCTCGGCTGCCAACAATATTTGCTCATACCTAGTGAGTTTATTATTCGTCAAGTGCTGTGTTGTGGTTCTCATCAGGCGCTCAACTGAATGTGGAACATAAATAGTAAGAGGATGACCCATCACAATACTTTCACATCTTTCAGTGCTGACACCTGTTGCAGCAACGAATCTGAGACATCCAGGCAACGCTGAAGCTACAGGATCTAATGTAGCTGAGAAATAGGCCACTGGTCTATGGACACCCCCATGTGTCTGGGTGAGTACAGATAGAACCAACACTCCCTTTCACAACAGAATAATGAAAATGCTTTGTTGTAATCAGGCATTACTAGAGCTGAAGCACGACACAGGCTTTCTCTCAGCTCCAAGAAGGCAACCAAGCAATCATTATCCCAAGGTACCGGATCACTCACGTCCTTGTGTGTCAGCCTCTGTAAGGGCTTTGCCTTCAATGAGAAGTTTGGGATCCATTGTTGGCAGTATCCAACCATTCCCAGGAACATCCGGACTTCTTTTTGTGTGTTTGGCTCGTTCATTTTCATAATCACCTCAATGCTGTCTCTTGCCTTTCTCAATGCGATGACCCAAAGACTTAACTTCAGGCAAGCAGTACTGAAGCTTACTCGGCGACACCGTGTGTCCGTTCTCTGCCAAATAATTCAGTAGAGCAATGGTATCATCCCTACAAGCCTCTTCTGTTTCTGAAACAATCCAAAGATCATCAATATATTGCACAAGCACTGAACTCTGTGGCAGCACCAAGCTCTCAAACTTCTTTTTTAAAATCTGGTTGGAGATGGATGGACTTTCAGTATCCCTTGTGGGATATGACACCATGTTAACACACGGTTCTCCAGCCGGAAAGCAAATAAAAATTGGCTTTCCTCATGTAATGGGATTGAAAAGAACGCTTGGCACAAGTCAATCACAGTAAACCATTCATCCTCACAAGGAATTTGGAACAGGATCACAGATGGATTCGGTACCATGGGACAACATAGAATCACAATCGAATTAATTTTCCTCAAATCCTGAAAAATGCAATATTTACCGCGCAGTTTCAGTAGCCCCATTATAGGTGAATTGCACAGACTTCCTATTATCTCTTTCAAGATAACCTGCAAAATCATAGCATCAATCACAGGCGGAATCCCTGCCACCTTTTCCGGAGTCAGGTTGTACTGGGGTGTTCTTGGAAATTCTGTATTTGGCTTGATCTGTATGTGAACTGGCTCAACTCCTCAAATCAATCCTATCTCTTCCCCTGTGAAATCCCACACCCCGGGAGAGAAGGTGTCTCTCAGGTCCCATGGCATGTCATTCACTGTTAGTACGGGAAACATGTCTACACAGTGGTCCTGGTTCGCCAATTTGAATGCAATGTCATCATTAGTCTGTAGTTCTACTCCATTGGGTGTGCAATAGATGGTACAATTCAGCTTGCATAAGAGATCACATCCTAACAAACAGACTGGACTCGAATCGCACACCACAAACTGGTGTAGATCCTGGAAAGTTCCTATTTTCACAGGTATTTCTTCTGTCAACGGATTAGTCATTCTCTTATTGGCAACTCCTACAACTTGGATCGATTGTCCCGAGAGGGGTAGGTTTGGGACTGCTGCAGATCTCACAGTAGAACGGGTAGCACCAGTATCAGTCAGGAATGTAAGGGGATGACGGCCTACATCTGCCTCCACATACGGTCCACTTTGGTCTACCTCTAAGACTGCTCCAAGGGTACAGTCTTCCTCCCCCCTAAGGCATCGTTATTGTGACAGGTCCTGATCGAAACCATCTAAGATTTCTATGAAGGGCATTTGATGATATGCTCGATTATTCTGCGGAACTCTCAGTGGTTGGGGCACTTGCACTAGCTGGTTCTGACCTCCCCCATTAAAGGATATGTGTCTTGTCACCGTGTTTATAACATCAGGCACCTGTGCGATCTCTCCGTCCTGCAACTGATTAGCTCGATTTGCTCAACACTCACGTTTCCAATGACCGATTTTGTGACAATAATGACAAGCAGTCATTTTCTTTAGCGTGTTAATGTCTACACTTGTCTTGGAGTCTGTACCTTTCCCTTTTCCCTGTCCGGCATTATTCGGAACATTCTGAATCCCTCCTTGGTTGTTTCCCTGATTCTGACCTAAGGTTCCACCATTTGTCTGAGCCTGATCCATTCTGTTAGCATTTTTCATCTGGACCAACATCAACTTGTCCTTTATTCTCCTATGCTTGGAATCCACTTCATCACTACAATATCTGGCATACCGTAGGATCTCAACCACAGACTTGTTCTGCCAGCAGATTAAATGCTATTGGATCATAACACTAATCAATGGTCTCAATCCTAGTACGAATTTGGAAACAAACTGTCCGTCCCATATCTTTCGGATCTAGAGTATCTAACCCACTGTACTGCTTGAAGGCTTGCAAGAGCCATTCATAGTAGGCATGCACTGATTCTTTGGGTTCCTGGGTCGTTCGATCTATTTTAACCCAATCAATATCTTGTGGGGCTATCTTAGACTGCAGCCATGTAATTACCTGTTCAAACTTTTTCATGACCAAAGGTTAAAGTCCATGAGTTATGGTGTCTCTATTTGGTTCGGTAGAAGGCCAATCAATAGCAATTTTACAAGCAGACCAGAAGTCGCTAGGAACCACTATGTCAAACAAAGTGTTCAGGTCAATCCACAACACCTTCAAAATCTTTACAAAGCGATCGACTTGCTTATACCATTCAGCAGGTTTCTCCCTCAGCCGAGGAAAATCATTTGTGAATGCTGCCAGATCGCCCCTTCTCCAAGGCACATATGCTCCGCTTGTACTTCTCGCAATGGGTAAGCCTCAACTCCTGGTATCCCCCTCCTGGAGATGGCATTTCTTCCGTCACCGTCCTAACACTCTTTTTCTTTGACCATCTTTTCTCCCATTTGTCAAGCATGCTCCATGCACGTATCCCTATGACCAGCTCTCGAATATGTGTTTTCAAACCTGTGACTCTCTTCTCTTCCACCACCGATCACTGTAATTTAACCTGTGATTGCCCTGTAACATTTTCGTCTTAGACAAGTCCACATCATTTTTTTGGGCCAATTCTGTCAGTTTCTCATTGGCTCGACTCGCTTTACGGGTAACATCCTTCGCCACAAACAACAGCTCATCCTGTTCATAAAGTTCGATCCTCTCCAAAGGCAAATTCCCACTGATTATTTCATCCACTTCCGCCTTCAACCTTACTACATCTAGCAATTTCGCCTTTACTGCAGCCTTGATTGTGCCCTGACTCGACATGCTACTTTGTCCTTCTCCACCACCACTCCAATTTCTCTGCTGAGTCTCTGAAGCTGGGGTCTGCAAAACATGCTGATTTCCAGAAGTTCCCTGACCTACGCCTACTTCTGGTATACTTCCCATGGGTCCCCTTACCGGAGCTTCGCACATTCTCAAATCTGAATTTGAGTTCGCTAATGACACACACCGTATAGTACTAGACCCAACACAAACTCTCGAAGGATCTGCAGTTGCTGGCAATGGGGTACTAGCTTCCACCGGCACCAGAAATGGGTTGTTTCCATTCATTGTCACATTTTCCCCTGAGCTGACCCTTTCTCCCAACCCTGGCTGTTGTTGACCAGCATTTTCCACTAAACTTGGGTCATACACAGAAACTACAGGTCCAATGGTGACCGGTACCTTAAGCGCTTCCGGCAACCATATAGCAGCATTGACTCCACTTGACTCTGCACCTCCTAATACTGGTATCCCTGTTCCTTTTGTTCCTGTTGAAATATTTCCCACTACCCCTGCACAAGGGCCTGTCTGTGCTGTTACCAGTCTTTCCATACTTGCTGCATTTGCCAGTTCTCACCTTCCTTCTTCTGAATGAAGGTAATAAGGTGGAGGACGCTCTGCTAACAGTCTGTCTAACAAGCTGTCATCAGTATCACTCCCATCATTTCCATTTTCTCCTCCATTCCTAGTCTGAGCGTCTCCCTTCTTCACCAGTAATGGGTACAACCTCTCTCCCCCAATGATGTCTACTCTCCATCTCTTTAGCTGTGCATCCCATTGTGCATCCTGATATGCTTTCATTGCCTTTCTCATCTTCCCCTGACATCTTTCCATGTTCTTTGCCTGAGCATCCACGCATATAATGCCTCAAACTGTGTTGGTCTAGGTGGAGGCTGTAGTGAAGACATCGCTCCCCTCAACTGATACAACACCTCCAATCGAAACGAACCATAATGTGGAAAAGCCAAATCTCCCTCTTTTTCAGTGATTTTGTGCCAATTTTGAAGCCAAACTATAGTATGGAGTCCCACATTTGTTGCCATGTAATGTGCTAGAGTATCCTCGGGTGGTACTTCCGCACCCACTTGAGTCACCACTCCCCGATCTCCCCTGCAGAGATCCCGTAACACCTTAAAGCATTGCAGGATTATGTCAAATTTTTCCCTTCATCCGACAAGATTTCCTCACTTCAACTTCCTGATGACTACTAACCAATCCCAGCGCAGCATTACACCAACCCACCTATCGCAGCGTGGCTCACTCCAACGTCACCTTCTCCCCCTCACAGCAGTTCACCCTCCACAATTTCTTTTTTCACGTTCTCTCACACAATCACAAATTCGTAATTGTCTGCCTTTCTAAAAGATCGTTAGAATTCAATCACTCAATAGCATTCACACACAGTGACCCTCGACCTGCACTGGTCACCTGAATCAATATAGTCCACCCCTGTACGCAAGATTTACCATACGATTCTCACATGTCCCATTCACACAAAGTTCCCTGTCTTAGATGGATTGCCAATGACGTCTCACGACAAATCGTTGTCTTCTGCATCATAAAATATATCCTGGAATCTTAGCCCACATCAGGGCCTGAAACTCAAAACAAAATTCTTGGACCACGTCCGGCCCGAAACCACATTCACTCGACTTTCACACAACTCCGCCAGACATCATATTACCAACACACTCCCGCAATCTAACACACGACGCATCCCTATTGATACTCACTACTCTGTTCACCGCTGTTCTCACCGCTCCATCAATCTCCGTCGGTCTCTGCCAAAGTCCATCGTTCACTGTTCTAGATCAATGGGCTCTAGGGATCTAGGATTTCTAGAGTTTTTAAGATTCTCCCCTCACTTCATATGAGAACCATCCTACACTGCTACCAACTGAAGGAGCTGGGTTCCATGTTATAGATTTACTCTGGAACCCCAGGCCAATGTTTCTTTTTCTCAGCATAGAAGGGTGGAGGGGATGAAAACTGTTAGCCAACCAATCATTACAGTTCCACTGAACTATGCCTCTTAAGAATCACAGACTCCCAAATAGATTTTGGTAGTTTATTACAAAGCCAAGAACGGTTGGATATACAGGCACCTCAAGATGAGGGTGTAGAAATACATTGGAACTAATACAAAGCCAAACCTACGGGTGAAATTAAGATGGTGCAGCATGCACAAAATAACCAGTTCCAGAATCAGGATACAGAAAATGATGGCACCAACATCAAGATTCCCCTTCATTGGAGGTTCGTATGTATAAAGCATTAGTCTGTCCTTACTCTACCACTAACGTGACATCCCTACCTAGCATTTCCCAAGGCAAGATCAGTAAAAGGTGTCAGTACGTGAAAGCTTCCTAAGAAGTCCACTCACGTTGAATGGGTCTGGTAGCATGAAGCTACAGAGCTCGTTCTAATATGCTCTATCTCTCTAGGCAAGGCAGAAGTCCCCCGGGCACTGTCCCTAACTTCAATACATGAACTTGCAGGTAGTATCTCAAGATGCATTGCGACATCACACCATCCAGTCAAGCCACCTCCTTGTAGGTAACTTTCCATGCGGCAGCGATGCTCCCAGGCCTTGGTTAGATGACCTTGATTCCCAGGCTCACGCCGATGAGAAAGTACAACAGTCCTTTATTATCGGTATCGCCGTTCAATGTATCCTCTCCTCCCTAAGCCTAACTCCTAAAACAAAGACATTATTCTAGCTACCAAAATGAATTCTCCACCTGCAACGGAAACGTGAGAAAGAACAAATTCCACATGCACATGAACTTCACTAACAAGACTAATGCGAGAGCTTCCAGGGAAAAATACAGTTCAGGCCTACAGAGTTCGGTCAACATAAGAAATGGCATACAGCCTCATGAAAGTACACTGTGGGAGGGATGGGCGGAAATAGAAGCTAGGAGGCTTGATATGTTTCTCAATTTATGCGTATTTATTATCTGAGTTGAGTGTACATATGAAAAAAAACGTTGTGTTCTGGATTCTGGGTTTTCTATGCTTGATCACTCCTTTTTCTTTTTCTTCTTTCTTTCAGGTCTTCTCCAGGCGGTGGTCCCCAGGAGGCTCAAAAAGAGGAAAAAATTACGGTAAGTACCATTTGGGTTTTTACCCTTGATGAGTTGGAGCTGGGACAGTAGCCTTCACCACACCCAGAGTGAATATAAAGGAAAAACATAAATGTTCACACACTCTCTGGTTTCAGGGATAGGCGAGAGGTGAAAGCAGACTGGTAGGTGTAAATCCATTCTTTCCGCTTTTTATACGCTCTTCCAACTCTCATTGAACAAATAGTGGGAGAAATCTCCTCGAAAGAACTGAAAATACCATGAGGCCAACACGAAAATAGGTATCTGAGAAGAGCGTTCTACATGTATCAGGGTTCAAAGTTTCTATATAACAGGGTTCAAAGTATTCCAATGATCAGCACAAGTCGGTTTTGTTTATAATGCTTTTCTATTCGCTATCATTGACCTTTAGCACGTTTTCTAGACTCATATCCCCATGTTCATATCCCAATGTACCAATAAAGCAAAAAGAAAAACAAGAAGGAAAAATAATACCCGGATTTAACACCAATAGTATTAGCCCTTCTGGTCAGGACCCACACAACAATCAGGGAGATCAATGCGGTGTGAAAGAAAGAGAAAACCGCTCTTCAGAGTTTCTCCACCCCGCTCCCCACTGGGCTCTGACTCTTCCCTGTTTAAAATTCCTGCGTGTCCTTTCCCCGATTTTGGTCACTCACCGCCAGCGTTGCGGTGGCAATTGCACATGTCCTGGGGGAGTCCACCAGTCCTCTCTCCAGTCCTCGGGTGTCTCTTCACCGTCCTCTGTATCTTTCTTTGGTCTCCCGTCTCCTTCGGTCGGCGTTCCTCTTGGGCTTACTTTCGTGGCGTCCTCCGGCTCTCTCCAGCTCTGCCCCTCAACTTCAGGTTTCTCCGGTCTTCCGGATGTGACGTCATTTTCTCCCTTGGGCTGGGCCCCTGATTGGTTTCTCTGTGGGGTAGATCCTCCTTCTTCCTGTATGGGAGAGTCCGGGAGGAATTGTTTAACCCTTTCCTTTTTTTTTCTTGCCAGGTCCGGGATTGTTTTGGCTCTTCCTCTCGGGGAAAATGGGATGATACAATGTAAGTAGTTGGGTTCCGGGGTCTCGTTGTTGGGCTCTTCCTCACGTACACGTATAAAATAAACACTATTACCGAGCACGCCAAACTTAACACGTTACATAAGCACATCAATTGTGTGAATACTTGTCAGCGACATGTACTTTTCTGCATGTTAATGTTTTCGACTAATCACATGTAGTTGCAACTTTAATTTCTTCACGTTTACATTGAGGCGATCCCTTTCATCTCATGCCCAAAGCTAAATACGTTCTGGGTTGAAGTTACCCTTGTGTTGAGTAATCTAGCAGGTTTGGATATTCAACTAACTGAGAAAGAAATTGTACTAGGGATAGTAGATGATTCGGGCAACTTGTCGAAATTTCTGGTATCTATTATTATAGTGTGTTCTCGTTTGTGCATTGCCAGGCGTGGATACAAACATTTAGCCCGAAAATCTCCGAATTCTGGGTATTACTGAGGGGGATTTTTGAAATGGAATTGGCTTTGGCAAAAGCCAGGGCCCACGCTCAAGGGCAAAATTTGAAAGGATCTGGTCAAGTCTTCAGTGGGACTAGTATACATATTGTTTATGTTGTATCTTTTTATGGTCAAAGTCTGCAATTATTTGATACCTCCTAATACTGATATTGCATCCTTTTTTCCCCAGAGCTTCTTTTTTTCCTTTTTTTTTCTCTCTGTCTTTTTATGTCTTAAAGTTGGCATTTATGTTGCTCTGATGTGCTATGTATGTTTTATGTACCTGATTGATGGCTAATAAAATATTTTTTTTAAAAAGAGACGATCCCTAACACGTCACTTCCCACGGTATTACAGTTCAAGTTCTAATGGCCTAATGTTAACACAATAGAAGATTATATGCAGGTGCAAACTACCCATGATTATAATGCACCCCTACAAATGAAAGAGCAAAATCTGCGCTCTAACAACAGTCATGCAATGAAAGCCAGCGTATGCCTTTTTTACAAACTCGATCTCCAAAGAAATTGGCAGCATGCAGGCAAATGACAGTAAAGCTTTTGTGGCATTCTTAATCGGGCACAAATAAAATGCTTTATAAGATTGGGGGGCTTAAGGCACCTGCTGTGTTGATCTATTTTTTTTGTTATAATACTGGTATGATAGTTCAGGTGGTCAATGCACTAGGTGAATAGTTCACTTTAAATTATTAATATTTCAGTATTAATGTGTTGACTGTAAAACAATGCATATAAACAATGCATACAGCTTGCAGTTTACATATTGTATTAAACATTTACTGTTAAGTGCCAAAATTAATTTGTATTGTGTGCTGTGGTTATCAGTGTAATTTTGCACATATAGGCACTCCTGACATTCCAGTACACATATATAGAGCCACCAGACTCTGTCTCCCTAGGGCACAGTGTTTCCAGTCCTTGGGGTTCCTTTCACAAATCATTGTTTTCAGTTGTGTTAGTTTTACTTAAATAAAGCAAGACTGCATCTCCCAGAGTCCACCAATTTACTAAATGAAAGCCCTAGCCTGCTAACAAGCTGTCCAAATGACAGTCATCTGCTGTCTTACACACAGACCTCGCTCTTAAATACACAAAAGGTTTGAGCCAACACACTTTCAAATCTGACTTTATCTCTTGTTAACGTTTGTAGTGAAATGCTTAATGTGTCTTTGCTTGGTTACTGATTTTGGTGGCAACGTGTGTGTGACGTTTCAGCGGTGCTGAGGTTATCCTCAAACTGCTCCCAGGGTTTTTTTTATTGCCCATTAAGTGCTACTGGGCTGTGCTAGTCTAGAAAGGAAAATACGAGTCATTGTCCCTTGCAGGCTGCTGCTCCCCAGAGCAAAGCATGCATAATGTACATGAGCCCCTGCATATGTCCCGGTGTTGGCATGGTGCGACACAGTGGCGTAACACAGGCCCCTGCAGCCACTGTGGTGCAGGGGGGCCCCCAAGCTCCAGGGGACCCCCTCAGCACAGCAGGGCCAGCTTTAGAGCTGGTGGCGCCCGGTGCGACAATCATTTTTGGCGCCTCCCCCACACCCCATGACTGCCTCCTCAGATTCTCTCACTGCCGCAGGCTAAAGTGCCCCTCATCCCTCCAATCATAAGTTTTTGTTTTTTTTAATCTTTTTATTTTGTGTTTCAAAAATAACAAACACCATTTCTGCGTTACACAGCATCGTTTGTGTTAGAACAGCCAAATGCAACAGTAAGAACAATCAATACCATAGTGCCACAAGGGAGAGGACAGTTCAGATTCCAAAATCCAGCATTCCATAGGGCAGATGAGACTCCCGCATGTGGAGGGGTCAACACGCCACTGTTTACGTGACTGCACCGGTTTGTCTTTGCAGGTACATACGTAGTGGCTCCCAAATGTCTCTAGGTTTAGAGGAAATCGGTAGCTCCTCCGCATAAAGTTCCAATGTTTCTTTACAATAAACCATATCTCTGATCCAGGTCGCAACCCTGGGCGTCCGTCTGCAGTCCCACGTGACAGCCACCACTCGCTTAGCCATAAGTAGAGCAATACGCACAAACTTCCCCAATACTCCCTTTGCATGAGGGACGTAGCTCAAAAGGCAAACTGAAGGTGTACACTGAACATCCAGTCCTGACATTTCTTTTATATGCTGCATCACCTGTTCCCAGTAGTGACCCACCCCCCCACATTCCCAAGCAAGATGCATAAAATCAGCCTCCACCCGCCCACAACGTTTACATCTGCTATTGTCCCGCAAACCAGCTTTGCATAGACGAAGGGGCGTGTGGTACGTCTGATGTAAGTATTTAAAATGGATAATGCGTAGGTTCCCGTTGGGAGAGAGTCTGCGGGTAAGGTCACACACATGCTCCCAGTCTTTCAGCGTCAAAGGCATGGGCAGTATCGCATTCCACCTTGCTAAACTTTTGTCTGGTCTACCAACTTTCTCATTCCTGATTGCTCTGTACAGCCTAGTAATTAATTTCTTGCGTGTGGGGGTGGTCAGTAACATTTGTAGAGACTGAAGTGGCTGCGGTTCAACTGGATACGTGGGGTAATGCGATCTGATAGCATGCCTCAGGCGGTGTATAGCAAAATGAAAGAGTGGCGTGGGATTAGTAACGTACTGTATATCTTCCGTGGACAGGAAGGTGCCGCCCGGGAACAGGTCCCGCATGGTGGTGAGTCCCGCCTCTCTGAGCAAGCGCATGGGGCTGATCTCCTGTGTCACGGTAAGCGCCGCATGATATTCTATTGTCATCGCTGGGGCATAGAGTGGAAGCCTGCTCGCAAGTTGCCCAATAGAACGCCAGGCTGCTATTGTAGTGTTGATCGTATTTATTTCCGTTTTTGGATTTTCGCGTCGTGTGTGAGTGAGGAGACTGCGGAGAGGCACCGGCGATGCGTCCCCGTCCTCAACCGCCACATGGGGTATGAAGTCATGTGTGTTTACCCAGTAATATGCATATTGCGCCTGCGCGCTTAAGTAGTACATATAGAGGTCTGGCACACTAAAACCCCTTTAATGTAGTCTAGAGTGAGAGTGTCCCAGGCCACACGAGCCTGTTTGCCTCCCCATATCAACCGGAGAATAGAGGTCCGCAATGTGCTGAAGAACCCCTGCGTCAACTTAATTGGAATGTTAGAGAAAAGGTACAGGAAGCGGGGTAGCACCACCATTTTAAGAATAGCAACACGATCCGCGAGGGACAACGGCAGTGTCGTCCAGGTATCAATATGTCGATCCAGCTTGGCGCAGGCCCGCCCATAGTTCTCCCTTACCACCGTCTCAGGGTCCCGGTGGACCCAGATTCCCAGGTACTTGACCGGGTCTACAGTCCACAATATAGGGTATTCCAGTGGGGGTGCGGAGGTAACTGCCGTCAGGGGGATGATAAGCGATTTGTCCCAGTTGATGGTAAGGCCCGAGATTAGTCCGAATCTGGTGTATTCCCGCAACACCTGTGCTAGATAGCGCTCTGGCTCCCTCAGAAATAGAACCATATCACCGGCGTAGAGTGAGATGCCGACCGTCGATGGTTAAAATTTAGGGCGGTCTCTCTGTGCCTCTGCCGTATTGCACACGCCAATGGCTCGATAGCAATGGCAAAGAGTAGTGGCGACAGGGGGCACCCCTGACGCGTGCCTCTCTCAATAGCAAAGGCCTCTGATGTCAGTCCCCCAACTCGGACTCTGGCCGACGGAGCCACATACAGAATCCTAATCCAGCCCAAAAACAGTGGCGGGAAACCCATGCGCTGTAAAATACGGAACATATAGTCCCATTCAATGGAGTCGAACGCTTTAGCAGCGTCGAGCATAACAGCAGCAGCACGCAGGTTGGGATCTAGGACATGCAGCATAGCAAAAATGGTTCGTACGTTGTGGGAAGTGGAGCGCTCTGGTATAAACCCCGACTGGTCCGGCAAGACCAGTCGTTGCATTAATGGCTGGAGTCGGGTGGCCAGGATCTTGGCCAAGATTTTTGCGTCTGTGTTGATCAAAGATAAAGGCCGATAAGATTCACAGGCATCCGGAGACTTATCTTTTTAAGAAGGGTTATGATAAGAGCCTGCCGGAGAGATGGAGGCAGCACACCAGTATCATGCGCCTCGTCGTACATCTCTAGTAAGAAAGGGGCCAGGAGGTCCGCGTAAGCCTTATAGAATTCCACGGTCAGGCCATCCGGGCCTGGAGCCTTGGCATTCGGCAGGGCACATATCGCGGCCTTGATGTCCGCCACATCCAGCGGTTGGTTCAAATACTCTCTGTGACCGTCAGCCAGCCAAGCGCACGCTATGTTATCCAGGTAGTCCTCAGTTGCGGAGTCTGGTCCCGTCCGCGTGATTCGTACATGCTAGCATAGTATTCCCTAAACTGCTCTAAAATGTTCAATGGGGTGTAATGTTCCTGGCCTTGAGAATCAACTATCTTGTTAACATGGTAGTGGTCCTCGACCGCTTTGATTTTCCTAGCCAATGTGCGGCCCGGTCTCCCGCCCTCGCCATAGCGCCTGGCCATGTGTCTGCGGTTGATGTATCTTAGTTCTGTGTCCACGGCCGCGTCATAATCTTGAATCAGAGTTTGGATGCGCGATAGCTTGTCCAGGGAGGGGCTAACTGTATAAGCACTCTCAAGTTTTTTAGGGAGGTCTCTATCTTGTGGAGTTGTGTACGTAAATCCTTCAATATTCCGGCGGTTGTGCTCATACAGACTCCCCGAATCGTTACCTTGAACGCTTCCCATAGCGAGGAGACGGTCTCCACGGTGCCTGTATTTTCAAGAAAGTAATTCTCTATGGCCCTACGAACAGTATCGTTATATAGTGGTTCAAGGAGTGCCTCCGATCGGAAGCGCCATGTGAACGGGCGGCGGGTGGGAGTAGGGACACAGAGGGAAAGCTGTACAGGATTGTGATCAGAAAGCGTTTGCGGGTGGTGAGTGACCTCTGTCACCCATTCCGCTGTACTCTCGTCAAGCAGCCAATAGTCCAGCCTAGACCAACTGTTGTGTGCAGGCGTAGCATGTGTGCCCTCCCTAGTGGAGGCGCTTGCGCAGCCGCCACACATCCACCAGTCCAAATTCCAGCATGGCCTGGTTAACGCTCCGAGCTACTCTAGGGTGCGGTTGCTCTGGGGGTTGGACTTATCAAGTGTGGGATCTAAATATGTGTTGAGGTCCCCACCCCACACTATAGCTGTCTCGGGCCACTGTCTGAGCTCGCTATACATGCGATAGAACACCTCCGGCTCATCTGCTATGGGGCCATACATAGCTATGATAGTGAGTAGTGTATCTCCCAGCTTGCCCTGAACCATCGCGCATCTACCTTCTCCATCTGTGTGGGTACGATGAGGCACAAACGGGACCCCTTTTAATCAGTATAATGACTCCCCTGGCATAGGATGAATAGGAGGAGGCCAGCCTGAAGCCCGCCCAACTACGCGCAAAGTTCATCTCCGATGCCTTGGTCAAGTGCGTCTCCTGTAGGAGTACGACCTGGGCACCATGACGATTTAAGTATGCAAGCACTTGTCGGGATTTCTTCGGGAGTTGAGCCCTCTAATGTTCCATGTTATCAGTGTATATTTCTCACCCATGGAGCCCTGTGGCATCATAACATGAAGGCACAGTAATCATCTGAGTGTCATAATGTATTAAGTGAGCAGTACAGTAGATAACCTTGGTATTGATCCATTCAAGAAAAACATCCTTCAACATGGCTGTATAGTTACATTGGCTACATGCAAACGCACGGTGTCCCCCACCCACCCTCCTCCCACTCCAACCTCCCAATTAGGTCGAGAAAAGAACCCCTCCCCATCCCAAAAATTACCCCAAATATATCAAGAGTTACAACCAAGTAGGGGATCACCCTCTGGGGGAGGAACAGCGGCGAACACCCACCGATAGGCAGGGTGGCCAGACTGCGTATGCAGTGTAATTGACTCTCACTGAGACCCCAAAAGGAATACTAAACAACTAATCAGCCCTTCCATGTAGGTTAGGGACACATCCATTATGAGGGAGACCCTACAGAGGCAGGTCGCGAATCAAGTTCAATATCACATTTTACAATCCGAAAGAACAGCCATGGGGAGTAAATTGGTAAGACGCCAGTCCAGGTGGGCCTGCACTTTGGTTCCCCTATTGAGCATTAGTGTAGCTTGACCATCAATCCGCATCGCTGTGGGACGGCGACGAGGCTGCATTCTGAGAAACAGACTTGTGAGGTTTGCGAGGGCAGATGTGTTTCGCAAATTTCAAGGCCGATTTAGACTCTGTAAAAAAGTGTGCCTTATCTTCATGGGTGATTTTCAGTTTGGCCGGGTAGAGCATGGCATAAGGAACAGAGGCGGACTGCAGGATTCGCTTCACCGGCTGAAACTCCCTGCGCGCTGCCTGCACAGTCGGTGTGTAGTCCGGATAGAAGGACAGGGTGTTGCCTTGATGTACGACCGGACTTTTAGCTCTTGCTTCACGGAGTATAGCATCTCTATCCGCATAATTCAGCAGGCGTGCTATTATTGGTCGCGGCGGAGTTCCGGGAGCCGGCCGAGGGCCAAGGGATCTATGCGCCCTCTCCACAATCATAACTGGAGACAACACTGGACCAAACAGCTCGCGGAGTAGGTTATCGATGTAAGTCTCCATCTTTGAGATGGCTGTCGATTCCGGAAGGCCAAGAATACGGACATTGTTTCGGCGTGAACGCGCTTCTAAATCTTCATTTTTCAGCTTGATGACCTCCAGTACTCGCTCCATGTTCAGGACCTGCGTTCTCGTCTCAGCAGTGGCATCATGTGTGTCTGACAGCCTGTTTTCCAGGACATCCAGTCTGGTCTCATGCACATCTACCTTTTGTTTAACGGCATCCAGGCTGGTCGCAAGAGCATCGATCTTGCTGTCTATTGTTTTCAGACCGGTGCGCACCTCGAGCAGTATTGTTCTCAGGTCTTCCTCTGGGTCATCAGCATTGTCCGGTGTGCCTGTGCCCAGCGGGGTTTCCGCCGTGCGGGTGCGCCTCGCACTCTCAAAGGGGAGTTTGGGCTGCTTGGGGTCCGTTTTGCCCATATTCGCAAATCGCCGGTATCACAGCGGGTCGCACTGTAGGCAGCGGGCAGTATGGCAGTCCACAGCCAACGAGGGCCGGTACAGTGGCGCCCCCGCGTTTGGTAAAGGCAGTCTACTGTCCCCAGTGAGCCGTATTTGCGGCCGGATCCGGTCTATTCCCAGCGGATCAATCAGGGAAGGCCGACACAGATGCCAAGGCCGGTGGCAGCCGCAGCCCACCTATACAGAGACGGTCAGGTAGCAGTGGAATGACATCGTAGGGCCGCCCGCGATCACCGCCGCCGCCCAACCAGGGGCACAACACAGGAGGGCCCACCGCCCGGCCACCACGTGGAGGTAGAGCAGGATCGGACGGCCCGCGCACCGTACTAGAGACAAACCCCCCGCAAGCCCAGCGAGGGGGCTGTCTGACGGCGCCCGCAGCCCTCCGAGTACCGCCCCAGGTCCACAACAGCGATCAGGGGGGGAGCACCTCCACTGCAGGGGGCAGACTAGGCCCCAAAGACCCGCACAAGCCTTAGCACATACGGCGCTGACCGCAGGACCCCCAACGCAATAGCCGCGGTGCAGGTCCCGGCCGCCCCGCAATGCCCAGCACAGCGCCGGCCGAGCAGAGCCCAGTCGCTCCTACCTTATGAGTGCCGGACTTCTTAGGCGGGAGTTCCACGGCTCGATCGGGTCACCACAGTCTCTTTCCTCCGCCTCGCGGCCAGTACAGGTCCCCCTCTCTCCGGCGATGGCAGTCTCCGCCTCTGCTGCGCTTCCCGTGTAGGTCAGCAGCCGTCCCCGGGTCACCTCAGGATGTCTCCGCTGTCACACAGGGCACCCCGCTCACAGCCGGCCTCGCCACTCGCCAGACACCCTCCACAGCCACGTCTGGGATTTAGATGGCGGCGGCCATGTTCTCGGCAGGTCCGCCGATCCGCGCCGCTTGGTAGTTCGGGGTTCCAGGATGCGACCAGGCTCGCAGATTGCAGCCGCTGGTGCAGAAAAGGTCCAGTGATCAGGGCATACGTTGTTCTCGGTCTCAGGCCGAGTTGAGCATATGGTATTTGCCGGATATTGCAGCCTGGCCTGCGGAGCTCCCTCAACAGGCAGCCATTTCGCAACGTGCCGTAGCCACGCCCCCCCCTCCAATCATAAGTTATTGCTAAACACAGCGCTCCCCCCTGAGTTCAGCACCCCCTCCACAGCTCCAGGGGACCCCCTCAGCACAGCAGGGCCGGCTTTAGCGCTGGTGGCGCCCGGTGCGACAATCATTTTTGGCGCCTCCCCCACACCCCATGACTGCCTCCTCAGATTCTCTCACTGCCGCAGGCTAAAGTGCCCCTCATCCCTCCAATCATAAGTTATTGCTAAACACAGCGCTCCCCCCGGAGTTCAGCGCCCCCTCCACAGCTCAGCTCCCAGTGCGGCCGCACCGGTTGCACCGCCCTAAAACCGTCCTACAGCACAGTATTCTGGCCGGAGAGCCCCTGAATGAGTCCGGATGGGGCCCCTCCAAGTAACTTGCAGGGTGCCCCCCTCAAGTTTTGTCACGCCAGTGCTGCGACAGGGCACAGTCCAGATGAATCACTTGGACCAGCTCGAATTACAGCTCTTACTCTAGAATAGCTTCCAGAAACACGGTTGGCTTCTGATGTCTGTCCCTGGGAATGATCCACTTTCAATGCTATACCAAAGGGGATGATGGACGGAGCGTTAGAGCAAATCAAACACTCACCCCCAGTCAACTGATCTGGGTTTAATCCATCATCATTCTTTAGCTCACTCCACCACCCCAGTTCAGACATGGCCATATGCAAATCAGTCTGACCCTGTGCCTCATAGGAACAGTCCAGCCCGAACTGCCAAGCCATGTCTTCCCTGGACCGGAAACAAGCATCCTGGGACCGGTTTCGGGTTCAAAACCCTCATCAGCCAGGCTATCTTGAATCCAGTGGCAAAGTGAGCAAGGGACCCATGTCTGGGCATACCCTGCCAACTTAGGGCGAACAAAGCGATACCAAAGGGGATGATGGACGGAGCGTTAGAGCAAATCAAACACTCACCCCCAGTCAACTGATCTGGGTTTAATCCATCATCATTCTTTAGCTCACTCCACCACCCCAGTTCAGACATGGCCATATGCAAATCAGTCTGACCCTGTGCCTCATGGAAACAGTCCAGCCCGAACTGCCAAGCCATGTCTTCCCTGGACCGGAAACAAGCATCCTGGGACTGGTTTCGGGTTCAAAACCCTCATCAGCCAGGCTATCTTGAATCCAGTGGCAAAGTGAGCAAGGGACCCACGTCTGGGCATACCCTGCCAACTTAGGGCGAACAAAGCGATGCCAAAGGGGATGATGGACGGAGCGTTAGAGCAAATCAAACACTCACCCCCAGTCAACTGATCTGGGTTTAATCCATCATCATTCTTTAGCTCACTCCACCACTCCCAGTTCAGACATGGCCATATGCAAATCAGTCTGACCCTGTGCCTCATGGGAACAGTCCAGCCAGAACTGCCAAGCCATGTCTTCCCTGGACCGGAAACAAGCATCCTGGGACCGGTTTCGGGTTCAAAACCCTCATCAGCCAGGCTATCTTGAATCCAGTGGCAAAGTGAGCAAGGGACCCACGTCTGGGCATACCCTGCCAACTTAGGGCGAACAAAGCGATACCAAAGGGGATGATGGACGGAGCGTTAGAGCAAATCAAACACTCACCCCCAGTCAACTGATCTGGGTTTAATCCATCATCATTCTTTAGCTCACTCCACCACCCCAGTTCAGACATGGCCATATGCAAATCAGTCTGACCCTGTGCCTCATGGGAACAGTCCAGCCCGAACTGCCAAGCCATGTCTTCCCTGGACCGGAAACAAGCATCCTGGGACCAGTTTCGGGTTCAAAACCCTCATCAGCCAGGCTATCTTGAATCCAGTGGCAAAGTGAGCAAGGGACCCACGTCTGGGCATACCCTGCCAACTTAGGGCGAACAAAGCGATACCAAAGGGGATGATGGACGGAGCGTTAGAGCAAATCAAACACTCACCCCCAGTCAACTGATCTGGGTTTAATCCATCATCATTCTTTAGCTCACTCCACCACTCCCAGTTCAGACATGGCCATATGCAAATCAGTCTGACCCTGTGCCTCATGGGAACAGTCCAGCCCGAACTGCCAAGCCATGTCTTCCCTGGACCGGAAACAAGCATCCTGGGACCGGTTTCGGGTTCAAAACCCTCATCAGCCAGGCTATCTTGAATCCAGTGGCAAAGTGAGCAAGGGACCCACGTCTGGGCATACCCTGCCAACTTAGGGCGAACAAAGCGATACCAAAGGGGATGATGGACGGAGCGTTAGAGCAAATCAAACACTCACCCCCAGTCAACTGATCTGGGTTTAATCCATCATCATTCTTTAGCTCACTCCACCACCCCAGTTCAGACATGGCCATATGCAAATCAGTCTGACCCTGTGCCTCATGGGAACAGTCCAGCCCGAACTGCCAAGCCATGTCTTCCCTGGACCGGAAACAAGCATCCTGGGACTGGTTTCGGGTTCAAAACCCTCATCAGCCAGGCTATCTTGAATCCAGTGGCAAAGTGAGCAAGGGACCCACGTCTGGGCATACCCTGCCAACTTAGGGCGAACAAAGCGATACCAAAGGGGATGATGGACGGAGCGTTAGAGCAAATCAAACACTCACCCCCAGTCAACTGATCTGGGTTTAATCCATCATCATTCTTTAGCTCACTCCACCACTCCCAGTTCAGACATGGCCATATGCAAATCAGTCTGACCCTGTGCCTCATGGGAACAGTCCAGCCCGAACTGCCAAGCCATGTCTTCCTGGACCGGAAACAAGCATCCTGGGACCGGTTTCGGGTTCAAAACCCTCATCAGCCAGGCTATCTTGAATCCAGTGGCAAAGTGAGCAAGGGACCCACGTCTGGGCATACCCTGCCAACTTAGGGCGAACAAAGTGATACTCAAAGGGGATGATGGACGGAGCGTTAGAGCAAATCAAACACTCACCCCCAGTCAACTGATCTGGGTTTAATCCATCATCATTCTTTAGCTCACTTCCACCACCCCAGTTCAGACATGGCCATATGCAAATCAGTCTGACCCTGTGCCTCATGGGAACAGTCCAGCCCGAACTGCCAAGCCATGTCTTCCCTGGACCGGAAACAAGCATCCTGGGACCGGTTTCGGGTTCAAAACCCTCATCAGCCAGGCTATCTTGAATCCAGTGGCAAAGTGAGCAAGGGACCCATGTCTGGGCATACCCTGCCAACTTAGGGCGAACAAAGCGATACCAAAGGGGATGATGGACGGAGCGTTAGAGCAAATCAAACACTCACCCCCAGTCAACTGATCTGGGTTTAATCCATCATCATTCTTTAGCTCACTCCACCACCCCAGTTCAGACATGGCCATATGCAAATCAGTCTGACCCTGTGCCTCATGGAAACAGTCCAGCCCGAACTGCCAAGCCATGTCTTCCCTGGACCGGAAACAAGCATCCTGGGACTGGTTTCGGGTTCAAAACCCTCATCAGCCAGGCTATCTTGAATCCAGTGGCAAAGTGAGCAAGGGACCCACGTCTGGGCATACCCTGCCAACTTAGGGGCGAACAAAGCGATGCCAAAGGGGATGATGGACGGAGCGTTAGAGCAAATCAAACACTCACCCCCAGTCAACTGATCTGGGTTTAATCCATCATCATTCTTTAGCTCACTCCACCACCCCAGTTCAGACATGGCCATATGCAAATCAGTCTGACCCTGTGCCTCATGGGAACAGTCCAGCCCGAACTGCCAAGCCATGTCTTCCCTGGACCGGAAACAAGCATCCTGGGACCGGTTTCGGGTTCAAAACCCTCATCAGCCAGGCTATTTGAATCCAGTGGCAAAGTGAGCAAGGGACCCACGTCTGGGCATACCCTGCCAACTTAGGGCGAACAAAGCGATACCAAAGGGGATGATGGACGGAGCGTTAGAGCAAATCAAACACTCACCCCCAGTCAACTGATCTGGGTTTAATCCATCATCATTCTTTAGCTCACTCCACCACCCCAGTTCAGACATGGCCATATGCAAATCAGTCTGACCCTGTGCCTCATGGGAACAGTCCAGCCCGAACTGCCAAGCCATGTCTTCCTGGACCGGAAACAAGCATCCTGGGACCAGTTTCGGGTTCAAAACCCTCATCAGCCAGGCTATCTTGAATCCAGTGGCAAAGTGAGCAAGGGACCCACGTCTGGGCATACCCTGCCAACTTAGGGCGAACAAAGCGATACCAAAGGGGATGATGGACGGAGCGTTAGAGCAAATCAAACACTCACCCCCAGTCAACTGATCTGGGTTTAATCCATCATCATTCTTTAGCTCACTCCACCACTCCCAGTTCAGACATGGCCATATGCAAATCAGTCTGACCCTGTGCCTCATGGGAACAGTCCAGCCCGAACTGCCAAGCCATGTCTTCCCTGGACCGGAAACAAGCATCCTGGGACCGGTTTCGGGTTCAAAACCCTCATCAGCCAGGCTATCTTGAATCCAGTGGCAAAGTGAGCAAGGGACCCACGTCTGGGCATACCCTGCCAACTTAGGGCGAACAAAGCGATACCAAAGGGGATGATGGACGGAGCGTTAGAGCAAATCAAACACTCACCCCCAGTCAACTGATCTGGGTTTAATCCATCATCATTCTTTAGCTCACTCCACCACCCCAGTTCAGACATGGCCATATGCAAATCAGTCTGACCCTGTGCCTCATGGGAACAGTCCAGCCCGAACTGCCAAGCCATGTCTTCCTGGACCGGAAACAAGCATCCTGGGACTGGTTTCGGGTTCAAAACCCTCATCAGCCAGGCTATCTTGAATCCAGTGGCAAAGTGAGCAAGGGACCCACGTCTGGGCATACCCTGCCAACTTAGGGCGAACAAAGCGATACCAAAGGGGATGATGGACGGAGCGTTAGAGCAAATCAAACACTCACCCCCAGTCAACTGATCTGGGTTTAATCCATCATCATTCTTTAGCTCACTCCACCACCCCAGTTCAGACATGGCCATATGCAAATCAGTCTGACCCTGTGCCTCATGGGAACAGTCCAGCCCGAACTGCCAAGCCATGTCTTCCCTGGACCGGAAACAAGCATCCTGGGACCGGTTTCGGGTTCAAAACCCTCATCAGCCAGGCTATCTTGAATCCAGTGGCAAAGTGAGCAAGGGACCCACGCCTGGGCATACCCTGCCAACTTAGGGCGAACAAAGTGATACCAAAGGGGATGATGGACGGAGCGTTAGAGCAAATCAAACACTCACCCCCAGTCAACTGATCTGGGTTTAATCCATCATCATTCTTTAGCTCACTCCACCACTCCCAGTTCAGACATGGCCATATGCAAATCAGTCTGACCCTGTGCCTCATGGGAACAGTCCAGCCCGAACTGCCAAGCCATGTCTTCCCTGGACCGGAAACAAGCATCCTGGGACCGGTTTCGGGTTCAAACCCTCATCAGCCAGGCTATCTTGAATCCAGTGGCAAAGTGAGCAAGGGACCCACGTCTGGGCATACCCTGCCAACTTAGGGCGAACAAAGCGATACCAAAGGGGATGATGGACGGAGCGTTAGAGCAAATCAAACACTCACCCCCAGTCAACTGATCTGGGTTTAATCCATCATCATTCTTTAGCTCACTCCACCACCCCAGTTCAGACATGGCCATATGCAAATCAGTCTGACCCTGTGCCTCATGGGAACAGTCCAGCCCGAACTGCCAAGCCATGTCTTCCCTGGACCAGAAACAAGCATCCTGGGACCGGTTTCGGGTTCAAAACCCTCATCAGCCAGGCTATCTTGAATCCAGTGGCAAAGTGAGCAAGGGACCCACGTCTGGGCATACCCTGCCAACTTAGGGCGAACAAAGTGATACCAAAGGGGATGATGGACGGAGCGTTAGAGCAAATCAAACACTCACCCCCAGTCAACTGATCTGAGTTTAATCCATCATCATTCTTTAGCTCACTCCACCACCTCCAGTTCAGACATGGCCATATGCAAATCAGTCTGACCCTGTGCCTCATGGGAACAGTCCAGCCCGAACTGCCAAGCCATGTCTTCCTGGACCGGAAACAAGCATCCTGGGACCGGTTTCGGGTTCAAAACCCTCATCAGCCAGGCTATCTTGAATCCAGTGGCAAAGTGAGCAAGGGACCCACGTCTGGGCATACCCTGCCAACTTAGGGCGAACAAAGCGATACCAAAGGGGATGATGGACGGAGCGTTAGAGCAAATCAAACACTCACCCCAGTCAACTGATCTGGTTTAATCCATCATCATTCTTTAGCTCACTCCACCACCCCAGTTCAGACATGGCCATATGCAAATCAGTCTGACCCTGTGCCTCATGGGAACAGTCCAGCCCGAACTGCCAAGCCATGTCTTCCCTGGACCGGAAACAAGCATCCTGGGACGGTTTCGGGTTCAAAACCCTCATCAGCCAGGCTATCTTGAATCCAGTGGCAAAGTGAGCACTGGATTCAAGCTAGCCTGGCTGATGACGGCTGAATAGCCAGAAACCGGTCCCAGGATGCTTGTTTCCGGTCCAGGGAAGACATGGCTTGGCAGTTCGGGCTGGACTGTTCCCATGAGGCACAGGGTCAGACTGATTTGCATATGGCCATGTCTGAACTGGGGTGGTGGAGTGAGCTAAAGAATGATGATGGATTAAACCCAGATCAGTTGACTGGGGGTGAGTGTTTGATTAGCTCAAGCGCTCCGTCCATCATCCCCTTTGGTATCGCCACTTTCAATGCTGGCCCCTCTCTGTACTTCACCAGTAGTTACATTCTGTAAGCAGTCGAGATACGTCATTTGGGTGGCTCTCCTCCTTTCTGGAAGATTGTTTCAACTGTCGCTCTGGCTCTATTCGCACTCGGTCGATGCTTTTTAGGTCTCGCCAGAGCCAGCGCATGCGCTGCTCTGGCCGAGACATTTAGTAAGTGGGCTTTTAAAAGTCCGACCACACGCTTTTGCTGGCCTCAAGCTTGCGGTTAGGCGCGCGGGCACGCGCACAGCCGCCATCTGGCTTTCCTCGCAGCACCCTCACAGCGCGCGATGAGGCGCCATCTGGCTTTCCTCTCGCTTGCTCTCCCAAGCGCCTCGCTCCGCCCATCTCTCGCCCCATTTCTCCCGCTCTTTGCCTATCTGCCCTCTCTCTTCCCCTCAAAGCCTCCAGGTCATCAGGCTTTTTATTCATGAGCTTCCTATAAATCAGTGACATTGCAAAGCCTCCAGGTCATCAGGCTTTTTATTCATGAGCTTCTTATAAATCAGTGACGTTGCCTATAAATCAGTGATGTTGCCCTTCTTGGGTTTAGTGTGCTTTTATAATTGCCTTGGTAGGTGTTACTTCGGTGCAAAAGAACACTGCAATGTTGTTCAAATCAAATCAAATTCATTAATGCAAAATGTAACTGCAGTTTAAAGAAAATATGAGGGTCGAAGATTAATCGTATATATTCAGTAAGCCAAGTTTCATTTTGCAGCAATGAAATTGATAACCTCAAAGTTTGGGGATGTCATGATATCAATTTTAGCCCTCTGTTTTTGTCGATGCCTACTTTTACGGTCAAAAACAGAAGCTCTTTTTGGGTTTTAGAGAAAAAATCCACCCACAATGGGAGAGATTTCAACCTCCTGCAGGGGTGCGTTCCTGGGTACACGGCTACACGCGGTGTCTAAAAGGGCAACAGGAAAGCAGTGAACTTCATATTCTGCTTTTAAGTGCCGCCTCTCCCTCCAAACTTTGGAACCCTCCAATCCAGGATCCCAGCGATACTTGTCCTCACCGTGTGATCTTGGCAAACCGCTTTGCTCCCACCACACCGGCTGCACTCCTGACAAACGTGGACGCGGTTAGAACGGTCCGAAGGCTAGTATTCACCTTAATTGTGACATATTTGGTAATACTGAAGAGGTAATTGATCGGTCAAGAGTTCCAATAAGGGCCACCTCACCCTTTCATCTTTCCAAATCGGCACACTGACCACCGTCACCGCGTGTCAACCTGATGCAGGGGTTAGAATCGGTATAGCTCCTTCTTTAAACGATTTATTGGCAAAAAATCTAGTTATTCATGGCCACCGATATTTGAGAAATCAAGTCGATTGTTTTTAAAAATAATAAATACAAAAATTACTTATCCAGCTAATCTCCAAATTTGGAGTTACACGAGTGAAAATAGGCAAAGGAGGTAAAATGTTGGTAGCACACAGCTGACCGAAAAGTGCTGAAAGTCAATGAGTTTTTTTGTGATGTGCTTTTTTTGCACACCTTTTTAACCTAACGCAAATTTTTATACACCCGTTGCACGTTTCTACACGAAAAACTTTTTGGGTGAATCCGAATTGTAGACTGCAAGTGTCTGTCCCACAGAGCCCTGCGCCGTGAGTGTTTGCTTGGTGCTACTCGAGCGGACCAGGTACCAGTGCTTTAAATGGGCAGGTGCTGTCCGGTACTGAGCACCAGCACTTCTTTGATTTGAAGGGAAGAGTACCACTTCTAAATGGATCAGCACCTGCACTTCTGAAGAGCAAACAGGTACTCTAAACAGAGGGTACTATTACATATATGTTTCAATTTAAAGCACTGCGCCACTAATCTCTCTGCGGATGTACCCCCAGTCCAGGAGATAAAAGGTTTGAAAAACAATAATGTCGTCTTTTACTCTGGATGAATATTTATAAAGGAACTCTAATGTGTGCTTCGCTCCAAAAGGCTTTTGAAGCGTTTTTCGATATATGAAGCTTGCTTAATCTGTTCAGGCCTGGTTTTGCGAAGCGTGGGCAGAACTGCTAATTTAATCTTGGCGCCCCTGCGAGATCCTCTATGTAGCTCTTCATAAGTTATGTTCCTCCGGGCCATGTGAAAGTAATGTCTTGCGTTATCTTGCGAGTAAAAAAGAAATGAACGGCAAAATATTTTCTCAGGCTATAACATTGCACGTTGACTTCTCTGTGCCCCTTTGTTTTCAGAATTCATCAGTTTGTGGGTTTCCAAGGCAGGCAGGAAAGACGTGTCGGCTGTGATTTACTCCTGACGAGCGGGAGGTCGCGCAAATTCCAGTGGGTCGTGTACCCACTATCATTTCCACATGTGTGGCTTCCCTTCTTCAGACTGCGCCTCGGTGCCAACGCCACTCTGCTGAAGTAAGTCTCAAGTGATCGCTTGGCAAACTGAGTGGGTTGTTTTCCGGCCGCATGCAACAAGGAGAAACAAGCATTTGCAATGCAATAGGTCTCGCATTTACGCGAGTTTAAGCAATTGGCATTGTAAATGACAATGCGTTTTATTTCTGTTTCAAAAAACAAAACATAAATAAAAGGCATTGTCATTTAGAATGCCAATAGCTCAAACTCGCGTAAATGCGAGACCTGTTGCATTGCAAATGCTTGTTAATATATACGACACTAGTCCGGATGACCTCATTCCTGGTTTTAGCTTTTGTCTCATGTCATATGCAGATTACACACAGATTGTCATCTCTTTTGCCGCTTAGTGTTCTGCTTCCGCCAGTAGTTTCCACGCATGCTTATGGGGTGTGACTTCTTGAATTAAAAATAACTCACTTAAATTGAAGGTAGACAAAACCAAGCTGCTTCTTTCTGGTTGGGCCTCTCTAATCTGGCCCCCCTCAAAGTGGCCGTCTGACCTGGGCAATGACTTGTCTCTTAAAGATTTCGCAGATGATTTAGGAGACATTCTGGATGTCTATTTGCCATAATTAAGCAAATCAATGTGCTTATTTCGTCTTGCTACTACTATCTATGCAAGACACTTCCATTACTCCCACTGCGCTCCTGTCGTTCAGTGGTTCAAGCATTTGTCCTATTAGACATTGATTACTGCATCTTGGCTTGCCCAAAAGAAAAATTCAACAAATGCAATAGATCCAACATTTAGCAGTGAGGCTCCTATTGGGCCTTACATTACACTTCTCCGTTTCTTCACATCTCAGGGCACTTCTTTGGTTACCTGTGGAACAGCAGTTGGCTTGTAAGGCCCTCTGCCTTTGTCACAGAGCCCCTCATAATTGTTATACCTTCTTTGTGATTGAGACAGATTTGGCTGTAGGATCTTAGTCTAGTATCCAAACCCAATCCCCAGATTTCGATTTTTTTGATCCAGCAAGAAGGACTGATTCTCTATTCTTCCAACCCAGTGTTTAATTTGTAAAATTTTGAGTGCTGGTGCCTAAGGTGCTGCTCAGATGCCCGCAGACGAGCTCCTAAATGTCAGCGTGCTGAATACCAAGGCAGCATAGTCCTGAATCCACCTCAGCCCTCTTTAATTCACTACCAGACACTCCCTGCCCCATTTTTCTCACGCTTGCAGGTTCCTGCTTTCTTCCGTGGGGCCTGTTTTTCCGCCTTTCTCTTACTCCTTTCCCGTTTGTGTGTTTTCCCCTCTCTTGCTCGTGGGAAATGTCTAATGAGGAAAAATAAGTGCCAGTTCCCAAAAATGAGTGCTGGTGACCCCGGCCCGCAACCACCGCCTCAAATTAAGCACTGCTCCAACCTCTGCTGAACTTGAGAGCTTTGTACCTGAGAAACGTGTTTAGGAACACTTGGGCCAATAAGAATCAAACCTTTCTTCCACATGTGCAGGCAGAAAGCATTATATTGAGGTTCTAGGTAAGAGCAATGACTTCACACTTGTCACTGGGGGCTTCAGCATCACCTTAATCCTTCACAGACCTCTTTAAATAATGTCTTCTCATTTTTAGCACGTCTCGTTGAATCAGGAATCCAGGTTAGCTCCAGCAAACATGATCTCTCTGCTAGTGCTTCCTGTCCAAATAGGCCTGGAAACATTTCCTCCCTGAAAAATGAAGAATTAGGAAGCACTTAGATCTACGTCTTCATTTCTATCCTTCAGGCAAAGACTTTGCTCCAAAGTGGGATCTCAGTTTAGCCATTGCCTATTTAATGCTCAAATCAATCCGCCTGAGACCTACTGTGTCACCTCTTGAAAATGCTTTACCTCAGCAGAAACGATTGGCGAGCTTCAAGTTAACTTCTTATTATCAATAGTTACTTTTCTTTAAAGACAAAGTGATGTTGATCGTCCCCCTTTTGTCTTAACATTTTGACCACATTTTGTCTTAAACAGGAAAGAATAATTCAGCTTTTTACACAAGACCTCATGTTTTCCTCAACCGCACAGACTTTACACAACCTAGAAGCTTTCATGCCGTGAAGTGCTATTGGTAAACAGTGACTACCTTTCAGAAGGCAGATCCTCTCTTCACTACTTCCGGTGGTCTTAGCACAAAAAACACAGCACCAAAGGCTGCTATTACCAGTTTGAATACTCTTGTGCATGTCCCCAGCCAGACTCCGTAGTAGGGGCTTATCACAGGCACGTGACCATTACTGAAATTTAGCGAGCAGCTGTGTGGGCTACCACACATGCCTTCGGCAAACATTATTCACCTGATTCTAATTTCTTCTGAAATTAATCTTTTGACATATAAGTTCAATGCACCCAAGTGTTTGAAACTTGGCCTGGACTATGCTGTCTTACAAAACTAACCCAGCAACTTACTGTCAAGCATGTTGTTATGCGCCTGAGTTAGGCCCATGTAGCAACTCTGCACATTTTCTTACATTGCCCTCTTTCTGCACAATAACATTTTACGATAACCTTTTGAACATACTTGTGTGTGTGACACACACAAGCAGTCTCTGAAACTGCTTTGCTTACACATTGTGCTTCGCACAACATTATCATGATGCCTCGAACACTAAGTACAAGGCCTTTTCACAAACTGTACAATGTCGTTCTATCTTCATCCACGGGGCAACAGGGCTATCTGCAAACCCATAACAATACTAATTTGTATATACAGCGCAAGGATGCCTTTTATTATAAATAAATAAGCATTTCCGGGGCTTAGCAAAGGAGACACTTCTGCTGACATCGAGAGGTCCCTGCATGCTAATGCTTTGCCAAACAGCTGCCTAACATTTCCGTGACAGGTGTCCTACTGTCTGTCCTGCCAAGTAATGAGGTTGGATTATTCCGTGGGGGGATTCTTGAGGGACACACGCACACTCACACACACACACGCACACACGATTGTATATTAGGAGTACGCCTGATTACTACCTTGTTTTATATGTCAGCATATATACACTGTTCTTAGCACCATGGTGGAACTATACATGCTATTTATTATTTTCATGCTTGTAATCACTTTCATATGCTTCTGTCTATTGATTATCGCAGCACATGTACTCTATACAAGAATAACGTTGGTTCAATAAATATATTGAAGAATGTCCCATTGTGTATTCTCTGTATACTTCTCTGAGAACAAGAGTGCAAGAGTGACTGAGCGAAAGGGTTCTAGATCTATTACTACGATCCCTGAGGGGACAGGGTTGTCATGTTCAGTGGTTGCCAGAATCCATTTGCTCCCTGTTTGGGTTAGGGGGGCTTATGGTGGCACTGTGAGCTAGCTGGTCTCTAGGCCAATATATACTATGGGGGTACATGGAATCAGTATAGGCACCTCACCCAAGGTTTATGTTGTCCACAAACGCACAGATCCTACTGATTAGTCGGAACTACATGACAATGTCTCATGCTCCAGCCATAAACAGCAGAAAAAAGTGTGGTAACTAGGATGTTTAAGGTTGCAACACCTCCAGTGAGACACCATGTAAAGATTTCTCGTGCCAGCATTCTTCTGAAGACGCATTTACCAGTCTCGCTTGTGGTGTACATAATCCCAAATAGTTGTGAAGGAGTGATCTCAAAAGGTAAGAGCAGTGGCATAACTGTGAAGGTAATTGTACCTCATTTTATCACAGCATGTGTGATATGTTTCGCCATTGCTTACCCTGGGGCTAGAGATGCTACAAATTACAGAAGTAACCCACTCTTCAGTGACCAGTACAGGGAGGAAGAAAGACTCAGCAATCAGTTCTGTGGCCTATTCTCAGAACCACCATG
Organism: Calotriton arnoldi; assembly: GCA_963921515.1. Taxonomy (NCBI): domain Eukaryota; kingdom Metazoa; phylum Chordata; class Amphibia; order Caudata; family Salamandridae; genus Calotriton; species Calotriton arnoldi. The sequence continues at coordinate 692,278 of CAWUFW010003619.1, forward strand.
GTGGGAATTCAAAATTTGGTCTGGTACACAAAGTGCCCAAGGCTAATCTCAAAATAAGTAGAAGATGCTGAATCATCCAAAGAAAACGGAGTATTAATTACTCAGTCCATCTCCTGAGTCGCCATCTAGTAACAAAGACTTCTTAAAAGGGACAGAAAGGAAGTGACAAGGATCAATCTCCTGTTCAATTTCTGTTTCAGAGAGGTTAAATATATCTCAATGAGAAGGCAGGGGAGGTTAAGGTATGACCATCGGTACCAGGGAGTTACCTTAGAAACTGTCAAGCTTGGTACCACAGAGTTTAAAAGAAGCTCCGGCAGTGCTTAGTTTGAGCCGGTGGGTGCTACCGGCACTTATTTTTGAAGCCCAGCACTTATTTTTTTGCATCAGACATTTACCGAACACAAGAGAGGGAAAACCGCACAAAGTGGAAAGACGGAGGGAGAAAGACAGAAAAACGAACATAAACAGAAAAAGCAGGAATCTGCAAGAGTGAGCCAAAGGGGCAGAGAGTGTCTGGAAGCAGATTAAAGAGGCATGAGGTGCATTTAGGACTGATCAGCTTTAGTATTTGTTAGGCGAACATTTAATTGCACTGGCTACAGCTTCCGAGCAGAGCTTTGGGCACCTGCACTAATTCTTTTACAAATTAAGCACTGGCCTGCTCCAGAGTTATGACGGTTCTATCCTATTCTAGGTGCTTCTTTTTATAACACAACCTATACCATAGAAAGAGGGTTTCTAGACTCTGCAGATCAACAAACCTGATTGCAGAGGAGAGGGAAGAGAGCGACCACAACCCTTTGTTCTTAACTGTGAAGGACCAACAACTGCAGGAATGTGAAGTGGGAAGCTGTGTGTTCTTCCCCCGAGGTGCTCGTGAGCATGTATGCTGCCATTGTTTCTCATATGGCGGTGATATCTGACAATTGGAAGAATAACGACTTGATCGTCGCTGAGCATGTTTTGTTGTTTTCTGGCCTTAAAAACTTTTTCTTAAGAAGTTCAGGAAGGTCCCTGAGAAGGCCAATACGTTTGGGTGGTTGTCCCAACAGTGTAGAGTGGCAAAGAGTAACCTTCTAAAAGCAATAAAAAAGGAGCAAGATAGGAGTTGAGGGACTACAGAGTAGCATACTGGTCTGCAATAAGGCAAGCTAAGGCAAAGTGGGAAAGCAAGATCTCCTAGAATCCTCTGCAAATAATGACTCAAGGACATTTTGACGGTTAGTATGTCAAGGTAGTGGGAACTCAGTTAAGCCAGTGGAGACATCTATTCTGACATGTGAGTGGGTTGCCCATTCTGGGAATCTTAATTCCCATTCCCAAGAAATCGACTCGATTCCTACTAGTAGCGAGGGTGACTCTGTCTGTTCCCCCGAGTTCCCCTTTTCACTTGTAGTTTTCACTTTAGCTGAGACAGCAGCAGCTGTCTCCTCCCAGAACACCAGCAAGGCACCAGGATTGGATAAGATCCCAGTGGATCTCTTTAAACCTGATCCAAGTATTTGGGTCCCCTACATCAATGCTGTCTCTAATGCAATCTCAGCTGGTGCAGCGATGCCTGACTCGTGGAAAGTGTCAGCGACTGTTCCCGTTTTTAAAAAAGGAAGCCCAAACATCTTGTCCAAATACCGCCAAATTAGTCTCACATCCTTTCCCACCTTTAGGCAGGATTTAGTTCTAAAACCAGCTCCATTGACCAAGTCTTCTGTTTCTTGATGACTAGGTGGAAGACTGTGGATGTTGGTGGAAGAGCCCTTTTTTGTTGCGTTATTGATCTCTGACCTGCTTTTGATCTGGTTTGTAGGAAAAAACTTTGGAAGGTACTGATTGGGCTGTGGATTCCCTGTAACTTGCTAAATATTATAGTGCACTTGCATGAGGGGAACTATGCCAGGGTTCGCTATGGTGTTAACGGTGAACTAACTCAGGAAGTTGTCAATGACAAGGTGTCATCCAGGGTTGTGCCCTGGCTCTGACTCTCTTCCTTCTGTACATCAATAATTGTGTTAAGTTCTTGACTAATTGTGCTAACGACTTCCTCATGTCTAGCAGGCCAGAAGATTCCCACCCTCTTCTTTGCGGATGACACTCTTTTGCTTGCCAAAACCAGGGCTGGTTTACAAATTCTTGTTGATAGATTAACACATTTTGTAGGCTACATGGCCTGAAATTAATGCATCAAAAACCAAGCAGATGACCAATTGGAAGAGGAAGAGGGAGAGGGGAACCATTAGCCTGGGACAGAAAGTGCTGGAAAGGAATAAGGAATCCAAATACCCGGGGACTCATTTGGCTGACTCTGATAATAGGCACCACAGATTTCCCAAAATTCGCTTTTGCTAACCCACAGAGCGGTGGCCATTCTTAGATTTGCTAAAAAGGCTCCTTGGTACTCCATCGTTCCACCAATGGAAATCTATAAAGCCCAACCAAGGGGCGCTGCACTGTATGGCGCAGAGTTATGGGGCCATTGCCCCACGGATCATCTGGGGAACAGTGAGAACAATTTCATAAGAGCTTTAACAAGAATGGGGAGAGGCACCCCCTTAGTTCCACTTGGATCGGACCTTGCCCTTAAGCCTAGTTCTGTGTTGGCTTCATTAAGGCTGCTACTTTATTGGGTTCGCATAGGGGCTGTTGAGGAACTACAATTTTACCGAGAGGGTCTTGTTGGCATCCTAAACCTACGTAGCTCCAACAAGGTCGACTGGGTAGCCTACATTAAAAAATCATTCTACAACATGGGTTTGGGTAATCTCTGCGAAAAGCCTTCCTCCATCACATCTACTGCGGTTATTGATGTTAAAGCCAGATATTGGGAGAGCGTTAAAGCCTTATGCGACTGCCTGTGGTACTAGTCAATTCAATCTGGGCTATTTTTTTACTGCACAAGAGCGTAACTAAGGCAGAGGAATTTTTAAATTTCATCCACCCAGCACGAGCGCTTGGTCTATATGCAGATCAGGTACTGTATTTTACCAACAGCCGTGTTCACATCAACATGGGCTTCTCCACAGGCAAGACCCACCTTGTGCCCGTCATGTAGACTTTTCGATGAGACTGGGGAACACCTGTTTTTCTTCTCCCTAAATTATTCTAGATCAAGAGCCAGGTGGATTGTGCCTTTGTATCGGATTTTCGGGATATCACACCACACCAATGCTGTTAGAGTCTGCAAAAGCGATTCTACTAGTGTGCTAGTGACTGCAGTATCTACTACCTAAGGGCTAGATGTATGAAGATACAATTTTGCGATTTCCTAATTGCGAATCACAAGGAGTCGCAATTAGGAAATAGCAAAACGGCATGTATGAAAGTGTGTTGAACACTTTCTGCGATTCCTAGGGAGTCGCAAATGACCTACCTCATGAATATTAATGAGGTAGGTCACAATTTGCAACCCCCTAGAAATCGCTAAAATCACGGGGATGGTGGCCTGCTGGACTCAGCAGACCACCATGTCCGTGATTGCCTTTAAATGAAGCAATCATTTTCTTTTTTAAATGCAGCCCGTTTTCCTTAAAGGAAAACGAGTTGCATTTAAAAAAAGAAAAATTAAAAGTTTTCTTTTCATTTTTTAAGTGCAGGCAGTGGTCCGTGGGACCACGGCCTGTTCTTAAAAAATGCTTTTACAAACATTCACAAAGGGGAGGGGTCCCTTCGGGATCCATTCCCATTTGCGAATGGGTTACCACCTACTTGAAGTAGGTGGTAAAATGCGAATGTTTTGCGACCGCATTTATAGTCACAAAACATTCATACATACCGATGCGATTCGGTATTAGGAAGGGACGCCCTAAACACGCCCCTTTCTAATACTGAATCGCAAACCCAAATTGCGCTTCAGTAACAGGTTACCGATTCGCAATTTGGGTTTGAGACATTTGAAAAGCCTTTTTTCAGTTCGCAAACGGGCTGATTCTGCGAATCGGCCCGTTTGCGAGCTAAAAAAAGGTACATACATCTGGCCCGAAATTTCTTTTTGCTGCATGGTCTATTAGACACAAAGTAACTGCTTAATCAAAACGACAACCTCAATTTAAGGGCTTACCCATGCACTTGTTCTAGTGAAATGAGTCTACTAGCTCATTTTTAATTGTATTTTGACGGGGGAGTGAAGTGTCGTTCTTGTTTTCTGTAAATATATTGATTTTAATTGGCTTTTTTAGTGGCCTGCATTAATGTTATGATTGTAGGGTTTTTAACTTGTTTTTATTTTTGAACTGATTCTTTTTTAACCTACTTTTGTAGGCTTGTTTTTAACTGCTTGACGATTAATTAAGATGTTCGATCTGTAAATAAACTTGAACAATAACCTTGGAGTAACTACAGCCATTAGGACAGAAAAGATTTCAGGCTTTTACCACTGTTATTTTTCCCAGTTCAATCGGCAGCGAGTGTCAAACGATAACAATCGGGAAGGAGAAAGATCTTTTACCCCGTCTGCCACACTTGTGTTAGGATACAACAAAGGAAAGATGAGCAGTGGGACACAAATGAACTCTAGAGCTGTACTTGAACATGTTGAGCGCCAGAAGAGGAGGAGTGGTGACTGAGATGACAGCATATATGTGGTTGTAAAAACAACCCTCTTGCACACCAGCAACCCATGCAGTTGCTTCGGCCTCCGAGAAATGTGATGAAACGTTTTCAGGCCCAAAGTCACTTTAATAGCACTGTACACAAATATTGGAATCTTTGCAGCTATTTTCAGGAAAGACCTTGTTAGATGACGTTGCAAAAGTTGAGGCAGGAATGCACAAATGAATGTATCCTCATGATCTTGAGGGAGCTGGTTTAGAAAGATGTAATATGAAAAGCAGGCCCTCAATGCAGCAGAGATTTGGGGGTTCAGAGAGACCTCCCTGGCAATTAAAAATATAAGGTTTCTGACAAGGTGACTAGCCAGTTGCTGCAGGCCATGGGCAAGGGTCCCAAGAGTGGGTGACAGCACTTTTTAAGTTGAATATCAGAATTAGAAAGGTTTGGTTTCAGATATATTGAGCTTATAAACAAACCCACTGCAACCAGAACCTGAAGGAGCAATGTTGATGAAGAATCCTCTCTAGTCTTAATGCTCAAAAAAATGTGTTTGCATACATGTGAAAGTACAATCCTAATCCACGCAGTAGATAGACCAACAGTGTTGAATATACTTTAATGGATACTTACCATTTTGTTGCCTAGTATTTGTTTGTCACTCGACAGCTTGCCGCTTTTTCCTCGTTTATGGTTTCCTGGTCATTCTCTGGGTATTTAATCATACCACCTCATCATTTGTATATTTTACCTTATGATTTTTATCTTAATCTGTTTACAAGTCATTGTTAGTTCCCTTATTATTATTTTTAATGATGTTACCTTCACAAAACCTCCCAAACGCCTTAACCCCAGACTGTTTGCCTTTCACCCCAAATCTTCACCCCTAAACTCTTCATCTTTAAACCCAATCCTTCATTTCACAATCCTACACCAGTCACCCTTCTCCCCTAAACCTTTCACTCTTCAACCTTAAATCCAGGGCCGGACTGGAAACCCAAAGCAGCCCTGGCAATTATGTAGGACCAGCCCCCTGGCAGGTGGGGGTGCAAGTGTGAAGCACTGCTGCTATTGCTACTGGGGGCCGATAATGAAGCACTGCTGCATAACCGGCCCCCAGTAACAAAAAAACAACCCCCACCCTTCCAGCCTTCCAGGAAAATGACTGATGCGCTCAGTCCGGCCATGCTTAAATCCTTCTCTCATTTATTTATTTATTTTTATTTAAACAGTTTTATATAGCGCTGGCTAGACCCGAAGGTATCAGAGCGCTTTACAAAGGTTGAGGGAGGTATCAATTGCAGTATAACATTTGTACAAAAAGAAGTGCAAGATAATCATAACAGTATGTAAAGCACAGTAAATAAAGGGTTCAAAAATAAGGGGAATATTTTAGAACATATCCAGAATTGGGTAGAGGGGCGAGCAAGGGTTGTCAGGGATGGGGGGAAGTATAGAGGTAGGGGGCCCATAGGGGGTGGCGGGAGAGGAGATTGTATGCAGGAGTAGGCCGAGATTGTAGGAGAATAAGTAGGGGGATGGAAGTATATGCAAGGCGGAGAGGAGGGTGGTGTAGTAGGTCAGGGGCAAAGCGGAGGGAACCAGACGTCATCCTGGGGAGGATGTGGAACCCGGTAGGGTGGTAAGACTAAGGACCCCAGTATTTATTGAGAAGGTGTCTCTTGAGATCTGTTTTGAAGTTGAGGTAGGAGGGGTTACAACGTAGCTCTTTAGGGAGTGAATTCCAGGTGGTAGGTGCATTTCCAGGGAAAGAGCGTAATTGGGTGGCTTTCTTATTTACCAAAGGGGGAACTAGCATGAGAGAGTTTGTGCTCCTCAGAACTCTAGAGCAGCCAGCTTTGTGGAGTTTGTCAGAGAGATAAGCAGGAGTCTGAAGATGGATGGCTTTATGCGTAATGCAAGCGTTCTTGTAGGTGGATCGGCCTTCAATGGGAAGCCATTTGAGCTCTTTGAGGATGGGGGAGATGTGGTCAAACCGCTTACAATCAGAGATAAGCCTGGCAGCGAGGTTGAGGACTGATTTCATTGGGACTAAGTGGGCTTTTGGCGTTCCCGAAAGAATAGCGTTACCATAATCCAATCTAGAGAGTACTAGTGATTGAACCACTAGTTTGAAGTCATCAGCAGGGATGAAAGGTTTAATTTTCTTGAGGTGAAATAGAGAGAAGAGAGCACTTTTGGCCGCGTTTTTTATGTGGGGAGAAGGGCTGAGGTTCTGGTCAATGCTTATTCCCAGGGATTTAACTGAGTTAGCGGTGGACAAAGAGCAGTTGAGGGCTTTTAGGTCAGAGATCCAGTGTTGAATAGAGAGCCGGTTGTTTTTGGCAGCGAAAAGAATGATTTCCGTTTTTTTAGGGTTGAGTTTAAGATGGTTGTGATGGAACCATTGTTGAATCTTAGTCAGGGAGTCATTAAGGTGCAGAATGTCGGCATGGGATTTGATCTTATAGTAAAGCTGGGTGTCGTCAGCATACAGGTGGTAGTTGATTCCTGCTTGCTTAAGAATGAGGGTGAGGGGCTCCATGAAGAGGTTAAATAGTGAGGGAGAGAGAATGGACCCCTGGGGAACACCGAGGGAGACCGGCATGGGTTTGGAGAGGCAATGTTAAACCATTCACCCGTATACCATTCAACCTTTCACCCCAAACGCTTCACCCTTTACCCATAAACTATTCTCTCACCACCCTTAAACTCTTTTCTTATCACCACAAGCCATTCACCCTTAAATCCTTCCACCCTTAAAGCCTTCATCGTTTAACCGGTTGCCTTTCACCTTTGACTCCTAAATCCATCACCCTTTAACTGCAACCTAAACCTTTTGCCCTTAAACCCCTCACTCTTCAACCTAGGGCCCTCACTCCTAAACCCTTTCACCCCTAAAACATTCACCCCTCACCCTAAACCCTCCACTTTTAAACCCATTTCCTGTTACCCCTCACTCGTAAACCCTTCACTATTCGTCCTTAAACCCTTCACCCCTAAACTTTTCACCCTTTGCCCCTAAACACTTCAACCCTAAATCCTTCACCCTTAGTCTGACCCTAGCCTGAAAAATGTTATCTATATATTATTAGATATCTTTTCTCATTGTATAATTTACAATGAAATGACAAAAAGTTTGTTTGTTTACAACCATATTACAGTCTGCAAGGAAAGGGCCGTGAGAAGATGGCTTGACGATGAAATGGATCTGAGCAAGCGGCATGTGCCCTGTTAAAACAACAGAGAAGACAGAGGGGAGGGACCCTTATGCCCTCCTTACAGGACTAGTGGATGGGGGTGTGGGTCAGTGAGCTAGGGTTTACCTCCGAAGCCCATGTGTCAACAGAGACCCAATCCAACCGGTTTTTCTGTTTCACTACTTCTTCCCTTTCCGCTCCTACCTTCTCCATCTTCCAGATGTTATTTCTATTGTCTGGCAAGGCAAATACTGTATAAACTCTGATAATAAATACAAATACATCTAGGTGTCGTAACCCTAAGAAACAGGCTATGCAGCTGTTTTAGGAGACTCTGGTGATTAATGGTGTCAAAAGTTGTTGACAGATCTAGCATTATCAGGGCATGATCCACAATAAGTTCATTGAGGATAGATGTTACTACGCCTTCTATGCCCTAACCTGACTGGATGTTCGCTTGGAATGGGCGAAGCAGTATGTTGTTTTCTTCAAATGTCTGTAATCGTACAGTTAGAAGTGTCAAAACAGAAATGAGCCTCGAATCAGCTGGTTCATCAGGCTCAAGAGTGGTCTTCTTTGATAACGGGATGATGATTGCTGCCTTGACTTCTGGAGGAACCAGGGCCAAACTTGTACTTTTAATTATCTGTGAAAGCATAGGAGTCACACCCTCTTTAACCTGAAACAATAACTTCTTCAGGCAAGGAGCAGGCAGTAAGCCAGAAGGATTACATATTGATAGGTGCTTGGAAGAACTGGTTAGTGACAACTGAGAGATTTGCTCAAACACTGGAATAGACATAGTGTAGAGGCTCTAATCAGAAGGTATAGAGGCTTTAACATTAATTCCCTGATATGTTTTCCTGTATCAACAGTACTTTCATATGGAACACCGTCAATAGTTAGTAAACTCTTGGAAAAGGGGCCACCTTGTTTCCCATCATCATTGGGGAGGCTAACTATAGTGTTTTAAATAGATTTCTAGGCATGCTATTTATATCAGATACTTTTGATGAATGAAATCTCTTTTTGTCCACTCTGGCCATATATGTATATTTTCTTAATGGCTCAAGGTACAATGTTCTTTCTGGATTTTTAAACCATTTTCCCCATGACACTTCAAATGTCCAAACAGTTTAAAAAAAAATTTATTAGCTGTAACAAAAATATTTTAATTTTGGAAATTTAGTTTTGACCTGGATAGTATCAAAAGGAGCAGGCCATCTTCTTGAGCTTAGGTGACTGACTGATTTAAATGTTTTAAGCAGCTTACAGGGTTATCAGAAAACATCCCTGAGTCTACACAAATAATATGTTCAATAAGACCATTAGCTAGGTCCTCAACTGACAGTTTCTTTCTTAGATGAACTGTCACAGAGCTATGTCTGAGTGGCCACCACTTTTTGTCCGCAAAAAATATTGAAAGGGCTAAAGAAGTGGTTCTGGCCACACAGAAGGTTGGGAAGTTTCCACCATGGCCCGATCAGAAGAGCTAAAATTGAGATCAACAGTATTGCAGCCCAGCATGAAGAACCGTCTACCTTGTTTGTTGCGTTAAAAGATTTAGGGTTAGAGAAAATAGGTTGTGTCCTACATTCACACTGTTCCCCTCATTTATTGTGTTAAATAATTTTTATTGAGTAAGTAAACAGGTACCAAGAGTATAATTAGGCACAAGAGAAAAGAGTGACATATTAGAATACATCGTAAGAGGAAGCAAAGAAAAAATAAGAATTATGTATTAGAAAAACTATTAATTACAACTATGTGCAGTAAACGAAAATAAGAAAATAGAAAGATTAGGGTACCATCTGTAATACAATTAATTGAACAATTTAATAATACAAAGAAAGAGGGGAGAGGGAGGAAAGGAAAAAGAAAGAAAAAGGAAAGGAAGACAGAATAATTGTCATATGAGTATTAGTGTAAAGAGGGGTATGAAGATAGAAAAGTAGTGAAAGGTAACCAAAGTAAATCAGACTTAATTTTTTGGGGTAAAGATAGAGATGAAACAGTAGATATTCTATGTTCGTCACAAAGAAGATTCCACCATTGTAACATACACATTTTTGAATTATCCTTCCAACAGGTAAGAATAACTTTAAATGCAAGAGCAATAAAAAGATCAAGCAACTTCAATTTCAGCATTGTATCATGAAAATCAACTGATAAGGAGACAAGGAATACATTATGAATTGATAAGGGGATACAAAATTGAAAAATCTTGGAACATTTAGCCCAGATAGATTTCCAAAATGTTTGAACATTGGGACAATAGTATATCAAATGGGATAGAGTGCCATCGGAGGAAAGTCAGGACCAACAGAGAGGAGAGGAGGAAGGGTTGAATTTATGTATAAACACTGGTGTCATAACAGCTCTATTGTATAGAAAAAATAGAGATTGGGTAATGTTAGCAGCTCTAGAGGTGGAATTTTGTTTAACCATAACCTATCCCATTTTGTAGGTGAGAGAGTGAAGGAGAGATCTAGTTCCCAAGCAAGTTCAATTGGGGATTTTGGTCTTTCAGAAGTATGAGTGGATAAAAGTTTATATATAAAGGCGGCTTTAGGGTTGGAGTCAGAGGATACGTTGTGTAAAGGAGTTAGGGGAGTAAATGGAGTACCATTGATTGGAAAGTTTTTGGTTGCGATAAATGATTGAAGTGCTTGTGATAGTTGATCATATTGAGAGAAGCAGGAGGAGGGTAGATCATAACATTGTTGTAATGTACTAAAAGGAATAACAGAGTTGAATGAATGAATGAATGAATTTTATTTTTATTGCACAGTTACTTAAAACCATTTGATATATAACTTACATACATTTTTAAAAGAAATGAAAACATTTGGATCACAATTGGTTAAAAACCTTTCATACAAAATGAGTTCGCGTACAGCATTATATGAACCAACTAAAAGAAAATGTGTTATATACATTAAAAAAGAAAAGGTGAAAGATTACCAGTTCAACCTCATTGCAAATTTAATGTATCTACTAAAAATGATATTTAAAACGGCATCGTCACAAACGAATTGCTGGAGACTGATTATTTAACAGCCTAGATGGTCTTTTATATTGCCTTGCCTTCTTCTTCAATAAGCCTAAGACGCAGCTCGGCCATGTATCTCCCAAATCTGGCCAAGTCTGACGGTAAGGTGCAAGAAAAAAGAACCCAAGTTGCTTCTTTCACTGTCCGGACCCCGTTACGCAGCCATATTTGTTTTAAGAGCTTCTGACGGGGCTGAAGCATGCCGGGACAACAACAAATCAAGTGTAGCAGAGATTCAGATTTAAAGTTGCAGATTCTACATCTAATTTTGAGTTCAAGGAACTTCCACCCTGGGTTTAACTCTTTAATTGGGAGGGGCACTAGTCTGGCCCATAAAATGTTTTTTAGTGCTTTCCTTCCCAGTGCTTGGCTGAGATAGGGCTGGGTTTTATGCCCTGCATATGATGTCATCAGCCCGGGTTGACCTCTTCCTGTTACATAGTCCGCTAGGTCGTTTTTATGTGACAGTTGGTAGCATTGTTTGTTGATTGAGTTTTTAATGGCCAGGTAGTTTATTGCTCCTTGATCCCAGTTTTGAGTTACTAAACCCAACTTTCCCACTGCTTCCTCCATATAACATTGCCATGGGTTGGTTGACCCTCCGTAGATCGGCTTCAGCATGCTCTTTAAGCTTCCGGCTGGGGCTGTGAGTACTTGATAGTAGTATTTCGCATGCGTTCCCAAACATTCTTTGTTTTGTTGGGTCAGTCCAAATTCCAAGCGGATTAGGCTGTTGCGAGTGTATTTTGGCAATTTAAAAATGCGTTTATAGGCCTGGCATTGTGCTTTGTCTAGCATTGATTCCATTTTTCCCGGGAATGCCTGATGTGCATACCCTACAGTTGCCCTAATTTTAGCTTGTATTACTTTTCTGATGGGAACTGTAGTTGGACTTTGCATTAGCTCATGTAGTTTGCATAGGGCATAAGTTGTTGACTGTGCTTTGGCCTTCATTTTATGCAGATGTAGTGTTGCTTTGCCCGTTTCACTTAGCCAGCACCCGAGGTAATTGTAGGATTTCGCAGCCGAGATGATCTCTTTGCCCACATGCCATTTCAATAGTGCTTTTTTTGGAAATTGACCGAAAATTACTACTTTGGTCTTTTGAGCATTTATTATTAGTTCATTTCTTTCGTTGTAATTGTTAAGGGCGTCTAGACCCCTTTGTAACCCGATTTTCGTGTGGTCCATTATCACTAAATCATCTGCGTATTGTAATATTTGAAGTTTGTTAGTTCCGATTTTGGGAGTTACAAGACTGGCATTGTGGAGCTTCTTCCCCAGATCAGCGGTATATAGATTAAACAATGTAGGGGCAAGTACACATCCCTGTTTTAATCCACGGTTTGTCAAGCACTTCTTCGTTGTGGTGTTCTCTACTAGCTTTACTTTGATCCAGGTGTTACTGTACAACGAGATAATGGCGTTGAGAAGACCTGCTGGAATATGCCAGTTGCGCCGTTTGGCCCAGAGCTTGTATCGAGGCACCCCATCGAATGCAGCTGAGTAGTCTAAGAAGCATGCAAAAACTGGTTTGGGTTGGAGTCAGAGGATACGTTGTGTAAAGGAGTTAGGGGAGTAAATGGAGTACCATTGATTGGAGAGTTTTTGGTTGCGATAAATGATTGAAGTGCTTGTGATAGTTGATCATATTGAGAGAAGCAGGAGGAGGGTAGATCATAACATTGTTGTAATGTACTAAAAGGAATAACAGAGTTATTAGATACAAGTTGGTGAACATATAGAATATTCTTTTCTTTCCAATGTTTAAAGTAGAAGGATTTGTGGCGGAACTTAATGAATTTATTGTACCAAATAAAAGATGCAAGGAAAGCTTGATGAAAGTTAGAACCATCTTTATACAATGAATGTAACAAGTGCTGGGAGTATTTTTGAATAGGATGCTTAGATATAAAGGTGCAATTAGACATAAAACAAATATCATAAAAAGAGAAGTCATGTAAAAGAGAGCGTTCGAAACAGATCCAACTGGGAATCGGAACATCGTGGTGTTGTCTGTTCAATGCATATGCTTGTCTAATTAAAAAAGCAGTGTGATACAGTTTAAAGTTAGGAAATCGTACACCTCCTTCGTTTTTTGGTTTGACTAATTTAGACAAAGCAATACGGGCCGGTTTATTATTCCAAAGGAATTTAGTGCAAATGGAATTGATTTGATTAAAGTAGTAATTAGGAATTTTGAAGGGTAACATAGTTAGTAGGAAGAGAATAAGTGGTACAATCATCATCTTAATGGTATCCAACCTGCCCCACCAAGATAAATATAGTGGGGACCATGAGGAAAGAAAATTTTGAATTTTAAGTTTTAAAGCAGTAAAATTATGAGATAAAGTTTGAGGGATGGTAGAGGAAAACCACACGCCAAGATACTTAATTTTAGATGGACACCATTTAAAGTTGGTATCAGCAAACATGAATTGATAACAAATTGAATTGAGGGGCAATATTTCAGTTTTAGAAATGTTTTATTTATAGCCAGATATTTTAGAATATATGTCAATTTCCTGCAATAAGGGAGGTAAGGAGGTTAGGGGTTTGGAGAGATAGACAAGAATATCATCTGCATACGCAGATAGTTTAATTTCACAAGAGTTGTGAGAGAAGCCAGTAATCAAAGGATTATGACGAATACGCTCAAGAAAGGGTTCGAGACACAAAAGAAATGAAAGAGGAGAAAGGGGACATCCTTGCCGTGTACCTCTATGTAGATTGAAGTAAGGGGATAAGAAACCATTAACCGAAACACACGCGCGGGGGTCAGAATACAACAATTTGATGAAATAAATAAATTTGGGGCTGAATCCAAACCACTGAAGAGTTTTAAACATGAATTGCCAATTTATGCGATCGAAAGCCTTCTCAGCATCGAGGGATAGAGCGGCTAAAGGATCAGGATAACTTTTCCCCAAAGCGAGTACATTAGAGAACATTCTGGCATTATCGGAGGAAAGCCTACCCTTAATGAAGCCAGATTGATCAGATTTGATAAGTAAGGGGATAACACCCTCCAATCTAGAAGCAAGAATATTTGCAAAAATTTTGCAATCATAATTAATTAGGGAGATTGGGCGGTAGTTTTGGCAAAGGGAGAGGTCTTTGTCAAGTTTAGGGAGAATAACGATAAGAGCATCAAGAAAAGAACCTTCAGGTTTAGAGTGGAGTAAAAAGGAATTAAAAAGTGCAAGTAAATGTGGAGCAAAAATAGATGAAAAAGAGGATATAAGTTCAATGGAAAAACCATCAGGACCAGGAGCCTTAGCTCTTTTTAAAGATTTAATTGCATCAGAAATCTCCTAAAGAGTAATATCCTTTTCCAGGAGGGCCATAGCGTCCGGAATAGGGCAAGGAGAAGGGAGACCATCAAAAAACGACTGAGTATCGGTTGCAGTAGGATGGGTATCTTCCGTATATAATGTATGATAAAAAGTCTGAAATGCTGAAACTATGTCAGGATCGGAATGTAGTAGAGTGTTATTAAGGGTGTTGCGAAGGGGACCAATGGTTTTTCTTTCTGATTTGACTTTTAAATAATTGGCCAACATTCTTCCAGCTTTGTTTTGTCCCCCATGATATTTAGATTTGATTTTAAGTAGAATGTTACAAGCATCAATGGTAGCCAACTTGTTTAGATCGGATTTAGCCTTAATTAGGTCACGAAGATGAGCAAAGGATTTGGAAGTATAATAAGAATGTTCAAGGGATTTAATATGATTAAGTGAAGAGAGGTATTGTGAGTTCAGTTACTTTTTCTTTCTAGCACTATATGCGATGGTAAAGGCTCTAAACGAGGCCTTGAAAGCATCCCAGTTGTTGTGTACAGAAGTGTCACCTGACTTATTGAAGTGAAAAAATTCTTGTATAAAGGAAGTAGCCTTTAAATTAAAAGTTTGATCTAATAATAGGGAGTTATTAAATCGCCATCTAGCATGTTTGGAGGTAGCAAGGGACAAATCAAGAGAAACTGAAACAGGGGCATGATCAGAAATAAAAATGGAGCCAATCTCAGAGGATTGGAGCGAGGGAAGGAAAGGTTTCGAAATCAAAACATAATCAATACGGGACATAGTATGATGAACATTAGAGTAAAACGTGAATTCACAATCATCAGGATTACTAGTCTTCCAAGCATCATAGAGTGGACGAGAGGAAATAGCAGATTGAAACGCTTTATGAAATTTATCTGGTTTAAATTTACAATCAGACTTCCTGTCAGAGAAAGGGTCAAGCCAATTATTAAAATCGCCAGCAACAATAATATTAGGGTTAGTAAATGAGGATAATTTTAATTTAATACTGTTCCAAAAATCAGGGTCAGATTTAACCGGCCCATAAATGTTAAAAAAAGTAACAAGTTTATTATAAACCGTGGCATGAAGTATTACCCATCGTCCACTCGCATCATTTTCAGTAGATACAATTTGTAAGTTCAAAGATTTATGGCAAAGGATGGCAACACCACCCTTACGGTTAACAGCAGGGGAAAAACAACCTGACCCACCCACTGACGCCTGAGTTTGAGAGATTCAACGTCATTACAATGAGTTTCCTGTAGAAAAACAATCTGTGAGTTAAGTTTTGATAAATGAGAGAGTACCTTTTGACGCTTAACAGGATGACCCAGACCACGAACATTCCACGATACAACATTAAACATGTTGATGTTTAAGAAACAAGGGGATACTCACACTGGTGACGAACTGCAAGAAACAAAATAAAAACGAAAAACGTTGATCATAAACATTAGACAACAGGATAAAATTAAGAAGATCGTACAAAAGCACATAAAAGGAATACTCGTACAAATGTAAAAAGAAGAAAGGGAAGATAAGCAAAGAGAGGGAAAATGAAGGAAGGGAAGCAAAACAGGGAGAGAAAGTGAAAAAAGAGTAGAAAAAGAAAAAGGAAAAATAGACCGATCAAGGACAGAAAGCCAGACCTGTAATAAGCAGAGAAAGAGACAAAAAACGGGCATGTCCGCACTAATGGACAAGATAGACAACGTGGAGAGGAAGAGGATAAGAAGAGTATAGAGAAGAAGACAATATGAAATATAGAGAAAGTAAAATAGTACAAGAGAAATTATTTAGACCGCTTAAATCATCATAAATAGATGAAGAACATTAAAGACTAAAACAAGAAGTAATAATGAACTGTAACACAGCAACAGTCTAATCATATAAACGCATAGAAGTTTTCAAGGACATTGAACATTTGTGTCCATAGGCATTCTGGTGATAGAATGCAAAACTGTTTTAACTTGATAGGATCTTCAAAAGAGCGGGATACACCTTCATGAGTGATTTTACAAAGACAAGGGTGTAAGATGCCATAACGGATATTCATAGATCTCATTTGTGGTCGGAGGGCTAGGAATTCTTTACGCCTAGCAGTGGTAGCATTAGAAAGATCCTGTGAGATGAAGATGTTATGCCCGACCAAACAAGACAACGATTTTCTCTGGCAATTTTAGAACATGCATCAGGTCAGTGAATTCAAGAAAAAGCATAATTATGCCACGTGGCTTGTTGGAGTGAGGATGAGGTCGACCAAGACGATGAGCTCGTTGGATGTTGAGGGGAGTCGAAGATTGAAGATTGAGGAGGTCAGCCAAGAATTTCTTCAAAAAAGAAAGGAGATCCGGACCTTCGATATTTTCGGGCAGACCATAAAGTCGAAGATTGTTCCTTCTGTTACGGTTTTCTAAGTCCTCAGTGTGGAGTTTAAGTTTATGGATTTCTTGTTCCAGCAAAGGTATTTTGGTAGACACAACTTGAAGATTGCTTATACGTTGTTCCATTTCGGACATTTTACCCTCCATACTGATCCATCTGTCTTCAATCAGTTGTAATTTTTCATTGGTGGCACTCATGAACGGTTTTAATGCTCGTAGTTCATCCAAGATAGAATCTAAGACCGGGTTGGAAGAAGACTGAACTGGAGATGGAGGATCATTTTTGATTCTCTTCGGTTTTGCGCCAGACGAAGATGACTTTGTGAGAGAAATGGAGTCGTTGGCCATCTTCATAAGATAAACTTAACGATGAGGAGAATTTTTAAAAGTAGAGATCCTTCCCATAAATAGGAGTCTCAATATTGTAGGACCCAACGAGGGTATGAAGCTATTTCAGACGCAGTATTGATGTAGATAAGAGGCAAAACCAGATGATGGAGGCTGTTGAGTGTAGTAAGCTTACAAACAGTGACTAACCATCCACGACCATCTAGAAGTAGATTACCTGTGAGAGAATTCGAGGTCAGTCAGCTCCAGCAGAAACCAGACAGTGGAGGTGGAGGCAACATGCGAATAAGGTAAACAACACCAATCCAGAGGAATTGCCACAGCACCAAATATCTGTTGCTACAAGGAGAGACGACTTGACGATATCCTTTGTTCCCTCAGACCACGACAAGTGGAAGACTGGTCTATACAGTAGGATCCCCACACTCAAAATTAATCACAAAGTCACATGAGCAGGAGAAATAAGAGCAGGATCAGCTGGCAGTAAAGGCAAGAGGCTCAAGAGCAAAAGGAAAAAAGATGTCAGGGAGCATTCTCCTGAGTAAACAAAGTATGACAATGTTGAGGAAAAGGCATGAAGATTGCAAGGTCTGAGCTTGCTTAGAAATGCCTTTACTATTTAAAGTTATCCCCCATTCTAAAAACACTGTGTAGTAACAGAGAGGGGTATGGTAATTGTGGTGTAATTACCAGGTCTTCATATCCACAGTAGCAACTTGCTTCAACACGTTGGTTTTCTCCTCAGGAGACACGGGCGCCGCGCACACAAAATGGCGGCTGCCCGCGTCAGGAAAACCAATTCGCGGCAAAAGCGTCCGAAAACAGAAGAAGCGTTCCTATAAAATGCAGCAAACGCGAGACGCCATGAAGCGGGTGGCGTACACTGCCTATCGACTGCAAGGCAGGGTCCAAATACGGTTGAAATCCTCTTCCGACGTTCCGCGAGGCAGCGGAGCTCAGGTGAGAGCCGCCATCTTGCACAGCGCGGTAGCCACGCTCCCCCGTTCCCATCATTTATAATGAAATCCCCTAACAGCAAAAATGTCATCAAATAGAGGTGGTGCAGTTGACTATCAGCTCAGACAACCAGGTATGAAGTAATTGTTCTGATAAGGGGGTGTTGAGCCAAAATAATCCCTATATTCCAAAAGCTTGTGTGATGTAATGCAAGTAGCTGCTGTCCCTTTAAACTGACTTTCTGAGTCACATGAGTAGGAGGGCTCTTGTTCCAAATAACTACTATATCATGCTTTAAAATGTTTAAATTAGTTGGGACTAGGCCCTCAAGGAGAGTGGCTCCACTCTTAGACCTCCAGGTTTCTGTCCAGGTTTGGGTCAGGCATAACAGTTGTATATTTCTAGATGTTACTAATTAATTCTATGTATCTTAAAGGCAGTTTGAGCTTTGAAAAATCCTGCCTGCAGCTTAGGTTTGGGGGGAGGGGGGATCAAATGATAGAGGTTTTGCTTTTTTTAGTGGAGTTGTAGCAGCCTCATTATGAGGGCTGGAAGAAGAAAATGGAGACAGTAATAATTCAGCAGAGTAGAATGTACATTGGGAGCCAAAGGCTACACCATGGCTGATACCTGGTACTGGCCAGGTACAGACAGGCGGAGATGGGCGTGCCTTAAGTGCACCTTTGGCACACCTGTGGCGGATCCACTGAGCCTGTTCAATGCACACTGTGAGAAAAGTCGATTATTAGATGGGGTGGTTGTGAGACCTCACCAAGTATTAATGTCACTATTCTTTTATCAGGTCCAGTTAGATTACTACAAGTTAAACCTTAGTTCAATCCTTAGTAGCTGTGGTGCAGAGCAGTCAGGCTTATAGCAAAAGAAACAAGTGTAAAGCATGAATCAACACCAAAACAGTAAATAATTAAGAAGCACAACACAATAACAATTCCACTCCCATTTATAAAAACAGTATTTATTTTTATCTTTAAATACACACCAAAATGACAAAATTCTAATGATAGAAACCAAAGTTATAATTTTGGAAAGGTTTGCATAAATCACTGTTGCATTTCACTCCAAAAGGTTTTATAAGTCTTGGCTTTTCACTTGTAGCAGTAGTCTATGAGCCTCCAACGCAAGGTTTCGTGCTAAAGTCAAAGTTTCAGGCCGAGTATGGAGGGCGAGTAAGGTGCAGGTGCCAGGTTAATCCGGGTCAAACTTTTAACGTGGCTTTTGCAACATATTCCGTTTTTTTTGGTTGTCAACGGGCTCGTTGGCGATACCTCCTGCAGCTTGAATCTGGTGATGGGTTCAACGTCGATGGACTGCCGAAGTCCAGCGGTTCGGTGGAAGCCTTGGTTGTTGATGGCGTTTGAGGCTAACTACGAACTGGCAAAGTAGAAGTAGTGTATGAGCCTCTCAGTGTGTGTTTAAAAAACTGTTATCTTTTAGCTTTCAGCTCTTAAGTTGCTGTTCTGAGAGGAGAAAAATACACTATAATACCAGCCAAGGGGGCAGGACCTGGGGGGGTGTCTTGAGGGCTAGGACTAGATCTCACATGCTATACCGGCTAAGTACAGGGCAAGTCCAGTAGCTATTGATCAGCTGTGCACTTTACAGGTCCAGGACTTCTTTAGCATTTGTGTGCCTGAAGCTTAACAGGAGGCTAGTCAGCTAGCCCTTGGAGTCCACATACTGGTCCTTGGCAAAAGTGGGAGCAGGTCCAGCCCTTGGTGTCTCTCGCCACAAAGTCAACAGCAGAAGCAGCCTCTCTCTTAGTTAAGTCCTGTTTTGGTTCAGCAGGCGCAGTCCTTCTTCTGTTCTTTCAGAGTCCAGCAGTGTTCTGAGGATGGTAGCCTAGGTTGGCACTTTTATGCCAATCTTGTGTTTGTGGGAGGGGACATTAACCAATGAGGACAAAATTCCCAAGAGAAACACTACCCACTCCTACACCAATTCTGGGGGTATTGGCACAAAGCAATCCCACGATACATCTCTCTCCCTAAATCCACCATATCAGAAGCCCTCTTCCCTGGGTCAGAGCTATAGGCATAACCCTGAAGTGTGTCCAGTATAATGAGCAACTCCCCCTGGAAATTAGACGCAGCCCTCACCATCTGCAGTTAATTCCTGTATAATAGAGAACAGACTGTTGCATTCAGATGTTTCACCTCTAATCCGTTTTTTCTTCTCTGTGGGGTGGCTCAGGGATCATCGTTATCACCCACGCTTTTCAACATTCATGCCACTCCCCTGGCAAAATGTATTTGATCACGTGTGTTAGAAATGGGGGTCTCTAGTTGGCAGAGGCAGGTACCTTTGTCCAAGTAGGGACCCTTCTTCATAGTCAGGGTAAGGGAGTTACACTCCTAAAATAACCCCTGCTCGCCCCCTTGGTAGCTTAGCACGAGCAGTCAGGCTTTTCTCAGAGGCAGTGTGTAAAGTATTTGCACATAACCAACAGTAATACAGTAAAAACACTACAAAAGGACGCCACACCAGTTTAGAAAAATATCCAATACTTTATATATTTTAAAACAAGACCAAAACGATAAAAATCCAACATACAGTTACTTAAAGATATGCACTTTGCAAGCATACTTTTAAAATGCAGTTCCTTGAAGTCGGTAGCTCCGTGCGGTGCTACCGCAGTCCTGAAAACAACAGAATCCAACAGTTCCATCTGACCGCGTCGGTCGGGGGTGTCGGCAGAGTCGTAAACAGTACCTTTTGTGTTGCGGCCGACACATTGTTGTGGGCCGGTCGTAGCAACTGTTGCGGTGTGAAGCAAAGCGGTACGGCATGCGGTGCCGGCAGCGGCTCGGTGACGGTCATCCAGCGGCGTCAGTGAGACCAGGGCTGCGGTGTGGAGTGAAGGCGGTGCTCGATGCGGTGCTGACGGATCACGGTGCAGGCGACAGAGCTGGTTGCGGGGAGCTGGCATCTGTCAGTCTGGACTGTGGTGTGGGATGGGGCGGTGCATTTGAGACTTATCAGTGGTGCCCCCAAGCCACGATGTGGTCACGGAAGTAGCAGTCAGTGTGCAACGACAGCATCGGTGAGACCAGGGTGGCGAAGTGAAGCGAGGTGGTGCGGAGTGCGGTGCCCAAAGGTCACGGTGCAAGCAGCTGCTCGATGGCGGCGGCTTCGGTCATCTGTGAGACCAGGGTTGTGGTGCGAGATGCGGACGTTGCCCTCTGCGGTGCCTTCAGGACACAGAGCCAGCGACAGAGTCGGTGACGGAGTAGGTTGCTTTCCCTCTTCTGTAGCAACTGAAACCACGGTTCCAGAGGCGGTACCCAGAGGTCGGTGAAGTCTTTGCGGTCCCTGAGACTTCAGAACAGGAGGCAAGCTCTACTTCAAGCCCTTGGAGATACTCAGCGCAAGTAAAGAAAGTTCAGTCCAGTCCTTTCCATGCCCAAGGCAGAAGCAGCAACTGCAGGCCAACCCAACAAAGCAACACACAGCAAAGGGGCAATACTCCTCCTAGCAATTCTTCCAGCTCTTCTTCTTGGCAGGTTCCTTGATTCCAGCGAGTTCTAAAGTGCTGAGGTTTGGGCCCCAATATTTATGCTGCATTTCTCTTTGTTCTCTAGGGCAGAGAGTATCTGTGTCCAGCCCAAACCAGTTCTATCCTCTCTGGCCTGGCTTCCTGGCAGGAGGTGGAGACAGCATTGTCCAAGGCAGACCAGGTCCATTCAGGTGCAAGGAAATCTCCTCCCACTACTCTAAATGCAGCCTAGGTCTATTCAGCCCAGCCCTGACTCATCCAGGAAAGGCAGGACACACCTCGACCCCCCCAGTGGCTGAAGAGAATGCACATCCCCAGCCCTATCATTCAAAAGCCAGACAGTCAATCCACAAACCCAGCAGAGGCACACAGGATGGCTAAGCACGAAAATACCTACTTTTCAAACCCAGAACACAAAAATCATCTTTACTAAAAGATGCATTTTTATGTTCTGATTTCAGGCATACTAAACCCCATTTCCCTATCTTGTCCCAATGGGAAGTTATATTTATAAGATGTTATAAATAAGCTCGCATTCTATACCAGGGGACAGATAGCCTTTCAATAGTGAAAAACGAAATTGGCAGTATTTCACTATCAGGACATGCCACACACATCAGGGCATGTCCTACCTTTCACATACAATGCACCCTGTCCACAGGGGTACCTTGGGCCTACCTTAGGGGTGACTCACATGTAAGGAAAAGGGAAGGTTAGGGCCTGGCAAGTGGGTGCACTTGCCAGGTCGACATGTCAGTCCTAGGCTGCACACAGACACTGCAGTGGCAGGTCTGAGAACCCTTTACAGGGCTGCTTGTGTGGGTGGCACAACCAGTGCTGCAGGCCCACTAGCAGCATTTGATTTACAGGCCCTGGCACCCTCAGTGTGTCTTTACTAGGGACTTACTAGTAAATCAAATATGCCAATCATGGAAACACCAATCCATAACATAATTTACAATAGGAGCACCTGCACTTTAACACTGAACAGCAGTGAGAAAGTGCGCCGAGACACTAAACCAGCAAAAACAGAGTCAAAACTGGGAAGTTAGAGAGCAAAAAGACAGGGGAAACACGCCAAAAGATGCCAGGTCGAACAAAGTGGTTTCACTGTGGTTTCCTACGCCGATGATACGCAAATAGTTGTGCCAATTTCATCTGAAGTTGTCGCCGAAAATGTAAAAACTGTTTGGCACATATTGTAATCTGGATGCAGGAAAATTGTCCTAAATTAAACACCGGGAAAACAAAAGTAATCCTTTTTGGTAATAATATCTCATTTTGGAATGATTCATGGTTGCCCTCTGATCTTGGCACTCTTCCATCTCCAGCTCGGAAGGTGAAGAAATTGGCAGTCATATTCGATGGGCAGATCTGTTTTTCTGAGCAAATTAACCATATTACCTCCTCTTGTTTCCATCTACTTAAGATACTTAAAAAAGTCTTCCCGTTCATTCCCCCAGATATGCAAAAAATGGTCATGTTGGTCACAGGTTCTCGACAAAATAGTTTATTGTAACACGTTATATTTGGGAATTCAGGAACGTTTACAATCAAAGTTTCAATCACTGCAAAACGCGGCAGCTCGTCTGCTCCTAAAAATTCCAAAATTCAGCCCTACCTTTGTGAGAGGGTAACATTTAAGGCACTGTGCATGGTCCATAAACCACTGTACAAAACTGGTCCCCTCTATTTTCAGGAGATCTTCTTGTGGCATGTTCCCCATCGTAACCTATACGATCTTGGCCCCCCAGTTCTGGAATACTCTCCCCCCTAATCTGCGCACCGCCGTTTCCTACACCGAGTTCAGAAAATTACTTAAGACCTGGCTATTTACCCAGGCGTACAATTAAGACTCATTCACTCTTATACAACTGCCGTCCTCTCTCAGCGCCAAGAAACCGCCTGGTGAACGTGCACTCTACAAATCACTTTTAACATAACATAACGTAACCTAAGATCAGGTGAAGCCAAATTAATGGCCATCCCTAAAATAAAGAAGGTCAATTAGGGAGGTAGTAGTTTTTCTTACTCAGCATGCAAGCTTTGAAATTCCATGCCCTTCCCTCTGAGATCTAAATCGAACTGGGTACTTTTTAGGAAATCATTAAAAACCTGGCTTTTCGCTTCTTGCACTACGTAGGTCTCCCTCTCTGTATCAGCTATGTTATAGGACATTAGCGCCAAGACACCTCGGCATTTGCATGCTTCAGAAAACTTTTACTTACTTAAAACCAGTTCTGCAACATGTTTTCCCTGTATTTGGGGGAGAAGTCAGCCTGTCCCACAGGACAGGGCAGGCTACAGTGTGACTCCCATTTTCCTACCAGAAGCACCTGCCCCTTTGAAGCTGGGCCATCTATGGCCACAGCCCTTGGACCATCCAGTCAAAAGAAGGTCACACGTCCTTCCACAAACAGGGCCTTTGATCCCCGTTCCTGGGAACACTTCACACCTCGCTGCAGGAGGGCAGCAGGCTTTCTCTGGTGACAACTGCTGTTGTTAATCAGAAACAGCTTCTAGCTGTTCGGGGCTAGAAAGTGGTCACTTTCTACAGTCACCTTTATATTAAAAGTTACTTTAAATCCGACTTCAGCAATAAGTTGGATTTATTGTAACAATTAATTTGATACCTTGAAGTACTATATTTGGTGGTCCCAAATGGAAGTTAGCACTTAGCGGCTGGGCGAGTGTAAAACATTGTTAGCCAAAGGGAATCCCTGCCTTACTACAGTGAAAATGACAATTGTGACATGTAAAATATAAAATAAACATGTCCTTCTTTGTAATACCCTGCACCTTGCGTTATAGGTATTTAAGGCCTACCTTAGAGATGCGTTATAAATATTAAATAGGAGGGTTTGGACTTGGCAAAAGTCTTATTTTGCCATATCAGCTAGTCAGTTTAAAAGCCGCACGACTAGGCTGCAGTGGCAGATCTAGAGCCATGCTTTCACTTTGTAATTGTAGCGGAGGCACGAAAAGTGCTGCAGTCCTCTAGTTACATTTACTTACTAGCCTTGGGTACACTTTGTACCATATACTAGGGACTTGTAGGTAAGTTAAATATGCCAATCAGACATTTTAAGGGTCAAAGCACACACACTGTGGGGGTGGGGGCTGGTCAACAGGGCCCTTTGCACTTCAAGGTTGAAAAACCAGCATCATCAGTCCAAAAAGTTGGAGAGGGGATGATCATAGAAAAAGAGGCATTTCCTTAGACGCACCCTTTAATCAGCAGCCATATGAAAGGAGTCATTTACCCGCCAGACATCAATCAGAGTAAGAGGAAGTAAAGGAGCACACCACCCACTTCAAAGCAGGTCTCGCACATGAAAAGTAAGCAAAAAAAAGCCAGGCGAATGAAAGTTAAAAGTGAGGTCTATGGCATACAGAACAGTAGAAGTATTCTGCCATCCCAAAAGTGCAACCCCAGAGCATTCAAAGTCTGCAACAATAGCAGGCCACATACACTCCTCTTTGGCACATTTACAACCTTATCGTGTGTGTAGAGGTCAAGCAGTGAACACAGAAGGCCAGCTTTTGTGACCCAGGGTTTCCCACCAACATTTACACTAAAATGTTTATGTTCTTAGAGTGCTGCCCTGAACGGTCAGTTTAGAGCTCCAAAACAGATGAAGTGACCCTCACACCACAACTAAAAGGCTTTCTTGACTCAGAAGTGGCATCCAGTCCTGAATCCCTCTTATCAATGTACAAAATACTTGCATCATGTAATGAAGTAGTGTCTCCTTCTCCTTCAGTAGTTGTCCCTTCTTCAACATCAACAAAAACTAGCCTTTTCAGGGGGATTCTGACACAGAAGCAACAACGCATCAAGCAGAATTTCCTCTGAACAACATGCAGGCCTTGTGGGGTTCAACTGCAAGGAATTGCCCATGCCACTTAATGCACAGCTGACAGGCTGTTGTAATGGCTTGCACAGAAAAGGGAGGTAGTATTTGTTTGCCCAGAAGCAGCTGTATAACCCATGGACCAATTCCGCAAGGGAGACGGTCAGGGGGGCAATAAGAAGTACTTGGACAGTTAGCTGATCACCAAAGCAGTCTCTACTCCAGTTCCACACTTTACATCAAGACCGCTGTAGACTGTCCTGATGCTGGGTATGCAGGATGTTCAGGATGCTGAAAGATGCTCTGGGTGCTGTGCAGTTGACGGGGGTCTTCCTGGGGTTATTCCTTGGTCCACAGGTACGGTTGGGTGACTTTGGCCGCAGGAGTCGAAGTCCCTTAAAGTCCTCTTTGAGCGGGTGGAAGTCAAGCTGCAACTGGGCTACCTATCTCCAGACATAGTGGGTAAAGGGGTTTCCTTTGGTGAAGGCTAGTGTCCTTCTTTGGTGACCAATCCACACTCTGATAACTCTCCCAAGTCCAGCAGACATGTGGGTGCAAATTCGGAGTCTGGGATGGAGGTTTTTTTGGCTGCAGATAGCAGGCAGTGGGGATTCCTTGCGAGTGGCTACCGGCTGGCCAGAACTGGCTACTTCAGCTTTTATGGCCCTGGTGCTAGAACAGGGGGTCAGTAGACTGACCCTTGGAGCCACGACTTTGGTCTGGAGCAACCTTTCCTCAAGCCAGGCACCACACACATAGTCTTCTCTTTGTTAGCCCAAGGAGCAGCTTGTGCAGTCCAGCGGTTGGAGCAGCCTCACTTGCCAGCTCCAGGGGTCCTCTCTTCAGTCCAGATGTGATCTGATGTTCAGGGTGCCATATTTATGCCCAGAAAGTGCCCTTGGGCCATGATGTGGTCACTAGCCAATGGGCTACCAGGACCCTTCCTACCCTGTGACGACTTCCAGCTATTTGTGGCATGTCACAATGCCAGAGTGCACTATTCTGCCCACTCTCAAGATGTCTAAACCTTTCCTTGGATGCTAGGACCTTGGTAGCCCACCCTAGAAGTGTGGCTTCCTGTGGGCTTCACACCCATAGGAAAACCGGTTTGGTCACTGGTCTCCTATCTCTGTTCCTGCTGCCAGCCTGTCTACCTGAACAAAGGGGCAGCCCTACACGAGTATGATCACCATGTGCCCACCAAAGGCGGCTTTTCCCTTTGAAGCTCACCTTTTGGGCCAACATCTTGTTTGGATTCCTGCAAGGCGGAGATAACACCTCCCTCCGTTGTAGTCTTCTATTGTTCCTGAACCTGGGAGTCGTTCACACTACTCCCCAGTATGGCAGAAGGATGTTTGGTGGCCAGCCACTGTGAAGGCAATTGGATAAACAGGGCAACAGAGTGGCAACTTTCTAAAAGTTTGAAAAATATGCTTCAGCACTCTATAAAAGGTATGTCAGTAAAGCAAAACTTAAAGTAAAGACAACATAAGAGCATATAGGCAAACTCAGAAGTCCTTTTTTATCACACAATGATACAATGTGGAATATATAGAGATAGCCTTTACTTTTTTGCTGTAAGCAACGTGTTTTGTTTATAAGAACTTCTTCAGGGCTACAAAATATCATAACAAACACACATATAAATACATAAATATTTACAAAATATATATATATTTTTTAAACTAAATCATACAAGCCAATGACCTAAATGACACACAATATACAGGGTGGTGTTCGCAGAACTCAGAGAAGTGACCAAAAACTCCGCTGCAAGGGCTGGACTGGCCGTACTAGGAATCGTGCGTTTCCCTGGGAGGCTGAGAGGGTGGGGACCAGTTTTGCGGAGGTGGGGGCCGGTTTTGTTACTAGGGGCAGGTTTTGCAGCAGTGCTGCAATATCGGCCCCCAGTAACAAAAGTAGCAAGCAAGCATTTCCAGCATCCCATTGCCAGTCAAGGCTTACCTAGAGGCTGGTCCAAGAAAAATGTCAGGGCTGCTTTGAGTTCCCAGTCCGGCCCTGTCCGCTGCTGTATGCGGAGATCCGCAAGCGGCAGAGTGCGTTAGGTTGCACCGTTTGCTCTGATTTTCAGCACCTGGTGTTTGTCCCATGCTGGAAAATCAGCGCAAACGGCACCATGCACATCGCAAGAGGGCGCTGCTTCCTTCTGCCGCTCAAGTAGATTTTCTACTCGAGTGGCAGCTTCCTCAACGCCAACGGATGGTTTCTCAACGCGAGCGGTCGCTACCATCCACGACTGCCCGCGTTAAGAAATCTCGCTGGGTGGTGGTCTAGCGTTGGATTTCCCTAGCTCGCGAACGCCAACTTAACGTTGGTGAGCCAGAGGGAGGAAAAAACTCTTCTCCGCAAATCTCTGCGTGCTCCGCACAGTGCGAAAACTCCACAAACTCCACGAACGGAGCGAAGGTCACTGCCTAGGCCTAGTTTTACACAGCATTGAATATATACTAGGGATGAGAGTAACTCATGTAATTCAGTGTAGTGTAATCACACGGAATTACCTAAACATTCAGCGAGACCACACTTGAATTACGCGAGTAGAGTAATTCTGCATTTAGAGCTATTTATTGGTGCAAAAATGACCCCTCGCGTCCAAAATGGATGCAAGGATGCATTTTGCGCTAAGAAATAGAGCTAAATGCAATAGAAAAGGAAGAGCGAATACAAGTGGCCGCCCGTGCTCGCTAAATGTGCTCTTGGGGGTAGGATTTTCCCCACCTTTCTACTGACATTTATCGCTATTTTCTTAGCGCAAAATGCACCCTCGCATCCAAAATGGACACTAGGTTGCATTTTGCGTTAAGAACAACGCTAAATGCAAAACACAAACAGTGAGCAGCCGCTCATGCTCCTAAATGGACTCTTGTGTTAGGATGTTTTAACCCAAATTATTCTTAATTACGCAAGAAGGAGTAATCACGAAATTATAGGTAATTACGCTTCAAAGAGTAATATGTAATTATGGAAATTACTCCGGCTTAATTAAAGTTTTATTCAGGCCTAATGTATAACCTTTAAAGCATAGTCCACCCCCCAGAAAAAAAGGGAAGGGAAGAGAAGTGAAAATGATAAAGTGACTCTCCATTTCGGGGCCCTTGTTTCCAGTACTAGATCTCAAATTTGGGCTGTCATGTACCCCTGCTGTGGCTTTAGCAGCAGTGATCCGCTGAGATTTGCATCTGATGCACTCAAGAGGGATCACTGAGGGGGCATTTGGAAAAAGAACTTGCCTCTAGCCATGGTACACAGTGTTTGCTACAAGACTCCTGGGTCAAAGTGAAGCTGGTATCCCAAAGGACCATATCAGACACAATCTATACCAACAAGGTACTAAAGAAAAGAATTGTAGCCCCTCTCCTCTTGTCTACACTTAGCAGATATAGATAAGGTGTTGATAACCTCAATTGGATTCCATCTGAAACCAGCAGGCCAAAACATTAGCATCTTACAATACACCAACACCGCAGTGATATTGGACCAAACCTCCGTTGGCCTTCAACGCGCCATGAACACTTAGAAAACAGCTTTTAAGGACAGCATTTATAAATGGTAAATGCCAAACGGCAGTGGAGGAGTGTCTAGAAGGCAAAGATCCACAATAAGCTCAGCACTTTTTGATATTCATGTCCTATGTGGCCAAGTGGCTGCCCACGGTATGATTCAAGGGGGGCCCATGAACACAGGCATTAGATCTTAACATATTTTAAAAGCCACGAAAGGGAATTCTGGGTCCACAGCAAGGCACTAGATGGTAAACTCTAATTGAACCGTGGGCATTGTAATGAACTATATCCGAACTTGATCAGGCAATTTTAAATTGAACATGCTGCTATTCCTCTCCCAGTTGTAGAGATTTTAAAGAATGAAATGCTGTTGCATTTTTCTCTTAACTGATTATGCTGCTATCTCGTCTGAAACTGCAGAGGGTTGCAAAGATTGTAAAGAATTTTAAATAATCATCTAATAAAAGTAAATCTATAAAACCAAGAATTTTAACTAGGCTCTTCAGACTTTTGTACGGAATGTATAGGAGTGGTCGCCCGGTCAGTTGACATTGGCCCCGAAGAGGGAAATACCTCAAGTGAGTTATATAATGTAGTTCACTATTGGTGTCCCAGAGATTAAGACATTCTTTCATTCCAAAGTGAATGACCAAGTAACTCCTTAGTGAGTGATAGTGAGCTGTCAATGTTTACGCCAGGAGGTAGGAGAAGGATTGGAACTCAGAGTAGGACACAATCATACTCAAACTCAATGTCCTTTCAGAGCTTCACCTGTCAATGATCCAGTGGCCTGATCTGGAGGTTGGTGATATAGCATACAACACTAAAAATATACTTTACGACTCCCCCCTCGCGCCGTCCATCAAATGTCTTCTGGTGGATCCGCGTCCAAGAAGTGTCCTTCAAAGTGATAGTGTAAAGTTGGTCACCGTGGTATGGTTGTAAAAGGAGAGCAAGAAGGCAAAGTCATGGTGTGTGTGCAGTATAGAGTACAGCTCATCACCTGCCTTTGGTGGAGCAAAGGGGTAGGAGAAGAACAGAGGAAAGAAAAGAGCTATAACAGCTAAGTTAAAGAAATTGATGGTGAGGGCCTGAGAGAAAATTGTTTGTAGGAAGACTAAAGAAAGGAAATGAAAGAAAGGCTGAGGGGTGAGTAGAAAGGGAGGGCCATAAGGCAAGATAAGCAATAGAGCAACGTGGAGGTAAAGAGAAAAAGGCTAAAGGGAGAAAAGAGCAGTGGGAAGTAAGGACGAGCATAGGCTAGATGTAGTAAAAGGACAGTCGAGAAGAAAAGATGAACACTGCTAGATGGGAAGAAAGGGAGAAGAGGTGACCGGAGAATACAAAGAGAATGACTAAGTAGATGGGAAGGAGGTACGAAGACCAGAGGAGATGGATAGAAGAACGAGTAGTGAGGGAAAGGTGTGAGGGGATGTAGTAGTGGGGTTTCATGCTTATGTGCAGATCAAGGAAGAAGGGCTGGAGAAACAACTCGTGTTATACTACCTATTTCACCACAAATAAGTCTCCAGTAGTAACTAAGTAATGGATTGCAAAAGGCCGAGATCTACCAATGTGCCACAATTTTATTTTGTCTGTTTTTCAGGGCACACACCTAATTTTGGTTCCAATACAACCCGGAAGTTAATGGTCAGTCAGCCTTTGCCTCCAAACCTGTTCCTGAATTTTTCTTGTAACTTGGCACCCACGTTTTTATTCTAAATAGGGTTGGTAAACAAAGGACCTAGACAGGGACATACCTCAACACCGCTTTCCACTTGTCCCACTGAAAGTACTAATAAAGCCCATAACAGTAAACATGTCACATCCAATGAACACATTTGAGCGCATCAGTACTCTTTTATTATTATTATAAATTTCCAGCCCCACCCATGCTGCTCTCTCATATTCTATTCTTGTTGTTCACAGGGGAAAGTTGACACTTTTTTTGTCATCTAAACAACTTTTGCATTTCCTCTTGCAGCCAGTGTGAAGTAGACAAGGCCGGGAGCCAGAAAAGAAAACCACGGACCAGGAGTAGCTGCTTTAACAATTTGTATTCTTCACCACCTTAAAAAGAACTACTGACTTTCGTCACTTCCCTCGACCCCTCCCCCCAGCCACACCCTCCATCGGTGACATGCTTCCGGTCACCAAGGTACTGTGACACTCTACAGGGTCCTAGTGCTAGTGTTCATTAATACACTACACATCCCCCACCCCCAAGTTAAACAAAAGTGAAAGTCAACTGTCCACTTACATTTCCTCAATCAGCCTATGAGGGGGTCGCACCAGCCTTCCAACTCGGGTGGTCCTAGTTGACTGAAGTAGAATATCACTGGACGGCTGAAAAGCTGGTTCCTGCTCGGGGAACAAGTGTGGTTGAGAGTTCACCTCTAAGTTAAGACTTGAAGACTTTGAAGGGTGAGGTATGTGTTTGAAATGTGACACATCGCAGGTGATGGATTTCCCTGGGCGAGTTGCCGTTACCATGTGTCCTTTTCACTCCACCACTCTCAAAGGGTCAACAGCAAATGGGGTGTCTGTCCTTCGTCATTGTCTATGCCGTACCAATACCAAGTCTCCTTTGTCAAGGGCTGTTTCCCAGCCATGTTGGTGCTTGCCCGCATAATCTTTCATCTAACCCTTTTGGGAGGTGTCAGTGCTGCGAAGCTTGCCAACGTCCACTATGCTCTCTGATTTCCATCGAGGTATTTTGGTCCTGATCACTCTTCCGAACAATAGAGTGGCGGGACTCGCACCTGTCGTGGAGTGAGGGGGTCGATCAATATGACCTCAGGGCTTGACACAATGCTTGTTTAGGTCTATCCCCTCCATCAAGGTTCTCTGCACCACTCTCTTGAGGGTGCTCATGAATCTTTCAACCACACCATTGGCTAGAGGCCACAATGATGTGCTCCTTTGGTGTGTGACTGAGTTGTATGAGGAATTCCTTGAGCTCTTTGCTATTGAAGGGGGGTCCGTTGTCAGACTTTAACATCTCGGGATGCCCCAGGTTGCAAAGATGTTGCCAAGTCTTTTGATCACCTTGTCATGTGCTGTGGATGAGAGCCTCTCAACTAATGGAAATCAAGAGTATTCGTCCATGAGGACCATTAAGTATTGTCCATCCTTCAGAGGTCCAAAGAAATCAACCACGACCCTCTCTCATGCTTGGGTGGGGAGGTCTGACATTGTCAGAGGATGCTGAGTAACATTTGGTGATAGGCAGTTGCAGATGTGGCATGCTTTCAGTTCCTTCTCCACTCTCTCGTCCAACTTTGGGAACCACATCCTCTCTCTTAGTGCTCTTTTGGTGTCCACTATGCCCCGATGTCCTTCATGGGCCAATTCTATGACCCTTTGCCTCAGATTTTCAGGCAGAACAATCCTTGATCCCCTGAGTATTACCCCTTCATGTGTGACTTCAAGTTCATCCTGCACACTGCAGAATTTCTGGAGCTCCACCGACTCGGTTGGACGCTTTGAGTTTTATTTCCATGATTGTGCCTCAATGAGACCCTTGACAACAGTCATGCTTTTGTCGTCATTGGTGGCTGCGAAACTGTACATTTTGCTTTGTTAGATCCCTCAGGGGGGAGCTCAATGTAGTGAAGTTGTGTATGTAGCGGGAACAGTAGCTGGCCTTGCCCAGGAAGGACTGCAGCCTGGCCACGTCTTGCGGGGGGCATGTCACAGACAGTGCCTGTATCTTGTCTGGATCCAAGGTCATACCACCTTCAAAGAAAATGTGACTGAAGAACTTTCGTTTTGTGGTATTTGCACTTGGCTGCATTCAGTGGGACGCCTGCGTAAACAAGTAATTGGCACACTTTTGTGAGTGCCTTGTCATGTTCTCTTTGTGTACGTCCGAGGATAAGGATGTCGTTTCTATAGTTAAAGGTATGTGGCACAGATTCTATCACTCTACGGCTAACATCTTGGAATAGTTCAGCGGCACTCCAAAGCTTAATTGTTTGTATCTGAACAAACTGATGTGGGTAGAGAAAGTAGTGATATACCTGCAATTTTCTTCCAACTCTAGTTGGTGATACCCCTTGTTAAGGTCAAGTCTGGAGAAAACCTTGGCTCCATTGAGTTGCGTGAACATATCCGCTATGTGAGGTCTGGGGTGCCTTTCACGTTCTATTGCTTTGTTTGGCTGGCACATGTTGACACAGATGCGCACTTCTCCACTATTGTCCTTCTTTGGCACCACAACTATGGGCGAAACCCACAGAATGGGTCCTGTGGAGCGTTCAATAATGTCGTGTTTCAGAAGAGTTGCAAGTTCCTTTTCCACGGCTTCCTGCAAGTGAAAGGTGACCCTGCGATGTCGCTGAGCAACAGAGCAAACGTCTTCATTGATGTGGAGCTGCACTCGCAGGTCCTTAAACTTCCCTAAGCTGTGGAACAAAAATGGGAATTTCTTTGTAATATCAGAGTGGGTGCACAGGTGATAGTTGAGAGATATCAGTCCCATGTCGACTGCTGTGGCGAAACTGAGGAGCAATGTGCTGGATGAAGTTCCTTGTAGGACATGGGTCGTCAATCGTACAGAAGTGGTCTTGTGTTTCACTGTCGCTATGAACGATCCTAGACTCTGTAGAGGTTTGGATGCTGCCCAGGTGTAGACCTTTGTGTTGGACTGAGTGAGAATTGGCGTTGGAAAGAGGTGATTGAATTTGTCTACTAGCATGATATTAATGAATGCTCCACTGTCGATAATAAACAGTATGGAGGGACCATTTACCTTTAGTTTAACGATAGGGCAGTGTCCTGGAGACTTCCTGAGCTTCACCTGTCGATCTCCATCTTAATCTGCTTCTCTGGCAGCTAGTCCAACATATGTGTGGTGTTTCTCAGTTGACATCTTTAACAAAAATCCATCGTCCTCACTGGTGCTCAATAGGGATAATGAGGAGCTGGCATTTGATGATGTTGAGGAATTGTGACTGCGTTTGCCCTCTACCTGCTGTAGCTGTGCAGTCATTTGGCCTTGTGAGTGTGAAAAGATTGTCTTCGGCTGTCTTTGATGTTCACTCTCCCTTTTCATCCTGGCGCACTTTGCCTTTCTAGGGCTAGACACACTGTTATAAAGTGTTTCTCTTTTCCCCAGCCCTTACATATTAGTCCAAGAGCTGGACACTTGCCATCATGGGGAAATTAAAATCCACAGCGGAAGCGTGGCGTTGTCATCTTCGTGGGTGCGGACTTTCATTTGTCCAAGCTGTGCTTGTCTTCGCTCCTCATGGTTATTGCTGATTCGCTGTGTGCAGTCTCTGCTTCCATGTTGGCTCAGTGCCGATCTGCTCTTTCCTCCGCCCTTGCAGTCATCAGCATCTTTGCTAGACTGAGAGTCTCACATAACATGCGTCTCCTGAAGGAGTCAGAGAGGCATCCATAGATAATTCTGAGGCGCATGGCCTCTTCGTTGTTAAAGTTGAAGAATTTGCCATGTTTGATGAGCAAATCAAGTCTCTCTACAAACTCATCCATTATTTTGCCTGCTTGTTTATGGGCTTTGTTGAAAGTACACCTTTCATAGTCGACATTAGATGTGGTGATAAGCTTCGCTGCTAGGGCCTCCTTGGCCTTCTGGTAAGATGCCACGTCACCACTTGGGAGTTTCTTTAACACGTCTTTTAGGCCATCACCAACCAAGTTCTTCAGATATTTTATGATCTTGCTATCATCTTCCTCTTCCAGAGCATCAATAAAATCATCAAAGGTTTCAATTCACACAGCCCATCTAGCGCCAATGTTCTGTTTCTTTGCAGTGTCAAAAGGTGATGGAGGTTTCAAGAAATCTGCCACATTGTATTTCGCACTGCCCTATTGCGCCATAATGTTGACGTGTAAAATGCGTTTTGTTTTGGTGTATGCTACGTTGCCACTTGTGAGTGCAAGTTTCTTAGATCCCACCGTGTGTTGTTAGTGTTGATGTCTGTGGGCGTGGTCTGGTCTCATTAGCATGGAGGAGGACCGACGTTGCTTGACTACAATTGTTGGATGGCACGGACATGTTGGAGTTGCCTTATTGGGCATTGTACCCGACTGCTGTCGGGCACTCAAAAACTCTTCTGGTATCAGATGCAGATGTGGCTGTGAGTTAGTTCCTCTGGGCCTTCTGTGTGGGGTGGTGCAGCTCATTGACTGCTGACATTAGGTGCTGTAGACAGGTGTGGGGAGCCGGTGCTATGCGATCAGCCACTCACCAGGGCTTTTCAGAGGCAATTGGTCCCCCGGGTTCATCAGCGGCGTTGGTGTTCAATGTGGGCTTCCGGTTATTGAATCCTCGGCAACTCCTGCCAAAGGATACAGCACGTTTCTGCCATGTGCATCAGCCGTTGCTCAACGACAGAGCCAGTGGCAATGTTGGCAGGCGCGTGTGGACGAGCTATGGCGGAGGAGCATCGTCCCACTAGTAGGCAGCAGAGTTAAACACTTGATAATAAAATTGGTTTATTATCATTTTATTTTTCATTTTATTTTTCTTCTTACCTGCGGCTGCCAGTGAGCGTGTCATAGGGCAGGGCAGGGCCATGCACTCTGTGCAATAGCAGTGGGGAGGAGGGGTGATGGGAACTACTAAGGGGTCGATTCCGATTCGGGCCGGAAAAAGCACCGACCGACTCGGAGCCGGAATTTATTCCGACCGACACGTACCTGTGGCGCCCGACACGCCAAGTACGATGCAAAGCATGCAAAATCCGGCCGACACGTACCGAACCCAAGCCGAACGACCGAGCCGCACGGAAGACAGCAATCCGACCGAAACGTACACGCGAACTCCAAACCGCAAAGTACGATGTAAGGCGCGAAAACCACGACCGAGTCGTACGGAGGACAAGCCGTACGACTGACACGCATACAAAACCGAGCCGAGTAACACAAAACACCGCGACCGACGCGTACGCAGCATAGAAAACTGCACAAACACAGCGTGAACGAAACGGAGAACACCGTACAAGACAAATGCAGGGTCCGACTCGGTCACAAGAACGTTTCCAACATGCACAGACAGTACAAAGGAAAAATTACACAAAAAAAGGCCAAACAAGCAATTACAAAGCCAATAAATACTGGGGGGTGGGGACAGAGAACAAAGACACACCCACAACTCCACCCATATAAAGGACACAAATCCCAACCATGATCCTCTGCAAATGCCATTCTACTGCCAGCACCCAACAGACAGCAACCACACACCCACAGCTCATCCCTCACACAAGCCACACACCATCAGCACACCAACAAATACCTACCTCACATACACCCAGCAAAACACACACCTACACACCCTCACCTGCACACCAACACACACATCACTCACCATCACCACCCATCACCATGCCCCCCAAGAAGAATCACAAGTTCCTAGATTGTGAATTGGAAGTCATGGTAGACGAGATCCTATGGGTAGAGCCACAGCTGTTTGGCACACTGGTCCAACAGACCCCCATCTCCCAGAAAACCAAGATGTGGGAGAGGATCATCAACAGGGTGAACGCACAATCACCATGTCTGCGCACAAAGACCGACATCCAGAACAGGTGGTATGACGTGCGCAGGAGGGTCCGGGAGCTGCTCAAGAAAGACTACCTCCTGAGCCAATACACCGGCAGTGGCCCTCCTGCCAAGCCAGTATACCTCAGGCCCTGGGAGGAGAAGGTGCGGGCCATCCTTCCGCCAGTGAGCGTCTATGGACTAGAGAACATCCCAGAGCCTGGTGAGTACACAACAAATGTACACAATATTCTGCCACAATACACACACACACATCACTGTCAAGGGAGAGTCAAACCATGCACTCATAGCAATTACACAGCAACCAGAACAGAATCATCCCAAAATGTGTATGTCAGTCAGATAAACTCAACACATGCCATCTCAAAGTTACATTTAACCGTGCCATCACATGTACAAACACAACTACAACTACAGCTAGGCAGTGGCACAAATAGAACTAACAAACACATCCAGACATGTAGCCACCACTACAACACCAACACACAGTGAAGACCACTGAAAGAAAGGAATTCTGTGTATGCTGGCCAAGTCAGTGTAGCCAATAGCATCATGGGAGTCGTAGTCACACATATTGCCCCCCCCACAACTGTCCCATCAACACCACCATGAACCATGCGCACATCACAGGGAGTGGAGAAGGACTCACAAGATGGCTGACACTGGCTACTGCTGTGGGGAGCACAAGGCCCTGCTGGCAACTGTGCACCAACAAACAGCAGTACACCACTGACTGACATCCTGAGAGACAACTTCCACTCCCTGCAATGGAAGCACGTTCCATGGTGGGATATCTGGCTGGCTGGGTGGGAAGGAGGACTCGCACCACTGACCATAGTCACAAGCACCTCCCCTCACACTCACCCGCAACACATACTCCACATAACCCACCTGGGAGAATGCAATGCCACACATCCTAACTCAAGATCCCACAAAGAACCTCCACCCTAGGTTATGTCGTGTGAAGCACAGGGACACTCTTGGGACTTTCAGCCAAACAACTGCCAGGACAACACTCCCAGCCATCTTGTCAGCACAGGCAGCCCACCCCACAGGGAAGCAGAGTCAAAAGGAAGGAAGGATGGGCATGCTGGGAAGGGGGGTGGAGGCAATAGCATGATGGGAGTCGTAGTCACAGCTCTACATCCCCCACCACATGGCCCAGCAAGCTCACACTCACGCATGCACATCCCACAGAGAGTGGAAAGGCCCATCAAAGATGTCTGACACTGTTGCTGTGTCGTGGGGAGCACAAGGGCATGCTGGGAACTGCACACCAACCAACAGCAGGACACCACTGTCAGCCATCTTGCCATTGCTCTCACACCCACACACACTGAACTCCCCACAAAAGCAAGTAAGTATGGGAATGCTGGGAAGTGGGGTGTAGCCAATAGCATCATGGGAGTCGTAGTCACACATATTGCCCCCCCCACAACTGTCCCATCAACACCACCATGAACCATGCGCACATCACAGGGAGTGGAGAAGGACTCACAAGATGGCTGACACTGGCTACTGCTGTGGGGAGCACAAGGCCCTGCTGGCAACTGTGCACCAACAAACAGCAGGACACCACTGACTGACATCCTGAGAGACAACTTCCACTCCCTGCAATGGAAGCACGTTCCATGGTGGGATATCTGGCTGGCTGGGTGGGAAGGAGGACTCGCACCACTGACCATAGTCACAAGCACCTCCCTCACACACACCCGCAACACATACTCCACATAACCCACCTGGGAGAATGCAATGCCACACATCCTAACTCAAGATCCCACAAAGAACCTCCACCCTGGGTTATGTCGTGTGAAGCACAGGGACACTCTTGGGACTTTCAGCCAAACAACTGCCAGGACAACACTCCCAGCCATCTTGTCAGCACAGGCAGCCCACCCCACAGGGAAGCAGAGTCAAAAGGAAGGAAGGATGGGCATGCTGGGAAGGGGGGTGGAGGCAATAGCATGATGGGAGTCATAGTCACAGATATTGGTCACCCCCACAACTGTCCCATCAACACCACCCTGAACCATGCGCACATCACAGGGAGTGGAGAAGGACTCACAAGATGGCTGACACTGGCTACTGCTGTGGGGAGCACAAGGCCCTGCTGGCAACTGTGCACCAACAAACAGCAGGACACCACTGACTGACATCCTGAGAGACAACTTCCACTCCCTGCAATGGAAGCACGTTCCATGGTGGGATATCTGGCTGGCTGGGTGGGAAGGAGGACTTGCAGCACTGACCATAGTCACAAGCACCTCCCCTCACACCCCCCTCAACACAAACTCCACAGAACCCACCTGGTAGAATGCAATGCCTCCCATCCTAACTCAAGATCCCACAAAGAACCACCACCCTGGGTTATGTTGTGTGAAGCACAGGGACACTCTTGGGACTTTTAGCCAAACAACTGCCAGGACAACACTCCCAGCCATCCTGTCAGCACAGCCAGCCCACCCCACAGGGAAGCAGAGTCAAAAGGAAGGAAGCATGGGCATGCTGGGAAGGGGGGTGGAGGCAATAGCATGATGGGAGAAGTAGGCACAGATATTGCTCAGCCTCACAACTGGCCCATCAACACCACCCTGAACCATGCGCACATCACAGGGAGTGGAAAACAACTGACAAGATGGCTGACACTGGGCACTGCTGTGGGGAGCACAAGGCCCTGCTGGCAACTGTGCAACAACCAACAGCAGGACACCACTGCCAGCCATCTTGCCATTGCTCTCACACTCACACACACTGAAGTCCACCCAAAAGCAAGTAAGTATGGGCATGCTGGGAAGTGGGGTGGAAGAAATAGCATGATGGGAGTGGTAGTCACAGATATTGGTCACCCCCACAACTGTCCCATCAACACCACCCTGAACCATGCGCACATCACAGGGAGTGGAGAAGGACTCACAAGATGGCTGACACTGGCTACTGCTGTGGGGAGCACAAGGCCCTGCTGGCAACTGTGCACCAACCAACAGCAGGACACCACTGTCAGCCATCTTGCCATTGCCCTCACACCCACACACACTGAACTCCCCACAAAAGCAAGTAAGTATGGGAATGCTGGGAAGTGGGGTGGAGGCAATAGCATGATGGGAGTCACAGTCACAGACATAGCTCACCCCCACAACTGTCCCATCAACACCACCCTGAACCATGCTCACATCACAGGGAGTGGAGAAGGACTCACAAGATGGCTGACACTGGCTACTGCTGTGGGGAGCACAAGGCCCTGCTGGCAACTGTGCACCAACAAACAGCAGGACACCACTGACTGACATCCTGAGAGACAACTTCCACTCCCTGCAATGGAAGCACGTTCCATGGTGGGATATCTGGCTGGCTGGGTGGGAAGGAGGACTTGCAGCACTGACCATAGTCACAAGCACCTCCCCTCACACCCCCCTCAACACAAACTCCACAGAACCCACCTGGTAGAATGCAATGCCTCCCATCCTAACTCAAGATCCCACAAAGAACCACCACCCTGGGTTATGTTGTGTGAAGCACAGGGACACTCTTGGGACTTTTAGCCAAACAACTGCCAGGACAACACTCCCAGCCATCCTGTCAGCACAGCCAGCCCACCCCACAGGGAAGCAGAGTCAAAAGGAAGGAAGCATGGGCATGCTGGGAAGGGGGTGGAGGCAATAGCATGATGGGAGTAGTAGGCACAGATATTGCTCAGCCTCACAACTGGCCCATCAACACCACCCTGAACCATGCTCACATCACAGGGAGTGGATAAGGACACACAAGATGGCTGACACTGGCTACTGCTGTGGGGAGCACAAGGGCATGCTGGGAACTGCACACCAACCAACAGCAGGACACCACTGTCAGCCATCTTGCCATTGCCCTCACACCCACACACACTGAACTCCCCACAAAAGCAAGTAAGTATGGGAATGCTGGGAAGTGGGGTGGAGGCAATAGCATGATGGGAGTCACAGTCACAGACATAGCTCACCCCCACAACTGTCCCATCAACACCACCCTGAACCATGCTCACATCACAGGGAGTGGAGAAGGACTCACAAGATGGCTGACACTGGCTACTGCTGTGGGGAGCACAAGGCCCTGCTGGGAACTGTGCACCAACAAACAGCAGGACACCACTGACTGACATCCTGAGAGACAACTTCCACTCCCTGCAATGCAAGCACAGTCCATGGTGGGATAACTGACTGGCTGGGTGGGAAGGAGGGCTGGCTGTCAACCAAATACAACCAATGCAGACCATGTTCACACCCCAACAAATACATAGAAATGCCCAAATAATGCAGGACAATGTGCCACACCAATATCAACCCCTGACTGTGACGACTTAGGACAATGCAATGTACAGGCCCGCACCCAGAGGCACAGTCACAACTGTCAGGTGTGTCAACCATTGATGCCTGCAGAAACATAACATACATTGTGTGTGTCTCCCAAAAACAGGTGATGATGGGGACACAGCAGCAGACGCTGAGGAGTCCCAGGCTCAAGAGGATGCGGAGCTCACTGGTGTCGTACAGCCTCTGCCCTCCTCGGACGAAGAAGACCAACCTGGCACATCCGGTGCAAGTCTACATGCAGCACCAGCAGGACCACCAGCTGCAGCACCAGCAGGACCACCAGCTGCACCCCCTGTACCCACCCCTCCAACGACTGTCACCACAAATACCATCCCTGCCGACATGGACAGAACAAGGAGCAACACCAGCACAGGGACCCTGGACCAACGTGGGGCCATGGACACCACCACCACCACCAACCCCCAAGGTGGACCAGGGTCATCTGTGCGTGCCACTGCACGCACTGCACATGTCGGCAGGGGTGGTGGGAGGGGTGGGAGACAGAGGTCGCTGCTTGCAGAGGTTGCTGGTGTGCATGATGACCCACAACTGGTACGCATAGCTGATATGAACAGTTGCACATCACAGTGGTCATGTACACGTAACACCCAGGATCCTGTCCCCATGAACACGTGCACAGCCTGGGGGTGGCTGCCCCCAGGTGACACCCACAGGACAACATGTACACCAACATACACACTATAGGAAATGCAGCCTTACATGCCTTATCATACAGTTTGGACAGGCTGTCGTGTTGTAGGTGTGCCCCTCACTCCCTGGGAGCTATCTGTGGCTGGCATATGTCCATCTGAGACAGGCATGGTGACATATGCCTGTCACTTGTACAGGGATGCGTTGAACAGCAATGGACCGATCGGTGCCCCCGGCCGGCCCATTGCATTCAATGTGTGCGGGTACGCGTTGTACCCCTGTATGCGTTGATCAGCAATGGACCGATCGGTGCCCCGGCCGGACCATTGCATTCAATGTGTCGCGGTACGCGTTGTACCCCTGTACAGCGTTGATCAGCAATGGACCGATCGGTGCCCCGGCCGGACCATTGCATTCAATGTGTGCGGGTACGCGTTGTACCCCTGTACGCGTTGTAACGCAATGGACCGATCGGTGCCCCGGCCGGACCATTGCATTCAATGTGTGCGGGTACAGCGTTGTACCCCTGTACTGCGTTGTACCGCAATGGACCAATCGGTGCCCCGGCCGGACCATTGCATTCAATGTGTGCGGGTATGCGTTGTACCCGTGTACGCCTTGATCAGCAATGGACCGATCGGTGCCCCGGCCGGCCCATTGCATTCAATGTGTGCGGATGCGCGTTGTACCCCTGTACGCGTTGTAACGCAATGGACCGATCGGTGCCCCGGCCGGACCATTGCATTCAATGTGTCGGGTACAGCGTTGTACCCCTGTACGCGTTGTACCGCAATGGACCGATCGGTGCCCCGGCGGACCATTGCATTCAATGTGTGCGGGTACGTGTTGTACCCCTGTGCAGCGTTGTAACGCAATGGACCGATCGGTGCCCCGGCCGGACCATTGCATTCAATGTGTGCGGGTACGCGTTGTACCCCTGTACGCGTTGTACCGCAATGGACCGATCGGTGCCCCCGGCCGGACCATTGCATTCAATGTGTGCGGGTACGCGTTGTACCCCTGTACGCGTTGATCAGCAATGGACAGATCGGTGCCCCCGGCCGGCCCATTGCATTCAATGTGTGCGGGCACGCGTTGTAACGCAATGGACCGATCGGTGCCCCCGGCCGGCCCATTGCATTCAATGTGTGCTGGTTCAACTGCCACAGTACAGCAGTCATGTTGTCCAGGAGCCATGTCCCTCTATTGTGCACTGCCCACTCCTCATCTGATACCCAGGTGTGGCCCTTACATTCAGGGAATTGTGTCACTTGGGACTGTGTCCTTGCAGTTTGCTTCACTAAAGGTGGGGGACAGCATCTGTTTCCCTAACTCTGTTGTGGGCATCATGGGTGGGTCCATTGTTCACACAACGCCTGTGTTCGGACATGTAATCTGCGTGTTGCTTTGATATGCGGTCCACTTGCTGAGCTGAGCCACCACATGTGCCTGGGGTATGTGGCACACACCGATGCAGCGGGTGGGAACAATGTTTGGGCCCCAGGAGTATGCAGATTACGTGTCACACATACATAGCCAGCTATCCACTGTCCAGGGCTCATCCCTCATTCATGTGGGGCAGGACAGTCATGCCTACTCCAGGCCATGCAATGCACTCTGTACTCCCACTCCCGTGTATCAGCTGACACATTGTGCGCAGTGATTTGACCCCTCAGGTGTCTGCCTCTGTGTCAGTGTGCTGTGGATTTGTTGCCAGGACTGCTGGGGTGTTTCTCGGTAGGGGCTCAGCATGCCACTGGAGATGTGACCATAGGAGACGATACTTGTGTGTCACATAGGTGTTTGATCAGCTGCCCGTGCAGACTGGGGTATGCGAATGTGAAGTTCAGGCAGCTGTTCCCCATTCACAGCAGATTGTGAGGGGCTCAGGTTCAGAGGGTAGTGTCACAGGTCTCCCATATTTCCAATCGGTATGACCTGGACAGATGAGGGTTAAGATGATGTGTTGTGTGGGGGATGTACATGTGCACTTGTGCAGCTCCAGGACTTGCATTCCCCATGACCTACTATTGTGACACAGTGCAGAGTGTTGTTGTCTGGCTGCCAAGTCATACATCACTGAGACAGTGATGTATGACTTAGCAGTCATGCCTCCGCCATGGCATGTGTCTACTTATTGGTGATCCTGCAGGGGAGTGACATGTGCTACATGCACACCATTGTGGCGATGGCTATCAGGACATGGGTGCATCATGGTGTCTGTCGCTGGTATGCATCACATGCATATCCTATTTGACTCTGGGCGTCCCTTTCATCCGGAAACCTGTACTGACTCAGTGGCAAGAGTTGTGATGTGTGCATGTCCACATGCTACACCGTGTCCTCTGCACTGTCCAACTACTGTGTAGTTGGTGCATGTGTCCACACTGGGGTGTTGCTATCCAACAGACACCAGACAGATGGGTGCAAGGCCATGTGGGATGTGAGTGCCATGGTTGGCATCAGACTGACAATTGGCTTCTTCTGTTCAGTTAGGGCACTTTTAGCAATGTACAACTAATGATGCCAGGGCTTGCTCTGTAATGTGCTGTGCTCACAGTGGTGTGTGCGTTTGGTGCATGTGACTGATGTCTGTCTGTTTCCCCATTGTTTGCAGATACATCCACGGCCACGGAAGGGGACAGCTCCACGGACCAGGAGGAGCCGGAGAGCCAGACTGGTTCAGCAGCCGAGGAGTGGTCGGAGGGACCCAGTGGCACGGAGGGCGAGGGGAGGCACACCAAGGAGTCCTCAGCACCATCCACCTCAGCTGAGGACCAGAGCAACTCGGAGGATGACTCCCTTATGGAGGCGGGTGTCAGCAGCCACCACACCCCAGCTAGTGTTGCTGTCCCCGCCACCACCAGCACCACCACCCCCCTCCCATCGGCTCCCATTCCCCAGGTCCGTGGAGGCTCCCATGTTCGGGAGCGTGTCTCCTTTGGGCCAGGCACCGCACCCCCTGCCCCTGTGTCCCCTGCTGCCCTGAGTGAGGAGTCTGTGTACCTCCTTCGCCAGCTCCATGTAGGGCAGACAGCCATGCTGAGTGTCCTCCATGCGCACACCGCTCTGTTGACTCAGCTGGTGTTGTTCATGGAGGGCATCTCATCGGG
The DNA here is from genome assembly GCA_963921515.1 of Calotriton arnoldi. Lineage (NCBI taxonomy): Eukaryota > Metazoa > Chordata > Amphibia > Caudata > Salamandridae > Calotriton > Calotriton arnoldi. The sequence goes on from CAWUFW010003619.1 coordinate 736,601, forward strand.
CATGTCTGACCTACAGAGGGGCAATAGGTCCATGGACTCCTCCCTGACGGCAGCAGTGTCCCTCTCAGACAGTCCCTCACCCCTCCTGCTTCTGCTCCATCCACACTCCCCAGCGCCTTACCCGTCCCAAGCACACACACACCGGCACAGGCACACACCAGCACACACACATCCAGCACACAGACACACACACCACAAACAAAACGCACACGCACGCACAGTCAGGGGACTGAAACCAGACTCACAGGGGATAGGGCCCTGGAACACACACACGCATCCACGAGCACTGCGCAGTCCTCAGTTGCCTCTCCCTCCAAAACACCCTCCCTTGCCTCACCTGCAACCCCAAAGACCCAGCGGCTCTTCCTCAGTGACCTCGGCCTCTTCCCCTCCGATCCAGCTGATACAGCAATTCAGGGGAAGAGGAAGCCCACCCACACGGAGCAGAGTGCCCTCGCCCCCGGACACCCTCCCCCAGGCGCAGACAGACTGAGGCCCCCCCGCAAGTCCCCCGGAGTCGTAAGAGCAAGACCCCACCGCCGCCCTGCAGCTCAGGCACCAGGTCTCCTTCCTCCATCCTTCAGGCCCCCACTCCACAGGTGCCCCCACCACACCCTGCCCCAGGTTCCCCCACCCACAGATATACCATCCCCAAGAGGATCCGGCCTTCTCCCCCTGCCACTTGCTCTCCCGGCACCACACCCCCGCTGCGCTTGTCTGTGCCACTGATGTTGTGAGGGTGTCCTCCCCTCTGTCCAGCCCACCTTGCCTGTTCCCCATTCTCCTCCCCTGGTGGTAGGCACTGCAGTGGAGTCCACTACCACCCTGTCTGACTTGGGCACTGCAGTGGCGGACCTGTCCACTCCATCTGCAGGGTCCACTGCAGTCGTGCCGGCACCCACAACATCTGAGTCATGCCCCCAGTTGTGCCGGCACACACCATGTCAGACACCTCCACTGCAGTTGTCAGTGGCTCTCCAGCACCCACCACCCCTTCCCTGCTTCCTCCTGGTGAGCCCTGATCCTGTCCCTGCGGTGCCTGGCCTGCCCCCCGGTTGCCCCTCCTAGTGGATTGTCCCTGGTTTTGTGCAGGCATGCGTAGGGTGACATCTGCCACTGTCACCCTGTTTGGACTTTGACAATGGACTGGCCATTGGCCTTTGTGTTTTTTCTGGACTTTGTTTTCATTACACACATATGCTGAATAAAGCAACTTTCTGTTCTCTAGTGCTTATGCTTCTGATGTACATGTTGTTGATGATGCTAACCATGCCCTTGCTGCAGTGATGGTGATATTTGGTCTCATGATAATGAAGTGTTACTGTGCAGGAACCCATGTGGTCCAGGGGGAATGTGTCCTATCCTGTGGTGTATCCATGTCATCCATAGCAGCATCTGAGGGTGTCATGTGTTCAGTATTTGGCAATGGGATTTCCTACTTAGATTAGCTATTTCACATCTGTGGCTTCCACCCCTGCACATCTGTTGTGCCTGCCATTGTTCAATTCGTCTACTTCCCTGACCGTGTGGCCATCTCCACTGGACATGCAGGTTTGGGCATCAATGGGGAAGGACTCATCTGTGTTGTCAGTGCAACATTGCTATACAAGTGTGTTGGATCTGTGCTGATGATTACGTTGGCACTTCCATGACCAGGCTGATGTGACGGGAGCCCTCATTTGGTGCTAATTGTTGATTGTGTGACCAAGTGCTCAGCTGACATGATGGGGCCCTACTGAGGCAACATATGGCACAGCTTTCCTCACACAGGAGTGGAGTCCCCTCATGGCAGTGTGTACTCCTGTGACATTGCCTGCGCCCAAGGTGTGTGTTGTATGTGCATGTCTGTGTGTTCACTTCCGTTTAGCTGTGCATGATGTGATCCCTAGTGTTGTACCTGTTTGTGATGCTTGCTGAGTTGACCTATGTTCCCCCAAAGTCTTCTCCCTGGGTTCTCTGTGATGTGGGTGCATGGCACATTACTGGTCATCAGGGTGTCACCCATAGGTGTGTTTGCTGTCAGGGCTGAGTTTGTGTGCAGACGCAGATGGGTCACAGTCAGGTTTCCCCTTGGCACTTGTTGTTTACACCTGTCATGTGATTTCCAGTTTGTGTTATCTTTCAGTGATTGTGACACGTTGTGTGTGTGACTGCTGGCACTCCTCAGGGTCCGGGCTGCAATGTTGGTTGTTGTCTATGTGTGTTCTTTGTGGGTGACCTTGGCTTCTTCATTGGTGTGTGACTGTGGCTGGGATCCCATTGGTTGGTGTGGTATTGCCGTCATGTCCATGTACAGCGTAGTGTGCAGTGTGTCAGACATTCAGGAGTCTTGTTGAGTGGCCATGTGTGATGTGTTTCTGCACCTTGGTTCCCACCCACCACCCTGGAATAGTCATGGGTGCATGTGCAATGTCACCAGTGCATGTGTGCTTCACTGCTGCACATTGTTGGAGGTCGAGGGGTGTGGTGTTGAGTGTGTGCAGATGAGAGTTGTTGCCCGGCTAGGCCCCTGCCTCCATGTTGGCCTTGGCTTACTGGCCATGCTGATTGATTTGTGCTTGTGTAGGTGTGATGGTAGTTTGTTGCTCAGGACACATGACTGTGGTTCACAGTGTGAACGACATTTAGCTTTGTCATCACAGTGGGATTGTAATGCAGCCCAGGGTCACCACATTGTGGGGGCCCTGGGGGTAGTGCTGTGGTGTGTCTGTGTCTTGCTGTGTCAGTTGCTGTTCCTACGTGCCTGTGTGACGTGTGATTTGTGCTCCCTCTCATCTGACAATGCCTGCTTGCCCACATAGGGGATTTGGATCCATGAGTTACCTTTGTGTGGCACTGTATGCACATCTGTATGATTGGTATTCAGGTCTCCTCATGTGTTGTGTGGTTGCCTGGGGACACTGGCACCCCCCCCCCCTCACCTGTTGTGTATGATGTGCAGTGTGGGTCTGCCTGTTTGTGTTTGTGCATCTGCACCACTGCATTGGCATTGGCATATCTTGGGTGTGCCATTGGCTGTATGTAGTTTGGTGGCTTTCCCCTGCTGTCCCTGGGACTCCTAGGTCATCGGTCAGCACAATGATCATGGTTTGTGTGTCCCATTGCTGCCATGGTATGGTATCTGTTCACCTCACATCTACAGTCTCCACAGGGTGTGTGCCCATTGGTGCAAATATGTGGGTCTGCATTCTGATGGTCACTTCTGTCATTGTGTCATTGATGAATGTTGACAGTGTCAGCCCCCATGGGTGTTGTTTGTCTGCACATGGCCAAAGGTATGTCTTATTTGCACTGCAGTATTTGGCTCCCCCAATTTATGTTGCAATGGGACACATGCACTACTTTGCCACTGATGTGTTTTTTGTTCTGTGACCAGGAATCATCCATGCAGTTTGGCAGTTGCAGCTCTTTCTTTGTCAACACTTACCTTTTGGTCACTGTGATGATGGGGTGTTAGACCCCATTGCCACAATGTTCAAAATGTGCTTCAGCTATGGACCCCACACTTACCTTTTGGTCACTGTGGTGATGGGGCGTTAGACCCCATTGCCACAATGTTCAAAATGTGCTTCAGCTATGGACCCCACACTTACATTTTGGTCACTGTGATGATGGGGGTTTGGACCCCATTGCCACAATGTTCAAAATGTGCTTCAGCTATGGACCCCACCCTTACATTTTGGTCACTGTGATGATGGGGGTTTGGACCCCATTGCCACACTGTTCAAAATGTGCTTCAGCTATGGACCCCACACTTACCTTTTGGTCACTGTGATGATGGGGGTTTGGACCCCATTGCCACAATGGTCATGGCCTGCTTGCATTGTGGGGGCCACACACATATATGTGTGGCACATGTGCTAGGGGGTCACATTGTATGTTCAAAGTCATGTTCAGTGTTGTAGGCATTTGACACAGTCTACACACGCTTGTCATGGTGTTGGGGGATGTCTTTTTCTTGCATTCCCTAGGTTGTGGTGTGCTGGTTGTGTCATGCATTGTCCATCCTATGAGTGGGGGTGGTGTTGGTGGTAGGCATCCAGCCCCCATGGGTGGAGGTGTTAGTAGTGACAGGCATCCAGCCCCCCTGGGTAAGGGTGGTAGTAGTGACAGGCATCCAGCCCCCCCTGGGTAAGGGTGGTAGTAGTGGTAGGCATCCAGCCCCCCCCTGGGTGAGGGTGGTAGTAGTGGTAGGCATCCAGCCCCCCCTGGGTGAGGGTGGTAGTAGTGGTAGGCATCCAGCCCCCCTGGGTGAGGGTGGTAGTAGTGGTAGGCATCTGGCACCCCCTGGCTAAGGGTGGTAGTAGTGGTAGGCATCCAGCCCCCTGGGTAAGGGTGGTAGTGGTGGTGGGCATCTGGCACCCCTGGCTAAGGGTGGTAGTAGTGGTAGGCATCCAGCCCCCCTGGGTGAGGGTGGTAGTAGTGGTAGGCATCCAGCCCCCTGGCTAAGGGTGGTAGTAGTGGTAGGCATCTGGCACCCCCATGGCTAAGGGTGGTAGTGGTGGTGGGCATCTGGCACCACCCTGGCTAAGGGTGGTAGTAGTGGTAGGCATCCAGCCCCCCCTGGGTGAGGGTGGTAGTAGTGGTAGGCATCTGGCACCCCCTGGCTAAGGGTGGTAGGCATCTGGCACCCCCCTGGCTAAGGGTGGTAGTAGTGGTAGGCATCCAGCCCCCCCTGGGTAAGGGTGGTAGTGGTGGTAGGCATCTGGCACCCCCTGGCTAAGGGTGGTAGTAGTGGTAGGCATCTGGCACCCCCTGGGTGAGGGTGGTAGTAGTGGTAGGCATCCAGCCCCCCCTGGCTAAGGGTGGTAGTAGTGGTAGGCATCTGGCACCCCCATGGCTAAGGGTGGTAGTGGTGGTGGGCATCTGGCACCCCTGGCTAAGGGTGGTAGTGGTGGTTGGCATCCAGCCCCCCTGGCTTAGGGTGGTAGTGGTAGGCATCCAGCCCCCCCTGGGTGAGGGTGGTAGTAGTGGTAGGCATCCAGCCCCCCCCTGGCTAAGGGTGGTAGTAGTGGTAGGCATCTGGCACCCCCCTGGCTAAGGGTGGTAGTAGTGGTAGGCATCTGGCACCCCCCTGGCTAAGGGTGGTAGTGGTGGTGGGCATCTGGCACCACCCTGGCTAAGGGTGGTAGTGGTGGTTGGCATCCAGCCCCCTGGCTTAGGGTGGTAGTAGTGGTAGGCATCTGGCACCCCCTGGCTAGGGGTGGTAGTAGTGGTAGGCATCCAGCCCCCCTGGGTAAGGGTGGTAGTAGTGGTAGGCATCTGGCACCCCCTGGCTAAGGGTGGTAGTAGTGGTAGGCATCTGGCACCCCCTGGCTAAGGGTGGTAGTAGTGGTAGGCATCCACCCCCCCCTGGGTAAGGGTGGTAGTGGTGGTGGGCATCTGGCACCCCCTGGCTAAGGGTGGTAGTAGTGGTTGGCATCTGGCACCCCCTGGGTGAGGGTGGTAGTAGTGGTAGGCATCCAGCCCCCCCTGGCTAAGGGTGGTAGTAGTGGTAGGCATCTGGCACCCCCATGGCTAAGGGTGGTAGTGGTGGTGGGCATCTGGCACCCCCCTGGCTAAGGGTGGTAGTGGTGGTTGGCATCCAGCTCCCCTGGCTTAGGGTGGTAGTAGTGGTAGGCATCCAGCCCCCCCTGGGTGAGGGTGGTAGTAGTGGTAGGCATCCAGCCCCCCCTGGCTAAGGGTGGTAGTAGTGGTAGGCATCTGGCACCCCCATGGCTAAGGGTGGTAGTAGTGGTAGGCATCTGGCACCCCCATGGCTAAGGGTGGTAGTGGTGGTGGGCATCTGGCACCACCCTGGCTAAGGGTGGTAGTGGTGGTTGGCATCCAGCCCCCTGGCTTAGGGTGGTAGTAGTGGTAGGCATCTGGCACCCCCTGGCTAGGGGTGGTAGTAGTGGTAGGCATCCAGCCCCCCTGGGTAAGGGTGGTAGTAGTGGTAGGCATCTGGCACCCCCATGGCTAAGGGTGGTAGTGGTGGTGGGCATCTGGCACCCCCTGGCTAAGGGTGGTAGTGGTGGTTGGCATCCAGCCCCCCTGGCTTAGGGTGGTAGTGGTAGGCATCCAGCCCCCCCTGGGTGAGGGTGGTAGTAGTGGTAGGCATCCGGCCCCCCCCTGGCTAAGGGTGGTAGTAGTGGTAGGCATCTGGCACCCCCCTGGCTAAGGGTGGTAGTAGTGGTAGGCATCTGGCACCCCCCTGGCTAAGGGTGGTAGTAGTGGTAGGCATCCAGCCCCCCTGGCTAAGGGTGGTAGTAGTGGTAGGCATCTGGCACCCCCATGGCTAAGGGTGGTAGTAGTGGTAGGCATCTGGCACCCCCATGGCTAAGGGTGGTAGTGGTGGTGGGCATCTGGCACCCCCTGGGTGAGGGTGGTAGTAGTGGTAGGCATCCAGCCCCCCCTGGCTAAGGGTGGTAGTAGTGGTAGGCATCCAGCCCCCCCTGGCTAAGGGTAGTAGTAGTGGTAGGCATCTGGCACCCCCCTGGCTAAGGGTGGTAGTAGTGGTAGGCATCCAGCCCCCCCTGGGTATGGGTGGTAGTGGTGGTAGGCATCTGGCACCCCCTGGCTAAGGGTGGTAGTAGTGGTAGGCATCTGGCACCCCCTGGGTGAGGGTGGTAGTAGTGGTAGGCATCCAGCCCCCCCTGGCTAAGGGTGGTAGTAGTGGTAGGCATCCAGCCCCCATGGCTAAGGGTGGTAGTGGTGGTGGGCATCTGGCACCCCTGGCTAAGGGGGTAGTGGTGGTTGGCATCCAGCCCCCTGGCTTAGGGTGGTAGTAGTGGTAGGCATCCAGCCCCCCCTGGGTGAGGGTGGTAGTAGTGGTAGGCATCCAGCCCCCCCTGGGTGAGGGTGGTAGTAGTGGTAGGCATCTGGCACCCCCCTGGCTAGGGGTGGTAGTAGTGGTAGGCATCCAGCCCCCCCTGGGTAAGGGTGGTAGTAGTGGTAGGCATCTGGCACCCCCCTGGCTAAGGGTGGTAGTAGTGGTAGGCATCCAGCCCCCCTGGGTAAGGGTGGTAGTGGTGGTGGGCATCTGGCATCCCCCTGGCTAAGGGTGGTAGTGGTGGTTGGCATCCGGCCCCCCCTGGGTTGGGGTGGTGGTGCGCATTCAGGCCCGTGTGCATATGTGGCATTGGTGATGGGCATCCCGCCCCTATGGTGCTGCTGTTGCTGGTGTAAGTAAATTCTGCATCCCTCTGTGTGTGTGTGTGTGATGTGTCGTGGACGTGTTGTATGTGTTTTGTGGTTGGTGTCTGACTTACCTTCTGCGCCGTACGCGTCCGTGCCTGTTCCGGTAGTAAATGTAGAATATTGGTATGATCGGGACGAAGGGATTCATGGTTGGTTCGTGTCGTTCGTCCTTCTCGTTGCTTCGCGTCGTCCTCGTCGCTTCGCGTCGTCCTCGTCGCTGGCGTGTTCGTCTCGTAGCCGTGGATTGTGTTGTGGCGCGAATCGGAGCTTATGTGCGCTTCTCCCGGATGCTTTGACGTGCCGTGCGTAGCGACGGGTTCGGCGCGTACGGGAAGCGCATCGTACTTGTTCGGCCGGACGGAGCTGCATTTTCCCTTCCGTGCGACTCGATTCAGCGTTTCCGGATTCGCCTCGGTCGGAGAACAGGACCTGGATTGGGTGAGTACGACTCGGCCGGATTCTGTGCTGTTGTGCGCATCGTACTTACTCGTTCGGTCTGCTGTACGGATCGGTCGGGAAACAGGCATTCGCATGGCTTTTTTCCCGACCGAATGGTATTGGGTGCGCCTCCGACCGAGATCGGAATCGGCCCCTAAGTGCGCATGATGGTTTGGCCGGCCATCTTAGGCTGGCCAAACCATCATGTGCACTTAGCATTTCTCCACCCTGCTGTGTCGAACAGCCAGATGGAGAAAAGCCACAAGCTCCCAGTCCCTGTCTGAGCACTGAACCTGGGCGCTCAGACCAATCCCAGCGCTTCTCTTATGCTAGGAATAGTATTCCCAACATGAGTGCAGCGTCGGTAATTGGCATCTGAAAGCCTGCGCAGTGTGACCTGCCCGGGACCGGACCAGGATAAGGAGAGGAGCAATGCGCCGACCGCAGTGGCAGGTAAGTTCTATATTTTATTTAATTTTGTCTGCCCCCCCCCTGCGCCACTGCTTTGGATCCCGAGCAGCTGCCACTGGTCTCAGGCCACTCCCACAGCCAGGCTGGAGCTGTGTAGCGGGGCCACCTGCCCCGGCCGAGGTGCGACCAGCAATGTCACTGGCACAAGTGACTGACACGGCTCGCTGTAATGTACTTCAGCCCTGATACTCAAAGTACAGCCCAGGGGCCACATGTGGCCCTCTTGACCTTTACATGCGGCTCCCTGGTCAACAGCAGCACTGGCCTGCTGTTTACTTCACTCAGCGCTATCATTAAAAAGAAGTTAAATAATGAGGCAAGCATTTATTTAAAGGTTAAGTGAAGTTAATGAAAGGAAGTAACTAGGGTGTCCTGCACCTCTTAACCTTAGGAACACTTTTATTTTTAAACACGTCTTGCAGCAAAAGTGTAAACAATTTCATAAAGTCTCTTCAAAATTCAAAAAGTGTATTTCATTAATATGCAGAACCGTTTCTCCTTTGTACATCAGATTATATCAGTGCATTGAGTAGTATTTTTTCGTTTAAAGTGATAGTTTTCATACATGAATTAAAAAAAAGAATTCTCTTCCCCACCCTGACAACAATGCCAATATTGAACTAAGAGCTAAACCAGGATGTGCATCCTCCGGGTGGCCTGGATTCCTATTATGCATGAACAATCTTATAATTTATTAAATCAAACACAGGAGAGGTTTTTTTTTTAAAGTACGTATCCTGAAGTCCTATATTTAAGGTGTTCTTATGTATGATAATGAAGAATAAGGAGGGAAAGTGAAATCAATTGCCTAGGATCACACAATTTGGTAAAGTGGGGAGGCCGGGATTAATCCCAGGTTTTCTGGTTTCACATTGTGCAGTTCAGTCACTAGTTATTTGACTATTAGATATGCTCGCTTCCCCTATGCCCACTGTACCAAAAACACTGCCCCGCCAACCCTCTTGCCCTGACCACCACTCTGCTGGCATCAATGCAGCCCTCAGTCAAATCTTGGACCAAACTTTTTGGCCCCTGAGAAAATGTTTGTGAGTACCCATGTGCTACAGGCTCTCGGAGGGAGCAGGGGTTTGCGGGCGCTTATCCGTTCTCGTCGCCAGCTGTCAAGTAGACGAGGCCGGGGGCAGCAAAAAAAACACCCATCAGACCAAGAGTCTTTATCTTCACCTCCTTACACAGAACTACTGACTTTTGTCACTTCCCTGACCCCTCCCTGTAGCCACACCTTCCATCGGTGAAGTGTTTGCTGTCACCGAGGTACTGTGGCACACAACAGGGTCCTATGGTTAGTGTTCATTAATACACCACACCCAGTTCCTGATTCCTTTCCTCTGCTTGCTTCACACCCCTCTGGCACAATAGCCCTTCAAGTGGCATTGTGCCCTTTCCCCCCAGATACCTGCCAAAATATGCAGTTTTCTACACTGTCTTTCAATCACCAGTCCCCACCTACACTTTTATTCTTGTGCTATCAGGTTTTGCTCCCATAACTATTTTTCCTCTTTCTGCTCCTACTTTTTCCTTGAATGACCCTTGTCTGACTCATCTGCTTTCAGGTCTCCCCGTAATCTTTCACCCTGTGGTATTTCTTCCCCTATCGCCAGCCACCGGTGATTTTAACTCAAATCTGGCTAACCATTTGGGAAGAGGTGGCAATCTAAAAAGTACAGACATGCACTGGGGAATCCCAATCCAAATCTCCGAATTTGGTTCAGTCAATAAAACGGACCATGAACTACTATGAACACTGGAGGCCCTTGGACTCCGGGCACTGAATGGTCGCAACCAAGGAGACATCCCGATGACCGCAACAAGAAAAGCTAGCAAAACGGAATCTGTCCTAGATTATACATTTGTATCACTTAAGCTATTCCACAAGATCGTGTCCTATAACTGCAAGGTGTGAGAGCGGACACTCCTCACAGCCCATCAGCATTACAAATTACAACGTGAAGTGTCTGGTTTATACATCCATTGGTTTGGAAGAACCTGGCACCAACTGGAAAAAAATCAGATGGAATAAACTCTTGTCAACCCGCTATGAGGCCTGCAAAAGGTCTGATTTATCAATCAATTGGGATTTCAAGACCCAATCTTGGCCTGGAGCAAGGCGCAAGATGAACTTAAAGCCAATCTTACAACAACAAACAGTCAATCTACATAACCGTCACGACCAAAGAACCAAACCTGGTTGTCGAATACCCTTAAACAACAACAAAAGGCCCTGGATAGGAAATTAAATCCATCAAGCTCCAACCTGATCCGCAGGCACAAATAAAGCTCCGAGAACTACGAAACTCTGATAAAAAAAGCAGTCTGGGAAGCGTAAAGGGCTCAAACCGATCAAGATTGGATAGACATAGTGCAAGTCTGCAAAAATAATTCAAAATCTTTAAGGTCACTAATAAATCGTTTAGACCCTACGGGGTCACTAGGAAATAATGTAACAGAAGAAGCATGTAAGTCTCACATAAGTTCCCTATATGACACACAAGATGCGCACACACCAAACATTACTAATATTCGATGTGAAATACCTCTAACATTTACACAAAGTGAAATTATAAAAAAAAGTAGTGGGAAAAGTAGAGGCAATGGTGCACCGGCCCAAATGGCCTCCCTGGGGCCATATACAAAGAAGATTGGTAGTTCTTCAGCAGTTGATTCCATACCTTGTTTAATTTTTGTCTAGCTACAGAAGCAATCCCTGATTCATGGCGTGGTTCCATCTTCCAGCCAATATCTAAGAAAGGCTCCTATTCTTCTCCAGATAGCTATCGCATGATTGTTTTTATGGACATAGATTCTAAAATATTCGCAGGCCTCATACTGACTGACCTGAAGAAATAGTCTGAAAGCAAAAATCTAATCCCATTCAACCACACAGGTTTTAGATCAAAATCTAGCACTATAGATAACCTGGTAGCACTCACTATGATCATGGAAAAATGCATGTCAAAAAACAACTCTTATATACATGCTTTGTACATTTCTCCCAAGCTTTCGATCACGTTAACTCGAAACCTATTATGGAAAAAGGTGATCGACTGGAATATTCCCACAAATTTAGTGCATGCAATCCAGCTCTTATATTCTAACAACTGGGCCCAGGTCAAATTTGGTCAAAACAATGGCTTGACAGATAAAATCCCAATAAAGAGAGGCCTGAAGCAAGGATGCGTCTTGGCGCCAATTCTTTTTAATCTCTTTTTGGCGGATCTAAACATCTACCTAGACACAGCCAACTTTCACTCTCCAAGACTGGCAGCTCAAAAAGTGACCTCACTACAATACGCCGATGATTTAGTCCTGATTAACCTAACTGGGATTGGACTCCAAAGGTTACTTAACCATCTTAAACTCTACTGCACCAAAAACAAAATGGCTATTAACCTTACAAAAACTCAGGTTGTGATTTTTGGCAGAGAAATAAACAAGAAGGGGAGTTGGTCATTGGGTGGGAAGTCAATTCTTCGACGTTCGTCATATAAATATCTTGGCGTCTGGCTACAAGATCGGCTAATGCATCAACTCCATCAGAATTCATTGAAACCAAGAATTGCTTCACTAATCTCAGCCTTTCAACTAATATAAAATAAAATTACAAAGCCTGATCTTTCTGCCATTACTTACAGCAATAAATGCCAAGTTTATACCAACACTTTGCTATGGTACAGTAGCCTTCCCAGGAACGTTGGGGGCATTTCTCAATTCCGCACAAAATGAGGTTTTCCGGCTTCTGTTTCATCTTCCCCAGAATGCGTCACCTTCTCAGATTCGTCTTGAATTTGGCTTGAATAACCAAAAACTAGCACAAAAAGGCTTTCTCATTAAATATATGTCACTACTAAGGTCCTCTGGGTAAGCCACTTTACGCACCCTGTTGTGGAAAGAAATCTAAATTGATACACAATCAAATTTAAATAATTGGGCCCAGGCCTTCGACGCAGCAGTAAAAGACCTAAAAGCAAAAGAGCTATGGGATCAGGCACTACCTCACAACTCCTTTAAGAACATAATCAATAAACAAATAAGAAGGTTGTCATGGCATAAAGACAAAGAAGAGTTCAGTAAAAGAAGTCACGCTTGGACAATTATTGATTCTTACAAGCAACTTCATCTACAGACATATTTAACAACATTACTTAGATCTTTTTATAAAAATAAGTTACTTCGCCTGTGATTTGGCTTATGTGAAACATTGGAATACATCCCCAAGTGACAACCAAAACCACAGGATACTAAGTGCAGACTGTGCCATTTACATGAAGAAAGCCTGACACACATTTTATCGATCTGTCCCATTCTACTAACTGAACGCAAGATACTACTGAAAAGAATCTTTAATCTGTATGGCATTAGAACATGTCGGCATGCATTACTTTTTTTGTATGAAAGGGGAAACCCCTCAAATAATAGGAGTGTTTATAAGATTCTTGCTCAAAGAGGATCAGCTATTGTCAGCAAAGGGTCTGATGGTCACCATGTAGTTTGTCAACCATTTAACTTGATGTCTGCATCTTTAGAAGTTTCTTGGTAATTGAATGGTATAATGCTATTTTTAACAATATTGTTTACAACAGGCAGCGGGCAAAGTTAACTTTAGTCGATTTTGGACAAACATGATTACACTCTAATCAGATAAGTCTTAATTTAAAATCCTCATGCATTTTAAGAGACTGAACAAACATGTCTGTAATAACATTTGGAAACAGCAGGAAAAGGAGGGGCACTGAGTCACTTTTAACAGACCAATCACTTTACTGAATCTAGGTGACTTTGTATGGACATGTCCGCATTTTAACCAGGAAAGGTAGGAAAAGATGCACTTTAAGAGTCTCCGTACCAACATGTCTGCACTATAATGTGGAAAAAGGTAGGAAAAGGATGGGCAATGTGACACTTTCGACAAATCAATAACTTTGCTGACTCTAGGTGACTTTTCACGAACATGTCTGCATTTTATCCAGGAAAAAGGCAGGAAAATTACATTATTTTAAACAAATCGACAATGCCGCTAACTGGAGCTGATTTTAATGAACACGCCAACACGCTGGTATCTGCATCTCTATATAATTTTTAGCCTCTATATTTTAAATAGAAATTTGTTTAAAATGTTACCTTTTAATGCCAGGAAGAAGTTCTTGTCCGCATCTAGCCGATTTGTAATCTTTTATTGGTTGTGCTGAATAATATATTATGGTTTTTATTAACTGAAATAAATATACTTTGACTTCCCACATTTCTCCTCGCTCCTTCCCCAGAAAATCCGAGCCTGCTTCTACTGGAAACATCGTTAAGTATGTTGGTTAATTGTAAAAATGCAATAAAACAAATAAAATTAAAAAAAAGTATGTTGGTTAATAACTACTGTGTAGAAGCTTAGGTAATATACAGAAAGGATTTACTTAAGAACTGGACCACAGATCCAGTTTTAAAAACAAATGGACGTCTATTGAGTCATTAAAATGCAAGGTGAAACCAATGGACACCCTAGGCAATTAAAGATTTAAGCAGTAACTGGAATAAAGTGGAATGTACTTCTAAAAGGGTAAACATGCGCCATTTTTTCAAGACTCACCCCCTCCTATATTAGGATATATATAAAACTCATTAAATAAATAAATAAATAAAATGGTAAACAGCGGCCATCTTTCTTTACAGTCACTATTAGCTCCGCTCTGTGGTTCACTTCCTAGACACCGATGGAGAATGGAAATATAAGGCGCTTACCCACAGCTGCCACACGGGTCCATGCCTGGGACTCTCTAAGCCAGCCCTTCCTCGGCACTTTGCATACTTGAGATTCTGTAGTATTCTCATGTTATGCTGTAATGTTCCTTTTCACCTTGTCCATAGCTGCTCTGAGCAGCTAGGGACAAGTTGAAAGGGAACATTACAGCATAACATGAGAATACTACAGATTCTTTAGCCCATGTTTACAATGTTGAAGGCGAAAGCCCAAGTCCCTGAGGATGTCACGCATGACATGGTGGAACTCAGCAGCACCTGCTGAGCCATGGCATGGCCACTTACCACCTGAACAGTCTTTGCAATCTTAATAGTCTGTGCGTTTTGTAATAGAGTGGCGATTCTACCTTTTGTGAACACAATTAAATGAACCGAGGCATCAGGCAGTTGTCAATTCATTCATTCATTCATTCATTCTATGAACATCAAACCTTTATATGGATGTGTACAATGCCCAAGTTAACACAGTGGGCATGATGAGGAGTAGAAACTGTGATAGGGAGCCCAGCTGCCAGGTGGGTCCATATCATGTCTGACACCTCTTCTTTCCATCGCTAGCTCCTTGGAATAAAAAAATAAAAAACCCTGCATTCTGTAACGTGCAGTTTCACTTTTAAGTATAGGCAAAAAGTCTAACCATGCGGTGGGCTGTAACTGTTGACTACAGTACAAAGCCGGGACTAGCTGTACGTGTTACACACATAAAATTGGTGCACTCTGCACATTTGATTATTACTCTAGGACAGGGTTCTCCAAAGTCGGTCCTCTAGGGCCGGATCTATGTCAGATCTTTAGCATATCCCAATTAGATAAATGTAGTTATCTTCAAAATCTGGCATGGATCCGGCCCTCCAAGACCGACTTTGGAGAACCCTGCTCTAGGAAGTAATCCAAATTTTACTGACTGCTGTAGGTGAAAGAGCACAAGAGAAGCTTCTTTTTCCATTGCAACAAGATGACTTGGAGGTAAACGATCGCCGGTGACATCATTTTCGATCCTTAAGTCATGAGCTCAAACCTAGCAATGTCAGTTCAGCTTTTTATTAATGTAGGTAATAGTGACTAAAACAGTTCTTAAATGCGGAAATGCACAATAGTTCATGTTTGTTATGTTTCTAAGTGGGCTCGGCTCTCACTTGAATCCTTGCACTGATATGGTTAGAAATCTGACTTCGTCACCCACAAGCTGCTTCTGCTGACACCAGGCAGCACTGGACATTAGGAAAGCAAAACAGCACTCATGTGCAGCACACCACGCATGTTGTCCCACTGCTCCCAACTGCATGGTATTAACGCGTCACTGTGTTGTACACTGACAGTCTTTCATGCATGACCGGGAGTTCCATCCAAAACCCCACTCCCTCCCTCCCTCCCTCCCTCCCTCCTATGGAGCTCCTCCCATAATATTGTGGTACAAGAATCTCGAGGGACAAAATATCGAAAGATAAGTGCATATAGGGAAGTTTAGATTGACTATTCCTAAGTCCACATCTACATACCGTCAAGATACAAACACATGTATGTGTATATATATATATATGTGGAGTAAGGTATTAAAAATCTATACTTTACTCACCTATCGATATTTTAGTTTCAATATTTTGCCCGTGTATTGTGTGCCATTGTTAGATTGTTTTTCAGGGTTTATATTTTGTAAGTTAATAATGACAGTCAATATGAAGTTTTGCATGAGAGAGAGAGTGAGTGTGTGTGTGTATATATATATAATTAACATGATTGCAGTTGAAACAAATTGTATATGCTTAATAGTGTGCTTATTAATGTGTTAAAATTATGCCACATTTTCTGTTAAACACCATTTTAGACATGATGGATGCCACTTATGTCACTCACTCACTCACTCCTGTCTCCCTCACTCCCTCGGCTTGCAACATCTCCCCACAGGCTCTACAGAGCACAGTCAGATTAACGCATAATGGTTTATTCCACTGCTGCAATTACATTGCTTTCATAAAACTTTATCCTGTTCCCTATGGTTTGAAACTTTATCAAGGTCTGTTCCGCTGCCTTCCGTTGTGTATACTAGTCCATTGGTTCACTGATAGTTTCATTGTTTAAATGTTTCATATTGGTTGGAACATTTCCGGATGGTATTAGCAAAGAGGATGCTGAATACGTTTTTCAAAAAATGAGATGGTGCTTATATGTTGGTAATGACATGTATTTTCCCCTATATTCTGATTTGCCAAAGAGATGATATTTTTTGCTCAGAAAAGATGATTTTGCTGTTTTACTAATTTGTTAAGTGAGAATTGTGTATAAGTACCCCTTAATTTGGGGGTGAGCCAGAAGACTTTCCTGTTCTACTAGGGATGCAATTCACTTCTTTTTGATTTTGCTGCTCATTTGGAATAATTCAGATTATGCATACTCTGTATAATTTTGCATCCAAAAGGCTTTATTGCATTATTTGTATTGGCTACTTTTCAGTTTTGTAATGAAACTCTTTAACCTTTTACTGATCTAGAAATCAGTTATTGAATGGGCCCCATTATTTGTTTGAACTGTTTTACTCTGCTAATTGATGTTAAAGCGGTATTCTAACATGCAATTCAATCTGTGGGAGAACCAAATCAGGTCAAATTTCAGTGTGCCTAAGTGTTAAAATTTTAGGGTACAGTTATGTTCCCGCAAATCTCATCTGAAAATATTCAAAACTGCTTGCATAACCCATGCAGCTCTTTACACAGAAAAAACAGCATACCTCACAAATAAATTATCAAACGCTTGTCAAAAGAGACCTCTTCGAAGCTCTGACTGTCTACTCTTAATTCCACCAAAATTTAAGAAAGAGAAATCTTACACCCGCTCCTTCTCCAGGAATGCTCCTAGACTCTGGAACTCGCTGCCTCAAGATTTACGTGACAATCAATCATTCCCTCACTTCAAGAAGAAACTGAAACTTCTTCTCTTCAACAAATATCTAAAACCTCACCGCTAAACCATCTGACTGGTTTGTTGGCTAACACCCCACAACCTCTAAATTAATCTGAGCAACAACACCTCGGGGAATACTGTGCCTCTACTCTCCTACACAATATCCTACCTTAGCTACCTCAGTATGTATTTCATCCATCTATACTACTGTCCGTAAAAAATGTCCTTTATAAAAAAAATGTCCTTTATATATTGTTACTATGGATTTTATGTACTCCACATGTAAATTTGTGCACTTGCTGCTGTGCTACTCTGTAAAGCACTATATATATGTACTGTATCTACCTCAAATGCCGTCCTATACCTGTATTTACCTCAAATATGTCCTATATACCATTATTATGTATTTTTATTTACTCCACATGGAACCCGTTGCACTTGATGCCGTGCTAACTCTGTAAAGCGCTATAATCACTTATACTATATAGTCCTCAAAAACGGTATCATTTATATATCCTGATGTCTACCATATATTTTGTTTACATATTGTCACTATGTATCTGTATTTACTCCAACTGTAACTCATGTAGTTGCTGATGTGTAAATGCTGTGAAACGATCTTTGGGGACCCATCCTGACTGTGGGGTCCGGAAACTTGCCTCTAAAACTTTTAAGGATTATACTTCGGTCATTTCTCGAGAGACAGGCTTGCTATATGCTCTATTAGGCAGCCGATGTGAAATCCTGATGATGGTTTTAAAAATACAATTACGGAGACGTTTTGTTATTTAACGCCCTGATGAAGTTCCAACTTGGAACGAATCGCGTTGGCTGATTGCCCTTTTTAAAATTACTTTTGATATTCAATAAAGAAGATTATTTTTTGGACTTATTTGGATTCCTGTGGACTTCTATTCTGGTGCACCTTCGTTTGTAAAAAAAATACCTTCGGGTCAAGTTTGCGCTATACAAAACACGATAAATAAATAAATCTTGGTAGCAGAGGATGGTTGCATGTTAGAGGGCACCTCTTATGTCGAGACCCCCTTTAGGATTTATTTTGGTCCTTCAACCCCATCCTGGTAGACAGTGGATTTTCCTGGTGTTGTGATTTTGCAGAGAAGTATGATTTGTGGCGCTGTTTTTGAACGATTAAGAGTGTAAGTATGAGTAGGGCAGTATGTTTTTGTGAGTCAAGAACTTTGTGAGGTGATTGTGATGGGTTGCAGAAGTCTGAGTTTGTGAGATGGATTGTTATACGTGTGCAAATTGTTTGGCTATGCAATGCTATTTCTGGCCTCAATTTGTGGTTTGATCACTGTTGTGCTGATGTATTACGTTTATTTGTGAATTCTGCTTATAAAAAATTTGTTTTACTATTGATTGTTTTGGTTATCAGATTTGTCAAGATCTTGTATTTTACTTGTTTGCATAAGGTAGTGTGAAGTGCATCATGCACACAGATAGGCTTTTTTAAAATTAATAAACTTTATTTTTCAGGGTTGTATGTTTTATGTGGGTTGGTGCACCTTGCTCCTTAGTGTACAGGACTGAAGTGCATTAGTCAGGGTGGATTACCACTGGATGGGAGTCTACCTGATGTAAATTGTGTTTAAAACTAAAACTCTGCCACAAAGGGTGCAGTCCTTTGTTCTTGCCTCTAGTGGTTTATGAGATTTATTCTACCTTAATTTGCTTTTTTTTAACATTAATTTTGGTTTGAGCAGCCAAGAGTTTATTTTGTGCAAAACGATTTAGAAAGGTTTCACAATTGTTTTCCTCATTCATGGAGAAGTCCAGCTGTGATTGGTTAGTCAGCCAGGAAGCTGTACTGGAATTGGTGACACGTCAATACAAAGCTGCGCTGACATTGGTTGTTTACTGACAGGACTACCCTGTTACAGAGACCAAGCGGTGCTGGGATTGGTCATTGTTCGCTAGTTGTTTTGTGGGATTTTTTAGATCGATTTGAGCATGAAATAATGGGGGCTGTATTGAAAAAGCCTAAAGTTTCTGTTGTACCTTCTACTGAGAGTCAGAAATTATCTGCTGATGTAACTCCTGCATACGAAATGATGACGGACATTGGGTTCTATACCTGTACCTGGATTTCTGAATGGCATGATTACACTGCTTCTGATAAAAACCTACTGTTTCATTTAGAGGGAAGCTTTAATATTACAAAGCTAGATTTCCTAAGAAAAACAATGAATGAAAGAAAGCTTTTATCTAGACCCACACAATTTGAGGCATTGAGCAAATGGTATCAAATGGCCACTGAGAAGCAAAGAAAGAAAATGACAAAACAAGTAAAGCGTTCGTTTAGGCAATGGATGGAGAGCATGTTTTATAGACAAGAGAATGCTCGAGGAGGATATGATAAAAGGTGTGAGGTTTTTTCCTACAATAATTTTAAAAAAATACTGAGGATAAGGAGAAAACACAGAATTAAAAGGAGCAGAATCAGGATACCAATGAAGAGAATAATTCTATTAATGACCTTTTGAATTCTAGACCTCCTCCTTACACTGACAGTGCACAAGGAAAATTGGTGCTTGTCCAGCAAGGTACACCTGATATGGGTGCAGCGGGAGATATCACAGCTGTGCAGGCATAGAGAACACCCACAAATGTGGTTGCTAGTTTGATAGCAAGTGCCCCACGTGAAATTGCAATGACACTGGTTCTGAGTACTAGTAGAGATGCACCCGCTGTTTCTCAAATGAAAAGCGATCCACCTATTAATACAATACTGATAGGAGAAACTCCCAAGGAGAGAACTATTAATGATGGACTTTTTAAAATTTAATTTGGGGAAATCTTGCAATGGACAATTGATTCAAATAGATTACTGACATACATGTTGATGAAATGAGCTATTTGATCAAAGAAGCATGACGGTATTAAGATTGATGACTTTAAGACCCACATTAAGAATTTAACTGAAATGACTAGAGAATGGAGTGAAATGGGGAAATACAGGGAAAGATGGAAGAAAGGGACAACAGGTAAAAATGTGACAGAATCAGAGTGCATGGTGAAGAGATCGGCTAGCAATTCAGAGGTAGAATCGGGAACGGTTTTAGAGATTCCATTTAGAAGGGTGCATGGGGGAAATTCAGTACATTTCGTGGACGAATGCTGATCTCTATGCCTTTGCCACAATTTTTCTGAAACTGAGAGAGAAACCAGAGAGAAGATACAAGGAGGCTCATAAGTTGACGACAATTTTACAGATGCTGTGGACTGATTTTACATTTATTATTTGAGATTGTGATCCCTAGTGATTTATGGACTGAAAGCAAACCTGTCATGGCATGGCTGACGTAGGAACCAGCTAGAGTTGCCCCTAATAATGCTCCTTCTGAGGATGTGGCCAATAAATATAGACAAGTGATTGAACATTTGAAAAAGAAGGTGCCTGAAAAGGATATTAAATGGGCAAAACGTTTTGAGAACTTCACAAGAACCAAAGGAGTCAGTACATGTTTCTTATGAGAGGCTCGTGAAGATTTTTAAAGGGCACAGTAGAGTTGACGATCTCAAGAAAGATGGTGTCAGATGTTTTGGTTCAGCTTTTGTTATGGGTTTGCATCTGGAATTGAGTAGTCATATACAGTGCTTAATTTGCGAAAGAAAGAGTGCCGGTGCCTGAAGTTCTGCTCAAAAGCCAGCGTCTGGTGCAATTAAACATCATCATTCTAAATACCAAAGCTAGTAGTCTTTAATCCACTTCCAGACACTCGCTGCCACTTTTTCTCACTCTTGCAGGTTTTTGCCTTTTCTCCTTCTGACTTTTTTGCCGTCTTTCTCTTCCTCTGTCTTTCTGATCTGTGCTCTTGCACTCAGTAAATATCTGATGCCGGGAAATAAGTGCTGGTCCCCAAAAAGAAGTGCCAGTGTCCCCCACCATCTCAAATTAAGTACTCGTCATATACAGCAAAGTGAAATGTGCTGGCAGACAAAAAGTATAGATGAGATCCTGAAGCCGGCAAAATATCTTAAAAGAAATGCCCGGAATCAGTTGATGGGCTCAGATATGGGATATGTTCAATCTGGAAATGCTGGAGTAAATGGAACAACTCAGATGCAAAGTGCAAGAATGGAAAATGGACAAATGCAAATGGAAGGTGCTGTGAGAGGAACGATGGTGAAAAATTCCGGAATTAATGCAAATATTGAAATGTTGAAACACTGCTTCTCACTTCTGCAGGAAAATTGGGCACTGAAAACGAAGATACAGACAGATTCCAGATAGAAATCAGAATTAATTTGTTCACCAGATACAGAAAAATACATTGACCATGGACCCGACCTAGCAGAACCCTGAGCAGGGTGTGCATGATCATAAATAGTTTTGCATGACAATGCCTCCAGCCCTAGTGTTGCAGCAGAATATTAGGAACAAAGTGCCATTTAGTGTACAGTACCAACAGAATGCATTGATTTTGAATAATGATTCTTCCCAGTTTTCTTCAGGGAATAATTCACAATGACAGTGACTGAGAGGGGAGGAGGATCGCTTATTTGGTGCTGTCCAATAGGTAGGCCAGAATGGCCCATACATTGACGAGGAAGTTAATGGACACCCCATTTCATTTTTGATTGATACAGGGGCTACCATTTCTACAATTCATTCTGTAGAAGACCAAAACCTAACATTCTCGGAAACAGAAGTCCAAGTTGTAGGGACCAGTAACAAACAAATTGTTAATCAAGTCACAGCAGATGTCCCAGTTAAAACAGCGCAAATAGAGAATAAACATTAGTTCATTTCGTGTGATTCAAGCCCTGTGAATCTGTTGGGCAGGGACTTGCTTTGCAAAATTATTTGTGTGATTTACTGCACACCGGATGGTGTTGTGATTGAAACACAAGATGAGGATTCAGGGTTTAAAATTAAATCACAAAATTCAAAAGTAAAATTGTTCCCAGCATTCACAAAAGATGACCTACCTCTGGATTCAAGATCTACTGTCAAAGAAGAGGTGTGGGATTTTTCTGGAAAAGAGCTAGGATTGATAAAAAGTGCAGAGCCAGTTAAAATTAAAATAAAACCCTGACACCCAAGAATTAAGCAATATAAACTTTCAAAAGAAGCTGTAGAGGGTATGAAACCTATTATTGAGAAAATGATTGAGCAAGGAATCCTAGGGGAAGTGATTGGTAGCCCTTGCAATTCTCCTGTTATGGGAATAAAAAACCTAGTGGGAAATGGTACATTCTACAGGATCTTCAAAAAAATTTATAAAATTGCCATTCCATGCTGTCCAGTGGTACCGAATTCAGCAGTGATTTTGCTCCACATTCCTTCAGATGCTGAATGGTATACAGCCACGGACTTATGCCAAGCGTTCTTTTCAATCTATTTGCACAAGGAACATCAATTCCTCTTTGCGTTTCAATTTCAAAATAAAGTTCTTGTGTGGTGTACCCACAAGGATATACAGAAAGTCCTTACATTTTTGTCAAATTTTGAACAAAGACCTACAAAATTTGAGATTGTCCTGTAACTCAGTCTTAGTGCAGTGTATTGATGACTTTTTAGTCATATCTCAAACAAAAGAATACTTCAAACTTGACACAATTGCCTTGTTGAATCATTTAGCAGACAGTGGTCATAAAGTTTCCCCAGCAAAGATGGAAGTAATCTATCTTGTTCACCATATTTAAAAAGGTGTAAGGAAAGTCTAAAAAAAAAAACATGTTTCTGCAAATCTGAAAATTAATCCTCCTACCACCCAGAGGGAGGTGAGGATATTTCTGGAAGCTGTTGGTAACTGTCAACAATGGATTTCAAATTTTCTTTTATTGCAACACCTTTAATAAGGTTAACTCACAGTGACATAACAGATCCGGTACCATTTAACAAAAAATGTTCAGAGGCATTCCCCATATTGAAAGTCTATGTAATGCACTCGCCCTTGGAATGCCTGACCATAATTTGACTTTTTGTAATGTCATGAGACGGGTGGATGTGCATTATCAATTCTTCGTGGGATGATGAAGCTAGTTGCTAATCTTTCAGCTATGTTGGACCAGTGGCTGGGAGTCTTACTCAATGTCTGAAATCAGTTGCAGCTGTTTGTGTTGCCATTGAACAAAGCCAAAGAACAGTGATGGGACATACCTGAATTGTATATGTCCTACACTCAGTTTAGATCTTATTAGCACGAACAAGGACTCAGCACATGACAAACAGTAGGCTCACCAGGTATGAGCAAGTAATTCCTGCAGAGGAAAATATTTCAATTAAAAGGTGTAATATGCTCAACCTAGCAAATCCGCTTCTGATCCCAGACAAACATTGTGAAGGTAGGGATACTGATAAAACGGAGGATGAAGATAATGAGAGAAAACATTGTTGTATTGCAGTCACCAAGCTGAGACCTGACATAAAAGAGACTCCGTTAGAAATGGCGGATCCAACGTTATTTGTTGATGGTTGTTATTTGAGGGACCAGTTTTGGAGCATTGAAGGCTGACTATGCAGTATGTTCCATTTCTGAAACTCTTGAAGCATCCTATCTGCCAGATGTAACTTTAGCTCACGTGGCAGAATTGGTTGCATCAACAATAGCTTGCGGTCTGTCAGAAAATGTAAATGGGACATTTTATACAGACAGTCAGTATGGTTTGGTGTGGTGAAAAATTTCGGCCAACTGTAGTCTCAGCAAGGTTTCATGACATCTTCTCGAGCCCCCATAAAAAACAGTCTCTATATACTTGATCTCTTGAAGGCAATTTAGCAACCAAAGGAGATTGTTGTGGTCAAGTGTGCTGTTCATAAGCCTAGAAAAGATTTGGCTACTCTTGGAAACAATTATGCTGATCAGGTAACCAGATTTTGTGCGTTTGATTTTGAAACAGTGGTTCAAGAAATCCAAAATTACGAATCAAGAATAAACAGTATACAAGATCCAGAAAGTGTGAACTGTTTGTTTTTAAATTCGATCCAGACCTCTCTAAGTTAATTAAGATACCTTCGGGAGGAGGCTACAGAAGATGAGAAAAGGAAATGGGAGAAAATTGATTTTTATGTTACTCCTAAAAATAAATGTATTCTTCTGATGCTATGCTGTATCCTATTGGAGGTTACCTTCACAACATATCACACTAAGGATGAGATAGTATGATTCAAACATTTACGAAATATTGGGAAAATAAAAATGTTAGAAATGTTGCAGAAGATTTGAGTTCCAGGTGCTTCACATGTTAGCTTAACAACCAGGGAAAGATAATGAGCCTGTGTATACTCACTGGATGTGTTCTTAATAGTATCAGTGATACTCTGGCCTTACATTTTGTACATGTACTTGTGAGCACTTATACGTGAACTTGTACGTGAACGCAGAATTTAATAAAAACAAGTATACATTTTTTTTTTTTTAAAGATAGGGAAACAACTCTCCTATTAGCCATGAGGTCCCTTCATTGTGAATTCACTACACAAATGTATTCCGTTGCGTCTTGGTGTCGGTTACATATCTTTTATTAAAACAAATACACATGAAAAAATACCAGGGCACAAACCATATAGGCAGATGTACAGTATAATATTCTGTTTATTACCTTTGTTGACAGAGGGTAATAGATAACTCCTGGCTCCACCCCCTTCTCAACAATGGTAACAAGAATATATAGTCTCCACATCTGCTTCTATATTAATTATTTGGAAACAGTTGTGCCAATAAACGTGATTCACATGTATTACCACGTTGCAAAATTAAAATTCCAAATTGTTAATTCCACGTTGTTACCAAAGAACAGCCTAAACCGCTTGAGAAATTACTGCTTAGTCTAGGTTATAACCACTTCGCAGAGGTAAACATGAAAAAAGCATTGCCTAAACATGTATGGTGATCCGACAAGATTAATATGGTGTTTATTAGGTTTGTTGATTGTTTCTCTCATGCGTCACCGCCGCTCTCTACACTGGCGGACCTTTCATAGGTTCAGTTTTGTTTGACTCATTCCACAAGTTCCCACTCCTTTTCCTCACTTTTACCTGGAGCGTAAAGCCCTACGCTAATGACAAACATCTCTTTTGAGGTTCCTCTTAATAACAGCACCATTGATGGTATCGAAGTAAATGTGCACATACAGTGATTTAAAAATAAAGCTCTTGGTAGCTAAACGAGAGCAGTTGTTTCCCATCCATGCTGCAGGGTCTAAATGCAGAATAAAGAAAAAAAATCGTTGCTTCTTATTCTGATAAAATATTCCTGTAAACTTCGTTGTACATTAGGAAGAGTACGGCCATGCCTTAGTATCAACGTTTAACAAAGTCATATTTGATAAATATGCACACAGTATTTTAAAGGGATAGGCAGCTAAAAAGAAAACGTAGTTTAGCAAATAGATAGTTTAAGTCTCTGATTTACAACTTTATTTGCATCTTGCATAAAGTAAATGTGTTGTAACTGCAGACTGGTGCATTAAAGAAATTTTTCAGACCTAAATGTTGGCAACCTTAATGAATTTCGAAAACTGGTGCACGGGCTAAGCAGCTTACTGAAGAAAAGCGGCTCATATGGATGGGGGCCCGTTGAAAAGAATGTAATTACCCTGAGTGCTTTTGTCAGTTCCACTGGACTGCAAGCACTAGTTTTAAGTGATCTTTTTAAGATGGCAGAACCACAGGCTACAATTCCAAACCACCTAATTATTAAGAACCATAATTGGTTGTTCTGCAAGGATTTGAGAGCATTGCTGAGCTAAATGCAATTTAACGGGTTCACAGTTTACACGTAGGTGTACAACATTACAACCTAAAATTCCACTTTTTGGTCACAAATGTAGTTCTGACTATACTGCGTTTTGTAAAAAATAAAGACAGTTAACACGCAAAAAAAAAAAAAACATCAGGGAAAGAATTTTTGCAGGTCCCCCCCCACACACTTATTGCCCCCTTTTGGACTACTTGATGCTGGTTTGTGACTCTGACAGTGCACTGAAGCCTGCTAACAAGGCCCCAGTGCCAGTGCTCTCTCCCTAAATATGATTATGTGAATTGGCAACCCCAATTGGCAAGGACTTTAAAAAGTATAAGTCCCTGGTAAGTGGTACCAGTAGTACCCATGGCATGGGAGTTAAAGGGGTCACCAGGGCCTGAAGCACTGATTGTGCCACCCTGAGTGACCCAAGTAAACAGATGCCACCAGTCCTGCCATTACAGACTGCATGAGCAGTGCAAACTGCTCAAACTAGACTGTGCCCTCACCATGTGTGGCAAGGTCCCAGAACTATTTTTAATATATGTCAGTCACCCCTAAGGCAGGCCTCCTGAGCCCAAGATTATATGTCCCTATAGTGGGCTCTTTCCATTAAGGGTTACTGTAAGTGGTGAGGGAGTCATAGGATAATATGGACTGGCACTCGGGCACCCTGAGGTTGCCAGCTCCATTATGGTCCCACTGAAAATAGTCATGTTTGGTATCAAACAACTGGTCTCATCACCCCTGACATGATTCCAGTGTTAGATTTGAAGTGACATGCACCCAGGTGGCTACATTAGAGGTTACCCATCTGGTTGCCCCAGCCCTCCCTGTGCCCTGGCTGACAGGCTACAGCTGCTGTCACCAAGACAGGAATCTTGCCCCCTGCCAGGAGGTGTGAACCATCTCAGGAGTCAGACACAAAGACCTGCCTGGAAAGGAGGTGACACCTCCCTCCCTGTCAGGATGGCTAGTTAAGTGGCACATCAAAGCAGTGAGCTTCAAAGCTTTCACTGCTCTTGATATGCATCCAGGCTGCCTCCCAAAGTAGGAAAAAGACATTCCCCTGAACCCAGGCTCATTTGCACCCAGGCAGGCAGGAAAATTGTGTAGGCAGAAGGTGTACACCCCCAGAAGGCTAGCCACATCCCTAGGGTGGGCCACCTGGTCTGTACAGCTAAGGAAGGTGTCTGCCATTATTAAAAGTGGCAAAATAGAGGGTTCTGGGTAGCAAAGGTGGCATAAACACCTAGATGTGTTCACCTCAGGGGTGGATGAGCCGCTGGGCCTAATAGCCCATTGGCTACTTGCACCCACACCCCTACAGCTAGGATTTAAGGGGCACCCCTGGCACCAGGACTTCATATTGGATTTGACTTGCAACAAAGAAAAGACCCGAATCTGTAAATTCAGGACCTGCACAAAACAAAGGCGCAATACTCTGCACCTATGGCAACCACCCTGCAACTGCATGACTGCGACTCGCCCCGGACCAAAGAACGGTTGCCCAGACAGAGGGACCCCTTTGAGAGCCAAAGGCAGCTCCAGACTCCCTTGGACTAGTGGCACTAGTCCCCTGCAGCCCGCAGGTCAAAAGCCATCTTCTTGCTCTCCTTGTCTGGTGGAGGTTCCGATGTTGTTGGGATGTTTGCCCTCTTCCTGGCTTTAACAGCGATAATAGAGTCAGCTGGCACTGTTTCTCTTATGTACAGAGGATCCTTCGAGGAATGCTTTATTTTTCTTTGCCCTCGGTGTTACTGCTCATTGCAGGCTCTTTGAAGGCTTCTCTCCCTTGATCCATAATGCTGGGCAACATTGGCAAGAACTGGTTTTTGGTTTGAGAAGGCAGGAGTGTTTCCAGGAGGAAGCAGGATTGTGATTTCTTCTCCTCTAATTGCACTCCATATTTATCTGCCATCCTCTTTATCAGTTGACCATATATTGTAATGTCATCCGGGGCGAAGGACTCGACGGATAAGGGACAATTCCCTCTTCTGGGGATCTGTCTCAATGTCTTTGCACTGGGTTTCCACATACTCCAATCCCTCAGAGTCCAGGAACATGCCCATGTCCATGGTATCTAGAAAAACAAATTGTCTAGTCATCACATTAACCACTGACAATTATTCAAACATCAGACTATGAACCAGTTCCTTTGTTCTGGAGTATTTATTTACTCTTTTTTTCAATATTTCAAAACTAATTCATTTGTTTTTTTTAGTGTTCAGAACAAGGGAAACGAAAATATATCCACAGTTAGACATACAATCAACTCATATTGTGAAAAACAAATTTATAAAAAGCACGTTACATATAACAAGAAAAACCAGTCATGATTTCAACAAAGAAAAAGCAACCGATATGGTAATTCATTAACCAATTTATACATTCATTGAAAGGTTGCTGCCAGCGGGGACACTATTTATACACTTGGGGAAAGTCTTATTTAAACTAACGGCTATTCCCTAAGAGGAGATTCAAATCTAATGAGTGTATCCCACTGGTTGAAAAAGTGCCGACGCGTTTCGAACCCCAACACAACTCTTGGGGTTCTCTTCAGGAAGCAACCTTTCAAGGAATGTATAAATTGGTTAATGAATTACCATATCAGTTGCTTTTTCTTTGTTGAAATCATGACTGGTTTTTCTTGTTATATGTAACGTGCTTTTTGTAAATTTGTTTTTCACAATATGAGTTGATTGTATGTCTAACTGTGGATATATTTTCGTTTCCCTTGTTCTGAACACTAAAAAAAAACAAATGACTTTGTTTTGAAATATTGAAAAAAGAGTAAATAAATACTCCAGACTAAAGGAACTGGTTCATGGTCTGATGTTTGAATAATTGTCAGTGGTTAATGTGATGACTAGACAATTTGTTTTTCTACATATCGGTCCCTATCTAGTTGTCGTTTATAGGGCAAACCCCTACAGATATAAAAACATGTCCATGGTATTGGCATCTTCTTCCTTGTGGAAGAACTGCTGTTCTTCTTCCTCCTCCTGTGGCTCTGGTTTCAAAGAGAAGCCTAATTCTTCGACTTACTTCTCTACTTGTTCTTTCGGCATCAAAGGCTTTTGTGGGATTCATAATTCACGCAGGGAAGCATTGAATTTTGTTTTTCTCTAGCAGAAGTGCAGCCATTTCTGCTTCAAGACTCTTTGTCTTTCTCTGGATTTCAGCGGATCAATCCTCGGGGTCAAGCATCATTGAAGATTTTCTCTTTGACGTCGAGGTATCCTTCAATGGTGTCTTGCTCATTGCCTTTTTCTTCATCTCCCGACTTTTGTCTTCTTTCGACGTCGAAACATCTCAACCCCGATTGGCTTTCGACGGCGTTGTCTTTTCGTGTGTTTGGCCGCATGTGGTATCCTTGGTGTGGGACCTGAGGGGTTCTTTTTGTGTCTGCTTTCCTTCGGTCTGCAATTTTCTCGGCACCAAGGCAGCTTCGGTGTTCTAAAGTTTGAGGTATTAGACTCTCGCCCTGTAAGTTTTTTCTGGGTTACCTGAGGTCTCTTTTCTTTTGACTTCCGATGCTCCTTCTAGACGTCGATGATTCGCATCTCAATGTACGAGCCTTCTCCTTCTGCCCCAATGCAATGTTTTCCTCATCGTCACTCGACAAACCCAGGTCTTTAAGCGATCAAGTCTGCTTCTGCCCCTGCATGGCATAGTGTTCCTTCCTCTGTCTGTCTATTGCCCTCAGAATCTTCAGCTTGAAATCTGCTCAGGCCTCGCACTTGTCTCTCTTGTGGTCGATAGGGAGGCAAAGGTTACACACATGATGGTTGTCCTTCAGTGTGAATTTTTGGTGGCACTTCGAGCAGAATTGGAAAGGTATGTTCTCCATATCACTCGGAACAGGGGGCACCCTGTACGGGCATTTTACGAGATGGTCTCGCCGTATGTGATCAACGTAGTTTTGTCCGTACCTTCTCTGTGAACTTCAGTATATTCTCGGTGAACTTCGTTCTAACTTCTTTTTCTTCGTAGATCGGAGAGCCTTCAGCTATGCTTTCAGACCCAACGGAGGAAAAAAAAAGATTCTGAAGATGGCGACCACGCGTGGGGAGGGCGTATGACACCAAAGGAGGCTGGATACGGCACCAAATGGTGGGATCGTCAATTCCCAAAACAAAAAAAAGAGAAGAACCACTACTAATAACAGGAGAATCCCGGACCCAACCACTAGATGGTGGAATAATGCACAGCATGTGAATCCAGAAAAGATTCATTCTGCAAAATCAATTTGCAGGACCAATGGAAGACAACATTTCATTAATGTTTGGTAAGGGGTTGTCTGTCAACCCAAAGGGCATTATTGAGATTCCGAAGATAGACACACGGAATGTGTGATAAGATAAGGATTGCGAACCACCACAATGGACGCCACACAATCAGAAGCTTAAATTTCCTCTAAAATAACATTATCAAGTAGTCTTTGGATTTCACATTTAACCTGCTCTCTGATAGAGAATGGAAGATTTCTAACTTTGTGTACCTTAGGTTGTGTATTCCTTTTTAAAACAATCCTATGTTTACAATTCTTCAATTTTCCCAAAGACTAAAAAAAAATACTTTGGGAAATGTATTTATCCAGCACATAGCTTCCTCACATCCGTCAACCAACATAACGTGTTCAGCTGCACCAGGTCTAAGTAGCATACCAAGAGCATCTTGATATATCCAGCTTAAAGTGGGCACTCCCTTCTTAGCAATATATACTCTTTCTTGAATCGTTCTATTCTTAAATGTTATTTCTGACAAGAAATAACTATTCATTTCTATCCTTTCACCACATAGCCTCTTAGATTTATGCTAGTTTCATGCACGATCCTTTGTTCTAATCCTAACAAATCTTGACAAGACTTATGTGATAAAATGGTGTAACATGCTCCAGAATCTACTAAAACATTTACTTGTATATTGTCAATGCATATCGAACACTTGGGGTCTCTGATATTTTTCTCTCTCTCAGTATCATGGTCAACTCCATTACTTTTTTCATGTTCTTCAAGGGTACTGTTAACTACTTCAATGGAAACTACAGTTTTCATCCTCTGAATCTAAGTTATTGATAAATTGACAACTAAGTTGTTTTCCTTTAATTTCTTTGTTCGCTATCATGATCGATTTTCCCCGACTCCAAAGCACGCATATACTAGAGGTTTGGCAATTGGCAGTAATTGACAGTTCAATGTCATGATGAGGCAGATGTACACAACATGCTTTATGCGAATGTGTCCATCCATAAGTGTGGCAGCGCATAGCTGAAATAAATTACTCACTCCTATACAGCAGCTGTGTGAAGAACGCTGTTGAACATTTCAGTAACTAATAGGTCCTATATAGGGCTTTAAGTTGGATAATATAAAAGGATGGGGGTCTCCAAAAGTGTGGCATATGTATTTATGGGCATGGCTTAAACAGTAATTTGGTGTATCTCTGAGCTTTCCAGTGTTGCATCCAGATATATAACATTACTGACATACACCAAAAACTAGCATGAACTATTGGCCTTGTCAGTGGGTGTTAGCTGTTTAAGATAAATAAATAACCAACATTATTTGGTTGTAAATACTTAATATTCAAAATGTTTCAATTATGAAATTGTGAGACTGTGAATTAAACATATGGGAAAGGATTGAATCTAAGAGTCTGAATCACTCCAGTTAATGTTCAATCTGTTAGACATGTTTTTATTTCTAAATCTTGTCTATCTACATATCTTACACCTCATCTCTTTCCTCTTCAGCACCCTCTTTTCAGGGTCTCCTGGATGCACTTCCTCTCATCTCCTTCTCTTCACCACCCCCAAAACACACAAACCACCCACTCACCAGTAAACATTATATTTCCTTTTACTTTCACCTTGTCAATATTTTGACAACTGTGTTCCTCCCGCACACACATTTGCACAGACTCACAATTGCAACTGGACTATGTGTCCGTTGCTCTGCAGAGAGGTCAAGATTAGATGTCCCCGATATCTACTTCAGGAATATGGAGAATGAATTAGGACCTTGTTGTGGGATGGGGGGGCTCCTCATATAGCTATTAGAAAACTGACACAAGACTGGTATGACGGTGGTACTGTCTTGCCGGACATCCACAAATATTACCAGGTGGCACAACTCGCCACTATTAGCCAATGGGGTACATCGTCCCCCCCGACGACCCAGTGTACAACATGGACTGTTATTTGTTATGGATACACGCACACACTGTACACCTCCCCAAGACACATGACCCTTACGGGACCCATGGCCCTTATGGTCCAACTGTGCTACGCAACTCTTAAAACACTGGGCTGGGCGGGTAGGATCACCCAATCCACTCCACTATGGGACTCGGAAAAACTGGGCACACTAGGCCGGAGACCCGGCTTTGATAAATGGGACCTGATATTTATCTCCAAAGTGGGGGACCTCTGGAAGGGTGGAACAGTGTTGTTGTTCCCCGATTTACAGCGTGAATATGAACTTGCCATCTTGGAAACCTTCCGATACCTTCAGGTCTGCCATACATTGATGGCCGTGATCCCCAAGATCCTTCCCGATCATCCGAGTTAGAAGACAGACTATTAGATGATCACATGGTACATAAAGCGATATCCTTGACATATAAAAAAACTGATTAACAATGCACCAGACACATTACTCCAGCTCTGGCACCATTGGGAAGTTGACACAGGAGACATAGCAGATGAGGACTGGCTGGGAGCCCTAACCTCGCCCAAGGAGGTGGCAATTAGATCACGATTTCGTCTTATACAATTCAAGATACTACACTGAGCTTATATCTCCTGCAACACATTGCTCAAGATGGGAAGGAGACCTGATTCAGCTTGCCTGCGGGGATGGGTACCTTCTATCATATGCTCTGGGACTGTCCAGCTATACAGACTTATTGGTGAGCTGTATAAACAGTGTCGGAGGCGGGGGTTTGTCTCCCTTGGCGAAATGGTGCCTCCTGAATATGTGGGAGGCCACAGACCTGGGTCGCATGGAACAAATATGGGTCACCGTGGGCCTTATGGTGGCTAAAAGGAACATAGCTAGATTGTGGGGAGCAGAATCACCACCACAGCTCAGGGACTATAAGCGTGATATGAACTGGTGTATGGTGGCGGAGAAGGTGATATATAAGGGTTGCGGTTGTCCCCGTAATTGGGAAAATATTTAGGGTCACTGGAATGAACACTGGGGTGGTTTGTGCTCCGCCTCTGGAATGATGTCCTCTGAAATTGCTATGGGCGGCAACGCGGTCACAAATGTATGTACTGATGATGACTTATTGTAGGAGTTCCTTTCTCAATTGTTTATACCTACAAAAGTCCGATGATATTTGTTGTACTGTCCTTTCCCCCCATCATCAGGTGTTTAATAAAAAGATTTGATAACAAAACAAGATTAGTTGACCATGTACTCTGAACACCTTTTAGATACACTGTGTGAGAAACTCTCACTGCCATCAGCCTCAACCCAGAGCTCTCAATCTTGGCCGAGTGTAAACACCTGAAGACGACTCGCTTCAAAGCATGCACTATACAAGTGTAATATGCCACATGAAATAAATACAGAAACACAATATCCTAGAAATAGCTTACACTCCTAGGGAAAGAAAGATTACGTAAAACATGTAAAATATAAAGAGGAACTAAATTGCTGACATGGATTACATTCATGTTTTTTACATTCATTATTTAGAAATCGAACAGTGTTTTGGCCAGTAAAGGTAAGAGCATGAATAAAGGGTCCAACATGGACCTCTTTTAATATCTGTTGTTAAATACTACAGGGTCTTAGACCCGGAAGGAGCCACCCCAGTTAAAGCCCTGATACTGTGTTTGCATAAGTAACAGGTTCATTAAGTACTTGCACAATGCATTTAAAAATGTGCTTTTGGTTAAATCAAGCACTGGCAAAACCCATGGTAGGTTTTAGTATGAGAAGCCCCGGTGCGACAATCTTTGTTGGCACCCCCCCCCCCCCAATGACCTCCTTCACAGATTCTCGCACTACCACTCTCCAATGTTGACCCTCATCTCTCCTTCACCCCTCACATTTATTTATTTTATAATGCTACTCATCCCAATGTAGAGCGTCAGAGGACTTTACATCACAAACATAATATACAGAGACAATGAGTCAAAACAAGTATGTAAATCAATGTACAGAAAAAGTTACTTGAGGCCATGAGGACCACAAGGTGTAGGAGTCTAAGATCATCCATACTGGTAGGAATTATACGTGAAGAGTGCCTGGCCTGTAGAAATGAAGGGGCAGATTTACTACATCTTCACGCAGCATAGTGACCAAAGTTGCTGCGTTGCATGAAAAGAAGAGAGGACAACAGAAACATATCTACAAAGATATGGTGCTGCTACTCTCACCTCTAATAATAGCATACCTTAGGCCGGTGCTTACACCCATGCACCATAGTGCAAGGTGGTGTTCATGTCAAGCATAGGTTTGATACTGGAAGGGTGCTCTTCTGGCACAAAATTTAAAATTTTGGCAAAGTTTAACACGTTACCACTTTCTATGTGTGCTGTATGGTGCAGAACACATCAAAAGTTGGAAAGGTTTGGAGAAAATAGATCTTTTCTCCAACTTTATGGCTGCCTCAAGGCAGCGTAATATTTTGATGCAAATCCCTTTCTACCAAATTTAGTAGATAGAGATTAGCCATGGGTGGGTGCATGGCAGTGCTTTAAATGGACCGGTACTCACAGGTAATCAGTACCGGCACTTCTCATTTTTATCGAGCTGAGTACCGGCACTTCTCCACAGCCAAGGAGAGTACCGAGAGTACCGGTACTCAAGAAATGTAAGCTCATTGCTGCTAGTGCTGCTGAGCTCGAGGCAGCCAGAGTGGAGCAGATCTGTAGGGCACTCAGACATCCAAAGCGCCTCTCCAGCCCTTAGCTGGGCCACCACTGAACCATTCAGCAGCGGCTCATTTGCATTATGCACGGGATGTCCAGGTGTTGGGAATTTCACCGTCCTGCTGTGTCTGACGGAGTAGGCCCCATCCAGGCCCTGCTCTGTCAATCACATTTGCACTGTCACTGGCGCTGCGAAGTAACTAAGGAATAATCCGAAGTGAGCCTTTTGCGTATTTGTCTGCTTATGTGATCGTGTTTGCCTGATATTGTGTATGTTTGAGAGAGAAATGAGATCAGAGAGGAAGAGAATTGGGGCATTCGGGGGATATTTGAAAAGCAATGCGTGGAATGGTCGTTTCTGTGTGTATGGGTGCGCACTCTACAAGATATAAGGATTGCACTTAAGGCAAGCAAGTAGGAAGAGTATGACATTAGGAAGCTGCTAATATTACAAAAACAAAGAAACATTAACATTTTGTGTTTGCCCTTCATGTCATGTAATGAGTTAACCCCTTCATTTATATTGATACATTTCGCACATGTTTTGGTATATCCTGCAAGTGGTGTAGAACTCATTATTAATGATGCTATGCCAGCGTCTTGTTGATCCTGGGACGCCCTGATAATTAGCCTGAAAGTGCTAATAGTACTGTAGATGGCTAGGCTGCACTCATAGTTTACAAACCCCTTCCATTATGATTTAGGGCTTGTTCCAAACAACTCTTCACACCACACCAAAATGAATACTCAATAGAAGTGTCTTTGTAACATCATGTCTCGCTCCGCCTCTAACCCCGCCCATAGCCACACCCCTAGCTCAATTTAATGAGTACCTGCACTTATATTTTCCCATTTAAAGCACTGGTGCATGGTAAAGTCCATGTACCACTCATGGTACAACTCATTGACACAAAGTAGCGCAGTGTGCTACTCTGTGATATTTTACAGCTACTTTCCAACGTAATTTAGGATTTGCACTGGAAAATAATGCCCAAAACAACAATTTGCACCAAGTTTGTGTTAGTAAATCCAACCAATAAACGCAGGATTTGAAACATAACACAATGCTTGGGGGTCTCATACTAATAAAATTCTATTACTACTCAACAGAGCCCTTTTTAGCAATCCTAAAATAACAAAAAATGGAGGAAAAACCAATAAGATTTTAATCCATGCTTGCAATTTGCATGCAGTATGCAAAACAATGGGGCAACCCAGTATCCCTCAGAACCTGGGCATGTACGTTTATAAACAACAATTGGTTCTGTCGGGTAGACAGCGATTTCTTTGTAATTCTTTAAATTTAGAAAGAAGATTGAAATGTACAATAAACACACAGAGAAGAATATTATTGACAAAGAATGAACAAACTATTTACTATTTGTTATTTAATTATTCATAAAATAGGTCATCAATTACCACGCCTATTCAAAATAAACAGAAAAGCTGTCCGGTAATTCAATTGGTAACAACGGCGCATGTGAAAGTGAACAAGGTGACATAGTGGGTATAGTGCAGAAGTGACAGAATCTGTGTATTTAAACACAAAAGTGACAAAATACTGTACATATATTTACAACATAAATAGGTCCAATTTTTGAATTCAGAACAATTGCCCTTAGCCTAATAATTCTATCAACTCTGTGCTAGAAGGGCATTCTCAGATATGAATGGACAAAAGACCGTCGACGTTTCGACCCTAACGAGCAGCCTAAATTGAGGAGGTCAAAGGCGGGTCTTCATCAGGACAAGGATAGTATAGGACAGCCGGATATTAGAAGGGGGGCAGACTCCCTATTAGCAAGTTAGACCTAAAAGTGGAAGGCACCAATGGCATCATCCATCTGGACATCAATGATGAAACCGATATCTGATTGTCGAAGACATACACGACACACAGCACCAGATATGCTTAGATGGTTCGGGTGCGAGGTTGAATGACAATTAATGTCGAACTGTATATTCAGTGTCAATGTAAAGGAATCACGCCAAAACGTAGCAATAAATGTCAAACGTGGCGTCTTTGTTTGATTTAAGGCATCATTCAGTCTCTACTCTTATTTGCATCAGGGCTCTCAGTTCCTAACATGCTGTTGCTGGCAAGTCCTGGCCTGCAGCCTGCCCGCTTTGATGCCAGTTTATTGCTCAATGTGCTATGTTAGTGGAATTGTAACATATGAACTCTAAGTAACAAAAGGATCTCTGTGACAAAAGCAGTAACCCACTGAGCTATCTACAGCCAATACAGATCTGTTATCTGCATATTACACGTTGTGCTGTGCAGCAGGAACATAAACCCTCTATGCTACTTTATCATGAGTCAAAGCTGTGACTAGACAAATCTCATATTTCTCTGTCAAATGCATTACCAGCACAGTTATCATACCGTTATTATCATCCATGAAAAAATGCTGGGCACACAAAGATCTGTGCAAGGCCATCTTATTGCGCTTCAGCCTGTCATGCAAAGGGCACCATCTTGAGTCTGGTACCCGGTGCGGCAGCACTGGTCACACCAACCTAAAACCATCACTGGCAAAGCATATAGGTCTTGCCATTGATCCCGGGCATAGGCCTATTGCTTTGATATTGTGACCCAAACCAGCTCCAAGATGGCTGCCATGTACGTACACCAAACAAATGATGGACGGAATGCTGACAATGCAAACATTCTCCCCCAGTCAAAAGATCTGGGTTAAATCCATTGTTCTTTTGCCCACTACGCCACCCCAGTTTGGACCCAGCCATATGCAAATCAGTCTTGACCCTGTGCCCCATGGGAACAGTCCAGACCGAACTGCCAGGCCAGGTCCTCCCTGGACCGGAGACAAGCATCCTGGGACCGGTTTCCGGGTATGTCACCCTTCTTCAGCCAGGCTAGCTTGAATCCAGTGGCGCAGTGAGCAAGGGACCCACGTCTGGGCATACCCATCCCACTTAGGGCGAAAAGTGTTACAGCAAACAAATGATGGACGGAATGCTGACAATGCAAACATTCTCCCCCAGTCAAAAGATCTGGGTTAAATCCATCGTTCTTTTGCCCACTACGCCACCCCAGTTTGGACCCAGCCATATGCAAATCAGTCTTGACCCTGTGCCCCATGGGAACAGTCCAGACCGAACTGCCAGGCCAGGTCCTCCCTGGACCGGAGACAAGCATCCTGGCACCGGTTTCAGGGTATGTCACCCTTCTTCAGCCAGGCTAGCTGGAATTCAGTGGCGCAGTGAGCAAGGGACCCACGTCTCGGCATACCCATCCCACTTAGGGCGAAAAGTGTTACAGCAAACAAATGATGGACGGAATGCTGACAATGCAAACATTCTCCCCCAGGGTATGCCCAGACGTGGGTCCCATCCTCACTTTGCCACTGGATTCAAGATAGCCTGGCTGATGATGGCTGTAAGCCAGAAACCGGTCCCAGGATGCTTGTTTCCGGTCCAGGGAAGACATGGCTTGGCAGTTTGGGCTGGACTGTTCCCATGAGGCACAGGGTCAGACTGATTTGCATATGGCCATGTCTGAACTGGGGTGGCGGAGTGAGCTAAAAAATGATGATGGATTAAACCCAGATCAGTTGACTGGGGGTTAGTGCTTGCAATGTTCAACACTCCGTCCATCATCCCCTTTGGTTTTGCTATGTTCGCCCTAAGTTGGCAGGGTATGCCCAGACGTGGGTCCCTTGCTCACTTTGCCACTGGATTCAAGATAGCGAGGCTGATGACGGCTGTAAGCCAGAAACCGGTCCCAGGATGCTTGTTTCCGGTCCAGGGAAGACATGGCTTGGCAGTTTGGGCTGGACTGTTCCCATGAAGCACAGGGTCAGACTGATTTGCATATGGCCATGTCTGAACTGGGGTGGCGGAGTGAGCTAAAGAAGGATGATGGATTAAACCCAGATCAGTTGACTGGGGGTGAGTGCTTGCAATGTTCAACACTCCGTCCATCATCCCCTTTGATTTTGCTATGTTCGCCCTGAGTTGGCAGGGTATGCCCAGACGTGGGTCCCTTGCTCACTTTGCCACTGGATTCAAGATAGCCTGGCTGATGACGGCTGTAAGCCAGAAACCGGTCCCAGGATGCTTGTTTCCGGTCCAGGGAAGACATGGCTTGGTAGTTCGGGCTGGACTGTTCCCATGAGGCACAGGGTCAGACTGATTTGCATATGGCCATGTCTGAACTGGGGTGGCGGAGTGAGCTAAAGAATGATGATGGATTAAACCCAGATCAGTTGACTGGGGGTGAGTGCTTGCAATGTTCGACACTCCGTCCATCATCCCCTTTGGTTTTGCTACGTTCGCCCTAAGTTGGCAGGGTATGCCAAGACGTGGGTCCCTTGCTCACTTTGCCACTGGATTCAAGATAGCCAGGCTGATGACGGCTGTAAGCCAGAAACCGGTCCCAGGATGCTTGTTTCCGGTCCAGGGAAGACATGGCTTGGCAGTTTGGGCTGGACTGTTCCCATGAGGCACAGGGTCAGACTGATTTGCATATGGCCGTGTCTGAACTGGGGTGGCGGAGTGAGCTAAAGAATGATGATGGATTAAACCCAGATCAGTTGACTGGGGGTGAGTGCTTGTAATGTTCAACACTCCGTCCATCATCCCCTTTGGTTTTGCTATGTTCGCCCTAAGTTGGCAGGGTATGCCCAGACGTGGGTCCCTTGCTCACTTTGCCACTGGATTCAAGATAGCCTGGCTGATGACGGCTGTAAGCCAGAAACCGGTCCCAGGATGCTTGTTTCCGGTCCAGGGAAGACATGGCTTGGCAGTTCGGGCTGGACTGTTCCCATGAGGCACAGGGTCAGACTGATTTGCATATGCCCATGTCTGAACTGGGGTGGCGGAGTGAGCTGAAGAATGATGATGGATTAAACCCAGATCAGTTGACTGGGGGTGAGTCCTTGCAATGTTCGACACTCCGTCCATCATCCCCTTTGGTTTTGCTATGTTCGCCCTAAGTTGGCAGGGTATGCCCAGACGTGGGTCCCTTGCTCACTTTGCCACTGGATTAAAGATAGCCTGGCTGATGACGGCTGTAAGCCAGAAACCGGTCCCAGGATGCTTGTTTCCGGTCCAGGGAAGACATGGCTTGGCAGTTCGGGCTGGACTGTTCCCATGAGGCACAGGGTGAGACTGATTTGCATATGGCCATGTCTGAACTGGGGTGGTGGAGTGAGCTAAAGAATGATGATGGATTAAACCCAGATTAGTTGACTGGGGGTGAGTGCTTGCAATGTTCAACACTCCGTCCATCATCCCCTTTGGTTTTGCTATGTTCGCCCTAAGTTGGCAGGGTATGCCCAGACGTGGGTCCCTTGCTCACTTTGCCACTGGATTCAAGATAGCCTGGCTGATGATGGCTGTAAGCCAGAAACCGGTCCCAGGATGCTTGTTTCCGGTCCAGGGAAGACATGGCTTGGCAGTTCGGGCTGGACTGTTCCCATGAGGCACAGGGTCAGACTGATTTGCATATGGCCATGTCTGAACTGGGGTGGCGGAGTGAGCTAAAGAATGATGATGGATTAAACCCAGATCAGTTGACTGGGGGTGAGTGCTTGCAATGTTCGACACTCCATCCATCATCCCCTTTGGTTTTGCTATGTACGTACACAGCAGCCATATTGAAATGGGTTTTATTAACATTAAAACAAAGCCTATTCAAAGAGAGTGACAGCAAATGCATGCTCACACAAGGGCAGCCATCTTAAAATGGTTAAAAATCCAGTGTGAGATGGTCGTAGACACTTAAGGTCAGGCAACAGGAGTGATGGGGGGGTGGTGGTGGAGGAAATCAGGCACTGGAGGTGGGAGGTATATTAAATAACAAGAGGGCTGAAAAGGGGGGGGGTACATCCCAAAGCAGCCCTCATGCAATGCACTGCATAACGGCAGTAGCTCAAGGATATAACTCACCCAATTAAGACACTGAAACCAAAATGATCCTGGGTGGAACAAGCCCAGGTATAGCGATAATAGCCATTGAATCAAGAGCAGAGATTAGAGACAGACACCAAAGCCAAACAATCATGAGCAAGGGTAGACCAAGGGCCTGCTGAAAGTTACATGTAAAGCATTGGAAAAAACAGGTCTGCAACAAACATCTGAAGATGTCTATAGCGAGACCTAAAAACAGAAAAACGCTTTAACACTGTAAGGCATGAGATTTATGGAAATTTAGTGTCACAACTTCAAACCCTGTTCAGATTTTGGGCCAAATCTCTGCACAGCAAATATGAGACAATATCATATCTCTTCTACTCATAACAAGAATCACTTTTCTCCATCTTCCCCAACCTGCCACACTAGTCTGTAGTCTACTTGGTGAGAGCATCCTCTTCACTTTTTTAGGTATGTGTACACCTGTATAACAACCTCTTTTTTTAGAAGGGTGTGGTGGAGAAAAGAATGCGGAGTGTGTGATGGACTTAAGTACATGGAAGGTGGCACCATGTTTAGAAGAAGGAATGTATGGGTCATGTGTACTAGCTTGTCAGTTTAAAGGGTAGTACAGACAGGTTGGCAGGGTCAAGACTGATTTGGATATGACAGAGTGCAAACTGAGGTGACATGGTGTGCAAAATAACAATGGACTGGGTTGTGGCCCAAGCAATTACCAGTGGCTGAGATTCATTCAAGCATTCCATCCTTCACTTTTTTGGCTGTTTTACAGGACCTAAATGAATCCAGGGCACTACAGAGTAATGTCCAGGTGAAAAGGACCGCCATTGGGGAAGTAAAAAGTGTAACGGCAAGACCTGTCTCGATCCCTAAAGTAGGTGATCTGGTCAGAGAGAAAATAGCGGACAAAAAAGAATTTGGGCCATCATACAGAAAGCCTGTACCTGTCCTGGCAGTTGAAGGAACAAGAACAGTACTTCTGCCACCTCTTGCCAGTAAAAAGGAGAAAAGATTTGTCTCAATAGACCTGATCAAACCACACTATGTGGCCGATACTGAGTAGTAGGCCACGTGGACTCCGGAGTAACAGACACCCTCCTCTCACAACTGTACAAGAAGTTCAAACAGAAAGACTCATCACGGTTGAAGGGTCACCTGCACGGAATGATGGACTAAGCAACAATGCAATGGAACTTGTTCCTCTTGAAACCGAAGTTCAAAATGAAAACTCAACAGAAAGACAAATTTCTATTCGACCAAACACGGATATCTACGTCAACATGCCCCAACGAGAGCAAGCTACAGTTTCCACAAAACCTGCGGAATTACCGAAAATTGATCGAACTGCATCTGGCTATTTCATTGACTTTGATACGTTCTCATTGGATACAAGTGAACCTGAAACGACGCCAGCCCAAAGAACTCGTCTACAGCAATTTAAAGATTTCCTGACCTTTCTTAAAAAGACTTACCTGGTATCAACTTGGGTGGAACTCTGGGTAACTACCAGGATACTTTTCTTTCTTTTCTGGATAGGCCTAGTAATTGTCTTTAGTATGCTTACTAATGGAACTTATCTTCGAGAAAGTTCTATAGCACAAAAAGTGAATGTGATTCTGAGACCACATCTGTCATCACATTGTGAAAAAAAGAGACCTGTCATCAGTGAACATTACA
This sequence comes from Calotriton arnoldi, assembly GCA_963921515.1. Classification (NCBI taxonomy): domain Eukaryota; kingdom Metazoa; phylum Chordata; class Amphibia; order Caudata; family Salamandridae; genus Calotriton; species Calotriton arnoldi. The sequence goes on from CAWUFW010003619.1 coordinate 778,538, forward strand.
GCAGTTCCTATACCTGATGGTATAGTGTGGGACAAGGTTGATTACGATATATTTGGCCCGACTGAACTTTTAAAAATACCACGTTTATTTAAGATTTCATTACCTCCAGTACATTTTCCGATGATTGGGATTATCAAACTGTAAATAATATGTTGTCTGATTTAGAAAAATCTGCTGCTTTTTCTAATAATGAAATGTTAGAGGGCACATCAGACTTTGAAACAATGTATTGCTATCAACATTATGTTCATCACTTTCTGCATAAATCTGCAAATCCCAGAAATGTTTTCACATACCACCAATGGGAACATTGCCCAACACCATCGAAAAGCAGTTCAAAAACATTTGTACAAAAGTTTCCATACTTTTCAGGGTTTAACAAAATCAGCCCCAGCCTCATATTATAAGGTTACACCAACACCAGCACGGAAAAATATGTTAACAAACACCAAACAGATTTATTCCGCTACCTTTATTGCCCAATTGTCTGAACAGGGTTTCGACTTATGGAAAGACACCATAGTCTTAAAATCAGTCTGGGGTACTAGAGACTGGCAGGTCCAGGGAACAGAGGCACTATTTAGAGCGTGCCTTATTCCTCAGCAAATAATGTTTTTGAATGAAATGGTGCAACAAAAGACCTGTCTTGGATTAGCCAAGAATAAAGATTTGAATACACCTCGGATGCCCACACCATCACACACTGAGGGTAATATAACATCGCACGAAGAGATTACACTAGAGGACATCATGCAATACAATAGATCAGACCCTGATTGGAAGGGATGGTTGATTTGGCCCGTAGACACCAATGACTGTCAGAAAAGATTCTTGGGTAAAACTAAAGGATTTAGTATCAATAGGCCAGATCCACGTTATGTACAGAGACAACACCCAGGGGTAGTGACATCTTACAGTGTTGGGAAGTTATGCCTCGATTGGCTAGAAACCTCAACACTTACACATGTGAAACAACACTTATCCTTACTTTCAGAGGATGTAGACCTACAGGATTTTGTATTAGGTCCTAGGAAGCCACGTCACAAACGTTTCTATTATGCTGTCTACAATGAGATTTGGAAAATATCACAGCAAGAGGCAGCGGAAAGATTACGAGAAATAGATCGTATAAATCTAGAGAAAGCTCTAGCAGTGGTTGACAATTGGTTAACGACACTAACCTCCAGGATATATTCTCTAGGCAACATTGTATCTTCTGCTATTGATGTACTAGAACAGGCTCTGTCCATATTACAACACAGGCAATCACAATTGCGTTCTATTATGTTATTAAGCTGGATGCTGCAATCTTTGCGCGCATGCTATGTGCCTTGGCGTTTCATAAACAGTACGTCTCTGTTTTCTTCGTACAATCTGACAGAAAAACAGATAGAAATGGCACAAAGGGGAGCAAAATATACACTGCTGCGTATTGAAAAACTGGATAGATTAGCCTTTACAGTGGCAGAATCACCGTCCATGGAATGGTTAATCCATGGCCACATAACTCTTCCGGTCACTACCTTTCAATTCCAATATTGCCTTGAACAAATGCAGGCAGGCAGATATGAAGAAATGGGTAGGGAATTCATTAAGGAATCCTGGGAATTACCCTACAGATTTCGATGCCGGAGTGGGGAAAAAGAAGTGTTTCTAAGCGGTACAAACTGCGAGAATACTTTAGGTGGATCACTTTATATGCCAGGATATAATGCTTCATGGGGCCTGTAACGGTTCGGTAGCGAACTTATCCTGTCACTTAAGGGGTGCCCCAGCTGCTGTGATCACTCCAGTGTTCAGGCTACTTTCGAATGGGAGTTACTTGATGCTGAACGATCAAGGTTGCTGTGGGATGCTTCCGGGCATCGCTTATCTGGTAACCGTGAGCTCCAGGGTTGCTTGCTGTATGCAAGTATTGTTTCCACCAACACATACAGTCAGGGAGGCGCCGTTATGGCCTTCACTAAATGTTTCATTAATACGGTTTGATACTTTGAGCAGAATGAAAGCCATGCTTATACAGAAATCCGTGCCCTTAACCTCCGCTCAAGAGACTTTTGATCTTCATGTAGCAAGGTCTTCGGCAGAGATACTGGCACTCATACGTACCAATTGCCCCTTCCATTTCGCAGAAATGGTCAATCGTATCTTTAACATGTCTGATACGACAGGCATTGTCCACCTATTTAAGACCATAGATTCTGGACTATTAAGCACCTTTCAGACAGTCCTCGGAGTTATACCAAACTTTATACACTCCGTATTTGGAAGCATATTTGGAGGGCTGTCGCTGATCCTGTTTCTAATAGCAGGTATCCTGATTGTCGCTTTTCTGCTACATAATGGACATCCCAGTCACCAAGGAGATGGAAACAGTACTCCTGGAGCGAAAATACCGTGATCGCATGGCACAACATCTAGGCACACCTCGCCTAAGAGAACTAAGTGCATCTTGGTTCTAGTCATTTAGACCAGTCTGGATGGACTGCATCTTACCGGTCCTCCGATGCCTGTTTTGCGGAGAAGAATGCGTGTTTGATCTCTGTCTGACACTCCCATCATGTGCGCAACCGGACGTTGATGCTTTACTGGACCCGATAACGGCCCATGTTCTGCAGTGTCCCAGCGTATTCCCATGTTGATGGCGGCATTCCTAGAGCCACCACAGGTCGTATTTGCTCCTGTTGATATGGACACTGGCTCCTCCCCGGACACCCTGACATCCAGCACCGGCTGTGGATAGTACGGAAGATCATCTGTGCTCAATTGACATAATATGCGAGGTGTTACAGGGACCGTCAACTGCGGAGGAAAGCAACGAAAATGTTGCGTCTACCAGCCAGGACACAAACATTTGACTCATTTGGCCCGTCGTGCGCTGGGAAGAATTCGACTTTTTGAAAAACAAAATGAAAAGTTGGAACCCCATAACAAAATTGACATTCTTTTGAGCATGCATGGCTTTCAAATGCTTATAGTAGGTAGACCTATATCTACAGACACATTAGGGCTATGGCTTGAGTAACAAATTTACTTTTTTAAACTTATTAAAGATTTTTAGAACTTTTTAAACATTGTTTTTAGCACAACTTGAAACTAATGTTTTAACTATTTGCGTACAAGTATCTAGTCCAACTAGTATGGTTAGAAGAGGAGTGGGTGTTATATTCCATATAGGTACCATAATATAGGCCACAGTAACTTCATTACCCTTCACCTATATTTTTCCCTACATTACACTTGTCACGGTTTACAGGGACTGACCTTTTATCTAGATACGACACTGCATTCAGAACGCGGGTTTTCCCTAGTTCGAAATCTCATACATTATGCATGAGAATTCTTGGAAGCACAGCAGTACTACCATCTCCTGTATAAAATCTATGTACAAAGTTCATGCCCGACGTCATCCTTAGGCCGACACAGTAATACAGCAAGGTAGGACCCCTGGGGAGACCTATGGGTATATATACATCACATCTTGCTAAGATAGGACAGAGGAGACCGAGACTTCCCAGCCGACACACTGACCAGAGACGCTGAGGTTCCTGCATGCAGACACTCCAGCTCGCAGTGGTCGAACATCCCTCGCGGGGTGTCCAACTCGAGACCAGGACAGGGTCAAATGTTTGTGTCCCATAGTCTCTCACTTCAGGTAATGGGGTTGACTAAATCCTAGAGGGAGTCTTGGCTTAACACCTACACACAGGCTAGGTACACTTAGGTACATCTAGTTAGGGAGACATTGTAGGAGTACGCATCTTTTATCATGTGTTTTATATACTCTAATGTATTCATGATTATTGTAAGATGGTAGAGCTATACCATCCATTCACCTTTATAGTACTGCTAATCATTTATATCTTATACTGTCTAGTGGTTGTTGCAGCTCATTTACTTTACACCAGAATGACAACTGTTCAATAAATGCTTATTGAAAAACACCCAGCCTGTTTATTCGGTGTATCTTTCTGAGACAGACTAAGTAAGCATGAGTGACTGAGCGAAAGGTAGTATATTGTTTCCATGGTCCTGAGGGATCAGGGTTGTCATGTTCGATGGTTACCAGGAACTATTCTCTCCTTGGTAAAAGGAGATTCTACTGGCACTGTGAGCTAGTTGGTACAAAAGGCCAACATACCCGGTGGGGGTGATCAGAGGTCATCTGCCACCAATCCTACAGTGTATGTTGTCTAAAAGCGCAGATCCTGTATACTTTTTATAGGAACTACACGACAGCGGCAGGGCCCAACTCTACTCGTCTGCATAATGACTATTGTCTCCTTGTGAACATTGGGATCCCTTCCTCTGGTGGCCCGTCTTCCTCCCCCTGTTGGGGCCACGGTTAAAATCTATGGTCTGCATGTGCCCCCCAGGTGTGCACTGTCTGGGGAGAGGTGGGATCGAGCTGCGGATCGAGTGTTGGCGCTTTGAGTCGTCTGGAACATAACAATCTGAGGCCACTATTGGTAGCTGATTGCCCCCTCAGCCTCAGGATGGGTAAAACCAACACCAGACAGACCAAGTTGTCTTTTGATCAGCATAGGCAGACGTGTATGGCGGACCCACCACTGGAGGACCACCTTTCCGGCTCGGGGAGTACTGAGGGCTCACCCCAGGAACCTGACATAAGGGCAATGTTTTTGGACTTAAAGCACAGTCTATCATCAACACCAAAATAGACTTGCTTACAGACCCGTTTGACTGCCTCAAAGAGAAAGTGGCCAGTCACAAACGCATTGGCCAGCTTGAGCAGCGCACGTCGGGTATTGAGGACGACGGTTCGGCAATGAAAGAGAAACTGCTACAAATGGAAAAGGTACTGGAAGTAATCCGAAACAAGAATAAGGATTTAGAGGCGAGATCCCGTAGGAACAATCTTAGAATAATTGGGGTGCCAGAGTGTACCTCAATGAACCGCATGTAGGACTACATGGAAATGATGTTCTGCTCCCTCTCCGGAGAGGCGCTGTATGTATAGTAGAGCGAGCGCATAAATCACTGGGTCCAAGGCCCCCGCCTGGAAGACCGGCTCGTCCCATATTAGCCCGTCTTGTGAATTACAATGATAGGGATAAGATTCTGCAGCTTGCCAGAGAGAGACAAACGCTCAGTTACCAAGGGAACAACTTGTCCTTTTATCCGGACTTCACAATGGCAGTTCAGGCAGTCAGAAGAGACTTCCTGCCAGTCAAGCATTCCCTCCTAAGAACTGATGCCAAATACACCCTCCTGTACCCAGCCTAGTTGCGTATTTTTCATGCAGGGAAGACTTTGTATTTCACGGATCCCAAAGCGGCTAGGCTGCACGCTGACCCCAGGATTGCTGCTCTGGCCACATCAGTGACAATGATTAACTACAGACGCACCTGCGTAAGGAACTGTGGCTGGAGGCTGTATACTGCTCCCAACCTGACTTGAACATTCAGTCCTGCGTGGATGGCCGCCGTCCCGGCCTCCTCTTTTAGACTAACCGAAGAGGATTCATTGGGCCCCTTCTTGTACAGCAAGTTTGACTGCCGCATAACTGCCTTCCTCGGCCAACCATCTTTCCCCTAGCTTGGAGCGTGCCAGGACTCTAGCTTGCTCCTGTGGGATGATTCCCTATCTGTTTTACACTGTTGGCCCCTTGAGGCCGAGTTTTGGGTGGGATGGCTGTATTCAGTCCGGTTGGGGGGGCTGTAGTGGGTGCTGGGTGGGTGATGTTCGGGGTTGTTGTTTGCAGCAGTTCAAAGTGTCCTTTTTCCCCCTCTCTCTTCCTGCCTCCTTCCCCCTAGCCACACAATGTGCAGCTAAGATCCTGGATGCTTCTGTGTGCTATTTTAGACCGATTATGGCACAGCTACCATGTATAACGTGGAATGTTTGGGGCTTGAATGATCGGCGCAAGGCAAGACTTGTCATGGCATAACTGCAGTGGAATGGCGCAGATATTTGCTTCTTACAAGAGTTGCACTTGACGGATCACTCTATGCCGAGCCTGCACCCGGGAAGGATAGGGGAGCGACATGTTGCATGCTACTTGCACTACGCACAAGGCGTAGCCCTTCTCACCAGGAAGGGTCTGCCTTGGCGCACGTACCATGTCCTCTGCAATAAACAGGGGCATTATGTGATGCTCTCCGGCTTCCTACAGGGACACCCCATCAAGTTCATATCCACGTACGTTGCTGAAGTCTGGAGACTTGCAGGGACACTTGGCCCTGGTATGATCATACAGGGGGATTTTAATGTGGTTGTGGACTCGCTGGTAGATAGATCCGGCGACTCCCGCTGCCCTTGCTCAAGAGCGGCCGCCTAGTTGCAGGCTACTATGGCAGATAACCTCATTGATCTCTGGAGGGCCAGGCACAGTAACAGTGAAGAGGGGACGTGTGTGACCTCTGCGCATTGCGCCATCGCGCATTGATTATTGGCTAGCGTTGCCCAATATGGATGCCTGGACTAGCGAGACATCTCACTTGCTGAGGACTTTATCAGATCATTCTCCTGCACTTTTCAGATTCTCTCCACCTGAATTTCGATCCCGAGCATATGCGTGGCGCCTACCAGCAGGGGCTGTGCTGGATCAGGTGTTTAGGGAAAGCATCCGGGCAGCCATAGTTGAATATTTTGCTCAAAATGTGGGCATGGTTGATTCCTGTTAAACCATTTGGGAGGCATTCAATACTGTGATTTGTGGGGAATACATAGCAAAATAGGCAAGCATTTTGCCGGCCTTACGTGGCAAGTTAACACGCCTTGAGGTTGAAATCTGTGTGCTGGAACTTCAATTCTATGCAGACCACAGCACGTCCACGCTGGCTAGTATACGTAACAAGATCAATGATTTTGAGGAAGAAGCGCAGCGGGAAACTTTTTATTTAGGCAAAGACATGCGTGCCAGGCGTTATGGTGAGGGCAAGAGGGTGGGCAGCATGCTGGCCGCCATGTTGTGCAAACCCAGGGCTAGTGATTATATCGCTGAATTGCAGAATGACTAGCATGACCTTGTCGTCGGTTTGCCGGAAGTGCAGAGGGAGATGACTAACTTCTACTCCTTGCTGTATAAGAAGGCTCAACCTAATACGCCCCTAGACCTCGACTCCTTCTTTGCAACTGCTCTGGCTGGAGGATGGACATCGTAGGTACCTAGATGAGCCATACCAGAGGAGGAGGTTGTGCAGGTCTTAGGGCCTTTCCCGGAAATAAAGGCTCCTGGGTTAGATGGACTCACAGTGGCATTTTATAAAGAGTTTGCGCCTCTCTTTGCTCCGCACCTCATTAATACCTTTGGGGAATCCCTTGCATAAGGTGAGCTACCCCCTTCTCTGCGAATGGCGCGAATAGTAACTATTCTTAAACTGGACAAAGACCCGCAGCGCTGTGAGTCATACAGATCACTATCCATAATTAATGTGGATAATAAAATTCTTGCCAAACTGATCACCTCTCGACTACTACATTTGCTTCCTATCATAGCGTGACCGGACCAATCGGGCTTCATGCCTGGGCGTGCAACATCTCACAATCTTCGCACCTTCTTTGCGATGTTACAGACCATAGAACCCTCTCTCAGCGTGGCGCCAATTTTCCTGGATGCCACTAAGGCATTTGATTCACTTGAATGGCCATAACTTTTTGCCTTGCTGGCCCGACTGGGCCTCAGTCCCAATTTCATCAAATGAATGAGCCTCCTATATGCAAAAGCAACAGTGTGCCTCTAGGTCAATGGTATGGTCTCGCCCCCTTCCCAGTGTCTCTAGGTACTCGGCAGGGATGCCCTGTGTCGCCCATCCCTTTTGACATCGCGAAGGACCCCCATGGCGCCTAGGCTCAGACAACATCATGCCCATCGCGGCCTGGCTTTCACTGCCCATGTTGTGCTGGTGTCTATGTACGCCAGCGATGTCATCTTATACGTCAAAAATCCCAGCGTCAATTTGGACTCCCTGATATGGGAATTCACTAGATTCAGTGGGCTCTTTGGGATTAAAGTCAACTGGGCAAAATCTGTGAATTTCCCACTCACGATGGAGACCTGGGAGTTTGCCTCAGAGTTTCCTCTACGATGAACAAGCAGGCCGATAAAATACTTGAGGAGCAGGCTGAGTCACGATTTAGACAACCTTTGGAGGTCTAACTAAGGCCGAGTGATGGACTGGCTGGAGAGGCAGGTGGCACTTTGGGCGAGGCTTCCGCTCTCTATGGCTGGTAGATTAGCCCTGGCGAAGACGATTGTGTTGCCCAAATTCGTCTATTTGTTCAATAATCTCCTGCTGCCGCTGCCCCAGTGTTTTCGGTGACAACTTAGATCCCACATGGTGGCGCTTGCGTGGGCATGGTGTAGGCCAAGGATCGCATTGGAGGTACTCACTCTCCTGTTTGAGCAGGGTGGGCTGGATGCACCAGACATGGATCTCTGTTATAGTGCGCAGGCGCAGTTTGCATTCTATTGGCAATACACCATGCAATTCATGGCTCTGAGTCTTACAGCACCTGAACACAATCACGCTGCCCTGTGATCCTTCAGGATGGCGCTGAATCAGACCCCACAGCGGCCAAGAGCAGCGCTTGGCAACGGTTGGCTGCATGGTGAGCAGGCAGGGAGGGTATGAGATGCAGACACGGGCTAGCATAGACAAACTCTTTGCCCCCATCGATTGGACATCCTGACCATCATCCAGGATGCTGGCACACTCAACAGACTACAACTCACTACTACAGGGGCCACATACCCAGAAAGCTCCTTAATTGCACTTCAACAGACTCTGCAGGAGCGTGATACCAATATGCTAGACAGGTGTACATACTACCAGCTGCATGCGCTTCACATCTCATTTCCCATAACGCCCCCCACGTTTCAGGTGCCTCAAGACTTTCTTGTGAACCCATCCCCGCACAGGCTCTTTGCCAAGCTGTATGCTGGAATGCACGGGACGGCGCTGGTGCGGGCTCCTGGAGCCCGACAGGCGTGGGTTGATATTATGGCAGGTCCCATTACAAAGGAACAGTGGCACTTCGGTGCTCAGGCTTGGGAGCTATCGCTCAACTACAGGCTCCGTTTGGTGCACTTTAAATATCTATCCGTGCTCCAGAGCGGCTGCATAGGCTGGGCATACTAGACGATGCCTGCTGTGCTCGATGCCCAGAGCCATGCTCGGATTTTCTTCACTCGGCCCGGACCTGCCCAGGAATGGTTAGTTTCTGGCATTCTATTTTCAACGCTATTGATGAGATCACGGGCCAGCATCTGTGGCGCACTCCCCATGTTGCGCTGCTGGGCTTTGTTAAAGTAGTCCTCCCTCTCTCCCCCAAGCTGCGGATACGGACTGCTCTTTTGCTCCTGCTGGGCAAGCGGAGGGTGGCGATCCACTGGGGTCGCTGCCTGGTCCGCTGAGGGATGCCTGCCTATTGCCAGGACCACTTGACCGCTTATTGGGAACTGAAGTTCGTCCGGTCACGCCCTACAGCTATTTGGTCTCCCCTAGAGTTTGTATTTACGGCTGCGGGATGAGGAGAGAATGGTAGACACTGTCCCCGATGTGCAGGAGACAAATCAGCATGTGATATGGCCTTCAAAAGGTAAGTTCCCTCAGATGCAAGTGTCGAGCTGTGGCGTGACTCGCATGAGTTAGGCCCCCCCCCTTGCTAAGGCAACCGGAGACACCGCTGTGAGAGCGCTTCTGTCCCCACTTCCTATGTGTGGCTGCCCCCTCGTTCTCTTCCCGTTCCCTCCTACGAAACGACTCCTGTGTTTCCTTCCTATCGATTCAAAGGATTGTTTCTTGTTGTCCTCAGGTGCATTGTAAAAACTACTGTTTATATGATTGGACTGACTGTGTTAATTGCTTAATGTATGGGCTCTTTCAGTATGATTTACAATGCAGCTTGTTTTACCTATTTCTGTGTAACTGAGTTTGACAGCTCAATAAACAGACATTTAAATACATTTTTAAAAAGTAGCTGAATAATCTAGTGGCTAACATAGACATGTCATCAGATGACACCCAAGCAATTGAGTCGAAGGTGTCCATTCCAGAACACAGAATCTGCTTAGCTGAGTCTGGTCTATACTGGACTATTTGTGCCAAGGACCTACACAAGTTTTAAGGAAGCGCAGGGAGAACCTCATACACCATGCCCTATAGGGTGTGATTGTAGTACCCTAACATGCAGACCACATTCAACGAGAATAGAGCCAAGCTACCTAAAGAGAGACATTTCTTGGCCATACAATCAATTCTCGTATACTCCTTATCCACAAGTGCTGCAGGGAAGGTGTCAGGGTTAGCCTTGTAAGTTGAGCCCTGTACCATAAAGCTCTCCAGAGTGGGATGCTGTGTCAAGGAACTTAAGGTCACCAGGCACTGGTCTATGGCTATTTACAGCTGATGTAGAAAATAGCTCCCACCAAGGTGCTAAGTATGGGTCAATCAGAGGCTTGTTAAATGGCAACAGAGACTCAGAAGTAGAAGATCCAAGTTGAAAAATATGCATCAGTAGTTTTATCTTAGTCTTCTTTTTTGGTAGTTGTAGGCACACAACTTCTTTCAATCTCAGAACCACAACTGCAAAAGATGTACTTTCTTTGTTTGGGGAACCCTAAAGTGGAACCAAGAACAGATGATTCTGGAAAGGTTTCGAAGCCACTGGCATTCAGTATATAAAGAGGCGGTAACACGTTATCTGCCTCTCATCGTCTTTATGATGTTAGGCATGTTAAGGACCTTATTTGGCATCTCAGTTGGACATAAAAAGAGCCTTCATCCTCCTAAAGTATTGCTACTGAGGAGAGGAGTCTTTCACAAGAATGGTGTGCGCCTTAGTTATAGTATAGCATGACAATGGGTGCACTCTGGCTGAAAATGGATCCGAATACAAATCTTGAGCTTAACAGGAACCAGCATCACAGATGTAGGCACAACAGGCGAGGCCTGCAGTATAGTAGATACAGACCAGAGGTGGAATGTGCTAACTCCTTTCTTAGTCAACTGGTGCAGTTGCAGGACCCGCATGTGGAAGCAACAGTTAGGGCCCAGCCTGATCTGTGGGGCCAAAATGCATACAAATGGAGCCAGGATAAAGCGAAAGATCTACACAACAGTGTGCCTGATGGCCTCCACCTGCTGTGGCGTCAATGAAGATCCAAGAAACTTGGGTGGGCATCTGGTCCTAAGAGGAAGGCAAAGTAGGTGTGTTTTCTGGAACACTGAATACAGGAACTCTCTCTAGATGGACATGAGAGCCTTGTTTACTTTTTGAGTGTGGTACCTCAACATCAACTTACCCAAGGAATGCGACTAGGACCAGCCATTCCATTCCATTTTTTTTAATTTTTTTTTTTTAAGAGTTTTAATTAGATATTGCAATACAGTACAACATACATTTCTCAAGCTAATTTCATAATAGACCAAGCACACTACATTTTGTTTGCAAGAGGCATTGTTGAGTCCAATATATTTATAGGAAAGTTCTTAACACTTATCTTAATTGTAGGCGTATCCCCTTCCTCCCTTTTTATACATGGGCGTCTTACAATCTTCCAGGACGTTACATTTCCACTGCACAACTAGGCAGGGCTCGAGTCGGGGTACCACGCGGGTGGACGGCGTCCCCCCACTTATTTTACCGGGAGCTCGATAACTGGAGCAAATGGGGCCACACATTCACTCTTTGGCCTCTCTGGGGCGAGATCGGAGCTCATTCAGAACGCTGCTCACGCGCTGACTTCTCTGATGCAATTGCATCTAAGGGGTGAGCGAGGGGAGGCAATGAGTCTGATGGTGCAAGCCACCTTTCGTGACGTCACTTCCTGTCGTGACGTCAGCGTCCCCCCCACTTCTTTTTTTAGGACTTGTGCCCTGCAACTAGGTAACTGTTATTAACATGGTTCAGATATCGCCAGAGGACAGTTGGTCCAGAAATGTCCTTCATGGTTGCCAGATTTCACAGTCTGAATCTCTCCAGTTGAAGATCACTAAAAACCTTTGCATTTACATTGCAGGTAGCAACAATTCTCATCCATATTTTTGTCGTCCGGACTGAGCCAGTGCAATCTCCCATTTCACCAATAGCAGCAGCAGTGCTGTCAATCTGCATATATCTGTCACATACCCCATCAGGGCCACATTTGGGAATTTCGACAAAGGTGTACCCACTATTTGTAAAGTTACATGAATACCTCAAACCAGTATTCACCTACTTGTTGGCAGTCCCAACCTAGTGAATAGAGTTAGCCTGGGAGCATGGAATCTACTGCAACTGTGGTGCCTAGAGTGATCTAGTTTACGGAGGCATTCTAGTGGGTAAAGTAAGCATAAGGCGAAAACTGAAATGGACAAGGTTGTGTCTATACTTCAAGATCTGGTTTTCAATTTGGAAGAACAGTATGACTATTTTCGCAGTTCCCAAATCTCTCCCAATTCTTGGATGGATGGCTGTATGCACATGTTATTTATATAGTGCGAACCTAGCCAAACGGCAGTGGAGCGCTGTACATGGTCAAGGGTAATGAGTAATAGGAGAGGAAGCCAAATTGTGGCCTGTTAATGCATTGTGTTATAGTGTTCTGTAAAGAAGGAAGTCTTCAACTCTTTCCTAAATTGGAGCACCGTTGGGGCAGTCCTGATGGATAGAAGGATGCTGTTCTAGATCCTCGTTGCATAGATAGACAATGCATGTTTTCTCGTTTTTTTCTGTTTTTAGAACATTAGTCTGCAGTCTGGTGGTGTTCTGGCTGAGCTGAGAACCACCAGAAATAGTGAGATTGTCTGCCACATGGGCCTTAGCGGAGGAGCTACCACTGCTTATAAGTCCCTAGTAAAGTGCACTACATGTGCCCAGGGCCTGTAAATTAAATGCTACCAGTGGGCCTGCAGCACTCGTACAACCCACTTAAGTAGTCCTCTAACCATGGCTCAGGCCTACCATTGCAGATCCCGTATGTACAGCTTACACTGGCAGTTCAACCTGGCAAGATAAATCTCTTGCCAGGCCTACACCTAACCTTTTTATAAATTATAAGTCACCCCTAAGGTAGGCCCTGTCTAACCCACAGGGCAGGGTGCAATGTATATAAAAGGCAGGACATGGATTACCTTATTAGTTATTTTAAGTGTAATTCCCAATTGTGAAGAGATAGACTTTTCAAGTTTGGTGTCACTGGACTCAATTTAAAATCACAACTTATGGTGAAGATGGATTTTAAATTACAGTTTGGCAAATTCCACTTTTAGAGAGTTGGCATTTACTTACTTTGGCCATTTGGTGCCTGTCTCCAATCTGGGTTGGGTGACAGCTGGGCTTTGTATATTCCCTCGAGACACCCACACATAAAGGGAGCTTAGGTGTCTTGATGGGCCCTCCTGGGAGATGGGAGGGAGGAGCTGGGCACAGCATCACACACTTGAATAGGCTGTGTCATCAATCAACTTTATTTTGGTCCACAAAACCATAAAAGAACACAGTAAAAGATATCGAAACTGCTTTAAAAGCATAGTGGAATGGAGTACACATTTCATTCCAGTGTAAGTGGGTTAAAATAGATTAAAATCTTATTACACCCATTAACAGGGAAAAATCCAATGAAGTACCTCCGTGCTAAGACAGTTGTACGAGTCAAAAACCAGAGAGTCCTAGAAATGGGTGCAAAACGGGTCCACTATGCCATACGGAAAGTCTTGCATATTAGCCAATGGAAGGTAACTCAAAAGCGCAGGCTATCATAGATAGGCTTAAAGTGCAGTGTGTTAAAAACAGGATAACATTTTAAAAGCATTAAAACAAAAGGAACGTACCCTTAAGATGATACATTTTTCCGACAATCCTTGATCTATTGTGCCAAATTGAACGTAGGTAGTTGGAGATCAAAAATATAATAAACAATAGTGGCTAGGCCGTATGTTCGCGCAAACGTGTGTTCCTAATTTATAAGTCTAGACAATTCTTGTGTACGGGGCTCCAAGGAGATGAAATGGCCACCACATTCCAAACCAAAGAAGCAATGCTCCCAACAGTTAAAGGAAATTCTCCTGAGCGCCGAAGTATAGAATAACTAAGTCCCACGTTTATGGTTTTCTTTGTAAAAACCAAATAAAGTATAATGATGATGAACTAAGTCCCAATGTTCTCTTTCATTTTCTTATTCTGGTCTTCTCATACATCCAGCAATTAGTACAATTATTTGTAGCCAACACGTGTTGCGTCGTATTGGGTTTATCCACCAATTACTTCATCAGGGTTACAACAGACAAATCAAAGTAGTACATCAGTACACAATCACACTGTTATCATTTCCCATCACTGCACCAACGGTGCCAGGTTTTAAAAAAAACTTTGTTCCATATTTAAGGAAAATGATCAACCCAATCAGGGCAAGAGTGTGCAATCCAAGAGAAAGACAGAGTAGAAGAAGGAAGTACTAAAAAGTAGGGTTACAAAGTGGTAGCGAGGCATAACATCTGTGTAACCTTAAATCTCTAAACAAACCAGGTAAACAGGCAATGGCCTTTATAGACAACAATAATTAAGTGAGCCACATGACAAAGTAGAAACCATATTTTTGACACTAAAACCAAAGTAATCTTACCCACACTCTTATTATAGTTGGGTGCACTCACAGTCTCCTGCTACTATTGTAGCCATCAATTATAACCTGGAACAATACAAAATCCTGTTCCACTTTCTCACAACTATACATCTAGTTGGAGATCAATATACTGTGCTACTCCTGACAAAGGGGAGCAATCCATCGGGCATGCTGTTTTGCGCAAGCAAAACAAAAGAACAACAGACGTTCTTCATTTTCCACAGCACGGCCGCCCATGGGATATAGGTTGGTAGGATTTGTTCCATGAGCAAGTGAAAGATTCAATTGGCAGAATCCCTAGCTTAAATTTAATTTAAAAAAGCCTCTTGGAAATGTGACATTTATGTAATCCATAATTTTTTCAAATTGTGAGCCATATTTGAAGGACAAATGAGAGTCTGTAAGATTGCCCGATGATACAGCTGAGATTCTGGTGCAAAAGACATTACAATAACAGAGTTTTACAGTTTCTCTGGCGCTTTTTGATATTGCAGTGAATGCAGCCAATATTCGGTCAACCCTAACCTAGTTAACCAAATTTTTACAAGGGATACTCAGGGGATCGTATGTGCCAGCTGGTTAGCCACTATATCCATTAAGCAATCTTTATACAGGACCAGTCACTCTGTCGTCCAGAGCCTGACCCAATATAAGATAATTTAAACAAGCTATGTCTGAAATTTGTCTGAGATTTAAGTCAAACCTTAACGGGAGTACTGGGGCACTTTTCAGGGAGCCTCAGTAAGGATTTAATAGAAAAGTTTTAGCTTCTGTCTAGTGGATCGAGGTTACAGTAGCCCAATAAATCAATACAGCCCCGCATAGAGCTGCCCACAACGCTTGGGCTTTATAAATATCCAGGGCTGGTGAGATGGAGTATGAAGAGGCCCTGTCAGCAAACCTGACAATAGACCCAGCTTTGTCCTTTGGGGTCAGTGTGCTTTTTTCAATCTGGGCAGACCATCTGTAGGAGTCATTAAGTCTCACCCTTAGAGAGTGGTTTGGAGGGAGGAGCACATGGCTGCCTAGCTCCGTCCCTCCTCACAGGGTAGGCAAAACGTGCTAAAGTTGAACGCATCAAGACGATATAAAGAATTTCTGACATCGGAAACAGCCCGGACGATGTGAAGACCGGACTACTACATTGACCTCCGCAAAAACAGCAATCGAAAAATGTATATCAAATACTTGTGCATCCCCAAAATGGCAGCCAACACACCAAACTGGATCAGGAGCTCCGATAGGCAACACAAATAATCCCTACATATTGATCACGTCTCCCACACCTGAAACCACCCCTGGGACCACAAGGTACCATCTTCATACCAATCTCTAGAGGATCTTGAAGAGCGTGATTGATTTGCTCACCTGTTATGTGCGGACGCTGGCCTGCTGCTGTCTGACCTCAAAATGGCAGCCGGGTGTCAGCACGTTTTAAATTAAAAAACTTGCACCCTGCCTCTTGACTGCCCCAAAGCTAAAGAACACCACTGCATAACGCTGCCCTAAAGATACTCCCCAATCATCCCTGTACCTGCTCTGAGGGCTATGTTCAGGAACGTTATGCCGTTCCTCTCCTACGTTTACAAAATGGCAGCCACAATACAAGAAGACACTTAAAGCACAAAACAAACGATCTAAACGTCTTCTTTTACCACCTGTCGCCAATTTAAGCGCAAAAGGTACTGTGATCAGAAACCTAACTTTTTATGGTGTAAGACAGATCCGCTCAGAGCTAATATTGCCTGCTTGTACCCAACTTTGCCTGACCCTAAGATGGTGACTAGCCAGCACCACGCTCCAACATAATCTCCAAATTCACTAACCCCTCTAAATCAAATCATACTCAGATTTCTCACTGCGACTTGCTTCTAGGAGTTTTTACACATTCAGAACCTACCACCACAAGCCTGACCCTAGACTTTGGCTGCAATGATGCTAGATCTGATGGGCATCCTTTGCATTGTGTAGCGCAAAAACGCTAAGACTGTGTGGCACAGGAGCACTGAATACAGGAATGCTGAGTGTGACTAGCTCAATACATGTATAACACTTGACAAATGAGTTTGACTTGATATACATTAGGGCGAGCTTCAACGTCAGGATAGGGACCGTGAGCGTCTGGCGTGCCCGAGATACGTTAGGACTGAAAACCTTTTAGATGGAAGAAACATCCAATAGAACCAGACTCCTGAGTGGAATTATTAACTTCCAATAACGAAATCTGAAATAATAGAAACTGAATAGACGCAACAACCCAACTACCACATTAATAGTTAATGCTCTTGGTGTTAACCCTGCTACCATCTCTACTGCAGCGATAAACACCAGCACTCCTTACATAACTCTGTCCTGGCAGCCTACACCCCTGTACATTCTCCAACAAAAAGATCTTTATGTTGTAGTGTAGTTCCTATTTCCCTAATAGGCTCTGCGCATTGGAATAATATACACTATAGGTTTGACATAGGACTGAGGTCGGTATGTCCCTATCGAGTATATTAAACTTAATTACTTTGTGCCAGCTAGCTCAGAGGCCACTAGAAACTCCTTGAGAACAAGAAGGAGTAGTTTCTGGCAACCGCATAAACATGACTACTTGGTTTCCCTTTAGAATCGGAACACGTCTCAGAATCGTGGAAACAATAGATAACAGTTTCACTCAGTCAATCGTGCATGCTTAGTTTCCACAGAATTACACAAAGAAAAGACGGGCGTTTCAATAAAAGGTTTTATTGAACAGTCTTGTTTCTCGTGTAAGAGATATGTGCTGTTATGATCACAAGACAGTATGCAAGATATATAATGTACAGCGTAAGCAGTAGAAATAAATAATACTGCGCTAGCATTATCTTTTAGCATATATTCACGTACATAACTAACATGAGCTAAAAATGCGAGTACTCATACGATGCGTCTCTAAGCTAGTTCTACCCCAATGTACCTAACTTAGTCTAGGTGTAGGGAAAGGTAAAAGTAGGTGGAGTATTCTCTAGTATGATATACTAAGAGTATGTTAAGTCTAGTATGCCAAGAGCCCCTCTAGGTTCTAGTCAGCTCCATACCTTGAGAATGAGAGAGGTGGGAATCTCTTTCCGGATCTGGAACTCTAACACCCCGCGAAGGGAGTCAGAACACTGGAAGCTGGATTCTTCTGTGAGCAGGAATGACAGCGTCTTCTCAGTGCGTCAGGCCAGGATACGGGCTCCTCTGAAGTCGAGGTCTCCTCCTAACTTGTTGCTTGGGCAAGGGAAGGTATATTTATACCTGGTAGGTGCCTTGGAATGTTAGTATTGACGTGAAGTCGGACAGAGGAAGACGTCAGGAATGAACCCTTAAGGTATAGCGATTCATACATAATAGATGAGTTCTTGGAGAAATCAATAATCCTGTGCTAGGGGAACTCCCAAGAGCTTAAGGGTCTGGTTTCTAAGAACTCGTTGTGACGTTACGGTGGACGGATGTCGGTGACCATGCCTGTATTTGGAGTGCACGGCTAATGCCTAAATAAGGACTGGGATTCTATGCCTATATAAGGGCAATGCGAATTGTGCCTATATAAGGACATGTTTCAGGAAAACCTATATACGGACACCTAAAGCAGAATACAACAATATAACCACAATATCAACTGCCCTTAGGAAACAACCAAGAAGGCAGAAAGTCTAAACATCACTTTAAAAGATTGAAAGCCGAACCGCCTTCCCCAAAATCTCCTATCAAGAACAAAACGGACGAACAATACGATGGACATGATACTGAAAAAACTCGCAGAGATGCACGACCTTGCAAAATCAACAAAACACTTACTCTATGCAACTACAAATGACAGCGATAAGTGCTGACATCCACACTATAAACAAAAAAATCACAGATGCGGAACAAAGAATCAATGCAGTAGAGGACTCAACCAATCTAACAACCAAGGATCTCAAAAAGATTCAACTTAAAGCAAAAACCAAGAAAAAAGATCTTGATGAACTCGAAGACTGGAACAGGAAAGGAAACCCAAGAATCTTTGGTATCGCTGAGGGCTCAGATGATATCCCAGGCTCATGCATTTGCTTCCTTGAGAATTGGCACCCACAGATACTGGTCTGAAGTTCTTAAAGAATTCAAACTGGAAAGAGCTCACAGAGTCCCAATGTTCAAACCTCCAACTAGAAACACAACAAGACTGACAGTATGTAAACCATTGAGATTTCAACATGTTGAAAAAACATTGACTCACATGCATATGAACAACCACATACTCTGAAATGGACACAAAATAAATATATCACTGGACTACTCAAAAACAACAGTTGAGACCAGAAAAGGATTCTTGGCTCTACATGGGAGGCTAAAATATATGAAACTCCAGTTCTCCTTTTGCAGGCTTAGCAAGATTCAAAATTATGGTAAATGGGAAGCTCCAGACCTTTGAAGATCCAAAAGAACTGTCAACTTTCTTGGACTAGATCTTCGAACAAGAAATGGATTTCTCCAGATCCACCTCTAACAAGAGGAACACATGATAAACTTCATAATCTCTACGCTGTACAACCAATCTTGATTGTGTCTTATATTCTCTACTTCGCATACAATCTAGATAAGTATACCTTACATTTGTTGTTTATATCCTGACTGAAACCAGACCATGCATAGACGCTATCCAGTTTTAGATGGTAACCAACACCTCCTTAAGTTCAGAACCAATGCCCATTTACGTAGTCAACTGGCACTTCCTGCAATATAACCCTCTTTGTATTACCCGAAAGGACATATTAATGAATCGCCTCATTCAGGCAGTCATTTGGTATTTTAAGACACTTAGGGGCCGATTCTCTCCGACCGAGCCGGACCCGGAGAGATTTCCGACCGAATCGGACCCATGCAGCACGACCGAACGAGTACGATGCGCACGTATGCCATCGGACTCGAGTCGGTCGGACTCCCATTGAAGTCAATGGGAGCCTGTCGTACAACGCGTACGCGGGCTCCCATTGACTCAATGGGTGCGAGGCGGACAAGGGCGCCCCCTACAGCGTGTACGCGGCGAAGCGACTCGCGCCGTACACGCACAGATAGGGGGGACC
The DNA here is from genome assembly GCA_963921515.1 of Calotriton arnoldi. Lineage (NCBI taxonomy): Eukaryota > Metazoa > Chordata > Amphibia > Caudata > Salamandridae > Calotriton > Calotriton arnoldi. Next base: position 798,185 of record CAWUFW010003619.1, read on the forward strand.
CATGGGTCCCCCCGTGTGCGACTCGCGCGGCTACGCGTACAGGGGGGACCCATGGGTCCCCCCCGTGTGCGACTCGCGCGGCTACGCGTACAGGGGGGTCCGACACGGACCCCTAAAGTACGGCTCCGACTGCTCTTTCGAGCCGGACGGCGCGGCTCGGTCAGACTGCTCGCGGCGCGCATCGTACTTACCCGGCCGGGGAACGTCTCCATTGCGCGGTGCGAGTCGAGTCCGAGCGAGTCGGTCGGTGCGGTTAGACCCGGGAACGAGTCGGTCGGAGCGGTCGGGACGCCCGGACGAGTCGGTCGGCGATTTCGCATCGTACTCGCTCGCCCGGACACGCGTACGAATCGGTCGGGCAATAGGGCTCCGAATCGGATCCGGTTAAGCCAAATCCGATTCGGAGCCCTACCGGCCGAGATCGGAATCAGCCCCTTAGTCAGTAAACAAGTACCTTCTAATATACTGGGAAATGCAGTTACCCCCACTCACATTCTTGCTAGAGGGTTGCATACAATAAATGTCTTTGGATGCATCAATATGAATACTACTACAATACGACCCATCTAGCTAAATATCTAGTTAAAACATTAGATATAGATATGCCCACAGTTAGCCTTATTCCAACCAACCCACATTTAGCCTTATTCTAACTAGTCCGCAGTTAGCCTTATTCTATCAGCAAACGGTTTTGTCAAACAAATCAAATGTTTTTCATATTGTCTTTGTCAAATTCAATTATGAATAAGTTGCTATCTATGTTGTACAGTTTGCTCTGCACTGGAGGATTGGCCCTCTATTTTGTCGCCTCCACTGCATTCGATTGTTATGGGGAGGAGGGTGGGAGGGACGGAAAGGAGGTTGGGCGGGGGATTTTGAGGTTTCATTTTCTTTATCTTATTTTCATTCACACCTTTTCCCTTTATTTCACTTTATTTCTCTCACAACAATACGTCACTTACACAACATTAGTAAATAACCCCAACTACGCCTACGAGTTCACGGTTATAATCTAACATCGGAGGGCCATAGCCTTTAGCTTGTCTCCTACCCTTAAATATTTTACATCACAGACACCATATCCATCGACAGAATCCCTTTCATGAATTCCACAGACAACTGTCTCAACAACGTTTAGGAACCACACTTCTCAATTTAAATTACAGCTTATTAATACACCTTGAAGGCCCACTGCCAGTGAATTGGAAACCTGTTTCAATAACATCCACTTCAAAACCATGACGACCGCATCAATTACAGACAACCTAAACATTGTCTCTCAGAATGTAAAGTGACTAAACGCAAAATAATGGACTATCTGTATAAAACCAAAGGAGATATTCTCATTCAGGAGATGAAAATCACCGACAAAGAAGCTGTCCCTCTTAAAAATAATTGGATTTCCGAAGTGTATTGCTCCCCTGCAATACAAAAGAAAAACAGTAATTAATTTCTTCTCTAAACACACCAACGCCACAGTCGAATCATACTTTATAGATGAGGAATGTAGATGAATCATAGCGACCCTAAGTAGAGGGGGAATGACTATTTCACTTATTCTATATGGCCCGAACAATGATGATACCTCCTCCTGGAATAAAATATCAGACAAGATTAGTCATATGCCTTCCAATGAACACCTCATTGTAGGTGGCAACTTCAATTTCCCACTAGACACGACCCTTGATCGCCAATCTACCTGTAATTACTGATATCTAGGGGTAGTGTTTTTAGTATAACCAGGAAGATTGGCGCTCAGACTAGTACGCGTTGTGTGAATTATGCTCAGAATATGCACAGTGCTGCCAGGTCGGGGGAATTACCCAATAACCCCCGTAAGTGTGAGAGTCAAAGAACCCACACCAGTCTTATGAGCACAGTCCCGGGCACACGTGGTGGGGATATAATAATGGTATATAGTCTCGTTTAGATCAAAATTGCTGTGGTCGACACCAGTATAATGTTCAGAGTTATTTAATGAAGCAACAACAGAATGGAATCAAACAACCAGCCGACACGTGTTTCGTCACAAGGAAACTGTCCCGTGACTCTTCAGGGCTGTGTGGCGTTGTAAAGTAAGTGGATGAGGTCCCACTGAGCCGGTGATAATTCCAACCCGGCCTGGGGTACGAGGAGGACTGAGTAGTGGGTGATGAAGTACAGTGCTGGAGGATCTCTGGTAAGCGGTGAAACGTCTCTGGTGCCACTAGTAGAAGACTATGTAAAGAAGTCCAATATCTCTTATGGCGTAGCTGGGGCGGGTGCGCCACGCTGCGGGTGGACGTTGAGGCCTAGGTGCCGTGTAATGAGAACCTTCCAGTGTCTTGAGATGGAGCGAGAATATTTAGACGCCGTGCTGCGGCAGAAAGTTCCAATGCCGGAGTGTACCATGGAGTTGGTCATCCAGGATAACGGGGGAGCGAGAGGGCGGGTACGCCTATCTGCTGTCGAAGCGGAGGAGGCCGAGAGACACTGGTTCCGTGGCGCCTTCCGGATGCGGAGTTCCTCCAGCACTGTACTTCATCACCCACTACTCAGTCCTCCTCGTACCCCAGGCCAGGTTGGAATTATCACCGGCTCAGTGGGACCTCATCCACTTACTTTACAACGCCACACAGCCCTGAAGAGTCACGGGACAGTTTCCTTGTGACGAAACACGTGTCGGCTGGTTGTTTGATTCCATTCTGTTGTTGCTTCATTAAATAACTCTGAACATTATACTGGTGTCGACCACAGCAATTTTGATCTAAACGAGACTATATACCATTATTATATCCCCACCACGTGTGCCCGGGACTGTGCTCATACCTGTAATTACTGTTCACCTAAAAACCACAAAATCTTTAAAAAAATAAAAAATGCTCTAAATACGATCTTAAAGACACTTGGCGGTTACACCATCCCAACTCCAGAGATTACACCTTTTTTCCCGCTCCACACAACTCTTACACTAGAATAGATTACATCCTCATTTCCGGGTCCCACACCCATTTAATAGACCAAACAAACACATCGCCAAGACTAAACTGTGACCATTCTTGCATTGATACGCTTTTAGCCGAACAAATCCTAAAACCCAACTAAGAAAGGGCATTTTAGAACTATATTATAGCAAATCCAGCCAACATAAATAAAATTACATCACTGATAACACCTCACTGGATATAAACATACAAACTTCATAGGAGGCTCTCAAAGCTACACTGAGAGGAACTTTCATCGATATGAAATAAAAAATTAATAAAACAAAGGACACCGCATTTATATAATTAGAAGAAATCAAACAGCTTGAATTAACACAAAAAAATCTAAATAAAAACTACTCTGCCACTACTTGCACAGAAAAAATAAGATTACAACAAAATTCTTAGTGAAAAAGCCAGAGTGTGGATTAATAAATTTAAAGGCCTCAAACTTTGCGAAGCCAATAAAGCAGGCAAAATGTTGGACTCATACCTTAAACACAAACAGAATCAAAGAAAGAGAACAGTAATCAAACATAGCAAAAACTTAATCCACACCAATCCGCAAAAAATCTCAGACACTTTAAGACAATTTTATGAGAAGTTATATTCTGAAGAACAAGTGACACCAGAGGAATGTAGGAACTAACTGAGCAAACTACATATACATTGTTTATCAGAGGAAATAAAACGTCCCTATCCAAACCAATCTCTCTGACTGAAATTACCTGATGTAATTGGTAAACTCAACCAACTATGTTACACCTATTTAGCCAGTTTGCAAACTCTGGATCTATCACAGGTACCACGGCAGAAGAAGCCAACACAGTAGTGATCCCCAAAGCAGGGAAGGACCTTACACTGCCCAAAAACTACAGACCCATTTCCTTGATAAACCTAGACTGGAAAATATATACAAAAATTCTAGCCAAGCGCCTAAACTCTTATCTACCACAATTAATAAATAACACCCAAGTCGGATTTAAAAAAATGTATGTCCAACGATAATACCCACCTCCTATGCCATGTTCTAGAAAAGGCAAAATCATCCACATCTCCCTCTAGAGCGATTGCATTAGACGCTGAGAAAGCGGCCGATAGAGTATCATGGACCTTTCTCGAACAATCCCATAAAGCCTAAACAATCCCATAAAGCATTCAACTTAGGAGAGGTATTTATAAAAATGATTATGGCTTTATATAGCAACCCAAGCGCCTGTATCTGCACTAACGGTTCCCTGTCGCACCCACTTAAATTAGAAAAAGGTACCAGCCCAGGTTGCCCGCTTCCCCTCCTCTCTTCCTATTTGGCGCTTGAACCTCTCCTTCTTGGCATACAAGGCAACCCCAATATAGCAGGAATCAACTTCCACAGAAAAGTAGTGAAACTGTCTGCTTACATGGACATATTATAGCCCGCTGCCGAGGGCTATATCGGCTGTTAAAGGCCCTGATCCCGAGTTATAGGCCCGAGCCGCAGGCGAGGGCCTATAACGAGGGAGAGGGCCTTTAACAGCCGGTATAGCCTGAGGCAGAAGGGCTATAAGGCTATTAGAATATTCCACTCACTAAGGGTAGAATGTTCTAAATTAAAAATGGAGAAACAAAAAGACAATCATTGGAATGTTGGAGCACTGGGCTTATACCAGCCATTATAAGCCCAGAGCAACTCCATTGTCTTCAATGGAGCTCCCAACATTCCAATGTTCTAATAAAAGTTACGGACAACCAAACCTCTTCTATCCAAGCTCTCATGCAAACCTTTGCACATTATTCCAAAGTCTATGGATATAAACTAAAGAGAGACAAATCAGAAGTTAAATCCCTCAACCCCCATGGCACGAAAAAACTATTAGGAGATTCAGGCCTGACCTGGTAACCTAACTACATAAAATACTTAGGTACTGAATTTGGCTTCGACCTAATAGACACCATAAAACATCATGAAAAACTCACTTTTCAGAAAACAAAAGACTTACTAGAAAGTTGGTCACCCAAATTTATCACCTGATGGGGCCGGATAGAAACAATAAAAATGATGATCACCCCAATAATTAATTAATTATTTAATCAGCATGCTCCATCTGCTACTCTCAGACAACTTTAATCATAAATTAGATAAATTAATAACAATTTATTTGGCAAGGTAAAAAAGCTAGAATATCCCTGAAAAAACTCTGCCTGCCCAATACACTAGGTAGAGTCAACTTAGCTAATTTGAGAGATTACCAGACAGCTTTCTTAGCTAAACAAGGTATCTACTGGTTCTAAGCACCTGATACCTACACCCCCAAGTGGCTGGAGGTTGAAAGAAATATCTTAGACAAACTAGACCCTGTTATTATACTTCCAACAAAATGCCAGCATCTCACCTCTTCTAAATACATTCTAAAAAATACTAAGAATGCCCTATTAGTCATCGGTAACCTACCTTCCCAGATGAAATTCTCCACTTTAGCCTTTCTGGCAAAACCCGAACATCACAAATGATGGCTGTACCCTACACTGGGAATCATGGATCACCAGAGGCATCTTCTTTCCTCAACAACTAGGATCCAGAAATTCTCCTCTAACTTTCTCAAACTTACAAACACAATACCAGTTGAAAGATACAGAATTCTATAATTTTCTGAAACTTAAGACGGCCATTACCAAATCTAAACATCATTATAGAGAACCGTTCATGCCAACACTCCTTCATAAATTTAGCTTACTAGGCTATCAGGTGTCCAAAATATATCACTTATTGCAACCTAAGATGTTGAAAATGAATAAGAGAACAACAGACTACTGGAATACTCATTCTTTTACACCCACATCTGAGGCCAACTGAACACCATATGGAAATCTGTCACCTCACATAAGATCTCACCAGTACTATCTCAAACCAAATTCTGGCTAATAAACAGTCTATTGGATACCTTCTTGCCTACACACTGAAAAGTTTTGGAGAACCTTGTCTGTTGGAACTGCAATGAAGAAAACGGAGACCTTGCTCACCTCATTTTCCACTCCAAATCAGTAGGCCCCTTTTTGGGGTAGGGTTTTTTCCTTTCTCTCAAACCTATTTTAGATCCTAAGAAAGAATTCTCATCTCTCATTAAAGGCTTCCTCGACCCGAACATTAGATACCCTGCTGACCGCCTTCTACTTGATCTCCTACTGACATTGGCAGTTGAGATAATCACCTCAAACTGGAAGACTACAAACAAGACTTTCTTTCAAACCTGGCTTAATTTAATAACACATATCAGAGGGGCTGATAACACTGCTTTGCAACACTTCCCATGGAAACCACAACACAGAGCTATATGGGAACCTTTAGATAACTACTTCACCACCTACAAACCCCCATGAACTGAAGGCCCTATTTCTATACCCTTCCATTTGCTACTTCTATCTCTACCCATCAATCTGGACAAATCATATAGGCTGATGTTGTGTACCAATGACAGTTATGAAATTATTGATGACATATGGTAATTTTAACATTTAAATGTGATACATTATGCATATAAGGCTACGACATTATAAACATGTAAGAGCATTATGTCATGACATTATCAATGACAGTATCAATGACAACGATGGTGTGTACATTAACTCGTCCTTGTTTTCTCCTAAGTGACACTACGGATTAGCCATGATTCTTCCATCTACTCAGTTTGATTCTGTTTTTGTTATGTGTATTAAAATTCAATAAAGATTATTTTGAATTTAAAGTCTCACCTCTTGAGAATCCAATTCAGAGACTCTATCTAGATTGGCTCCCTCTAGAACCACATTCCCTTTGACTTTTTCTGGTGGCTAAATACCATATATTTGGTTTGACTAGTACTGATTTCTAGGCCATGATCTTTGCAGAATAGGCTAAACTTCCCCAGAAGGGTACTTAGGCCTGTGAGGTTTTGGAGAAGTGTCATCTGCAAATAGCAAACCCTGCACTTTGGTCATAGCAATTTTGGGGAAGTCGTTCACGCAGTCCAGTAGGTAGGTAGGTGATGCATCCATTGATAAATACAAGCAATAGTGTAAGTGCCAGGACACAACCCTAGCGGACACCTTGCCTGATTGGGATGTCTCCAGTATTCTCCCCAACCCGGACTCCATCGGACTCTGACAAAATTGCCTATGTATAATTGCTGGATCAGCGACAGTATGCCAGCTGCAATCCTAGCTTTCCCAAGGACCTCCCAGAGTTTGGCCCTTGGGACAAGGTCAAAAGCCACTCACAAACTCACAAAAAAGCGACAAATAACGACCCTTATCTATATTGACTGTTTTCCATTTTATGGTCAGGAACCAAAGGACCTGGTCAACCGTGCTTGTGTTGGCTAGAAAACCTACTTGAAGGTGTGACAGCACATTATTAGACCATATCCATTCCCATCGTTTTGTCCAAAGTTGTTTACTATAAGTCTTCTGGATATTGTCCATAGCCTTATGGGGTTATAGTTAACTGGGTCTCGTCTAGCTCCCTTTTTGTAGACAAGGATATCAGCCTCTTTCCAAAAGTTGGGTATGGGGGCACCTGCTGCTATCACATTGGACAAAAGATTAACGTAAGAGCCCCAAATCAGAGGTTTGAAGCAGTACACGCCAGAGGGAATTCTATCAAGACCAGGGGCTTTCCCCTCTTTCTATGCATAAAGTACACTGAGGGTTTCTTTTAGTGTAAAGACCACTGGCTACCCTCCTATATCCATGGTAGTGGACAAGGTCCCTGGGCTGTGGATGCTCTTCTTAGGGATTGGCTCTGCATAGACAGCTTGAAAATGCTTGACCCACTCCCCCGCAGAGATCTGGCATTCAGGGCAAGCATGATCCCTACGTGAACTGTGAGTAACCAAGTGCAAAAACAATATGGTGTCATGTCCCTTCGCTCTATCCAGCAAGTCCTCCCAAATCTTGGCTTCCCACTGGGTCTTGATAGTCTTAATTAACTTGGCATAGTTCTGTCTAGAGCAAGTGATATCAACCTTAAGTTACTTTTTAGGGCTTTCACCAAGTGAAATTTGGCCACTCTACAGCGGTGATCAAACCATTCATGTGTTTTGGGAGAAGTATTGCAGGTTTTCACCTCTTTCACAAGGAATATTTTCAAACTTTAAAACAAATCATGTGCAGCCATAATCTGGGCAGGTGAGCTGAGTATTGGGAATGCTGCAATGACTATCCCATAGATCTCCTGTAGGATATCCTCAGTATAAAAAGTCTCCACACGTTTCGCCTGTTGTTGGTCAGTGCTATTACGTTTGAAGTTAATGTCACAGGGCAAGACAAATCCTTGATTTGGAACCCCTTCATATAGAGTGTGAGAGGAAAGGGATTGCTATCCTGGCAATCAATGATATCCATGTTATGTTATCGGATTTGTAGAGTGCATGGCTGCCCCAGCGACGGTGCGTCCCAGCTCTAGATCCGCAGGTACTAACCAAGGCGCGGGGGACTGACAAAAGATAAATCAGGGGGAAGAGCCAGATCTTAACTGCCCCCTGAAAACCTCATGGTTCCTGTAGATTCCGGATAGTGCGAGGGAGAGCATTCCAGAGAGATGAAGCTAAAACTCGGAACGAGCGGCCTCCCGCCCGGGCTCTTCTAACACGGGGAGTACATAGATGATGGTTCGAGGAGCGGAGGGTGCGTCCCGGTACATAGGAGACAAGAAGATTGGCTAGAATGAAAGGGGCTTGGGCGTAGAAAATTCTGTGAGCGATGCACAAAGACTTGAAATGAATTCTCTTTTCTATTGGGAGCCAGTGTAGCTTATGTATGCATTTGGAAGGAGGGCAAAGAGGGTACGGGCAGCGGCGTTTTGCACCCTCTGTAAATGATTAATGCCTGCCTTATTGGCACCCAGGTACAGAGAGTTACAGTAGTTCAGTCTTGAAAGGATAGTAGACTGGATGATGGTCTGGTGTGTTTGAGTGTCAAAGAACCTGAGCAGCGGCTTCAGACCGCGTAAGAGTCCAAAACAGCTGCCAGCCACCGATTTGGTCTGTGCCTGAAAGGTAAGTGCACAGTCTAGCCAAATGCCCAGGTTCTTTACGGTATCCTTGGGGTTAGGAGAAACTCCCAGCGCAGCAGGCCACCATTGATCGCTCCAAAGAGGTGTATCCCTTCCTACAAGGAGGATCTCTGATTTACTTGCATTCAACTGAAGACAGTTGGCTGTCATCCATTCCGCAATAACCATCATATAATTTCGGAACTTTGTAATGTGTTGGTCAGAGGTGTTGGATAGCGAGGTTACAAGCCGAGTATCGTCAGCGTATGAGATCAAGGAGAGGCCCCTGCTTTTTGCAACTTCCGCCAAGGGTTGAACATAGATATTAAATAATGTTGGGCTCAGAGCCGAGCCCTGAGGAACCCCATAGTGTACGAGCTGCTTCTGGGAGCCGTAAGGTGGAGAAATTACTTGAAAGGATCTGCCTGATAGAAAGGACACGAACCAGTTGAGAGCAGTATCTCCTAGGCCAATCTCTTGCAGACGTTGCACCAGGATTTTATGAGATGCAGTGTCAAATGCGGCGCTAAGGTCGAGTAGAATCAATGCAGAGGTATGGCCTTCATCCTAAGAGCTCCGCAGTTGTTTAGTCACTGCCAGCAGAGCAGATTCAGTGCTGTGGCCAGGTCTGAAACCATTCTGCGCCGGGTCTAGAATGTTGTTGGCTTCTATAAATTTAGTAAGGATAGAGTTAATGTAAGACTCTGACTTTAACCACAAAAGGGAGTAGTGAGATCGGGCGGAAGCTTTCTGGTTTGGAGGCATCCAAAGTAGGCTTTTTTAGCAGAGGAATAACCTTGGCGGGTTTCCAAGAGTTAGGAACAACTGCAGATGCTAGGGACAGGTTTATCAATTCACAGAGCTTGAGTAGGGGTAGGAATTGTAGAAGCTGATCAGGTTTTAAAGGATCAGCTGGAGATCCTGATTTAATTTCATAGCAGAGTCCTTAACGTTTCACAGGATAGTGCCGGGAAGGAGGATAGAAGTGTACCCGAGCAGCAGGTGTGATCAGTACGCTCTTCAATGTTTATAGTGGGCAGAAAAGATTAGTAAATGTCCTCAATTTTTTTTGACAAAAAAAGTGGCTAAGGCCTCACATTGAGAGTTGGGGAGAGTGGTGGATGCCCTTGCTGATGGAGGATTTCTAATATCATTTAGCAGGGAGAAGATACTTTTAGCCGGATTACTATTTTTAATTTTTCAGCAATATATTCAGAGCGTGATTTCTATATAGATTTATGATTGGTCTTGACGGCAGAGCGATATTGTGTTTTGAGAGCAGGATCATATTTGCATCTACAAGACCGTTCGAGAACTTTGCCGTTTTTTCTCATCTGGGTTAAGCTCTCATTAAACCAGGGACTCGTATAGGTTCTGTGGCGAGGCGTGAGTTTGGCAGGGATATGTTTATCAAGTTGGCTATCTCATGCCAGATCCTGACATCTAACAATATGTAATCGATGTTACTTTTGCAATCCCCCCCCTTTGAAAGCTGGTTTGGCTCTAAAATCCGAGATAGAGCGACAGTTCCACGCTCTTAAGCCAAGAGATACAGCTATCTTTGCTACCTGTAAGGCAGTACAACTCATCATGACATATTTCCTAAGATTAGACTGTGGGGGAATTCCCCAACAATCATCTTCTTGCCTGGTCAGCTCTGACATGGGTGAATAGGGCTTGAAACAGGCGTTGAAGTCGCATGCGATAACCACTTCGTGACCTTTCTCATATGTTTCTAAAAGTGTGTACAAGGTTTTCAGAGTTTGGGAGGGTTTATTAAAAGGAGAGGACCTATTATAAATGTTGACCAAAAGATAGGGGGTCCCAGACTTCGGGATGAGTTTGAGCGCAAGAAGGTCTATGGAATCAGTATCAATAACCTTGATTGAGCAAACGGGGGATGTTTTAATCCATATGAGTGCTCCCGATGGCCAACCTACTTTAGAAGCTATGGTTTTAATGCTGTAAATAGTGAAGCCCTGTCTATAGACCTAGTTTACCACCCAGGTCTCTTGGAAAATGCAAATTTGGAACTTGTCAATGAAACCTCCCCGGTCTGCATCAGTCAATTTGGAATTAATTCCAGCTATGTTCCAACTTACTAACTGTATGTTAGTTCTCAAGTATTGAGATGGGATTTATGCTTGGGTGAGTATCCAACATATCAGAGGCTGTTTCGGGAAAGGTGTCATAGTCCCTGGAGACAATAGGATTACAGATCATCCCCTCCCCGTCAGGGTAGGTGGTTTTTTTGCTAGCCCGAATAGTGGTCAGCATGTCAGGATCATAGGCTGCACGGTTTTTATCAATTGCTAGATGGGCAGGAGGGGTCATGCAGTCATTTGACCGCAGCCAGACCGCCATTAAAAGAATGAGTTCTAGCTTTTGGGCTCTCTGCACCTTGTACTACAGCTATCAAAGCCATCTTTTCCAGTGTCCTTACCATCATCTGGGGGCCTGAGTTTGAAGCAGATTTTGGACCCTTGAGGAGGGAAACTACGCTGATTTAAGGAGATCAAGTCCTCTAACTGTTCTGGGGTTACAAGTTTCCTCTTAATATAGTCACATTTGCCCTCCCGCAAAGAAAAATACCTCAAATATACAGTATCAGAATAAACAATTGAACAAAAGTGTCTGAATTTTCTGATCCAATGTAAGACCTTATTCTTCAGTGAGATTCTGCCTTCAATGGTGCCAGGAGATGATACTTTGGGAACCTTTAGCATAAAGACAGTATGACCCACTTGGGGTTGCAAGGTGCTCAAGTGCCTGTTGAGTGAAGTAGCTTTGAAAAGCATGGGACAATTGAGCACAGGGTTCGTTGGAAACATACCGGCCATTGATAGAGAACGTGGAGGCAGAGTGGGAGCTGGATCTGTTCCCATGAAGAAAATCAGAGTCCAGGGTAGGTGCTTGGGTGGATGCTACAGCATGTATACTATTGCTATACGGGGGACGCAGTGGTCAAAATTTCCATGGCCTCTTGGTGGCCCTTTAGGAGGTACCCCGGGAAGATCTTTAAAGTCTCCAGGACAAAATAAAGTAGTAATGAAACTTGGGGCCCCAGTGTTGGGCAACGAAGAGGCTACTCACTACATCTACCATCACTCGTTTTAAGTCATTTATCTCATCACTCAGTACTTTAATAAGACTAACTGCCTCTTCCAAAGTTGAGGAACTAGGACAGGGAAAAGGAGTGCTAAAGGGAGGAGTTTGGGCAGGATTTTGGGATTGAGAGGAATGATCTAGTTGTAAAGTCTTTAACCTGTTTGAACACTCAACATTAGGATTTTTGTGTGTAAATCCACTGTTTGTAGTAGTTATACACTTCTGTGGATCAGGGGGGATGAGTTGCTTCTTGGATTGGGAGGGATCCACAACAGTGTGGTCTTTGAGTGTCCGTAGGTTCTTTTTGAATATTTTCGACACCTCACCCCCTTTAGGCGCACTGTCTTTGCTGAGGGCACTGGATTTTATTACGCTTTCCACCTCTTCAATTAAAGTGTCAATATCTCTAGCCACATAATTTGCAGCCGTGTTTTTAGGATGTTTGAGGCAATTCAGTTCCATGGGAGCACCTAAGGGGCTTGTTGTAGCCTTCCTTTTCCCCATGGTAATGCTATGCAGGTAAGGACTGGGTGATAGGTGGACAGGCCCTGGCACTAGTTAGGCTATCGCAAACAAGGGAGAGAATATTTAGAGGGCTACAGGACCTTAGATTTTGAGAGTTTCCTGACTGGGTATCTTCGGACTTTCCAGACAAGACCCAAGGGGTATGGCTCTGCTCTGCCTTATCCTGGCTTTGACGCTCCTGCCCTAAAGCACTTTAATGCGCTATGCGGGCAGGCGAACAGATTCGCATTGGCACCTCTTGTAGGGCAACGGCTCTAGGTAGATAAAGGTCCCCCAACCCCTGCACTGGGTGCTATGAAACAAGAGCTGCAGGAAGATGCAGCACAATCTCAGGAACACGTCTCGCACCTCTGGAGAACTGAAGCGTTTTAATGCACTATGCGGCGGAACAGGTCTGCATTAGTGCCTCTTGTGGCACAAGGGCTCCTGGTAGATGACACCCCCCCCCCCAAAACAAGAGCTGTGGGAAAATGCGGCACAATCCCTGGAACACGTCCCATGCCACGGGAGAACTGAAGCTCATTAATAGGCTGTGTCCTGTCCACACACAAATGGCTGTATACACCCTGTAGTGAGTCTGGAGCCAGGGCAGGAAGAGAGGACCTCTGTGCACTTCAAAGCTTTCTGTGAAGTTTCCCCCACTTCAAAGGCACAACTGGGTATAAGTAGTGGACCCATGACACCATGAATTTAGTACACTTCTGGACCTGTGAAGACTGCAAAGGAGAAGAACTGCCGCTTTGCTGGACTCTTGCCTTGCTGAGCTGCCCTGCTGTTCTCCTGATTGGGTGAGACAGACTGGACCTGCATCACTTGAATCCACAGTGACTCCAAGGATTTGCTTCCTGTTCCAAGTCTGAGACATCAAAGACTTCAACTCATCCTTCTACAGCATGTGGACTTTGCTTGCTCCAAATCTTGCCCTGCCAAGTGATGCCAACCAAGTATAAAGTATAAACCATAACCCACGCATCCTTGCCTTTGTGTGAATCGGAACCAGTGCATCCTCCTCGTTGCGTGAAGCGGACCCGCCGCATTGCCTTTGGAATCTATGCATTGCCTACAGAGGGAACAGCAGCCAAGCATAGCATTCAGAACAAGCGCATTGCACTCGGAACAGATGCATCACCAGTTGCGTGGAGAAAATCAATGCATCCTGTCCACTTCATGGCTCGACAGACGAATCGCTTCGCCTGAACCTCGCATCTTCGCCGACGCATTCCGGATTAAGGTACTTTGGTTCAGAGCGCCCAAGTGGGTCCCTGTATCTGGCCCACACTCCATCACATTCGGCATGAATGTTTGACTGATATCCTATTTAAGCGCTTATTGCGACTAAAAGCTATCTTATCTTTATTCTTTAAAAATTCATAACTCAACGTCTACTAGTTGGATTTTTGAGTTCAGCCTGACTGCTCTGTGCCAAGCTACCAGAGGCAGAGCACAGGATACTTTAGGGTGTGTAGTGACTTACCCTGACTAGAATTGTTGCTCCTGCTTGCACAGAGTGCATACCTCTGCCAACCAAAAACCCAATTTCTAACACTGGTGATCAGCAGTGAGGATAGGACTTGTGTTTGTGCAGTGCCATACAGTAACTTGAGAAACACAATCCATCCACATCCAAGACCATTTCCCATCTTTTCATTTCTCCACAATTTGAATTGTTTTTAAAATATTTCCTCTACATCATTTATCTGCTTGCTGGTTCTACATCTGGAGCCATGGAATTTGAGCTGGCCCATTTGGACAACTACATACACAGTGTCTCAGCTTAAACACTTTTACAAGGAGATAGGAGTTCTTGCCAAGGGTGGCACCAAGAAGGGTGAATTTCAAAAGGCGATGAATGCCTGAACAGAAGCCCACTCCAAGGAGAATGATGGCTTGAGAGAGCCTGAGAAAGGCTCTTCTGAGGAACTACCTGCAGTGGCTGAGGGTGGCAACTCAGACTTTAAGCTTCCTGTGAGAGCAGGAAGCAGTCTCTCTTCCCGTGGCCTATCCCCAGAGGAGCTGAGGGAGAGGAGGAAGGAGCGGGAATTCAAGCTGCAGATGGCCAAATTAAAAATGGAAGCTGAAGAGAAAAGCAGAAAGGGAGACCAAACAGACTGGGAGGAAAAGTAGGCTGAAAGGGTCTTGGAGGGGGGGAAAAGTCAGTGTTAGCTCATGACAGGAGCTTAAAAGAGCTGGATATCCAAGCCAGACAGGTGGCGTTTAGAAGTGATGGTGGCAGCATACATGCAATACCCGATGGAGAAAAGATCATTCCCCAAGATTTGGTACCCAGTTATGTGGTGGAAGATGACATTGATAAGTGGTTTTCTGATCATAAAGTAGCACTAAAGGTTCTGAGGAGCAGAGGGGGGGAGGGGGGGGGTCTGTGGAAACAAAAGCCAGTACTTGGGAGGGCCACACTTTTGACAGAGGTTGGGGACCAAAGAAAGTATACCACTATGAAGACATTTTGATGGCCAAATACAGATCACCAAAGAGTCAGGTACAGCCAGAAGCTTCCTAACCAATCCTGGGTAGATTCTGTGGATTACTCCAGTAAGGCTTTGAATAGTTGGGCGAGAGGCATCAAGGTTAGTGATTTTAATTGGTTGTACCCTTAGATCATGACAGAGCACATGCGCAGTATCTTTTTTCCTGATTTGCACCAGCACCAAGTTGACAGTAAGCTAACAACTCCCCACTCCCCTCCCCCAGGAAGTTTGCGGAGGAGGCAGACCTTTGGACTAGCACCAGTGTCCAAAAAGGTATTGTGGAGGAGGGTAAGGAGAACCCACAAAGGTGATCAGAGTTCTCAACAGAAGAAAGAGGGGCTAAAAACAAGGAGTTCTCAAAAGGCCCCCAAAATAATTTCCAAGAGAGTAGTGGTAACCAGTCCCAGTCTGATCCCAAGAAGAAGGGGTTCTTTGATCATAAGACAGGGAGGTCTGTACTCCAATGTACAGAGTGCTGAAAATATGGGCACAACAAGTACAACTCCAAATGTCCCAAGAGAAGCCACCCACCGGTGGGCAGACACCAGGGTTGGCGAGAGTAGAGCTCTGGGAGGAGGTAGACAGTGGATCACCATTAGTGGGCAACAGGTGGAGTCTCTGCGAGAGACAGGAGCCAGCATTACAAATCTCAAGTGTGAGCTAGGGTCTACAGAATAGGTCCTACCGAACACATTCCACCAAGTCGTAGGCACAGACAATTGCAAGAGCAATCTACTGGTGGCTCTGGTTCCCGTGGGGGGGGGGGTGGGGGGGCATGGGAAGGATCTCAGGTTAAGTTGCTGTGAGCCCTGCCATGCCTTGCTGAGCAATGACCTGGAGCACACTACCTGGAGGGAGGAAGAGCTCAGGTCTCACTTGGAGATTATGGAATTGCCTGAGTGGGTATGTATGACCATATGAGCCATGGCTGTCCGGAAGGCAAGTCAAGGAAGTCTGGAGCCTTGAACAATGACCCAGACAGCTGCCAAGGAGAGAGGCAAGGGGCGCCGGAAACCATTCCCTGAAATTCCCACAGTGGAGGTTGACAGGGTCCCTGAGAAGGCGGCCTACAAGTCAACTGGGGAAGACACTGCCACCCTAGGTGACCTACCTGAGCTTTCCAGCTGGCAGACTGAGTGTGGACCCACCACGAAGAATTCTGCCAAGAGCAGAAAGTGTCCCACTCTTGAGGGCATGAGGCACCAGGCCTCAGCCCATGCAGCAGGAGAAGCCGGAGGGGGATCAGCTCAACTACTGGGAGAACAATCTCCTTTATACCCAGCATAAGGTTCCTGGTGCTGGGGCAGCCTGTGTGCTGGTGCCCCCGTGTAACTGGACCTTCCTACTGGGTTTGGCTCACAATATAGCCTGGCAGGACATTAGTGGCAAGACCTTTGCCAGGCTTGTCTCCCACTTCTATTGACCCATAATGAAGACAGCTTTAGACGCATTCTGCAGATCCTGTTCCACCTGCCAGGCCAGTGGTAAATCAGGGAAAAAGCATAAAGCTCCCCTGATCCCATTACCAGTCGTCAGCATCTCAATTCAAAGGGTGGACATCAAACTCATTGGATCCCAAGCATGCCACCCACTACCCAGAGGCCATCACTCTGAGGTCAGGGACTGCACCTATGGTGGCTTGAGCTCTGATGGGGGTCTTTCACCAGTGTTGGGCTCCCTAAGGAGGTAGTGTGACAAAGGCACTAACTTCATGTCTGTGTAAACGAAGTCCATGTGGGGTGAGCAAGGTGTAACTTATAAGTTCACCATATCCTATCACTCCGAAACCAAAGGTCTTGTGGAGAGATTCAACAAGACCTTGAAGGGTATGAAGATGAGCCTGCCTGAGCCCATGCGGCCTAAGTAGGATGTCCGGTTGCCATGCCCTCTCTTTGCCTACAGGGAGGTAGGGCGTAGTCAGCCCCTTTGAACTCCTCTATAGCCACCCTGTTAGGGGACCTCTGAGCCTTGTAAAGGAGGGGTGGGAGAAAGCTCTTAAGAAACCTCTCAGGATGTGGTCACCTACATACTGGCCCTCCGCAACCAGATGCAATCTAGAGGCTAGCCAAGAAGTCCTGAAACTCTTGTCTGGCCAGAAGGCCACTCTGGCCAGAAAGTGTGGGTCATGGAACCAGAAGAGCCCAGGGCTCTCCAGTACCGCTGGATTGGCCCATATGAAGTCAAGGAGTGTAAGGGGGAGACCACCTGCTTTCCTTCAAATGCAATTTGAAGTGGAGGTGAGCAGGGTACAGCATGCAGTATGTAGTTTCTTCTTGATTGTTCAAAGGAACATCTAACTTCCTGCAACTGCATTGTAAAATGCAAGCAGAAGGACAATATGAATCCTTTGTAAATACCCTGCCCTTTCGGATGGGTCACATGCTGCATTGTATCCTTACTGAAATAATTATGCCAATTATGCGTACAATAATCAGACATGAAGGAGCACAAGGATTGGTCTGGGGGCCATAGACTTCTGCACCCGCTTTACTATAAATGCTAGAGAAGCTTTCTATTTCACAGATCGTTGTTAGGAGGGCTTCAAAACAGGACACCAGATTGCCTGTATTAGTTGATTCTGCTACTCCCATCATGCGATTATTATTTCGTATACAACATCCCTCTACGTCCTAGACTTTGGTCTTTACAATGTTGATAATTTTGTTTGCATTTCAGAGACCTTTTTTAGACAAGACTGTTACAGTGCCCTCCATGTCTGAAATTCTCATCAGCTTGCGACTTCTCTCTGAAGCTTTTCACTTATTTAATATTCTGGATGAAAGGCAGTCAACTTGGTCCTCTGTGGACTGTAAGCTTTGCAGCATCTTTTGCAATATGCTACTAACCTCAGTCTCCTGACTGACCGGTCAGCTCAGTGTCTGTAACATTATTCATTGGCATATCTTTCTCAGCACTTAAGTTTGACTTCCTGATCGCAAAAGATAGTTTCACCTTTTTGTTATTTTTTGCTCCCACATCTTGTTTTCAGCTGCCTCACAATAGGCCTATTTTGCTGCAATGCATTTGTGGGAATTCAGGCCTCCCATCTGCACGATTCTCACTTTTTTTCGTTGATTACACTAGAGTCTCTGTACCTAAATGCTTTCTCCTGGGGGCGGCAGTGGCACTAACCCACCTTGGCTATGGATCAGCAATTGGACCGAAATCTACTGCCCGTATGCCACAGCAGAGTGGCATCCGGCCACCCTTTGCTAACATGATCAGGGCTTCTTCCCCCTACTTTTTCTGCCCCATAGTATTAAGCAGGTCTCTGGTATCACTCATCACTTGTTAACCGATGCCAGTATGCAAGGCTAGGCTCACCTCTGGAACATCAGTGCATGTGGGCAGTCTCTGCTCTTAACGACATTATCAACTCCTCTCTGCAGCTGCTCCGCACACCAGCCAGAGAAGATCTGTTCTACTTGGTCACCACCCGAGGGGGTCCCTCCAGTCCCATCCGCTCCATTGTGTGGTTAAGGATGTGTACGCGCCTTGGTGCCAACACTGAAGGTAAAGGCCAGTCTGATCTTGCGGCAAGGCCTCAACAGTTAATTTTTCTGCTGTTTACCTCTCCCCATGATTGACAGATTTTGATGAACGCAGACAGAGCTCCTTCAGAGCGAGGCCATCTTGTTGTGCACCTGGCTCTGCCCCCTCCATCTGGATTGAACTTAGCCCAGTTTCTTACATTCTCTGGTGGCTTTGGGGTGCGTCAGGGAGCATTAGTCATAGGACCTGGGTGTCATATTTGATGACGACAGTAATTGAGGGGCGCAATGACTAACAACTGCTTTTGGCAAGCACAGCAGGAATTGGAGCTTTTAGACTTTGGAGGTGACATTCCTATACAATGCCACACAATATAGTTGACAGAGCTTCAGTAAGAACCAACACGGTAGAAGGGGAGCTCTGGATCTGCATAGGGGAAAAAAAGGAACTTCTGTCAGGGTGCAGAGGCGGCATCTATACGCAGCTCCATGTGATCATGCAAGAATTTCTGGATCCTATCTAAAGCCTGAGGAGATTCATAAGATAAGATCTGCAACTGGAAATATCCATCAAAAAAGGCTTTACCTAACTGCCTGGAGTAAGGTGGAGAGGACTTTAGTTCTAGAACGAGTGTTGGTATTCACAGTGTTAGGTGGAACACCTGCTCCAAGGGCATGCCAGTGAAGTATCCTTCAAAGACCTACGTAATTTTACAGGAAGGGTGAATGAGGGATACTTAGTCTCAACATTTAAAAAAAAAAAAATGTTATGAGTTTGTGAAGTGCAGATGGAGCACAAACCATTTTTTGATTTATTTTTTAATCGGTGAATATAATCTGGGGTTGAAATCCCCTGAAGCAGAACAGTTTCCCTTTCACAGTGTTATATTGTTAAAACAATCATGTTTTTAAAATATGATGTAAACTGCTAAGTAATAATTTTGAAGAAGATTCAAGAGGATTAGTGGATTAGAATTCTAGAAGTGACAGTTATTTGAAGTTAACGCTGTGGCTGAAGTGACGTTAAACTGAGCCTATGCTTATGCCCGTTTTCACTAGAATTACTCTTATTAGACTGGTGACGATTTGGAGGGAGAAGTGTCATCTTAACAAGTCAGGAACAAAGACCTACGAATGCTTACGATGACAGATCCCTAACCAAACACAAGAGGAAAACTGTTGTGCTACTGTTCGATTGAGCACTAAGAATACAGGTAAGAGGAAAATAATTGTATCCCTGTCTGACTCAACAGGTATTTATTTAAGAGGAACTTAATCATTTCAGTGCAAAGTTGAGTAAGAAGTGTGTACGCACTGCTACCCTGGTAAAGCACAGTGTGATTCTGCATTTCAGCTGAACTGCGAAATGCCTAAAGAATATTTGTAGGCGTGTTGTGTGAATAACTTGCACAATGTGGAAATTGGTTGAGGAGAATGCACTGTTATTTGGACGCCAGCAGCAGCACATCACTGGAAA
Source organism: Calotriton arnoldi (assembly GCA_963921515.1). NCBI lineage: Eukaryota > Metazoa > Chordata > Amphibia > Caudata > Salamandridae > Calotriton > Calotriton arnoldi. The sequence goes on from CAWUFW010003619.1 coordinate 818,242, forward strand.
ACACTAAGAATAGGGCTGCATTTAAAGCGGCTACATTGGCTAGGCACATGTTTGACATATTTGAAATCCACAACACGTCATTAGCTGACAGGGTCCCCTCGGCGCAAAGATTTGGACATGATTGGAATGTAACAAGAATCACTCTGCGTTTCAGTGGCTACATGCACATTTTGACATGTGGAATCCACCACTTTACAATGGCTGACAAGGTTTGCTCAATGGAACGCTTCGGTATGGACTGCTATTCTAAAGTGCAAGTGCACAGGAGAAGTCATCCTGCTAGACCTGTTCACATATGTACACAACTAGAGAGAAAGAGTGATAAAACCTCGTCATGTCCTCCACATCACAACATAGTATTATCAAGAATGCCAGGTAACCAGAAAAAACTGTTTGGGGGATTCCCAACAATAATCTCAAAAGAGTTTGAAAAATCTCACCCACAACTTTTCGTGGCATGCTTCATCATTGGGGATTTTCCACACCATGGTAGGTAAATACCGCCACAGTGGACTATACCATTGCTGGGAGGTCTTAGATAAACGATTGTTGGATTATTTCAGGGATCCAATACAAAGTAAAAAATATCTTGAGACATACCCTGGAATTATTCTTTAATAGTGGGTATCTCAGATATAATTAAAAACTGTACAAATTCGGGTATAAGATATAATTTCTCTTCCAACCGTTTAATTATTCAAACATATTTCAGCTGTTTGGAAAGCCCATTCAGGTCTCCGGATTCGTCAGGGCTACTCGGATCCTTGCCTGGCTACACTCTCATACCATACCGAAATAATGAGGGTTAATGCTCTCACCTTTCTGAACCTCTCTTATGAGAGAGCCACCCTAAACTACGGATGGTTGGGATTTTTTTCGGTCAGATAAGGGAGACACTCCCCTGTAGTCAAACATTCGTCAAGGGGATGTGCCTGCATGCACATCTAGATAGCTTCCTGTCTGCTAGTCGCCAAATGAGTCTTTCACGTGTCGCAGACAGATGGGTCAAACCCTTCAGGTGGAGGAACTGAGTGGAGCCCAGTGGTTGTTCAGTGTTTGGGAGGTCACAGTATAAAGATCTGAAACGCAGTTGTTAGTAAAATATTTTGTCTCTTTATGGAAATGGTAAAATTTGAGTTTACTAAGACAACTATCATTTACTGCTGAGTAAGACCACATTGTCTACGTGAGGAACTTGGGAAATAGTTCACGCACTGGTTTTCTCGTCACAGCAACAGGAAAAAGTGTGTTTGCCTGGGAAGTCATTGGTGACATGCACACTAATTAAGTTTGAGAAGCTTCCTGTCCGTACTTTTCAGAAGCTCTTTTGGTTTTCCACAGTAATCATCTGTATAATTACTGGATATATCTGAGGAGCATATTAAAAATACGCATAAGTGAAGTTTCACGTCAAGGTAGCTGTGTAATCTAATAGCCCGAGTTTCTTCTATGGTACTTCATAAATTATTGTGACGGTGTCTCAACTGAAATTATATTCCGAATGCAAAATGTGACCCCCCCCCCCCCCAATCCCCATGTTCCCTTTTTCTTAGGTTTACCTGGAGAACCAGCCATAAAGTCGCCCAAGTGGAAAAAAATATTTAGGAATTACGCAAGTGTAGTACGAATCTGGGAGCTTAAAGAAAATGGTCACTTGTTACATTGTTTGGGTGAGGAGGGTCAGGAAACGGAACAGCTACCTGATCTATCACAGGATGATGAAAGGGGCCAAAATGCAATTTAGATCTGTAATAAAACTTGATATACACTATTCATCTTGTATAAGCACCTTTATGGAAAGCTATTTATTTGGGGAAAGGAAATAAGAGTCAGTCTGTCGAAAATTACATACCATCTCTAAGGAGACTGGAATGTAATTGTAAATTCAGAGCTATGAGTGAGGAATGCATAAGGGCTCAATTTGTATTGTGCCGCACTAGTAATAGAATACAAGCAGTATTCTGGTTTAGAGAGGAACCGCCTCCCCTTTGTCTGAAGTGATTTTGAAAGCAAAGGGAGTGGAACTCATGGGTAAAGGTATGGAAGTTATCAAGAAGAACTTGTCAAGGGAGCACAGCATGTACAATAGAACAGGAAATGCTTTGAAAGAAAAAAGGGAAAAAAAAAATGCAGCGCGTAGCGAAGAAAAATGAATTCTGGTTTGTTGGTCAATGCTCAAGGTGTGGCAAAACTGGATATTTGGCTTACAACAAGCCCTGTCCGGGAACTTAAGGTGCTGTGCAAACAGTGTGGAAGAAAGGAACACTTTGCAGTGAGTCGTAGGATTAAAAGAGCGATAAGCAGCAACAAGGTCAAGGTAATTTGTGAGGCGGTTGTGCTACAACTAGTGTGCAAAGCTGATGACCACCCATACGACTCTGCGAATCGACAACGTGAAGTTGAGGATGATGTTTGATTGTGTTCTAGGATTACAATTATTTCAGAACATTTCACCAACACGGTGACGCTGAATAAAATAGCCATTCATCCTGGCGCTTATGGAGGCCAGTCAAAAAATGGTAGGTTATTTAGTGAGTATGTTGGAATTCAAAGGTAAAATGACAGAAGGGAAAGTCTATGCCTCAGTGAAAAGTGATACCATTACTGGGTGGCCACATCAAAAGGATATGGGTGTCGTATTGGACCCAAAATTTCAACCTCAAGTTCAGGTCAAGGAAGCTGCTCTAGCTTGTGCAGAGAATCACAAGGAAGTACCAGATTCTGAAAAGAAAATTTCCGAAGGTATTCAGTGAGTTTTTAGGGGTTTAAAGAGCTAGGTCTATCCGTTTGCTCAAAGCAAGATACCAAGCCTGTAGTTTTAAAGTTCAGGAGTGGCCAGTAGGGGTTTATTATATTTAAAAAAACAAGTTGGACAAATTAACTTCTGATGGGATCAAAATTCCCACAGAAATCTCCTCATGGTCGGCTTCTGTGGTTGCGGCAAAACATCCTCTGGGGAAATGAGACTTATGTATAGGTTTGAGAGCACTTAAAGAGGTGACTGTTGATAAGTTTCCTTTGTCCAACGCTATGGAACTTTTGCAATAATTACATGGGACTAGATGTTTGTTCAAACTAGATCCAGCCTTGGTGGACCATCAAATTAGACTACAAGAGGAGTGTCTGGAATATACCTAGTAGTACCTAAGGTCTCTTTCAAATTTGTTTGCATGCCTTTTGGTTCAATCTCTGCTGCCTCTGGTTTCCAGATAGCCATGATGGGTATTTTGGTTGGTATTGGCTGCATCAAGTATTATCAGAACGATGTGCTTATTTCTGAGGCAACTTGGTTGGAGCCCAACAAAAGGGAATTTGAGGCTTTGAAAAGCTTTGCTGAGCATGGTTTAACTCTGCATGTAAAGTGTTGTTTAGGGATGGAAGGACATTATCTTGTATAGTGGTGTCATGCGAAAGAAAAATTTGGTTAATGCTATTGAGAAAAATAATGTTCCTCAGAATAAAGAAGAGTTGCTATCATTTCTGGAATAATGGAATTTATGGAGAATTTGTGGGGGCGCCTTACTTTGCAAAGGAATATAATTTAAAGACGACGAGGAGCACTAACAATGTTTTGAACTGGTCAGAGCTATCTGTAATGAGCACAGTCTTTGAAAGCTTTTGTGCCAGAAAAGCCTTGCAGAGTGACTGGAAGTGCAAAAGGCTTAGGTGCAGTTTTTACACAATACTAATAGAGTTGCCTCTGCCTCAAGAGCTCTCAAGGGTGTGGAGTTTAATTACTCTGTCACTGAGCGAGAGGAATTAGGAGTTTTTTGGGCAGTCAAGTTCAGGAATTTATTGAGGGACAGAGTTTTTGTCTTGAGCACTGATCACATACCGTTGTGTGTAATTTTTGAGGAAAAGGGTCTAGATGTGGAATCTTCAAGAATAAGAAAATGGGAGACTGGATTGCAAGAGATGTGTGATTCACCATTTACCAGGAGTGCAAAATTTCACAACTTTTTTTTGTTACAACTCACTTTAGATGATGTTGACAAATCTACTACTAAGAGTTGGGAGAAGATGAGGAAGTTTGTGTAATCACTAATCGAGCCATCTCTGAAGAAACGTGGAGTTGAACTAGATAAAGATGAGGTGTTCACTTGTGAGGTCAGAACGAGCAAACCAAGATTGTTATAGACTCATTTAAACCACTCTGGCTGGCTAAAAACAAACTCTCAGTGTAAGATGGTTTACTGTTTTAGAGTTTCCACACTAATATCCCCTTAAAACAAAAGCACAAGGAGGACATCTTAGAGTGAAAATGAAGGAAAGATGGAGATTGGACTTCTGGCGGCCTGAAGGAGCTCATTTAAATGATGCAAGAGGGGTAAAGAGTTGTAAGTGGTCTAAGAGTGATAACATCTTAATAACATTTACCACACCCATGTGTTGTACAGGTCGCCAGAAGCTTCCATGGCAAGAAGTATCCCAGCATTTGATTGATCCTTTGCCTGGTGAAGTAACTTTTTCCTATGTATTTGCCTTGGCCAATTAGTTTTTTAGGTGGCCACAAATCAAGTGGTTGTGTGACTTCACTTCTAATAGAGAAAAGTTTTTTCTTGTTTAAAAAAAAAAAAAAAGAAAAAGAAATCTTCAGTAAAGAAGGATATCCTAGTTTTATTTTGCCTCCAAGGAAACAGGAATTTTTGGGAATTTGTGGGATTAAGCACATCCAGAATGTAACCGAATTGGACTTAGTCACACTGTTAAAGAATGCATTCAGCAGTCTACAGCAGCTGGTATTGATTGGATATTTGAACTCCAGAAACTTGAAACTTATAGACTAGCGCCACATCAAACAACTGGAAAGGCACGTTTTGAGTTGTTAAGGTGTAAAAATCCCAACTTCAAACTAGTTCCAGGATGGATGGACTGGAGGAAAAGCTGTGTAAACGTTTTTTATTAAAGATCATTAACACATGAACGAGGGAAGAAAGCAAAAAGATTTACCACAGAAAGGCCTCTAAAGAACTACATGTAAAAAGAGACAGGGTTTGCATTAAACCCCCAGCAGGATCCTAAAGGTCCCTTAGGGTCTTAAAACTTTTCAAAAATACTGATAAAGTCTCTGATGGACATCTGGAAAAGTGTGCTCAAAAGTGTTGATTCAAGTGTGCTGGGAAGGTAATGGAAAGGAATGTTCGAGACTATGATAGGTTTGGGCAGAAAATAGCGTGTTCATAGTATGATGAGAAAATCATCTTAAATATTGTGCGCAACAGTTTCTGGCCGCTGAGGTGACCATGTTTTTATCGGATCACGCCCGTGTGCTGTGCAATACAGTGGAATGCCACCGTACAGGGCGCCCGCCGGTGGCGAATGCCCCCCGAGATCCTAGAGGATCAGGAGGGAAGGGAGACACTCTCGGACTATATGAACTTTAACTGGAATGCCACAGCTGGCAGAGGCACGGAGTGGGGGGCGAAGAAGGCGGTAATAGGTGAAGTGGGTATGGGACTCACCTGTGGAGTCCGGCATCAGTTGCAGTGAGAGTTGAGGGACAGGGAGGATGCACTAGCAGGGAGGGATCCAGACAGACGATCAGGGGCCCCCTACCACTTATGCCCTAGAACACACGCTGCGCAAACTAATTAGCGATACCTGGGACAGATTGGACAAATGCACGCTCACTCGCTACTGCCAGAGGCCACATGCCGAAGGCGACAAGTCCGGGCGCCTATTGGCCAGGATTTTACACAGGGAGCAGGCTCCCCCGGTGACGACCTGCTTGCGTAATTTAGTGGGAAACATAGTGTACTCCAGGATGGGTATACTAGAAGTGTTCGGGTATACTAGAAGTGTTCCAACAGCACCAACAGAAGGTATACTCTGCGGACCCAACTGTCCGGGCGGACCGTTACGTCCCGTTCCTGGGGGGACTGAAATTGACGCATCTCCAACTGGCGGCCCGGAAGGAGATGGAAGCACGACTAACGTCGGAGGAGATACTCGAGGCGCTAAAAGAGATACAAAGAGCCAAGGCACCGGGGGAGGGTGGCGAGAATTTGCATGCTCTTGAAGCAGGGGGGAGATGGTCGGGACCCGGCGGCGTACCACCTGCTTACCATGATAAACTCCGACGTCAAAATAATGTGCAAGGTACTGATGAGGCGACTGGCCCCGCACATGTCGTCCCACCTTGTCCACAAGGACCAGTGCGGGTTTATCCCCTGGCCGCAACACGGGCATGAATATACGGCGCTTATCGCATGTCATGCACGAGGCACAGCACAGAAACGAGGAATTGGCGTTGGTATCCATCGACCTTGAAAAAGCGTTCGATACAGTGAATTGGGGCTATCTCCAGGAGGTACTGAGGGCGTCAGGGTTCGGCCCGCTGTTCTGTCGGTGGGTCAGGTTCTCTATACGGAGCCGTGCGTCAGGGTTCGAGTGAGCCAAAGTTGGTCATAGAATTGGACATTCGGACGAGGAACTCGGCAGAGCTGCCCGCTATCACTGCTGCTTTTCGCCCTGGCTACTGAGCCCATGGTGGTATGGACCCGAAGTGACCTTGAGCAACGGGGAATACGCATTGGGGAGAGGTCTCATCTCATTTTGCTATATGCTGACGATGCTCTGTTCTATGTTGCACCTCCCTGAGCAGCAGTCCCTTGACTCTTGCAGCTTTTGGATGATTTTGCCGACTACTCTGGACTGCGCCTTTACAGGTGTAAGTCTCTGATCTTTCCGCTGGCAGATTTGACTACGCTGCCTCTGGAGGACCTCCCGAGGCTCGGATTGCTTCAGGAGACTGGGCCATTTCGATATCTAGGCATTCAGGTTGCGCATGGAGATACACAGTTACTACAACAGAATGTGACCGGAGTAATCTAATCCCTGAAGCGGTCAGTGGCCTTCTGGAACACCCTGCCGATCTCCCTTATGGGTAGAATTGCGGTTGCCAAGATGGTTGTTCTGCCACGTTGCCTGCATGTGCTTCAGAACTCGTTGTGTGGTATCCCCATGGCAGTGTTTAGGCAGCTGAACTCAGTGTTGGTGTCATTATAATGGGTGGGCACGCGCAGCAGGGTAGCCCTGTATGACTTAATGAGGCGGTATGGTGAGGGGGGTCTAGAGGCTCCCTGGCTCAACCTATATTACAATGCGGCGCACCTGCAACATGCAGCCCGGTGGTTGGATGAAGGAAAAAACTGGGAGAATAGTCTGCTGAGAGGGCGAGTACAGCCTGGTAGTCTTCCCAGCGGTCCTGATGGAGGGGGCAGGTGCACCCGTAGACCTACCGCATGTGGTCAAACAGATCACACGTCTGGCAAGCATTTGTGGAGTGCACACTTAGGCACGTGCCGTTTCACCGGGAACTGAATATTTGGATTCTCGCCCCAGTGCGAAAAATGATGGAAAACCTCTCATTTCAGGCATGGAGGGCTGCCAGGTGTTGGCTGATCAGTACCCTAATTAAACCTTTATCTTGTATGAGCAGGCATGTGAGGAGGTGGGCTTAGGGCAGGGACAATACCTGCAGCATGCTGGCCTCACAGACTTGGCCAGGACGACATGGCCCACATACCCTAATGCCCCCCCCCAGACAATCCAAACACTCAATATAATGCTTACATATGGGAGTGAACGCCGGTTAATTTCATTATTGTACACCGCCATGAGGGCGGACGCAATGGGTCCACCTCCCAGGGCACGACGCGTGGGACGGAGATCTGCAGACACCCATGGGCGACAAGGCATGGAAGGCAGCGTGCGCTTTAACACACTCAGTATCCTGCAATGCACGCTTCAAGTTAATACACTAACTACCTGCACTGTGTGTACTTGTCTCTGATGAGACTGTATCGCATTGACTCGGACTGCTCTGACATTTGCCCCAGATGTAGCAGCGAGGGGGCGGACTTTCTGCATTTAGCCTGTGGTGCCTGGAGGTACACCATTTCTGGGCACGTGTGGTTGAGCGATCGAGGGCGGGAACCGCCCTTCGGTGGAGGCAACCCCTCTGAACTGCCTGCTAGGGCAAGTCACGAGACCTAGAAAACGCAAGATGCATTACAGATTATTGCAATTACTCCTGGTACTAGCAAGACGAAGAATTGCCATAGTATGGATGGGTAAGCGATCCCCCTCAGTGGAGGATTGGTTGCAGGACGTGCGTGAGTGGTCGCTTGCAGAGGAGGTCCACATGAAAGCTTGTAGAAAGGATGAGAAATTGGATGAAGACCCTGGAACCTGGAGGAAACTCTGCAGAGATCTCTTAACCACGGAGGTTGTTGAGGGTCGATCAACTTGAAACGGATGTGAGTGATGGTGGGTCAGATATGGGGGGAGAGCGGAAGCTCATGATGCAATTGTGTTTAAGTCCCTTGATACAATATTGTTGGCACCCGCAATTGTCCAACTCCACTGTTTCTATGTCTTTCACTATATCTTGTGCTAGAATACGTGCCGGCTGTCTGCTCGTACCTGTACACCCACCGAGTTGTTCTTGTAAAATGAAAACTAAAGGTTTGAAAAGATATATATATATATATATATATATATATATATATATATTGTGCGCAGCAGTATTTTTTTTCTTCTTCATATGGTATGCCCCAAGTGTTGATTGATTACAGTGTTTCGTTTGATTTTAACAGTTTTGTTTCTATGGGCACATCTGTTATTTTGTTGAAAGGAAAATGTGTGATATATTGAACTTACTTTAATGTGGCCCAAACTTGCCTGTAATAGCATTGCAGGTAGGTATGATCCTTTCCCCACTCAAATGTTTGAGTAGTCTGTTAGAATTCTGGAGGTGACAGTTAATTGAAGATAACACAGTGGCTGAGGTAACAGTACTACTTTGACTAGAGTCCCTCAGATTACAGAGTTTGCGCTGAATTGACCCTAAATGTAACAAATGACAAGTAAAGCTTTGGACCACATCACTTTTACAAGAACTGTCTCAAAAAAATGTATCAAATCAGATTTTAGCCTACAACTTGAATTTTGCCCTCTGCAAAGTAAAACATAACTTAAGTGCTTAAATGCGTGTAACTGTTCTTATGTGAAGCATTCTGATATTCACTGGGTGTGGCCCAGGCTGCATAAAACCTCAAAAATAAAGTTACATAAACTTTAGTACGTTCTAACAGGAATAAATACGAGCATTTCAGGGCCACATACCGAAAGCAGCACTATATTAAATGCAAAATACAATACAAGCAAGATTTTTGGGCAATGATGCACAGCACATGTATAATTTGGTAAAGGAGAAAACTAAATTATGGCTGGTTACAGGCTTTTGGAGCGATTCAGGATAATACGCTTAAAGTGTTACTCTGGGAACATTCTAATGTTTCAGTCCAATGGCAATATGGGGCGCACAGCTGTTTGAACAATCTACTGCCTCACAACAGGCGGGCAGAGTAGCAATAAACCGTTAACCACCCCACACAGTATTTCTGCTTTGTTTGATACAACACTTGGTTAGTCATATTGCTGTGTATAAACAAACCTCACCCAAACCATTTCAAGTACTAAATTAATCAACACGAAAATAAATATCTCCTTTTCTTCTGAGCTGCTGGCTGGTGATTTGTCTCCATGTTACACCCCCTTCAAGGATAAGAGACTGCAAAGGAAAACAGCATTAAACCGGAATAAACAACTTTAAAAGTATTAACCATTTCACAGAATGGTCCAGAGCAATTTATCAATCCCTCTTCATCAACCAAACAGAATTGAAAGCAACTTAAACATTATCTTAAGCACTCGGGTAAAAAAATGAAAATAACCTTTAAATTCTCGAATTCCAGATTTTAATACACTAAGTTCAAAATGATAATTCACAAGCCTATCTGTTAGGGCAAGTATCTTTTTACAAGGCATGTCCACTGCAAAGCTCAGCGTGGGGACAGAAAAGGGAAAGAAGTTAGTGAACCAGGGGATTGCAATACACTACTCCTCATAGGCGAAGAGTCTGTCAAAAGAGTTTGTGTGTATTTTGGTATTACCTTTTACCTGGAGTGAGGCAATTGTTCCTCAGTACTTTAGATGGCTTGTTGTAACTGCTTCAAATTCCAGACTGTACATAAAAGGCGAACTTGCTGATCCTGCAGAGGTGGACATTTGAGAGCGGACGGAGGTGGATGAATGGGATCAAAGGTACATCCCTTTAAACATAAGAATTCACATCTAGCACTTTACGTGTAGAAGACTAATGGTAAGAGGCACTAACAACCGCACGGGTTATCTTCAGAGTGCACTATTGGGAAAATAACACACCAGCACTGTGCAGTGGCAAACTGAATTGATATGTACATGGTGAAAAATCTTTGCTCAGTGTAAGAAATGTATCAGTGCATTTGCTAGGAGAGTGAAAGGTAGACCCACCCAATCTTCTTTACCCCTCCAAAAACAAAGGATGCTCCATCTAGGCACAAAATGTGATAACAAACCTCTTATTGCTGACATTATGCTAGCTATAAAAAGATTATGTAGGCTGACAAGCTCCAGAGTGGTTAAACCCTGGTAGGTTCAACGTGAAACACAAAAACTAAAAGACATGGAAATGGCAAGTGGTAAACAAAAAAGAGGGCAGCAGCTGTAGACAACATAACTAATTAAAACTATGTTCAACTTAAGAAATGGCATGGTTTTATTAAAGCATGTGAAAATGACAATTTGGAGCTGTACGGTAGCTGCATCTTTTTTTTAAATTCTTCCAAGATCTTTCGCCATTTTGTCATTTTAAAAGGGGAGCCTGGAAAAAAAACATGACCATACTAATTGTAAATGTTCCTCCCTTATCACTCATTTTTTTCCAATGCATGCTTGTACCACATTAAATTCCCAGATATTCCGCAGCAATGGCTAAATTCCAAACAGCATACACAGCTACACCAACAATGGGCAGAACTTGAAATTCTTCTGCAAGGCGAAGGTCTCTTTTCATGGGAGGGAGTGCGCGTGCCCTCCTCCCCAGCCCTTTTCCTTGTATATGATGGTTGGAATTTTCGGTCAATGTGACTAAATCGCGACAAGAGGAGGAGAAACGGACGTTCAGCTTCAAGTGGAAAGACTCAGCCGAAGTTGTGTAGCGATAATCTAAACATGTCATTGGTGCAAATCCAGTTGTTGTCCACATTCTTCAAAATAAACACCTGATGAAAGCCCATGACTGGGTCCTCATCAACCTGAAGGGACACACAAGCAAAAAAATATTTTAACAAATGATTAAAAAGCTCTAATTAATCTTTTTGAATAAGTGTGTGTTCGTGCAACAGACGTTCAAAGTGCAGAGAAAGTTCTGTTTTAAAAAACGAACAGGCACAACAACCATTTAAGAACTTTACAGAGCTGATTTTTTTGTAGAGCACTCTCATGCACATCTACTCTGAGATAAGTGCTCACACGAGGAAGCATTTAGACTAAACATTGGGAGTATTGACAAATGTATTTCCATATTTCTGTCCCACTGCCTAAACATACATTTCCACATTGTGATACTTCAAAACACGGAACCTGAAAAATACATGCCATTTCACAGTGTGTGCACTAACAATTTCTACAACAACCTACACAACTGACGTTAAGCAATTTTATTCAACACCATCAACCTGTCAGACCTTATGTGCAGCACGCAAATTAAAAGCCAATAATGGAAACAAAAACACCAGGGTTAAACTACAATAATAAAGGATTAAAAATGTGAGGGAAAAGGAAAACACCCAACAAACCAGCGTAGTAACTAAACTGTCCCTTACCTACCCCTGCCAGTTTTCTTTACAAAATAAGAGACCCAACGTCAAACTTCGATTACTCCCAGATTTCCTCAAGTCCCCTTGGGTCGGGTGGGGTCAGCCGGGGTCAGGGAAAGGGAAAAAAAAATGCAGACCTGGTTCATCCCTGTGCCCCGAAGGTGTTGAACTCACAGGGGGCTTTGGGTGACTTCAAAAACAATCTGGTGAGATGGCTGCTTCTCCATTGTAATGGTCTTCGATGATCAGGGCAGTTGCCCTCAAGACATAATGGTTTAAGTTGCTTAGTAACTATAAGGTCAGTATTTGTTTCTCTCATCTCTCCACTTCTGGAAAAACGCCATTATATTCCACTTGAAAGATGCGGATATGAGGAATAAAGTAGAATGAAATATAGATCATCTTTTAACCCCTGCGGCATCTGCAGTCGCTCTGGTACTAAGCGGGCACAGGGAACGCTGTTACTTTTTGAAAAAGCAAATATCCGGAGTCTAAAGAGGCTTGTTAGTGGTATCAAATATGCCTCGGGAGTAAACAACTAAAAAATGGCTGCAGCTGTACTTCATTGAGCTGCTCCAATTTCGATTTGTCTTCTCTCTGCCTTTTGTGAATTACGTACCCTTCTCTGCGACTGCTGAAAATTTTTTAAGTTCACATTCTTACATATTTGTGGTTTTTCTTGTTCAATTCCGCTTTATTAGACTTCAATAAATACCATAAAAGCACAACAATACATCCATACCGATTAAAAAGCAACAGATAATCAATACAATATTTGCAAAGCTTGAAATCGACGTAAGTTTCAAAACAAAAACATACATAATTTCCCAGATAGTAATTGCCTGCCCTGTGTATGTTCAGTCAGTCAAAATGTAAATTTCCTTATACGATCTGGCAGTAATTGATAAACAGTAAATCAGGTCGAACTTGAGTAAAATTGCGGTCCTTTAACAGCAGAATAATATAGACTTTGTTAAAATCTTTTAATGGTACATTCAGTCTCCCCTTACCGATGCCGCAATTGGTATATGCCTACAGATTGTTGTGAACATTCCACAGCTGACTGGAACCTGTGATGGTGAAAGGTACCAAAAAAAAAAAAAAAAAAAGACTCCTGAAATTACCTGCTTCTAGTCTTCTTTTGCAACAATGGCGACGATCCACCGTGTGGGGACGGTTCACCATCACCCCCAACGCGTTCTCCAGGGCCAGCTGTACTACTTTTACTATATCACTGGTTAACTTGTGAGTACTACTCCTACCTCACGTCCTGCGCTTCTGCTCTTCAACTGTGGCTTCTGGCTTCCTCTGCTGCCTTTTGACTTTTCGTTCCTTGTGGAAGTCATCCTGGAGAAGTCGCTCTATTCTATGGATTTAGCGCTGTTTTACTTCTGCCTGCCTTCCTCCTAACGGCTGCCACTCTTCCAGTGTAGGAGTCTGTTAATCCTCTGCTGTGGCGTGGGAGCGTGTCTCAGTTTTGACCCATTTTTAGGTCTCGCCTAGGCAGCGCGCATGCGCTGCCTAGGAGAGGACCTTTTGGAATTAGTCTGCTCTTTTCCACACACTCGTGCATGTGGCGGCATCCACCTTGCGGGAGCGAGCAGCGGCGCGTGCAGGGGCCATCTGTTTTCTAATGAGCTTTCACTTTCGTGCGCTTTAACTATTTTTTGTGTTCATGCTTTTTTAAAATGAGCTTTCACTTTTTTCCTTTTTTATCAGTGTTCCTAATGTGCTTAAACTAACTTTTGTGTTCGTGCTTTTTTTTAAAAATAAGCTTTCACTTTTGTTCTTTTTCTGAGTACTTCACAGGTCTTTTAAAGACCATTTACTTGTTAATGAAGCTTTTGTTGTGTTTTCACCCCTTCTTAGAGCCTCACTGCCTATGGCTGGACGAATTAGCCCCCCCTGGAAATCTTTTTCAGCCCCCCCAAAATTTGGCTCTAGTTGCCCGCCTGGTACCATTCATCTCTAAGCCCTCCAGCGCCTTCTCATGCCAGGTAGTTCGCGCCCCTGCCAGGCATGGCTGCCCCCTTGTGTCAGGACACTGCCCCACCCACCCACGTCAAACCAGTTCCCCTCCCGGGAGAGCGGCTCGGCACCGCCCCTCTTGCTTTCAGTTTAGGGGAGGGCGAGATTGCGTGCCAGATTAGGCACAGGATGTTCTGTGTTGCTGATAATGTCCCCCTCGCCGCTCAACCCCTGCACTTGGCCTCACTTCCCCTCGCTTCCGCGTGTCTAAGAACATTATAGGTTTATGTTTTCCTGAGCATTAGACCTCAGGCTGGAGGGCTGTGTGCCCCGGCACTCTCCAACTCATGCGAGTGCTCATTCACAATACTCACTCCATTGTCTCGAGTTGGCGGGGCGCCGTCAGCACTCATCACTGTGGGCACATAGGCCGCCATCTTCCCAAAGCGCAACGACAGCTCCTATTTTCTTCTACGTTAAGTGTTTGTTCACTGCACGCAATACTGTGCGCGCGCAGCCCTCGTCTGTGGTCTGGGCCTAATGCATACAAGGATTTAGACCACAAAAAGCATGACCGCATAGTGCACAGAGTATGCAGGGCTTACACGGACATACACCTGTGTGCAAGGCCCGCAAAGCGTGGCCTTTAGTCATACCCTTTGCCACTGCACACAGGCAGAATCACGGGCTAAACACAACTTTGTATGCAGCCGTGGCCTCCATATGGCGCACTACATATGTAGATACACAGTACAGCGGAATGTAGCATGAGGCAATCCTTCGGCATTACGCTTGCTACAGTGACATCTGATATACAACGACTGTATGACATGGATATACCAGGCATAGGGCATGGCCATAAGCCATGCCTTGTGTGCAACATACATAGCACATATCACAATGTAGGTGCAAGTGCTATGTCCACTACATACAATGGAACACACATAAAGGGCACAGCCTATGGGCATGGTGCATGTGTGTAGTATGCACCGGGTATGGCCTTCAGCTATGCCATGTGCGTACTATGTAGAGGGACATTGAACACACAGACCATTGAGAAGCTCATGGGGACATTTTCCTTTACATAACTAACCACAACTGGCAATTTTCATTTATTTTCAGGTTGCTAATTCTAACTGTAACATCCCTTTATTCCCCAGTAGTTTTTTATTGAGTATTGCATAGAAAATATCTCCGTTTCCATACTCGACGCACAACGTAGCTCATATATGGAAAGGGCTGTTAATAGTTTACACATAAATACAGGTAATAAGTAGCATACATATCCTTGCACTTTGGCACTACTATTGGACATTTTTCAAACCTTATACTTAACAAACCTTGAACAATAAAATACTAAACATTCAGAGTAACTAACCTCCCTCTAAGAAATGTCTTTCAAGTAATTTGTATGTCTTCGTATGATGAGGGCTACTGGAGACCCATAACGAAGCTTTTTAGTGGGTTGCTTGGACTTTGTAATGGCATACATTGTCTACTGTCCAAAGTGCTGCATAGAAGAGCTCGCCTTCTAAATGCTACTTCTGGCTTCAGCATCAGCAGGTTGCAGCTGAGGACCAGGTTGTTTGAGTACTATACAGAAGGCACCTCCTTAGGCAACCCTTTCTTCCCAGCAACCATGCCAACTTGTCCTGCAGTTACTGAGTGACGATGGTCCTCAGCTAGGCTCTGTACTCATTTGCCATAATCTATTATATTTTAAGTATTTGCCTCTCGTAGACTCACCCGTGGTCTGCAGATCTCTAGAGCCCACTTTTTTTATTTTAGAAAAATAAGAGATATGTGAAACCCTTGAATGATCTTAACCACTTGTAATTACCCTAGGCTGGATGTCATTCTATATTTTTTCCTCCATGTTCTATCACAGGTTAGGACCAACCTCGTCCAGGCTTAGTCCCCTTTCAAACAAGCATTTGCAATGCAATAGGTCTCGCATTTGCGAGAGTTTAAGCTATTGGCATTGTCAATGACAATGCCTGTTATTTATCTGTTTTGATAATTAACACATAAATAAGTCATTGTCATTTACAATGCCAATAGCTCAAACTCCTGTAAATGCGAGACCTATTTCATTTCAAAGAAGCGTCCGCCATTTTCACGGGCTGCTTGGAAAGTAAAAGCGCGCATGGCGCGCTGAAGGCTGCAGGAAAGCATGTTGTGCCTCCAGTAGGAGAAACGCATTAAAGAAAATAGTGCTTACAGATTAAATACAAAGTAAAAGGGCCAGCCCTCATGGGAGGTTACAAATGAAGACAAGGAGGTACTAAGGAGGGACTAACAAACCTATTAACGAATCCGAAGCCAGCATTTACAAATGACAATGACGCAAGCCAATGAAAAATATGGGTGGAGAGTGGGCGGAGCTTCAAGTCCATACTCGAATACAGCATTGCTCCAACTGGGTATGTTTGTGCTTTCCATGCAGTGTGGGGTTGACAGAACACAAAAGCGAATCTGCACATAGCAAACACCTGGTCCGATGCCTTCTAGCAGTTAATCAAGGTATCAATCAATTTCTGACAAAACAATCATTATTACTAATGTGCTTGCATATTCATTTATTTGATGGCTTTTTTTGACAGCATATGAATTGTCTCCCGCCATTGATTTACCCCACACTTTAATAACTTAAATGGCTAATGTAATAGATAATGTGCTGCCTGGCTAAAAACTTATAAGGTCCCAAAGGCGAGACCTATTGGCTATGCCAATGCTTGTTCCATGAGTAAAGGAGAGGGGGGCATCTGGTGTCTTTTGCTGCTGTTTCGCAGTGCCCCCTCTGCCTGTCTCCTATCACGGAAGTTGTTTCCCTTTGCCATTTCTTTCTCCCTTCTGCGCAACGAAGAATCCAGAGTTCCCTGTGGGAGTCCGGCTGGTCACCGCCCGCTCCTCCGCACGTGGGTGCTACCACTTGCTGAACTCCCTTGTTGAAGGCGTGGGAGCCTGACTCTGCCATCGGAGCTTTTGTGGAGCGCTGCCCGCTTCTCATCTCTACGAGCGCTCCCATTCTCCAAGGGCCTGTCTCATCAACTGTTTGCGTGGCGTGGGAGCCTGACTCCGCCGTCAGAGCCCTGGAGGAGCACCTCTTCGTCTCCTCAGACGCGACGTTCGGAGTTTCCTATTCCTGGGGCGGAGCTCCATCAGCGAGCGGCCTCTTGTGGCCGCATTTCAACCCTTCAATTTTGTTCGAGCCCAGCATTATCTGCCTGTCATTTTCGTTGACGGGCACAACTTTTCCTCATTCGGAATCTACAGCGTGGGAGCCTGGCTCCGCTGTGTGCTACCCACGATAATTACTTTGGTCGCATGCTGTGTTTTGGGGGCACATTCTTCTTTTGTATTACCACAGCGTGGGAGTTTGACTCCGCTGTTGATTACATTCTTCTTCACCTCTCTGTTACTCTGCCTGTTGGCTACACGCTGATGGGCACAGCTGACTCATTTTATTAACTCTCAGCGTGGGAGCCCGACTCCGCTGTATGTTACCACTTAATTCTCATTGCCAATGGGGCATTTCCACACTACATTAGTTTTCACAGCAAGGGAGCTCACCGCCGTGAACTACCTCTTCTCCATTCTACATATTGCTGTGTGCTGATGGGCACAGCTGTCAATTGTGAATTGCCCACAGTGTGGAAGCACTTACGTTGTCTCTTCAAGTTGTTTTCTTTCCTGCCTGTCCACCTTCACACTGACAGGCACAGTTTTTCTACATTGGAACTTGTGGTGTTACTGTCAGCTACTAGTGATTACCTACCTGCAATCCACAAAACATTCTTATAAACAGATCACTGCCATTAACCTATCTTCTGTAGTAACTGCTGCATTTGTATTTATTTCTACTTCAATTATTCTTCTTGTGTATCAATATAGCCACTAGTGTATTATTATGGCCACAACAAATATGTCACAACCACCCCCTTTCCTCAATGAAGTAGGTGAACCCCTTCTACCGTGGAAACAGTGGTTTGGGTTAATGGAATCCTACCTAATTGCTATCGGAGGGGAGACATTTTCTCCTTTGCGTAAATTACACACCCTCCTCCACAACTTAGGTATTGAAGGCCGGAAAACTTACGACAATATTTCTGTCTCATTGGGTGGGGATGAGGGTAGTGATGAAGAGGAAAATGTGAACTTGGTTGCAGTTAACAAGTTAGAAAAACATTTTGGGAAGAAAATTAACGTTGTACAGGAAAGACAAGTTCTTTTCAAGAATTCAAGGTAAAAATGAGAAAGATAAATCTTTTGTGGCTGCATTAAAGGGCCTGGCTAACACATGTGAATTCGAATCTCTACAAGATTTCCTCATCAGGGATCAGTTGGTCAGATGCACCAACAACCCAAAAATACAAGAGAGACTCCTGGTGGCCAACCCGGATCTCAAAGAAGCCATTGATATAGCAGTTGGGATCGAGCATACTGCCGATTGTATGTTGGCCATGAAAGAGGATAGTGGCAAACAAGCTGATGTCAATGTGATTAGTAAACATGATGTGGGAAAGGAGAGCAAGAGTAAAATAACTAACATTTCCATCGAGCACCAAACTTAAATGCTACAGATGTGGGAGTCCCAGCCATTTGGCTAACAATGTGGCTTGCCAAGCTAGGTCCGTTACATGTCACAAATGTGGTAAAAAGGGTCATTTGCAGGGATCAACGTTGCAAATCAGTATTGTCTATTGAATAGGACTCTCCTTCCGATACAAAATTAGTATTCCAACTACAAAATATTGACAATACCACCAATTTCCCTTCATGTATAATCACCTTGGATAAAAAACCTGTGACTGTATTTGCCGACTCTTGTTCCCCCTACACCTTGGTGGAAGCCAATATGTTTACTAAACTGTTTCCCTCTTGGCAACAAGACATGCAGCCTCCAGATATTCAACCTGGTGGCTATAATGGTGACCCCATACCATTGCTAGGAATGACTACCATGAAAATAGGATTCAAGGGTAGGAGTACAGGGGGCAAAATTTATGTCATACAAAAAGGGTCTAATTTGTTGGGGTGGAAGCACCAAAGAGAACTGGCTATCAAGTTAGATCCCAACAGTCCTGATCAAGTTCTCTTGGTGGATCCGTCAGTTGGGCGTATGGAGGTTTGCAATGATTTCCCCAAAGTTTTCTTGGAGGAGTTGGTTCTGCTCAAAAACTACCAACACTCCATCAAGCTCAAATCCAATGCTAAACCTGTTGCACACAGTCAGCCCCATCCCACATATGATGCAAGCCCCCCTCCAAGCAGAGTTAGACAGACTTTTAACACTAGGAGTCATTAAGCCCATTGAAAGTTTAGTGGTTGGCCCCATAGTCCTCACCATCAAAGCTTCTAGTAAGGACATTAGACTCTGTGTTGACCAGAGGGATTTAAACGAAAACCTCTGGGTAGACAGACATCCCCTGCCACGCATACATGAGGTCCTCACTCATCAAGGGTGCGAGGTGTTTTAGCGTCCTAGACCTTTCCTCCGCCTACCACCAGGTAGAGCTACACCCAGACACCCGCCACCTTACTTCATTTGTAACCCCCCTTGGGGCATTCCAATACATTCGCATGCCTTTTGGGTTGGCTTCAGCGGCCGCTGCCTTCCAAAGGATTATGCAACACGTGCTGAAGGACATCCCAAGAACCCTTTGTTTTCAAGACGACATCCTCATATATGGGAAAGATGTGGAGGAGCACAATACCATGCTGAGGAGTGTGTTAACTAATCTTGAAAAGGCAGGTCTGACTTTAAAAAAGGAGAAATGTCGTATCAGAGTGGGGTCTGTTGAATACCTGGGGCACACCATCTCTCATGATGGTATCAAGCCCAAAGTAGATCTTGTGGAAGCAATCCAAAATACAGCTGCCCCGACCTGTGTTGAAGACCTTAAATCGTTCCTGGGCTTATCTGAATACTACGCAAAATTTATTCGCAATTATGCCAGCATAGTAGAACCGTTGCAAAACCTACTTAAGTCAAGGACCCCCTATGTATGGAACAATAATTGTCATGATGCTTTGGTAGCAGTGAAGGAGAGCATTGCTTCTGCCCCGTCCTTGGGTAGATTCGATCCCACCAAACCCACTGTTCTTTGCACAGATGCTAGTAATAAAGGGTTGGGGGCTAGTCTTACCCAATATGTCGAGGGCAAAGAACAAGTGGTCGCCTTTGCTTCTCGTGCGCTTAAAGGCGCGGAAGCAAACTACTCCGTAGTGGAGAAAGAGGCACTTGCCTGTGCATGGGCAATTAAGCATTTCCGTTTCTTCTTGTGGGGCATACCCTTTAATGTAAAGACCGACAATAAGCCTCTCATGTATGCTTTCACCACGAAAGGGTCAGTCAAAACCACCCCGAGAATAGCTAGATGGACGCTGGGACTAGAAGGTTATAATTTTAGAGTTAAATATGTACCCGGAACACAAAATGTTGTAGCTGATTTTTTATCTCGCTCACCGCCTGAGGTTGATGAAAGTACTGACCATGGTGAATCTGATGATGTCATACTTAAACTGTTGTGCTTGAATAAGGAGGAATGGAATAGTTGTTACTAATTGATGAAGAAATGAATGCCCTCAAAGAATACATAAAAAATGGTTGGCCTGCTGCTAAAAATGAAGTCCCAACGTCATTGGGTAAATACTGGGATGTGAGGCTGGAATTGAACCTTCAAGAAGGAACTGTTTGCAGGGGCGAGAAAATCGCTCTGCCAGCAAAATTGAGGGAAAAAATGGTTGAATTAGCCCATATAGGACATTTAGGGCGTAGTCTCACAAAAAACAAAATCCGCCTGGATTACTGGTGGCCAGGAATGGATGTCATGGCAGAGAACATTGTGAGAGACTGTCTGGAATGTAGTCGCAGTGATAAAATCCACCAATCCCGGAAGCCCCCTCTATCTCCTGTTGAAGTCCCAGATTGCCCATGGTCTAAACTAGCGCTGGACATTATAGGTTCCCTCAATCTTAAAACGTTAAATGAACGCTATATTTTGGTACTGGTGGACTATCACACTCGTTGGGTGGTTTTTAAGTGTGTGCACCAAATCAACACGGAGGTACTCATTCAATTTTTGAAAGGTGCCTTCTTTGAAGAGGGTATCCCGGACATCCTTGTTACTGATAACGGGGTGCAATTCACTTCTGAAAATATGAAAGAGTTTTTATCTGGGTTAGTTGAACGGATGAACCGAGTGTTCAAAGAATGCTTACAGAGAGCTGAGTTACTGGGAATCCCTTCTATAGCTGCTTTACAAGATACTATTTGGGCCTATCGTTCAACCCCCAATAGTGTCACATGGGTTTCCCCTTTTACCTCTTTGAAAGGTAGAATCCCTAAAACCAGACTTTCTCCTCCAGGGTTGAGAAAAAAAGGTATGTGTGTTGTGGACCGTAATGAAATTACCAGGAGAGTAGATGAACACCAGTTCAAGTTAAAGAACAGGTAGGATTTAACCAAACATGTCAAATCCCGAATGTTTAAAGAAGGAGATTGGGTCCAGGTGGACCTCCCCAAACCACGCAGGAGGGAGGCTACTAGATTTTCTGAACCCATCAAAGTACCTAGGGTGGGCAGAAATGTGGTCCATCTAGAAAATGGACAAACCTGAAGCATGGACAAGATTGTCCCTCACAAGCAAGTTGTGGGAACTGAAGTCGTTCCTGATCAAGGATGTGAGATGGAAAATGTTGCTCCCAGGAGATTTCAAAGAACCAAATCCACACCTGTGTGGGTAAGAGACTATTGTGTTAAATGATTTGGTTTTGCAGTTCTCTGTTATGCACTGTTCAGCTTATTCTATTCTTGTGCTCTCTCCCTCGTTTTTCTTCTCCCTTTTCTTCTTTCCCATCCTGCTTCCCTTCCTTCTTTCGCCTACCCTATGTAAGGAGGTGTGTTATAATCTTATAATGGTACATTCCGTCTCCCCTTCCCCTGCCCCAGTTAGTATATGCCTACAGATTGTTGTGAACATTCCACAGCTGACTGGAACCTGTGATGGTGAAAGGTACCAATAAAGAAGACTCCTGAAATTACCTGCTTCTAGTTTTCTTTTGCAACACTTTCCTAGGTTCATCATAAAATCTACAGAACACTGTAACGTGCATGGTATCCTGCTAAGACACATGGTTGCAACCGCTAGGACCCAATGACTAATTTGTTCCATCCTCTTGGGGTTGCTAACGATAGATGGAGTAGGTTGAATCTAAATCTGGCAAGTAAAAAATGATGAGTACTAGTGGTCACAAACGTACGGTAGGGTTCCATTGGTTGAACCGTTTTCAGCAAGATAACCCTCGAACTGTAGATTTCTGTAATTCTGGATATCCCCTATCTAATAACCTTTGCCTTAAAAAGTGTTCTTTAACCCACTTTCGGCCTGCCTCAACCAATTCCTCAGGGTTAGTAAATAGATCTGCCCTCCCAATGCTCCGGAAAGACTCCTTAATGTATTTAAGCCATGGTATGTGATCAGCATTGCCAAGGGAGATACAGTCCCACAAAGTTTCCCTGTTCAATTTAGTTTCGGATCTTGTCCATATTTTACACAGCAGCGAAGGGGACGGAGGGCCACTACGTCAGAGAGATAACTTGCTCCCAAGTGCCTCATGAACAATAAATAATGGAATACTTTTAGGAATGCATAACAGGCGCCTACAAAATTTGTTTACAATCTTTATCTGTTCAATTTTGGCATACACCCATATATCACAGCCATAAGAGACTTTAGGACCATATTTTGCCTGATCTGTCTGCACTATTGCCTTTAATAGCCTCCTACCTAATCTAGAAGCAAAGCTTAATACTGCTGCGTTGGCCCTTATAAACCCATTTTTTTTACTTGCATCAGGGATTTCCAACACAGTTCAGAATCAAACAAAATTTCCAGATAAGGAACTGCCCTCACCTTTGACAAGGTATGTGCCACCACTTGGAAAGTTTTAGACATAGTTGGGTGAGGCCCAGCCACCACTGCAAAAGCTTTATTCATCATCAAAGTAACTTTATTCGGTTCAAATGGACCATAAAAGTATGACATACAAACAAAATAGCATAAATATAACTCAACTCTAAAACTCCACAATTAAGAGCAAGTTTAAAAGGGATTTGTTTTTAAAACCGCTTAAAAGACACCATTTTCATTTACGATTCATACCGTTTCCTTATTGAAAGTGCAGTCTTGATAAAATTTAATACAGCAGTGCAAATAACAGTGGACAAAGAGCGTAAGAAATTAAAGCCCTCCTGATCGTTACAGGGGCGAATTTCTCTTAGGATTGGGGTGAGAAACCTTGCCCGTGGCTCTTTGTAAAGTGTACAAAACAGCATAAAGTGCAAGGTGCTTTGTTGTACTAAATTATTGCAAGGGCAGGGAATAAGGTTCTCGCACCATCCAGCCTGTTTGGGGAAGGCCACAAGAAAGTGCAATGTGCAAAGACGTAGCCTAGTTATGAGAAATTGGAATTGGGCGTTCGTAGTAAAAGACAAGTAAAATTGTTGATGTGAAGGTGACCGATCTAAGTGAGATTGCCGACGGCAATTAGTCGACTCAGCAAAATATGCGTCTTTTATAATCAATTTCATGTTTGTGTGGATACTAGCAGGGTTATCATAATAATGCCCCAGGCCTATTTCGCCAAATTTATCTTTAACAAAGCGGAGCCATGGAATAGCCAGGGCATTATCCAGGGTCATGCAATCCTTGATAATTACCCTTGTGAACTTTAAGTCTTCTGACAGCCAAATTTTAGCCCAAAGGACCAATGGAGCGATGTTAATTCGGTCCTCTATGAAATCCAGCCCTACCTCAGAGTGACAAGACTGTGGGAGCACTTTTTGGGGTCATAAGCAATTTTTTATGAACTTGTTTTCTAGAGTTTGTAATTGAGTGTTTTTATGGTGCCCCCATACTCCTGCCCCATAGGTTGCAACAGACAAGCATTTTGCTTTATATAAAGTGATTAATTCCGCTACCGGCTTGTGGCCCAGCTTACAAGCGAAGCGGAATAGACCTACTACGCGGCTAGTATGCTGCGCCCTAGCTGTAATAGGATGGTCCCAGTTCAACTTCTTATTAAAAACATTCCCTAGATATGTAAAATTAGTGACCTTGTCAATGGTCTTGCCCTTTACGGTAAATTTTCTAGCTTTAGTTTGACTTGGGCCACATACCATGATATAAGATTTAGTAAAATTTACTTTTAGGTCCAATGCTGACAAAATCAGTAAAAACATTCAAAGACTTCTGTAAGCTATTGGCAGTTAAGGCCATTAACACCGTGTCGTCCGCGTACGACAACAGAGGGACCGGGTTGCCTCCAATTCTAGGAAAGTCTAATGCCTGCTCTAGTAGAGATGACTCTAGGCCATTAGTATACAAAAGGAATAGAAAAGGGGCCAATATGCACCCCTGGCGAACTCCCTTTGTAGAGACAATAGGCCCAGTCCTCTCTCCCCCAGGACCAAATCGTTTAGAGACCGTGGTGGACGCATGCAACCTGCGCAGGAGGGTGATGAATGATTCCTCAAAACCCATTTTCCCTATCTGGGCCCATAATTTTTCCCTATTGACCGTATCAAAGGCACTAGACAAGTCCATGAAGGCAAGGTGGATTGACCCCTTCCTTGCCCTCATGTACTTGCCCATGATCAATGACAAGTTGAGGCACTGTTCGTTCATCCCCATACCCCTCCTGAAGCCATATTGTGTTTGGGACATGAGCCCAGAGGAAGCTGCCCAGGCCTCGAGGCGCGCTAGAATGACCCTCCCCAACACCTTGACGGTAGCGTCAATTAGGGAAATAGGCCTATAACAGGCCGGATCGTCCTTGTTTCCCTTTTTGTACACAGGTACCACTATGGCCTCTTTCCAAGATAGTGGGATGGGGCCAGTTATTGCTGCTCTGAAGACACTTGTCAGGAGGGGTGCCCAGAGTTGAGGATTGCTTTTGAACAGATCAAGGGGTACCCCATCGGGACCTGGGGCTTTCAAGCATATCCCCTTCGCAAGGCCGTCCTCAACCTCGCTCACTGTCAGAGAAGAGCTTAATTGGTGTGCGATAGTTGGATCTAATGGGACGTCTAGGCATGTCTCCTGAGATGTAATTCCATGCGGGTTAAATATGTTTGAGAAGTGAGATTCCCAGACTTTCCCCGATATCATTGAGTCCATTCCCCTTGCGTCCTTCGAAAATAGGGGGCGGTTTATTACCTCCCAAAAACTCTTAGAGTCTTTAAGCGCACTGGCTCTCTCTAAATCTTCCCAGGCTAACCTTCTCAGTTCTTCCTTCCTCTGGTTGATTGTGCTTTTAGAAGCCTGCCTCGCATTTTTGATTAAAGTTTTATCTCGAGGGATTACATGCAGTGCCTTCTTGAGATCCTTTTGAGCCCTTGTACACTCAGCATTAAACCATTTTGTCTCCTGGGCTTCCCTTCTTCCTATTGAGTTTGTCAGGTTTTTGGATAGATCCCTACAAATTAGCTGAAAGCCCTGTATGACCATATCTGGGGGAGAGTCTTGATCTAAGCATTTCAGAATGGAACTTAAATTGCCTTTAACAATATTCTCCTCAAATTGTGAGGGATTTATTTTGCTCCATTTCAGTCTCACCCCTTGATTTGAGTTATACTGGAGGGGAAGACCATCACCTTCCTCCTCCTGAGCAGTTACATGTAGGGAGGCAATGAGGGGATTGTGGTCGCTGGCATTATTAGGCTCCACCTCAAAACTGTCAACCAGAATTTCTAGATATTAACATGAAGTCAATGACACTTTCCCTTCCTCTGCCCAAATAAGTAGGATACTGTATTTGGGGGCTGCTAACCAGGGTATCAGCAAAAAGCAAATAGTTTACAATAATGATAGCATTTAAGGCGTCACCTGCGGGGTATGTGTAAAATGCGTCAGTGGATGGCCCTCAGTGTCTAATAGCCCGCACACTCGGTGTGAACTGTGCCGACAAAGTGCAATTAAAGTCCCCCACCCAATAAATACACAGGGGCTGCCACTTCCCCGCAATCTTATCAATTTCGTCCTTAAGAGTGACAATGATATCACAGCTGTTTTGGTCAAAGATGTTTTAATACCAATTAATCAGTAACGTCTTGGCCTGGAACAGGTTAGAAATCAAAATAAGTTGGTACCAAGGAGAATCAGTAATGGTCTCTGCCTTAATAGACCCATATTTGACAGAGATCGGTGTCGCCAACCCTCCTTTTGCCCTCCCTGCTGGTGAAGTGGTTGCATGGACATTAAAAGAACAATAACTGTTTAACTCAATATTCTCCCTATACCATGTTTCCTGAACACAAATATCAAAGGCCTTGACATACTCTAACCACACCTCGTCCTCTAATTTCGTGCGGATACCTGCAATATTCTAGGAAAGAATTCTGAAAGAGCGGGCTTTGTGGGTCACTGGATCCTCCAGGTTACTAATAATAGCAAACCTGCCAGGCGCGGAATCCAAATCATGCCCCTCCACTCCAGATTTGAGTATAGAAGGTGGGATAGACGAGTCGATCCCGGACTCAATTTCATATGTGCTAATATGAGCGATGGATGTTTTATGAGAAAAATGGTCCAAGCGATTTTCAACTAACACATTCCCTATTATTCTATCCACTACGTGAGGGTCTCTTCCTGTTAGCCTACATGTTGTTACCGTCTTTCAGATCTACTTGGGTCGAAGGGTAGTCAATCAATATCTGTTAGGCCAGAGAGTACCTCAAAGCGGTTAGGGTGAAGCCATGTGTAGGGCTGTGGGAGGGGGTGTCTATTCAAAAATCGCGGGCGAGGCTGTAGGCTCATAGAAGCCCCTTGGTGGTAAGGATAAAAGAAGCCCAAAGGGCGGGCCTGTATCTGCTCCGTATGGGAGTCTCTAAGATGACACATAACAAGGTCAGCGCACATCCTATCGTTAAAATTCAATACCACACAATCGCCTTCTCTGTTTTTAGGTGTTTTTCCCAGCCAACTCACCCGCCTTGCCATGATGATGTGATTATGCCAGTTTATCTGGGACTGGATTTTACTAGTACACCAATGGGCAGATTTATTAATAAGGCTCTGGCAACTTTCATGGTGTCCTGGTGGGGGATATGGGACCCCTGTCAAAACCATAGTGTAGGGAGTGCACTCCGGGGGAAGGTTTATTATGGTGCTATCTCCTTGCCTGCTTGAAATGCCAGGCGCGAAACCGGTTATGGGCTTTTTCCCTTTCGATAGACTCACCCTGCTATGCCTATCTGGTCTTAGAGAAATGTTAGCCCCTCGATCACCGTTTGGGGTCCCATCATGGCCAGGTGCCGTAGCTACCGGCACCGTTGGATGGTCAGTGCGGTTATCCATATCCGGGGGAGATTCTGGTGGATTAACCGCAATGCGTATGACTATGGGCCCATTTATTACGGCCCTCCCACCCTTGGGCGCACTAAGGGAAGCATTATCTCCTCTTTCTCCAGAGCCATTGGCTAAAACACACCTTCAACTTTGCTTACTGTGCTCGGCTAAGTTCCCTGGGATCAACAATAATTGACCAAGCTGCTCTATGCGAGCCAGACGGGACAAAATAGGCTCCAGGGAGTCCAACACTATTTTACCAAATCGGACTGTCACCGTGTCCATTTCAGTCTGAGACCTGGCAAACCCTCCTCCCCCACGGGGTCTCCCCATAGTTCCTGGGGGGTTTTGCTTCGTTCTCTTGACCCTTGGCAGATGGCCCATTGCGTGGTGGTCAGTCCCAATCGGGTCAATGCGCTTCCTTTTCCCCCCGCCGTACTCTGGTCCCCCGTAGATGTACGTATTGCGGCTTCCACACCCTTTGGCTCTCCACCTGTGGCGGCCTGGCTCAGGATAATAATGGTAGGTGAAGGTGGGGGTTGTGCCAACGAGACAGGGGACGTAGCAGGTGTTATTAAATTGGGAACCTCTATGGATGTGGGAGTGACAGGCTGAACAGATTAAGTTTTCGAAACAGATGGGGGAGGTGGGGCTAATGAAAGTCTGCGTTCGGCTAGTTCAATTTCCTTGTTAATAACCCCCACGGCCTTCTGTAGGAAGCCATCTAAAGTAGCATCCGTACTTTTAACAGCGGGCGTAGGTTTCTTCCTCCCCATCTCAAAGGAGTACTTGGATCTGC
The DNA here is from genome assembly GCA_963921515.1 of Calotriton arnoldi. Classification (NCBI taxonomy): domain Eukaryota; kingdom Metazoa; phylum Chordata; class Amphibia; order Caudata; family Salamandridae; genus Calotriton; species Calotriton arnoldi. Next base: position 846,066 of record CAWUFW010003619.1, read on the forward strand.
GGAAAACAGATTGTAAAGGCAAGGGGAGAGATCATTTCTTTAACGTACTGCCCCCCTCCTTACTTGGATATTTTCTGGCGCCTCAACTGATTGGGCCAAGAGAGGTGGCCCGGCCTCTTCCGGCCGCAGACGGGCCCGCCCGCGTCCCGCGCTGCGGGAGCCGCAAGATGATTAAATGCGCCTTCGGGCGCGGGAAAACTGCTGGCGGCGCCTCCTGGCGCTGGTCACTCTGGGGCTTGCAGTCCCCCTCCTCGCGGCTGGCGTTGGCGGCTCCCCAAAAGCTTTATTAAAATTGACAGCGACCCAGATATCAAGAAATACTACTGGGCGGCTCACCTAGCAGCCATCAACCACGGCATGTATGGCCGTGCAGACGATCCCGGATACGCCATGGATAAATGGCTCCTCCCAGATGGTAATTATAACAGGGCGCTATACTCACGGCCCAGACGATACACCTTGACTGGCCCCACCAAACATTCTGTCCAGATCTGGCATGATGTTATCGCCTCACTGGGATGGAAAAACACGCTGACATTAGCCACTCCACTTTGGGACTCAGAAAGATTGGGCGACTTATGGAAATCGAAGGGTTTTGACAGATGGGACCTTATCGGTATCTCACACATTAGGGACCTTTGGGGGGCTGGGGGGGTCAAATCCTTTGACACGCTCCAGGCGGACTACGATCTGGCAGCCACCGAGTATTTCCGATACCTGCAGGTCCTGCACTCACTGCAATCTTTGCTGCCTAAGGGGACGTCCCCTCCAGAGGCCTCTCCGCTGGAGGACAGAATATTAGACGGCCACCTTCCCGAGAAAACCATCTCCCTGATTTACAAAAAGTTAATCAACAACATGGAGAGTCCCCTTCAATCACTCCGTGAGAAATGGACGCAAGATGGGGTGGAGGTGGATGATGAGGACTGGCAGCTGGCGGTGGCTTCCCCCAGGGAGGTTGCTATCCCGGCACGTTTGAGGCTGGTACAGCTTAAAATCCTCCACAGAATTTATATGACAGGACCCCGTTTGGTACACATGGGATGGTCAGATAATGGGAACTGTAGGCGGCAATGTGGTCACGTGGGGACATTCATACACATAATTTGGGAGTGCGAACATATCATATCCTTCTGGCTCAAGATCCATGACACTATTAATGCGGTACTACAGGTTCACCTCCGCCCGGAGGCACGACGATGCCTCCTCAATCTGTGGGAACCTACGGATCTCAACACAAATCAGACACGGTGGGCTACACTGGGGTTCATGCTGGCAAAACGCAACATTGCTCAACTATGGGGGGCCACACTATCACCCACACTGGCAGCATGGGAGAAGAACCTTGACTGGTGCATGTTCCGGGAGAAAACAGTCTACCTGGCAAGAGGGTGCCCCAAAAAATGGTCTCGGATATGGAGCCCCTGGAATACCTACCGGGGAGAGATCTGTATGCCTCCTGATTGTCCCGAACAAAATGACCCCCACACCCTGTAACATTCCTCTATCATGTAGAAAGCTGACGTATTTCCTCCTGTACCGACTGTAATGTATGATTTGGCGAACCCTCTGTAATGTTTATTGGAACCGATGTATGTTTAATAAAAAGAATTATAAAAAAAAAAATTGACAGCGAGGTCCAGCAAATCCATGAATGCTACAAATGATTCCAGTAGGATTTGCAAACCCCTTGCAGTCTTAACCATCTAGAATGCACCATCCGCGTAAAGCAATACTGGCAAAAAACGTGTCTCTATTAAGGGGCAGTTGACACTTGTGCCTGTTCTGATCCACTTATGTAAAAAGTAAATAAAAAAGGAGCTAGAATGCACCCTTGCTGGATCCCTATACCAGTTTTAAATGGGTGAGTACAGATGGAATCATTTGACTGCCGCCTCTGTTTTAGCGTGAAGATCCCTCAAGAAGTGAACAATGTCCGGATCCACCCCCATGGTCAAAAGGGGTTTGCCATAGATTGTCACGGTTCACTCTATTGAAGGCCATTGCAACGTCCATAAAGGCCATGTGTATAGCACCAGAGCGAGTTACTGTATATTATATTTGTTCATAACCATGAACAGTTTCAGACACTGATCAATGGTAGACCTGCTGGCTTTAAACCATATTGCAGATCAGACAGTGGTCAGTCTGTCAAAATGGACCCACCCAAAGACCTTTACACCGGCCCCCAGCCCTATATCTCCCCCCCCCCCCCGAATCAATTAAGGATTTTGGTCTAAAACACTGAGGATTGTCCTCATCACCGTTCCTAAGGACTGGGACAATGATGGAAGTAGACTAGGAATGGGGAGGTCCTTCCCTGACGGTGGCATTTAAAGTCTAAGTTAGTACTGGGGCCCATGTATTAATATCACTTGTATACAGATCAGGCAGGATCCCAGCTGGCTCAGAAGCCTTGCTCTTAGTCTAGCCCAGTATATCCCCTTTAACTTCTTCTAGGGTAAATATAAGATTAGAAGTCCCCTCCATGGTCAACTTAGAATCTGGGTCAAAGGTCACACAATTATAAATCCATTCAAAGTGAGAAACACTTCTGTCTGCGGTAATGTGATGACAGACACTGCGTCATCTGGGGCAGGGCAGGTTGATAATGCCCCAAAATATGGGACTATTCCTCAGACAACTAGTTTGAATTAAATTATCCCAAGCTTCATCTTTAATAGCATTCTTTCATCTGCCAAGTTCAAGTGTAAATAGTTCCCCCGATTGCTATTCGTGCGTTCTCTAGACTTAGTTTTCTGGGCTCTCTGTAATCTTCTGAGTGCTTGAGAACACCATGCATCAAACCATTTAGGTGTGGGCTTAGACTTAAATGCGTGTGGCAGACTGAGGAGATCAGAAGCTTTCTGAGAAATACATGAGAAAGCCCTTAAAACCTCACTATGAGAGGACTCAATGTTTGAACGAACAGAAAACTCAGTTACACATTTAGACAACAGGGTCCTCTTAAAAACCTCAGAAGCCACCTGTGTCCATCTAAGTCTTCTACCCTGATTGATCACCACCCACTCACTATTGTCCCTTTGTGTTTCCTCTATAAATGTCTACGACCAATCCAAAAAAAGGCATACTGGATTGTGATCACTAAATGGGCTCTGTGGAAACGTTATATCATTGATCTTAAGGAATAAGGAAGCAGAGACAAAAATAAAATCTATTATAGAGGCACAGCCCCTAACAGTGAAAGTTGGAGGACCCCGACACCTCAGAGGAAACCATTTTATCAAGGGAGTAAACAATACTGAACTTGTTTATAAGAGAATTTAACAAATTCCTTTCCCTAGTATGTTCCATATGTAGGCCCTCTAGGGACATACATCTCATGACCTTTCTTGATGTCTGGGGACTGCCACACAAATGAGTATTAAAATCCCTCTCCTATCAAGATTATTTTAGCAGCTGTATCATCCCCCCCCCCCATAAAGCACTCTTATAAAAGAACCCACAGCATAAAGATTGACCAAGTCATGTGAGGAAGTATTAGCATTTAAAAAAGTCAACAAAATTCATTTTGGAGCTCCACTAATAGAAATGCTCAATGCCTGCAAAGTAGAAACCCCTGTAAAATGCTCCTCAATCGCCACAAACCCAGACGACCTCAACCAACCAGCAACCACCCAAACCATCACCACCTGGTCACCACTCACTTCCCTGACCACCTCAGCTATCATGTCTTCCATCCACGCCGCGGCACCCTCCGACCCCTGCCCCAACCACCTCTTCAAACTTGCAGCAAAACAAATCAGCACGCAACTCACCAGCATCCTCAACACCTCCATCTCCACAGCAACCTTCACGAACAGATGGAAACACGCAGACGTCAGACCCCTCCTAAAGAAAGCCCAATCTTAATAATTATCATTCGGTCTCCCTGCTCCCCTACCTGGCCAAAGTTTGAGAACACAATCAAGCATCAGCTCAACGGATTCTTGGAACAAAACCACCTACTGGACGTCTCTCAATCAGTATTCGGTGCCAACCTCAGCACTGAGACCGTGCTAATTTCTGCCACAGATGACATCAGAATACTCCGACTGTGGCCTTGATCCTCGACCTCTCCGCAGCATTCAACACAGCCTCACACAACACCCTCATCAACAGACTCCACAACTTAGGCATACAGCAAAACGCCATCAAGTGGATCACCTCCTTTCTTACCGAACGCACACAGCATCAGAATGCCTGCCTTCTACTCTGCACCCAAGAACATCACATGCGGCGTACCACAAGGATCCTCCCTCAGCCTCACCCTGTTCAACATATACATGACCTCCCTCGCAGACCTTGTCAGATCACACAGACTCAACAATCTCCTACGCAGATAACACTCAACTAGTACTCTCGCTCACCGAGGACCCTTCCAACGCCAAACCCAACTTCTGCAATGCCATGACCATTGTTGCCGAATGGATGAGAGACAACTGCCTCCAACTCAACTCCGACAAAAAGGAAGTACTGATCTTCGAGAACCCCACCCCCTCATGGGACCACAGCTGGTGGCCTGCAGAACTCGGACCCACACCGACCAACCACACACACAACCTCAGCATCATCCTTGACAGCCAACTGACCATGAAACGTCAAGTTAACACAGTCGCATGCTCCGCATAATCTTAAGATGGATCCCACCCAACACCAGAAAGATAGTCACTCAAGCCCTTGTCACTAGCCGACTCGACTATGGCAACGCCCTCTACGCCGGCATCTCTACCCAGCTCCTCAGAAGACTCCAGACCATGCAGAACGCTGCAGCCAGACTCATCCTGGACTTCCCCCAAACGAAGCCACATCACTACCCACCTGAGAGACCTCCACTGGCTCCCCGTCCAGAAATGATACCATTTCAAGCTCCTCACACTCTCCTACAAAGCCCTCCACGACCTATGACCTGCCTACCTCAACCATCGACTGAACTTCCACCAACCCGCTAGAAATCAGCACTCCTCACTTGCCCCCGTAAAAACCCCGCACATCCATCACAGCTGCAGCGGTGGCCGCTCCTTCTCCTACATCGCTGCCAAGACCTGGAATGACCTCCCCCTCCAGCTCCGCACAGCCCCCTCGCTGGCAGACTTCATAAAGAGACTGAAGACCTGGCTCTTAGAATGAGGCACCGTCCATATACCACTAGGGGCGACAGGGCTGCGATTTACAAATGCTGATTGATTGATTAAGGCCAAAGGGATGAAGATAGCCAAGCCTCTTATGGCCCTGCCAGAGTGCGACTCGATTGCAGGTACAAAGAAGGACATACACCCTTCCAAAAAGAAACAGTTTGAGGTAACCCATGTCTCATGTAACAAATCAAGCTATAACTCAAAATAAAGTTAAGTCAATTCATGTCCTCTATCTTGCTTGCAAAACCTGCAATGTTCCAACTTGTAAGTTCTAGCCCCTGTGACTTAGTTGCAGAATAACCACCAGAGCTAGGAGTGGCATGGTTTTTCAGGGTTGAGTGTTCTTGAAATTTTCTTTCCATGTTTTGCCCACCATGTTGTCACACTGAGCACTCTTAATGTGAGAGTTTTGCACTCAATGTCTGCGATTTTTCGCTAAAATCACTCTCCAGGGAAATTGTTCGAAATACATGGGCAGAATTAATAGCTTCTTTAAGATAATATATTTAATGGGCATTTAGGATCCGTCCTATTAAACCTCAGATTTTGCGGCCACATGCAATTTGAATGAAGCTTTGACTAGATCCATGTGGTTGGAAAAATAATTGTTAGGTTTTATGAACTTAAAATTGCACTGGATGTAACTTACAGTATGGCTATGGCTGCTTCACACGTAGCTTCCCAGAAACATATTTGATACTTTGATTCGCAATAAAAAGAACAGAACCTTTTCTAGGTTTTCATTCCTCAGTCCGTAGACCCTGGGTTTCTCTTAGAATGCCATACACGGATCATAACTTACATCTACTAAAATTATCATAGCCCAGACATTATGAGGCTTACACTTAAGGGCTCAAGAGGGGGGGGGGGAAATGATGGATTTGTTCAATGTCTATATAAGGGGAACAGCCGGGGGCAAAGCCTCATCCACCATTACACTACTTGAACAAGGCTTGTCAAATTGCTTGTCCCAGTCTAGAGTAGTACTCGCAGGTGATTTTAACAGTACCTTTGAGCCTCTTAGCACAGAGGACTTAATAGGGATGGAGGAAGAAGACAGAAAATGGGGTGTTCCCCCACTAACTATACCCCCGGTAAAAAGATGGTCACAAGTTGCTATCCAACTAAATGCACTCACCGTGGAATATGGTTTGAGGGCAGTGAATGGCAGGACCAAGTCAGATGCTCAGGGAGCCTTTACTTATAATAGAGTAACTTGCCCATCTCGTATTGACTATATTTTAGTAGACGTTGGGTTCTGGGGGCATGTTTTAGATATGGTGGTGGGGAACACAACTGATAGTGACCACAATCCTCTCTGTATGTCCATGAGGTTTCCATGGGCACTTCCTTGCCCTACACTGACCACCCACATACACTCTGTGACTAAAGAGGTGATTCCCTCAAACTCTAGAAGAGCCCTAAAATGGCACAAGGTCGCCTTACAAGACGCAAAACTAGAGGCCATTAGACAAGTACTGTATAAAAATACCAACGAGCTATGAGAAGGAATAGTAGCTGGGCCTACTAATGCTCTCATTATACATACTCGTACTATTGATCAGATTAGCACCCATTTCCAAGTGCCTAACAGGCCTACTAAGTCTGTAGTACAATCAAGGAGAGGGCAATCCTGGTATACCAAAGAGTGCAGACTCAAGAGGAAGGCCTTGGTAGTAGCTATTAGAGTTAAGAATGGTCCAGCCATTAAGGCCGCAAGGAAAGAATACAGAGAAGCCCAGCATCAAGCGAAGTTAGATTGGGATGAAACCCGCTGGCAAGACCGTAAAAACGCCAGTTTAGCAAGGAACTCTAACCTCTTTTGGACACTGGTTAGACGGGCAAATAAGGGGGAAGTAGATCAAATCTCCAACCACATTCCATCTCAGGTTTGGCACGACCACTTTGGTGAGCTTTATTCTGGGTCTAATGACGCAAATGAGGATGGCCAATATGACCATCCCCCAACTAATCCTGGGAATGTCGACAGTGACCCATTCACATTGAATGAAGTTGAGTCTGCCATACGGAGGATAGTGCCTGCTAAGGCTCCGGGACCAGATGGCCTTCCTGGAGACTTGTTCCTTGCTGGTTGGGAAAAATGGGCCGAGTATGTCCTCCTCCTTATTAATTCTATCTCCAGAGGATGCCCAGTTCCAGAATCATCGTGGAAGGGTGCGGAGGTAGTCCCAATCTATAAGAAGGGAGCTAGAGAGGACCCTTCCAACTATAGGCCAATTAGCCTCATAGATGCAATGCAGAAGATAGTTGGCAGGGTGGTATTGCAGAGAATTCAATCGTGGGCTGAGGAGGAGGATATCCTCTCCCAATACCAGGCGGGATTCCGGACCAACACGGGAACGGTGGACCAGGTCTCCAGGCTCCTCTTGATTTATTGGAAAGTGGTAGTGATTGGCAAAGGTAGTCTTTATCTCGCTTTTATCGACCTAAAGACTGCCTTTGACCTGGTCCACAGGAATAGGTTATGGGAAACGCTGCGAGATATGGGCATCCCTCCATTAATCCTTACCCTCTTAGTAAGGCTTCATGAGGGCAACTATGCTCAGATAAGATGGGGGTCCCAAGGGCAGCTTACTGAAAAGATTCCAGTAAACAGGGAAGTTCGGCAGGGCTATGTGATGGCACCCACCCTGTTCTCCTTATATGTGAACGGGGTGGTCAGCTTTTTGCAAGAAACACCAGCTGATGCCCCGGCCCTGGCAGGTAACAAGGTACCGACTCTCCTGTTTGCCGACGACACATTGCTGATCTCCAAGACCCCAGCAGGCCTGAACAGGTTTCAAATTTTTTGCAACACCCGGTGGTTGGTCATAAATACATCTAAAACTAAATTTATGACATTCAATCCCCACAAATCGTTCAGGAATAACAACACCCTAGATGGGACACACCTAGAGAGAGTTACCACCTTTGATTACCTTGGGATACGCCTCTCAGAAAAAGTGCAGTGGAGACCTCATCTCGATAAAATGCTCCTGAATCACAAACGCGCTGCCGGGGCACTGAGCAAAGAACATCGCTCATCATTCAGTAGACCTGTTGCCCCGGCACTCACTGTGTATGGAGCTAAGGCAGTTAGCTCGGCTCTGTATGGCGCCGAGCTATGGGGTTTTGACAACCTTGATGAGATTAGCAGGTCAGAACACAAGTTCTTTAGGGACCTGATCATGTTACCTCAGGGCATCCCTCTAACCCCCCTGATACACGACCTGGGCAGGCGCCAATTTAAGGATCTGGCCAAACTTCGTCCACTGCTTTATTGGGCTCGCCTTAGGAGCACCCCGGAACTCGCTAACTATGCAGAGGCATTTACAGAAGTAATGCGCATGGACACCAACAAGGGGATTAAATGGATTTCCAATCTCAAGGCACTAATGATAACACTCTACCTTAAGGAATCCTGGGACACTCAAAATCCGCCAAGAAAGGTAGAACTCAAACGGATCTATTGGGACTGGATAGACGCTAGACACCTCAATAACCCAAACATGGGTAGGCTTACGGAAGAAATCTTCCAGCATAAACAATTTAGAGGCCTCGAACCTTACTTGGACACAATTCAGATCCCAAGGGATAGGGCATTATATACCCAATTCAGATTTGGCTCACTTCCAGTCCACGAATTTAACGCGAAGTGGTGCCCCCCTTATCAGACTACTGAAGAATGCCCTTCCTGCGGGACCTCAAAAGAGAGTGTTGCACATTTCATGTTTGCTTGCCCAGGGTATGCAAGTGTTGGGTCTAGGTGCTTGTGCCAATCTGCAAACAACTAGGCACTCTCGACCATCTAGTTGCCTTACGCATATTAAAGTCTGATTCGAGAACCCTCTTTGTTTGCGGAGTCGCCAAGTTCCTAGGCCGAGCATGGATAATCAGGCACAGGGCTATACGAAGGGCAAACTGATCTTGATTTAGAACCCCTGTGAGCACGTATAGCGAAACCAAAGGGGAGGATAAATGTATCTCGAAACGCTATACTCTGTCCCTGATAAGAAATATCAAACATCTCACTTTTAAATATGTTTTATAGATTTTATCACTCCAACCAGAAATGACATTTTCAAACTAGGAGGAAATAGCTTCATACTTCGATTGTTTTAAAATATTTTTGTCATATTTTATTAATTTTAATAGATGTATTTTTGTCCTTTTCATATTGATGAATTGTTTGATGCTTTTATGATATTTATATCGAAATAAAGCTATTTGACTTGAAAATTATCTTTGTTATTTTACAGTGTCCCTGTAGTACGTTTAGTTGCACAGTTGACAAACAGCACTGAATCATCTGCAGGTAGTAATAACCAGACTGGAAACATCCTATGGGCTTAAGCTACTTTTACAACTTCATACTTCCCATTTAAAGACAGGTAAATGAGAAACCAGGTAAGGAAGCACCTTTGTTCAAGCCATCTTATTTTGGGTGAACTGCTGGCTCAACTTCCCATCATACACAGCACCGGTTTGGGAGCTGGTGGTTGGGGGAAAAAAAGCCTGTTAATTATAAAGAGGGGATTTCTGTTTGGCTATACCACAAGTTCTCACTGGAAAGCAAATCCAATCAAATTCAGGTATACAACCTATTTGCATGACTATACTTCAGGGTTGTACGATTATTCACCAACATCTGGATTACTCTGGAGGAACTGGGAGCCCTAGTTAATGAGGTTCAGTCCAGTTTTCGAATGCTTTCAGCATCAATTTGCAGTATGCATGAACTTCTCTGCATGGGGCGTGTGTGTGTAGCAGGGGGAAGAGTGCTGGAGGGTATGGAGTATTTCTGGTTATTCAAGCAGGTCAAGGGTGATGTGCTTGAGAAAACAGGTTCACAGTAGTTGATAGATGACCAGCTGGGGAGAGCAGTGAAGAAATGTATTGAAATACAACAAAATAAAAATCTACCAGAACGAACCACAGTTTGCTCATCTATAGCACGAGGCTTCAGAGAGAATAATTACTGATGTTTTAAACTGCACTAATACGTAATCTTGAAGGATCACCACACGGATTATTGATGGACCTTGCAATCCCCACAAGTGACCTATGGTTCTTAGTCACATGTATTATGATTTTAATTTCTTGAGCAACTTTGATTACAACCATGTGTTCCTGAAACAGCTTGGAACTGAAGAATATTGGGTCGGACAAGCAGTCCATATCATCCTGCAGTAACTCTAGTCCAGAGAGCCATTGATAGCCAAGGGAGATGCATTATTCTGCAAGCATCTACTAAAGTGTAAAATTCTGTGCAATGTGTGTCAGATGAGTGCACCTTTGGAGCTTAACTACTGGTAAAGCTAGTTTCTTTTCCTCAACCTTTGATTTGGGCAGGAGACTTTAATCTATGAGATGGATCGCTAGTCTAAGTACGGAGAATGAATATGTTCTTTATCCTGTAAGCATCCGTTTGTGGCATGCAGTGCTGTAGATTCACATGTTCTGCAAACTTCTGATGTCTAGTGTTGAGCTGGGATGTGCGCAACTTGCTTTTCTTCAAAGAAGTCTTTTGAGTCACAAGGTATAGTGACTTCTCCTAGAACTGGTAATGCGGAGGGGCATCAGCTCCATTGTTGCATTGTTTTCTGCACAGCGGGTGAAGATGAAGATGGAGAATAGAAAAGCAGAAGAGGATGACAATGCACAAGAAAAGAAAAGGAAAGAAAGAAAAGCATCTGCAACTGCCAGAGGATTCTGGGGAGAAGGGTGGGCACATGTGAATCTACAGCACTACACGCAACAAACCGATGTTTACAGGGTAAGTAACATTTTTAGGTCATGGCATGTGATACATATACTCTGCATAAACTGAAAGGCAGTTCTCCCCTAAGCATTGACTAGCTTGAGGGTGTTGCATGTGACTGAAAAAGTGTACATGAGACAGCTTGGCTAACGTTTGCTTGATGGCGTGCTAAAGCATCCGCACAGTAGTACTTAGTGAATGTGTGTGGCATGGACCAAGTAGCTGCTTTACATATGTAAGCTATGGGAATTTTAAGAATGAAACCAAGGAGGCCCCTTTTTTGCAGGTAGAGTGGGGCCTGGGCCAGGCAGACCATTGCCTCTTGGCTTTGGCGTAGCAAGTCTGAATGCACTTGACCAGCCCCCTGACTAGCCGCTTTGGAGAGCGCATGGCCTTTGTGTGGTTTAGTGAAAGAGACAATTGTTGTGTCTTGCGAAGGAGCTTTGTCCTATCAGTGTAGTACATGAGAGCTCTTTGGACCTCCATTGTGTGAAAAGCCCTCTCTGCTACAGAGTCTAGGTGTGGCAAGAACAGGACATCAATAGGGTGATCAACATGGAAGGAGGATACCACTTGAAGAAGAAACGTTGGGTTATTCCTAAGGACAACTAACATTGTGCACCTAAAAAAAGCTTCTTGGAGAGTAAGAGCTTTAAGCTCACTCACACTCCTGAGAGACGTTATGGAAACTAGGAAGGCCACCTTCCACGACAAACTGGAGAGTTCACTAATGAAAGAACTTGAAAGGAGGGCCCATGATTCAAGTTAGGACAATGTTGAGGTTCTAGCCACAGGATTTGGTACCCTGGGTGGAATAACCAGTTTAACTTCCTCCATAAATGCTTCGATGACTGGGACCCTGAAAAAAGAAGAATGTTCCCTATTTTGAAGTTAAACTGCAGCTTAGTGGAGAAGGATAGACGTGCAGCCAAAGCCTGCAAAAGAAGAAGGTAGCATACTACATGAGTAAATGTGTTTGAGAAAGTAGTAATGGACACCTTTTCCACTTGGATGCATAGCAGGTCCGTGTAGTGGGTCTGCGGGCCTTCTTAAGGATGGACACACATTAAAGTGGCAGTTTGAGGTAGCCAAACTTCAAAACTTCAGGAGCCAAATCGCAAGATTGAGCTGCCTGGGGTTTGGGTGCCTAATGGTGCCCTGCTTTCTGGGTTAGATGTTCCGTGATTAGGCAAGGGCAGTTTCAGGGAGGGTTGGGGGTGGGGGGGGGGATGACACACTAGGGACAGTTTGGGAAGGGTGGCTAACCAGGGTTGTCCAGCCCATGCGGCAGTCACTAGGATGAGAGTGTTGGATGTTTGCCAAAGCTTCTGCACATTGAAGGGAAGGAGTGGGAGAGGAGGACAAGTTCATCCATAACGCATTGCCCATAGTCCATGGGTATAGAAACCTGGAGGAGAAGCTCAGGCGTATTGCATTTTCTGCGGCAGTGAAAATGTCTACGTTGGGAAACCCCCAACACCGGGAGTAAGACTTGTGGGTGAATTTCTCACTCAAGGACTTGTTGCCTCATCCTGCTGAGCATGTCTGCAAAGTCTTTGTCTTTATCGAATAGTTTCTTACCTGTCGGTGTAGTTTTGCAGCTTGAAGACTTTCTGGATTCACTATGCTGTGCATTATTCCGCCATCTCGTGGTTGGGTCCGGAATCGTAGTCTTTTTTTTTTTTTTTTTTTTTTGGCCCAGGTGGGCGACGACGCCCCCACCATTTGGTGTCCTCGGAGACGTCGTCGCGCTTCCTGCGGAAGCTCCCACCTTTGGTCGCCATCTTCAGATTCTTTTTTCTTTTCCTCTTATTGTTTTTGTCGTCTATGTCTTTCTCTTTTATACTCCTATTTTCCTCTTTGATCCCTCTAAACTCTGTATGTAGTCTAGTTTTACCCTTAACCTCCTATGTTATCTTCCTGGCGGAGGCGGGTGGGATCGCTAGTGAATCCAGAAAGTCTTCAAGCTGCAAAACTACACCGACAGGTAAGAAACTATTCGTTTTGCAGCGTGAATCTTTCTGGATTCACTATGCTGTGCATAGACTTTGTAGCGGTTTTCTGTTATTGCGGTGGTTGGGTGGAAGATGAGCATTGGTTGCTGAAAATGTGCTGTAAGACCCTCTGTCCTACTTGTGCCTCTTTGTTCATCTGGATATCCACACAGTAGTGTTTGGTGAACGTGTGCACGGAAGACCATGTTGCCGCTTGGCAAATGTCTTGGATAGGTGTGTTCGCTAGGAACGCAACCGTTGCTCCTTTCTTCCTTGTTGAGTGAGCCTGGGCGGCTCCCTGTAATTCTTGTCCTGCCTGCTTGTGGCAGAGCTGTATTGCCTGCGCAATCCATCGTGCAATGGTATTTTTGGTTACTGGTCGTCCCAAGAAACTGCTTGCGAAGGAAACGAAGAGTTGTTTTGTTTTCCTGCATTCCTTTGTCCTTTCTATGTAGTGCATCACTGCCCTTCTGGCGTCCAGCGTGTGTAGCGCCTTCTCTGTGGGCGTTGATGGTTTTTGGAAGAAACTTGGTAGCTGTATTGTCTGGTTAATATGGAACCGCAACACCACCTTTGGCAGGAAGTGTGGGTCCGTCCTCATGACAATTCTGTCCTTGTGTATTTGCAAGTAGGGCTCTTGTAGTGTAAGAGCCTGCAGTTCACTGACCCTTCGCAGTGAAATGATAGCCACCAAGAATGCCGTCTTTAGTGTGAGCATGTGCAGTGTAGTTTTGTGTATGGGCTCAAACGGTGATTTCATCAACTGTGTTAGCACAGTGTTGAGGTTCCAGCTCGGGGCTGGCATCCTTTTTGGGGGGGGCTATTCTTTTAGCTCTCCAGGAATCTCTTGACCACCTGGGAGGTGAAGAAACTTTTCCCCGCTTCTCCCCTGGTGTAGGCCACTATGGCTGCTAAGTGAACCCTTAGTGACGAGTAGCTCAGCCTGCTGTGTAGTAGGTGCGTTAAGTATTTTAGTACCGTTGATTCTTTTGTGACCTTTCGTTGCAGGCCCTCTTTAAGGCACCATTGCGAGAACCTTTTCCACTTTGCAATGTAGCACTTCCTTGTAGTGGGTCTCCTTGCTTCTCTGAGTACTGCCATAGTGCTTGGTGGCAGCTTGAGGTGTGCGAATTCTAGGTCCTCAGGAGCCATGCTGCTAGGCTGAGGCTCTCTGGTTCTGGGTGGAGCACTTTTCCGTCTTGCATTGTCAGGAGGTCTTTCCTTCTGCTGAACCTGTGCGCTGGTTCCTGCGCCATTTCCATTATTTGTGAGAACCATGACTGTCTGGCCCACTGAGGTGCCACCAGTATGAGTGTCATGCTGCTGCTCCTGCATTTGCTGAGTACCTTGTGTAACAGTGGTATCGGGGAAAAGCGTATGCAAATTCGTTCGACCAACTTATCCATAGCGCATTCCCTAGGGACCCTTGGTCCGGTTGTCTGGATGCGTAATGTTGGCATTTTGCATTCTGGAGTGTTGCAAACAGGTCTATCCGTGGTGTACCCCATTTTTGGAACAGCCGCTGCACTTCCTGTTGGTTGAGCTCCCATTCGTGGGATGCAGACGTCTGCCTGCTGAGTCGGTCTGCTTCTACATTGTCTATTCCTGGAAGGTGTATTGCCAGTAGGTCTATCCTTAGAGGGATGGCCCATCTCCAAATCTCTTGTGCCAGGCTTGATAGCGGTGCTGACTGTGTTCCACCTTGTTTGTTGATGTAGAACATGGTGGTTGTGTTGTCTGTTTGTATCAGCACTTTCTGGCCGTAAAGCTGCTTCTGAAAGGCTCTTAAGGCTAGGAACACAGTTTTTAGTTCTAGGTAGTTGATGTGTCTCACTGCATCTTGTTGTGACCACAGCCCCCTGACGCGGAGTCTGTCCATGTGCGCGCCCCAGCCCTGCTGTGAGGCGTCTGTTGTGATGGTCATTGTTGGAGTTGGCTGTGTGAATGGCTTCCCCTGTAATATGTTCTCTTCCTTCCACCACGCTATTTCTTGCTGCACTGCGTGTGTGATAACCACTAGATCTTCCCAACTCCCTGTTGCTTGTGACCACTGTTGCTGGATCCATTCTTGGAACGGTCTCATGTGCAGCTTGACATTTGGGACCAGGTGGATGCATGATGCCATCATCCCCATTAGTCTGCTCACCGTCCTCCCTGTCAGAACTTGCCCCTTGCGGTAATGACGTGTTTCCCTCAGGAGCGCTATAGTTCTCTTCTCGCTGGGGAACACTTTGGACTGTGTGCTGTCGATCTGTGCCCCTAAGAATATCTTGATCTGCTGCGGTTCTGTTGATGATTTCTCCCAATGTATTGAGAAACCTAGTCTGGACAGTGTTTGTATGACTTGTTTGATGTGATCTTTGCAGTGCCTGTATGATCCTGCTTTCACAAGCCAGTCGTCGAGGTAGGGGTATACATGTATGCCCTTTCTCCGTAGGTGCGCTGCCACTGCTGCTAGGCATTTTGTGAACACCCTTGGTGCGGACTTGAGCCCGAAGGCTAGCACTGTGAACTGGTAGTGATTCTGGCCTATCACGAATCTTAGTAGACGTTTGTGTTTGACGGGGATGTGCAGATATGCGTCATTCATGTTTATGGTCGCCATGTAGTCCCCTTGTTGGATTTGGGGTATTACTTCCTGAAGTGACGTCATTTTGAATTTTTGAGTTCTTACGAACTTGTTCAGGAATCTGAGGTCCAGTATTGGCCTTAGTGTTTCGTCTACCTTTGGTACCAGGAAATACGTTGAGTAGACTCCCTTGTTCCTTTCGTTGATTGGAACTGCTTCTATTGCTCTTTTTTTTTAGCAGCTCCTCTGCTTCTAGACGTAGGAGGGCGAGCTCCCTTGCGGGGAGTGGGCGGTGTATTGGTTTTCTGCCCGGGGGTGTTTTGGAGTTCTATGCAGTATCCGTGCTGTATGATGTTCAGTATCCACTTGTCCGTGGTAATCTTTCTCCATTGTGTGAGGAAGTTTCCTATTCGGCCCCCACCGGGGTTGTATGCTCGGTGGTTATTTGTTTGCTGTGGGTGTTTCTTAGTTTTTCCTTCTGTTGACTTCTCCTCTCCCTTGGTGGTGATAGGGGAGGGTTTGGTTTCTTTGCGGAGTCACTTTGAGGTGGGCTGCTGACCCCCTCTTCGGGACTGTCCCCGTCCGTACCCGCGTCCTCGAAAGGACCGTCCTCTGGATTGATACTGCCAATTTTGCTGTTGTCCCTGTTGGCTTTGGCCCTGGTTGTTCCCCTGGTATCCTTGTTGGGGAGATTGGTGGGAAGTGGCGGGCGCATTGCCCCCTCTACCACTGGGCCGCCTTGAGGGGGTTCCTCTTCTCATCCCCCTGAACTGCAGTGCTCCCATGGACCTCGCAGTTTCGTTGTCCTTCTTAAGCTGCGTCAGCTTCTCGTCGACTGGGGCTCCAAACAGTTTCTGGCCGTCGAATGGCGTGTTCAGGATATTACTTTGTACCTCCGGTTTGAAACCCGAGATCCTGAGCCATGCGTGTCTCCTTTCAGTCACCCCTATCATCATCTGCCTGCTGGAGTTCTCTGCTGCGTACAAGGCTGATTTTAGGCAAGTGTTTGCGATAGCCTTGCCCTCTTCTACTAGGTGATTAGCCCTTTGTTGGTGTTGTTGTGGCAGGTGTGTTACGAGCTGGCTCATTTCATCCCAATGCTGGTATGCCTGTCTGCTGATGAGGGCGTTGGAGTTGGCGATGCGCCAGTGTATGGCTGCGTTCCTCTCCACCTTTCGTCCTGTGAGGTCTATTCGTTTGCTCTCCTTGTCTGGAGGTGGACCTGTGTTAGTGGGCACATTGGCCCTTTTCCTGGCCGTTGCCGTGATAATGGAGTTTGCTGGCACTGACCCTTGGATGTACGCAGGGTCTTTTGAGGAGGGTTTGTACTTCTTTTCGCTCCTAGGTGTAACAGCTTTGCAGACTGCCGGTTCTTTGAAGGCCTCCCTTCCCTGGTCCAGGACGCTAGGAAGCATGGGTAGGAACTGGGACCTGGTTTGTTGAGGAAGTAGGGTTTCCAAAAGGAAACATGCTTTCGCCTTCTCCTCTTGCATTTCGACCCCATACGTTGCTGCGGCCTTTTGGACGACCACATTGTAGACTCCAATGTCGTCTGGCGGCGAAGGCCTCGAGGGGTAAGAGTCTACCCCTTCTTCTGGTGATTCTGCATCGAGGTCTTGCCAGTCTAAGTCTTGTGCTTCCGAGGACGTCGAGTCCCGGTAAGACTGCAGCTCTTCTTTGCCTTCAGCTTCGAAGTAGTAGTCCTCTTCGCCCTGCTCGTCGAGCGGTTCAGGGGTTTTCGGGGGTTCGATGTCTTCGGTGTCGCCCTCCCCGAGTGCTTCGCGTGTTTGCTTTGATGGAATGGCGTATAGCTTCATCTTTTCGTCGAAGTCTTTTTTCCGTTGCAGGATGCTCGCCATCTCTGCTTCGAGCCTTCTCTTTTTTTTTCCTCCATCTCGTGGGCCTTTTCGGCGTCGATGGATGAAGCGCCTCTCTTCGCGGTCTCGGACGTCGAGGATGACGCCGGGCCTTCTTTTCTCGGCGTCGAGGCTTCCTTTTCGGAGGTTACCTTCGACGCCCTTGGTTTTTCGGAGGCTTTTGCCGATTGGGAGTCCTTCCCGAAGGTTCCGCTCGGCTGTTTGTCCTTGGATGCTGTTGCTTTCGTCGAGGGTTTCGTCGGCAACGCTCCCTTCGAGGACTTGGCTTCACTTCTAAGAGTGTCGCTCGGGGCCTTGGCTTCACTCTTTCGAGCGTCGCTTGGGTGCTTCGGGGTCGACGTTTTCTTGTGGACCTCGACGACTGAGCAGTCCTCCGGTCCCTCTGCGATGTTGTCTTCCTCTCCACTCGAGAGGCCCAGGTCTCGGAGCGATGGAGCTGGTCCCTGGCCCTGCATGTTGTAGTTAGCCCTTCTTTGCCTCTCTCTCACCCAGAGGGTTTTCGGGGTGAACGCCGAACACGCGTTGCAGTTTTCGCTGATGTGGTCGAGCGGCAAGCAGAGGTTGCAGACTGGGTGCTGGTCCTTCTGGGCGTACTTGTGGTGACAGTTTTGGCAAAACTTAAACGGTGTCTTGTCCATAACCGCGCTCAGGGGGCCCCCTGTGAGCGCATTCTCTGTAGGCGTCGAGATTTTGGTCGTGGACCTTCTACCTCGTCATCCTTCTCGTCGCCTCCGGTACTCGTCTCCTCGTCCGGTGTCTCAGGAAACGATCCTCTGTGGTGATGATTGAATTTGAGATTCTTCGTCCAAAGTTTCTGGAACTTCTCGTCAACGATCCAGACCCCACGGCGGAAAAAAGAATCTGAAGATGGCGACCAAAGGTGGGAGCTTCCGCAGGAAGCGCGACGTCGTCACCGAGGACACCAAATGGTGGGGGCGTCGCCGCCCACCTGGGCCAACAACAAAACAAAAAAAAAAAAAAAAAAAGAAAGAAAGGACTACGATTCCGGACCCAACCACGAGATGGCGGAATAATGCACAGCATAGTGAATCCAGAAAGATTCACGCTGCAAAACTGGTAGGTACTCCACCAGTAGATGTAGCTTGTGTTTTTTTGTTTTTACGGAGTTTTATATAGCGCGAACTTGACCCGAAGGTATCGGGTATCAGAGCGCTTTACATAGCACCAGTTGCGTTACATGAGGGCACGGGGAGATTAAGATATTTGCCCAGAATTACAGGATGTTCAGCGTCATTGCCGAGACTCGAACCCAGTTCCCCAGATTCGAGGTCGACCGCCCTGACTGCCCACCACCAAATGCTGGTAGCTCTAGTGAGTGTGTGGCGCCTTGTTTCTGGAGATAGTACATCATCCTGTGAGGGAAGTGTCCGTCATGATGGTCACTTGCGGAAATAGGTCGAGTAAGGGCCAGCCCTGCAAAAGAGTGTTGCAGTTTCAACACTGCAGAGAGCGATGGATGCTAGACAAAATTAACACTAGATCTTTCAGAGGCCCTCCGCTTGTGACCTCTGTGCACTTTTGTAAAGGACAAGTGGGTAATCTCACATGGGGAACTTTGGCAATGCCGGAAGCCATGCAGAGGAGGCACATAACTGTCCTGACCGTTAAGTGGGGATCTAGCTGAAAAAGTAAAGTAACACCTGAAAAGCTTGAACCCACGCCTGTCTGGGGTACGCTTTCCCAGTGGCGGAGTTCAGAACAGCTCCTTGGAAAGGCTGTATCTGAACGAGCTGAAGGTGGGACTTGACTACATTGATTGTGAAACCCAAATTGTGCAACAGGTGGTCTGGGTATGTGCCAAGTACTGTTTGTTTGCACTCTTGATCAGTCAGTTGTTCAAATAAGGAAACACGTGGATGCCGCCGCTCCTGAGATGAGCGGCCACCACAGCAAAATAGTTTGTGAACACCCTGGGGCTGTAGGGACCTCGAAGGGCAGCACTTTGAATTGAAAATGCTGGCCTCTTACCACAAACCACAGGTGCCGGCGGAGTGCAGGGTGGATTGGGATGTGGAAAGAGGCTTCCTTCAGGTAGTGTGGTCAGGAAGTCGCCTTGCCGCAATACAGGGATGACGTCCTGGAGCATGACCATGTAGAAGTGCTTTGACAGGATGCATTTGTTGCGAGACCTGAGGTCAAGTATAGGCCTGAGCGATCCACCCCTCTTGGGGAGAAGGAAGTACAGGGAGAACACCCTTTTGCCGCGACGGTTTGGCAGCACAGGCTGCAGTGTTACGAGGGAGAGGATATTTTTGTGCGGAGGGATGTTTGGTAGTGTTGCAGCGAGTTCTAAGCAGTAACCCTGCCTGATGACGAAAACCCATTGATCGGATGTGATCTTTTTCCAACGCGAAAGAAACACCGGAAGCCTTCCCCTGACAGGTGTAGTGTCACGGGAGAGCGAGTCACTGTTTGGCAGGGGTGGCTCTTTTTGCCGCACTCCCTTTGCCCAGGCTCTGGAGTGGTTACCTCTATAACCTCCCCTGGAGTAACCCCATGTAGGTGGGTGTTTGCTGTTGCTGCTGCCTCTGGCAGGAAGCAGATTATTCCGGGGAGGTAGTCTTAACACCCTCTCTAAACTGGGACCTACGAAAGGAACCCTGGGGAGAATTAGTTTGGAGGGTCCCAGTTGCCTTGGCTACGTCCTTTTAAATTTTCTCCAGCACCTGATCGACCTCCGATCAAAAGAGGTGCTCCTCATCAAAGGGCAGTATGAGGAGATTCTGTTGCACCTCCGGCTTAAAGTCGGAGACGAGCAGCCCAGCATCGTGCCTAATGAGGACGCTTGGGTATGCCCCGCTGCTGCAGTATCAGATGCATTTAAGGCTCACCAAATCGTGGTATTGGAGATGACCTTAGTAATTACTTGGGGGTAACTGTTCCTACTGGAGAGAGATAAGAGGCAGCCTATTCGGGTTGCTGAAAGAAAGATTCAAGAGTGTGGTCTCATTTGTGGTGAGGGTTGGACCTCGAAGGTGGGGGAATTTCTCCTATTAGAAAAAGTGCCCTCACACACCCATGCGGGTGTCATGCTTCATCATCGGGCGTGTGCTCCTCGTGGGGGTGGTGCTGCTGTCCCCCACGGGCCCCGCGAGAGGGCTCTTTGTCGGAGATCTTTTAGGAGAGACGCCGCAGTTGTGCGTGTGGGTCTAAAAGCTGTGCGAGTAAATTAAAATTACCCCCACGGTACCCAAAACAGAATTTTATTCAGGGGTCCGGCTGTTAAGATTAAAAAACAGGGGATACGGAGAACCTCTTTTAGACAAATACAGTAGAGGAGTGAGTATTATCTTGCTACTCTTATCCGCGAGTGTGAGTGAAACCTAATTTCTAGGTACCATAGGAATACAGTGTCGTCTTCTCTGATTCCTATTTTAATTTTTCTCATTTCACATCACGGTTCTGAAGAAGCGCAACAGGATCCATTAGGGACCAAGCCTGAGCGCGAAACACGTCGACCTGACTTTCACTCGCACTCGCATGGGTGTGTGAGGGCACTTTTTCTAATATTTCTTTCAGCAACCCGAATGGGTGGCCTCTTATCTCTCTCCAGTAGGAACAGTTACCCCCTAGTGATTACTACGAGATTCTTTGGGAGCAACGGTACTGGACCTCTCTTTTCCAATCAGCTCCCGGTCCCCCCCGCTACATTGTGTTGTGATTGGAGATGACCTTACCTTCAGAAACGACCTCATGGCCTTGTTTCTTATACTGATCTGGGAGATGCTGGAAAAGCTCCTCCATCTTGTCTCAGTGGGCTCTGTTATATCTGGAGAGCAGTCCAATGGATTTGGCAAGTCTCCAGTTAGTTACCGATTGGGCAGCGACCGGCTTACCGGCTATGTCAATCTTTCCGCTCTCCTTATCTGGCAAAGGTGCGTCGAAAGTGTCCTAGGCATTTGCACGTTGCATGCATCACTAAAGAGTTCGGGGGGGTGTTGGCCCCAGATGAAGGAGGACGAGGAGATATATATCGCCCTCTACGTAAGTGTGTGTATATGTATATATATATATATATATATATATATATCTATCTATATATCTATCTATATATATTTCTCCACCAAACAAGTATCACGCTGCACTCTCCCAGGTTTTGTTAATAAAGATTTATTCAAGCCATTTCCTACTCCTTCTCCACATACGCGTTTCGACCAGCAGGTCTTGGTCACGGTGTATAGCGTTAGTCCCTCTACGCTTTCACCTATTTATACCAAAAGCCCAGTGAGCACTTTATGATGCATGCTGGGAATGGTAGTTTACATTAAAAAATTGCATGTTTATGCATGCCAAAACGAAAACAAATTACTTCATTTTGTGATATCTGACAATTACATCAATCTTATAGAATAATATGGATAATTATACCAAAATATTCATACATGTAATACAGTGTTAATGTTCGGAAAAGATACATGTGGCATAAATACGCATAGGTTAATCCTATGCTTAAATAACCATTAGTCTCATGTCTTAACAAGAGCTGAAGAAAACCTCTTAAATAAAGGACTTACATTCTGTCCTGAAAAGCACTTTGATCTTGTGGAAACTAAAATAGATCTTTACAAATATGTACGGAAACTAAAGCTGGCCAAGTTCTTCAACATATAAAGAAAAGATTCTCTTGGACATGCACAGAAATACACCTTCAACCCAGTGTACAATCAACCAAATTCACAACCAGGTATACACTACTGTATCACACATACAAATTCCTCCATGTGAAAAAACTCAAAACTGAACCCAAAAAACAAGACCAAAAAATTAAGGAAAGATATTGAAAAATACAGTGTAGAGGCCAACTATCCATATCTAGAAAAGGATTACTATCAACAAAAAAGAGAGCAAAATTGGGATAGATCTTACCAACAGAGACCCATATACCAGAGGGGAGGTAGGAATCGTATCACTTTTTCTGAATCCTCAGGATCAGGAACTGACGAAGATACCAACAATAGGGGTGGCCTAGGTGGCCATTATTCCAATGAAGCATATGGAGGAGGCGCATCAATGTCCAGTTTGTCGTCTTCTTCCTCTGGTCCTCCCTCTTCCTCTTTTTTGGATCAGCGCCCGAGGAGAGGACAGAGAACCAACCGGGGATTTGGGAGAGGTCAATATGTGAGGCATCAACCTCAGGAGGAATATCTCGAAACAAGGAATCGAAGATATTGGAGGTAATCAGATAGATTCCCCATTATGAACTTATCTACACGTCTTTTGACTCAGACAGAATTGGAAGTATTAGCAAAAGGTTTTACCTTTGCACCCTCCACACAAGCCAATACATTTCTATTGGAGAAAGACCTTAAGTCTTTTTTTCGTAAGATCAGACTCACTAGATTTTTTGAAAATAGGGAGTATAGTGAAGAAATAAATGTTTCAGGACTTAAACCAAAATCTACCTTCACTCCACATATTAGTCAGGTAGATAGGAAAATTGAGGTTTTTGAACAAGTTGTAGAGACAAAAATACGTAATATTTGGGAACATCAGTCTCCCATTATTCACAACATTAGTAAACAACATAGAGATGCTATTTCCAATCTTAAAAATGATTTAAATATAACGATCAAGCCCGCCGATAAGGGGGTTGTTGTATTTAACACCACGGATTATGAGAGCAGGGTTATGGAACTTCTCAATGTGGAGGCTCATTATCAAAGGGTTCCAATGAATAAATGGCACCTATTGAATAAAGAGATTAAGACACTCCTCTCATTAGCAAAAGAAAATGATTGGATATCGGATAAAGAGTTTAAGTTCCTGTGTAGTGATAGAGCCATTATCCCTGCGATATATGGCTTACCGAAGATTCAGAAGGATATTAGAAATCCACCCCTCAGACCTATTGTGAGTTGTATTAACTCTTCACTTGAACCATTAAGCAAGTATGTGGACAGTTTTTTAAAACCATTAGTTCAGAAACAAAAGTCTTACATTAAGGATTCAGCCCATATGATCACTATCATTGAAGGATGTGAGTTTAACAGCAATACCCAGCTTTTGGTTACATTAGATATAGAGGTACTATACACCAACATACCCCAGGATGCCACCCTTAGAGTCATCAGTGGCATCCTGGGTCCTGCAGCATGAAGAGGTGCCAATGCCGAATTTATTCTGGCATGTGCTAAGCTGGTTTTGAAACACAATATGTTTCTCTTTAAGGAGGATCTCTACCTTCAATGTAAAGGGACCAGCATGGGGGCTACATGTGCCCCCAGTCTGGCATGCCTCTATGTGGGACAATTTGAGGAGTCCCATGTTTTTAATGAATCTGCTCCTTTTTTTGAGAATGTAGTGAAGTGGAGCAGATTTATTGATGATATTTTGTTCATCTGAGAAGGTACTGTTGACCACCTGGAGGAATTTTTAGAGTGGTTAAACTTGGGGGATGTTAACTTGAAGTTTACATCAGAATATAGCAATCAGAGTGTTAATTTTCTTGATTTAAAAATCAAAGAGACTGGTGGTAAATTGGAGGTTGAATTATTCTCAAAACCCACAGATAAGAACACTCTGTTGCATTATTCAAGTTTTCACCCCAAGGCACAAAAAGATAATATCCCCTTTGGGCAGTTCCTCCGGTTGAGGAGGAACTGTTCTTCTCTTAAATGATTTTTATAAACACTCAGAGTCTTTAAAGGCAAAACATATGGACAGGGGTTATCCCAGGAAACTTGTCTCACATTCTTTTAAACGTGCCCGGTTTTATAATCGGGAAAGTATGCCAACAGATAGAGGTGTTAGCAAACATAGGCAGGATGAAAAGCAAAAATGAGTGTTTGTCAGCCAATACTCCTGTTTGAGCAATAAAAATTAAAAATATAATAAACTCAAATTGGAGCATTTTAAATGACACTGAATCCTTAAAGTTAGAGAGACCCTTATTTGCGTTTAAACGCAATAATAATCTGAAGAGGGAATTAGTACATACGTATAGGAAAGGTCCCACAATGCATCAACGAACTTTGATGGGCACCCAGGCCATTGGTAATTACAAGTGTAGTCATTGTAATATCTGCGGACAATGTATAGAGGGTAAAAAGGTGGTTTATAATAAACATACCTTGTCCTCGAAAACATTAAACAATTGTAGGAGTAGGAATGTAGTATACCTGCTCCTATGCCCGTGCAATCAGGGATACGTCGGTGAGACGTCTAGAGAACTTCGTATTCGGTTGGGGGAGCACAAATCCGCGATCAAAAATCAAAAAGAGAATGCCCCACTTGTGAGTCATTTTATGAAGGAAGGTCATATTCTTACGGATTTTAGGTGGTTTATTATTGAAAAAATAGAAGGCAATAAAAGATCAGGGGACTTAACACTCAAACGTAAGAATCGTGAACAATGGTACATCTCATTTTTAGATACCATTCATACAGGTTTGAATACAAAGGAGGATTGGATGAGATTAATTGAGTAAATAACAGTGCTTCTTTAGATCAGGTTTATGGTTAGTTGATTGTTGGGCCTTTGTGTGGCCCCTGTTTGTTGACTTTTAGCGGTGTACCGGCAGCCGCTTTTGTTATGAGCGGTGGTCGCGTTTTGGCTTTGCAATATGGTCCATGGGTCTATTGTTGACCCATGGTAGTTATTGGGAATGACAGCATTTAGTTGTCACACGGGGCTTACATTGGGTCCTTGTGTGACCTCTGCTCTCTAATATTAGTGAGCATTGGTAGATATAGCAACGAGTGTTATGTGAAAAATAACTCCTTTGGTGGTAAAGATCGAGCATAAGCCCCATTATATTTTCTTACTATAAAACATTGCGGATTTCACCATAGTGGGTTGAAAGTATTTGGGTGGGACCCACCAATGCCTGTTGTAGGTCAGGGCCGCTTTAAGGAAATCAGGATAGAAGGGGCGCATCGAAGTGACGTTACAGCCACAGGTGAAATGAATTGAGCCCGACTGTGTATAAAACGCACACAGTGGAATGATCCGTTAGTTGGTTCAAACGCCACAGACGAGACGCGAGAAGTAGACCGGTCGACACGAGGTTATCTGTTTCCACTTAATCTTATGGTAAGTGTGGATGGGGTATCGTTGAGGCATTTTATATAGATGGCTCAATACTTTGTAAACAGTTTAGGGAGAATATAATAAGAGGGTTGAGAAGGATTATAATGGGTTACCATGAGTTTAAAATACCGGGTAACATTAGAAACCCTGTGAGATTCGAAATATGTTAAAAAAGACTTTTACGTAAAAGTGATGATAGCATTTTGATAGAAGAGTGCTTTAAAATATATGCGTCCTGTTTATCCGTTATTCAGGCTGCAGTGGTGATAGGTCTGTAATAAGTAAGAAATACAGGGTAAATGAGTCAGAGATATGGTTGACAAAGATATAAAAAACATTTTTTAGGTTTATTACAATAAAATTGTTTGTAAAAGAATGGTGGGTCAATTAAATAGGACAACAAATGTGTTGCTATTTTAGGTGTGAAGCCCGTGCGCCATCGTTTTGAAAAGGGATAACGGAAAATACAAATCAAGTTCCGTTTTGAATTTCCTACACAAGTTTGATTGATAACGATATGTGTGTATACACACGAACTAATTGAGGTGAGTGGCTCACTGGTGCCTGAACTCCATTTATATTAAACCACTATAGAGTGGATAGGTTTAATGTTGGAATGTAATTCCACTGTTTTCCCAATTAGGACCAGATTTGTTGATAAGGTGAAGTAACGGGGGATTCTCATAAACCACGTGATAACGACAAAAAATCCCTTTTTTTTGGTCTTTAGGAAGATTGGTTATGTGAACATCTCATACATGACTATAGGTATGTATTCTGTGTGATAGATTTATCATTTCTATGAATGAGTGAATGAATGTGGGAGGATTTGTGCATGTTGTATAGTGATTATTCTAGGGGTGGTGAATGGTTACAGTATGAGATATTCGTTTATTAAGTTTGTATGTATTGTTAAGCAATAAATGGGGTTATAAATGATTGTGTGGTAATGTTGAACCCGTCAAACAGCTGTGTGGACATATTGATAACAGACCCTGAAAGAGTGGAAATGAAGGTGGTTTGTTTTTATAATTTTTTATATATTTGTGTCATTTATATATTCAGATTGTACACTGTGGATAAAAATAACTTTAGAATGTGGGAAGTGTTTTGAATAATGACATAATAATGATAATTAATGATTTTTTTATATGGATAGTAGGTTGTGCTTATTGTATGTTTTTTTGTTTTGATTAGGTGTATCGTATTTTAATATTGTTGAGAGAGAGACAAGCATTGTATTTGTCCTGATGAAGGTGGTACCTCAATAATTTCCTACCACTGAAACGCGTCGACGCTCACATCTTTATTGGGTTATATCCAGGAACAGCCTTATGTCTGATGAAATGATAAATGAATAGACTAATGGTGTTTATGTATTTGATTCCTGTTGGGAATAACCTTTTTTGATGAAATTACGTGTTTCACATATATTTCTTTGTCTCTCATGATGTTTTATATGTTTTTTAACGTGTGAATTTATGTTTTTGATTATTGTCGGATTTTTTTTAGGTGATTTTAACTTATTTTTAATAAATCTTGAATATGTTACACATTTAAGTGTTTTATCTTTATGTGATATACGGTTGTTTTTTGGGTTCAGTTTTGAGTTTTTTCACATGGAGGAATTTGTATGTGTGATACAGTAGTGTATACCTGGTTGTGAATTTGGTTGATTGTACACTGGGTTGAAGGTGTATTTCTGTGCATGTCCAAGAGAATCTTTTCTTTATATTTACCAGTGGTACCCTGCCTCTTGGTTAGTGGGGTCGCTCCCTATTTTTCTCACAAGTTCTTCAACAGACAAGAGAGACAAAGTACATTGAACATGGAAATGAGTAACAACCCGATTGAAGAACAAATACAAGAGCTCATGATTGCAGAAATTTCGAACTTAAGAACGGCGTATGGCCTAGTGAACAAAATAAATGAGAACATCCCTGACACACAAATCTTACAGGAGATGGGCATCAGAACTGACAAACACCTGATCACAAAGTTTAAAAATAAATACAAATTCTGTCCAGCGCTACATCCTGGAAATAAGATAGACACCTTTTATGACTTAGTAACCATGGAATTGGAAAAAATGAGCAACGTAAAACATGGAGACAACAAAGAGAATCTTAGCAAGCAGGAACGCTTAGCATTAGAGTTACTTATGAATAATACTCTAATAGAGATAAAACCTGCCGACAAAGGAGGGAACAGTTATTTTAAATAAGGATGATTATGTCATGGAAGCATTGCGACAACTAAATGACATCAATAACTTTGAAAAGCTCAAGAAAAATTCTATAAATGATTTGGTCAAAGATCTGAATATCAATCTAAACAACTGGCAGGAGAAGGGCTTACTAAGTGACCAGGAGGAACAATATCTGAGCAACAATGACCCAATAATACCCACCATTTATTTCCTCCCAAAGGTGCACAAAACGCTAACAAAACAACCAGGGAGACCCATCATCTCCAGCTGTGGGTCACTTTACGAAAATATCTCCACATATGTGGATTACTTTCTGGCCCCATTGGTCCCAACCCTAACATCATATATAAAGGACACTGGGGATTTCCTAAGAACGCTTATGAACACCGGATGGTGTAAGGACTACATGCTGGTAACCATCGATGTGGTGTCTCTTTATACGTCTATTAATCACAACATAGGCATAAAAGCGATTAAATATTTCTTGAAACAAAAGCCCATTGAACAACTTCAACATTGTCAGATGGTCATTGAAATGATATAACTATGCTTAAGGAACAATGTATTCCTATTCAATAAGAACATCTACTGTCAATGTTGCGGTACTGCCATGGGAGTTTCCTTCTCTCCAAGCTACGCCAACCTAGTAATTGGTTGGTGGGAGAAGACCATAGCTTGGAGAGAGGAAAATGACCATCACGTAGCCAAGGTGGCACTGTGGCTACGTTTTATAGATGACCTCTTCCTCCTTTGGAATGGAACTGAGAATGAGTTCTTAGAGTTCTTCAACATATTGAACAACAATGATGTTGGCCTGAAATTCACCTATAACATCAGCGCAAGTGAAATTGTATTCTTGGATACTAAAGTGTACGTGAAAGCAGACCAAATAGAAACAACTGTCTACCGAAAAAGCACGGCAACAAACAGTGTGCTACACGGAAAGAGCTTTCATCCAAAAACACTAAAAAGAAACATACCATATGGTGAATTTATCAGGATGAAGAGGAACTGCTCAAACACTAAGGAGATGAATTTGAAATTTAAAGACACCAAAAAACGGTTTCTACAAAGAGGTTATCGGTACAATGATGTAAAACGGGGAGAGATGAAAGCAAGATGCCTCACAAGAGCTGAAACATTGATTAATAAAAAGATACCAACATGGAGACACAACAAAAAGAACCCATAAGAATGGTGATGACATACAGCAAAGAGAGTTTTAAAATTCGCAAATCCCTTAAAAAATACTGGAACATCCTAAGCAAAGATCCAGACATCGGCAAAGAGTTGGGTGACCATCCGCAAATAACTTTTAGAAAGGCACCATCGTTGTCTGACAAACTGGTCAGAAGCCACTTTGAAATCAAACAACCAAGTATGTGGTTACAAGGAATGCAAAAGGGATTTAAGAAATGCAGCCAATGTAAGGCCTGTAAAATCGGGAGAAGCATGAAAACGATCATGGATCCACAAGGCAAAACATTCAACATCAATGACACCATAACGTGTAAAACAACTTATGTGGTGTATCTGTTGGAATGCCATTGTGGTAAACGCTACATTGGAAGCACGATATGTCCCCTAAACAAACGCATCCTAGAACACATACGGGCAATACAAAACAGGGATTTGACATATGCCATGGCAAAACATATGACTACACATGAGAGGAAGACATGGCAGGATATGACATACAGTGGCTTAGCAACAGTACCCACTCATGAGAGAGGTGGGAATAGAACTTTAAAACTCAGACGCCTGGAATCAAGGTTAATAATTAGATTTAAGACCAAATCCCCGATGGGACTCAACGGGGATGAAGAATTACACATACATCTGTAAGGACACTGTGGCATTATACTACAACAGAAGAAATGAAACACAATTCAGCAAGGAGAAATACTATATACAAAAGAAAGTAAAATAAAAATATCTAAGCTGTAAATGAATTTTTAGACAAATTGACCAAAGCAATACATGAAATACTTTGTAGTTGTAAGGGCACTGAGCCCCCAAAGCAATAAAGATCATGAGGGATACATGAATGGAAAGCGACGCAGAAATGCATATGCAGCGAAAATGTTCTAAATGTGGACACTGAGCCAATTATTGAACATGCAGCGCTTAAGCGCGAACCAGTCACTGAGACTAATGGTTATTTGAACATAGGATTAACCTATGCGGATACATGTATCTTTTCTGAACATCAACACAGTATTGCATGTATGAATATTTTGGTAAAACCATCTATATTATTCTATAAGATTAATGTAATTGTCAGTTATTACAAAATTAAGTAATTAATTTTCGTTTTGGCATGCATAAACATGCATTTTTTAATGTAAACTACCATTCCCAGCATGCATCATAAAGTGCTCACTGGGCTTTTGGTATAAATAGGTGAAAGCGTAGAGGGACTAACGCTATACACCGTGACCAAGACCTGCTGGTCGAAACGCGTAGGTGGAGAAGGAGTAAGAAATGGCTTGAATAAATCTTTATTAACCAAACCTGGGAGAGTGCAGCGTGATACTTGGTTGGTGGAGAATTGTTGTTCGGGGCGAGTCCGGCCCCGCCGCACGCACCAGCTGTGAGAAGTGCGCCCTTCGTTTTTGGACTACTTTGTTGATTAATATATATATTCACTAATAAAACCAAAGGTTACAGGGATGTTTTAGTTAGGCTCCAATTTCGCTCATACAAAACCAGTGAAATTCAGCAGTTATAGTTACCTCAGCTAACTATAACTTACGCCCTGCAATCCACTGCTGTATGACCTCACATATTATATCACTCATACATGGTCAGTGACATCACTGATGACATTGCTGATGGCATTATCCAGTGAGTGCGTTCTAAAAGTTTGAGTGTTAAACATATATACCAAGGTACTACAAAAGTTAAATAGTATACTTTCTGTACGACTACTGAGTGATACCATTTCTAACATATATTATGACTGTGTGCATCAGTGTGAGAGTGGTAGCTGACTGGCTGGCCGAGTGAGTGAGTGAGTGAGGGGCTGGCCGAGTGAGTGAGTGAGTGAGGGGCTGGCCGAGTGAGTGAGTGAGTGAGTGAGGGGCTGGCCGAGTGAGTGAGTGAGTGAGTGAGGGGCTGGCCGAGTGAGTGAGTGAGTGAGTGAGGGGCTGGCCGAGTGAGTGAGTGAGTGAGGGCTGGCCGAGTGAGTGAGTGAGTGAGTGAGGGGCTGGCCGAGTGAGTGAGTGAGTGAGTGAGGGCTGGCCGAGTGAGTGAGTGAGTGAGTGAGGGGCTGGCCGAGTGAGTGAGTGAGTGAGTGAGGGCTGGCCGAGTGAGTGAGTGAGTGAGTGAGGGGCTGGCCGAGTGAGTGAGTGAGTGAGTGAGGGGCTGGCCGAGTGAGTGAGTGAGTGAGTGAGGGGCTGGCCGAGTGAGTGAGTGAGTGAGCGAGGGGCTGGCCGAGTGAGCGAGGGGCTGGGTGAGTGAGCGAGGGGCTGGGTGAGTGAGCGAGGGGCTGGGTGAGTGAGCGAGGGGCTGGGTGAGTGAGCGAGGGGCTGGGTGAGTGAGCGAGGGGCTGGGTGAGTGAGCGAGGGGCTGGGTGAGTGAGCGAGGGGCTGGGTGAGTGAGCGAGGGGCTGGGTGAGTGAGCGAGGGGCTGGGTGAGTGAGCGAGGGGCTGGGTGAGTGAGCGAGGGGCTGGGTGAGTGAGCGAGGGGCTGGGTGAGTGAGCGAGGGGCTGGGTGAGTGAGCGAGGGGCTGGGTGAGTGAGCGAGGGCTGGGTGAGTGAGCGAGGGGCTGGGTGAGTGAGCGAGGGGCTGGGTGAGTGAGCGAGGGGCTGGGTGAGTGAGCGAGGGGCTGGGTGAGTGAGCGAGGGCTGGGTGAGTGAGCGAGGGGCTGGGTGAGTGAGCGAGGGGCTGGGTGAGTGAGCGAGGGGCTGGGTGAGTGAGCGAGGGGCTGGGTGAGTGAGCGAGGGGCTGGGTGAGTGAGCGAGGGGCTGGGTGAGTGAGCGAGGGCTGGGTGAGTGAGCGAGGGGCTGGGTGAGTGAGCGAGGCTGGGTGAGTGAGCGAGGGCTGGGTGAGTGAGCGAGGGCTGGGTGAGTGAGCGAGGGGCTGGGTGAGTGAGCGAGGGCTGGGTGGGAGTGAGCGAGGGGCTGGGGTGAGTGAGCGAGGGGCTGGGTGAGTGAGCGAGGGGCTGGGTGAGTGAGCGAGGGGCTGGGTGAGTGAGCGAGGGGCTGGGTGAGTGAGCGAGGGGCTGGGTGAGTGAGCGAGGGGCTGGGTGAGTGAGCGAGGGGCTGGGTGAGTGAGCGAGGGGCTGGGTGAGTGAGCGAGGGGCTGGGTGAGTGGAGCGAGGGGCTGGGTGAGGGAGCGAGGGGCTGGGTGAGGAGGAGCGAGGGCTGGGTGAGGGAGCGAGGGGCTGGGTGAGGGAGCGAGGGGCTGGGTGAGGAGCGAGGGGCTGGGTGAGGAGCGAGGGGCTGGGTGAGGGAGCGAGGGGCTGGGTGAGGGAGCGAGGGCTGGGTGAGGAGCGAGGGGCTGGGTGAGGGAGCGAGGGGCTGGGTGAGGGAGCGAGGGCTGGGTGAGGGAGCGAGGGGCTGGGTGAGGGAGCGAGGGGCTGAGTGAGGGAGCCGGGGCTGGGTGAGGGAGCGAGGGGCTGGGTGAGGGAGCGAGGGGCTGGGTGAGGAGCGAGGGGCTGGGTGAGGGAGCGAGGGGCTGGGTGAGGGAGCGAGGGGCTGGGTGAGCGAGCGAGGGCTGGGTGAGCCGAGCGAGGGCTGGGTGAGCGAGCGAGGGGCTGGGTGAGCGAGCGAGGGGCTGGGTGAGCGAGCGAGGGCTGGGTGAGCGAGCGAGGGGCTGGGTGAGCGAGCGAGGGGCTGGGTGAGCGAGCGAGGGCTGGGTGAGCGAGCGAGGGCTGGGTGAGCGAGCGAGGGGCTGGGTGAGCGAGCGAGGGCTGGAGTGAGCGAGCGAGGGCTGGGTGAGCGAGCGAGGGCTGGGTGAGCGAGCGAGGGGCTGGGTGAGCGAGCGAGGGGCTGGGTGAGCGAGCGAGGGGCTGGGTGAGCGAGCGAGGGCTGGGTGAGCGAGCGAGGGGCTGGGTGAGCGAGCGAGGGGCTGGGTGAGCGAGCGAGGGCTGGGTGAGCGAGCGAGGGGCTGGGTGAGCGAGCGAGGGGCTGGGTGAGCGAGCGAGGGCTGGGTGAGCGAGCGAGGGGCTGGGTGAGCGAGCGAGGGGCTGGGTGAGCGAGCGAGGGGCTGGGTGAGCGAGCGAGGGCTGGGTGAGCGAGCGAGGGGCTGGGTGAGCGAGCGAGGGGCTGGGTGAGCGAGCGAGGGGCTGGGTGAGCGAGCGAGGGCTGGGTGAGCGAGCGAGGGGCTGGGTGAGCGAGCAGGGCTGGGTGAGCGAGCGAGGCTGGGTGAGCGAGCGAGGGGCTGGGTGAGCGAGCGAGGGGCTGGGTGAGCGAGCGAGGGGCTGGGTGAGCGAGCGAGGGGCTGGGTGAGCGAGCGAGGGGCTGGGTGAGCGAGCGAGGGGCTGGGTGAGCGAGCGAGGGCTGGGTGAGCGAGCGAGGCTGAGGTGAGCGAGCGAGGAGCCGTGAGCGAGGGCGGGCCGGGTGAGCGAGGGGCGGGCCGGGTGAGCGAGGGGCGGGCCGGGTGAGCGAGGGGCGGGCCGGGAGAGCGAGGGGCGGGCCGGGCGAGCGACGGGCGGGCCGGGCGAGCGACGGGCCGGGCCGAGGCGAGCGACGGGCGGGCCGGGCGAGTGACGGGCGGGCCAGGCGAGTGGCGGGCGGGCCGGGCGAGTGACGGGCGGGCCGGGCGAGTGACTGACTGGCCGGGCGAGTGACTGACTGGCCGGGCGAGTGACTGACTGGCCGGGCGAGTGACTGACTGGCCGGGCGAGTGACTGACTGGCCGGGCGAGTGACTGACTGGCCGGGCGAGTGACTGACTGGCCGGGCGAGTGACTGACTGGCCGGGCGAGTGACTGACTGGCCGGGCGAGTGACTGACTGGCCGGGCGAGTGACTGGCCGGGCGAGTGACCTTTAGTTTTTGTGAGTGAATTTCTACTTTTTTTAATGTTATTTCCTAAATAGAACGTCCTGCAACCTTTGGTTTTTAGGTGAATTTCAAAGGTTTAAAAAAAAATTATATATATATATATATATATATATATATATATATATCTATCTCACCACACTCCGCGTTTCACTCGCAGCAATCCTGCCACAACACGGACCAAATTTCAGTGCATAAATTCTCAGTTTATTTCTGCGATGCCGCCATAACGTTTCGGCTCGTCCGAGCCTTGATCACATGACATCGCACTACTGGTATGAAAGCTCTTTTAAAGTGACAGGTGCTCATTGATTCTCATCACATACATACACATATATATATATATATATATATATATATATATATATAGATATATATATATATGCAGAAAAGAAGTGGAGAACTCTGGGTAGTGCCCAAGTTTAGGTGGAGAACAGCTCCTGTATAGAGCACCCTACAACACCAGCGACACTCTAAATTTGCTCACCTCAATTGTCTGCTTTACTATCAAAGTTTTTAAGTGTAGGATTAGCGTGTGCTTTTTGATGAATTGTCATGAAATTTCCTAAAAAAGTGTACTGCTTTGTCTAGTTCTCCTTGGAAAGTTTCGGGGAGATCCGTCAAGTGGAGGCAGAGAAAAAGGTGGAGTCAAAAAATGCGTTTCCCATTCAGTTTCCCGCAGGGATTTTAGACACGTCTAAAGCCCGAACCATTGGACGGAATTACACTAAATTTGGCAGAAAGGTGGCTCTTGGTCCAGAAAGAGCTTTTTTGTGATTATGGAAACTAGGTCCCAACTAGAACTACCTACTGGGGGTGGGTCATGCCATGGGTCTGTAAGTGAGTTATGTTATGGCGCGCACAGATACTCGAGTGTGTCCCGGCGCGGAACCTAGAGAGGGGTATTACAGTAATGTTCAGGCAAAAAGGTAGGTTTTTAATAATTTCCTGAAAGCCAGATGGCCTTGATATTCCATAGACCAAAAGGAAGAGTATTCCAAACCAATGCTGCTTTCCTTGCGAGCGAGCTGCCGCCCAGCCTCTGGCATTTAAAGTGAGGAACAGAAGCCAGAAGTTGAGAAGAGGAGTGCAGCTGTCTCTTAGGCTCATAGAAGGATAACCGTTTTTTTAGTTACGACGGTCCCTGGTCGTGAAGAGCCCGTTGAGTAATTGTTAGTATTTTAAACTTTATCCTTGCCGTCACTGGCAGCCAGTGTAGCCCACGCAAGTGGTTCCTCACGCTGCTTCTAATCGGCAGGTCCAGCAAAAGTCTAGCTGCGGCGTTTTGGACCACCCGAAGCCTATTCAGTAAGAGGCCTGATATGCCTGCATATAGACCGTTGGCGTAGTCCAGCCGTGATAAGATAAGGGCCCGGACTACAGTCTCTTTTGCGGCCCTAGGGAGCAGCGGGAGAAATTTTCTAAGGGTTTTTAAGAGTGCAAAGCACGTGCCAGCAAGTTTCTTAATTTGTGTATTAAAGGAGAGATTCTCCTCGAACCAAACCCCTAAGTTCTTCGCTGGCTTCCCAGTCGAGACAGGCAAGGAAGAGTCAGAGGGCCAGAGAGACTCCCTAAACAACGGGGGAAATTTTCCAAAAAGGAGAATCTCTGACTTCTCCTCATTGCACTTAAGCTGGGCGGAAGCAAGCCATTTAAAAATGGAAGACCAACAAAACTTAGCCGCCGACACCGAGCTGGCATTCCTCTCCCAAGTGAACAGCAGCTGCGTATCGTCCGCGTAAGCTATAATTTTAGCCCCCAATTTTTCTGCTAAATGTATCAAAGGAGTCACGTACACATTGAATAGCAGGGGCTAAGGGATGATCCTTGAGGGACCCCTGTAGTAACTGTTAAAGGCTTAGATGCAGACGGAGGCAGCCAGACCTGCTGGGTACGACCCTCCAAAGAACTCACCCAGGACCAGGCTGAGCCAGAGACCCCGATCTCAGCAAGACGTTTAAGAAGTCCTGAGTGAGGGACCGTGTCGAACGCTGCCGACAGGTCCAGGAGGATCAGGGCTGCCTTACCTCCGGCATCCAAACACTCCCGAATTCGCCTCAGAAATTTCAATCAAAGCGGACTCCGTACTATGGGCGGCTCTAAACCCTGACTGGGCCGGGTGGAGGAGTTCAGCACTTTCTACAAAATCATTGAGTTGCTTCGTAACAACCTTCTCGCAGACTTTGGCTAAGGCCGGCAAGAGGGAGATAGGACGATATTTCCCTGGAACAAGTGGGTTTAAGGAGGGCTTTTTTAAGAGTGGGAGAATCTTGGCCTGTTTCCAGGCAGCCGGCACATAGGCCGACTGAAGCGACCAGTTGATAATCCCATTAACTTCCGTGTTAATTGAGTCCGCGACCGAGGGCAATAGCCTAGCGGAACAGGGGTCAGTAGGTGAACCTGATTTCAGACCCTTAAGAATTTTAAGAGAGTCACCAAGACCCACCCGGTTGAAAGCCTGCAAGGAATGCGTAGATGACCCTGATGGAACTTCCTTTACTAGATCAGCGCTAGTTGGAAATGACGCTTGTATATCACGAATCTTATCGTGAAAGAAACAAGCTAGTTGATTACACCAAGTGCATGAGTATCTCAGTAGATCTGTGAGTGGGTGCACAAGTCTTTGAGTGGGTCTGTGAGTGGGTCCACAAGTATCTGAGTGGGTTTGTGAGTGGGTGCATGATTGGGTCTGGGAGTGGGTGCATGAATGTATGAGTGGGTGCAGGAGTCTCTGAGGAGGTCGGTGAGTGGGCGTATCAGTGTCTAAGTGGGTCTGAGAGGAGGTGTCTGGGTGGATCTGGGAGTGCATGAATGAATCGGAGTGCATCTATAAGTGGGTGTATGAGTATCAGTAGGTCTGTGAGAGGGTATGCCAGTCTCAGTGGGTGAGTGAGTGTGTATACCTCTCAGTGGCCTGTGAGCGGATGCGCGAGTGAGTGGGTCTGTGGGTGTGTGTATCTCTAAGTGAGACTGAGGGTGGGTGTCTGAAAATATATATATTTTTTATTTTCGGTGATAATTTGTGGCAACGTTACACAGGAGGCGCTGATGGTCACGGCGAATTTGCACACATCACATGTGTAAACATTTTTTTCTGACCCCTTATCCCAGTTTCTGCCATTTCATTTGAGCCCCGGGGACTGTTTCGATAAACTAAAATGGCGGCCATAACTCTCGGCTTAGGTTGTGGCCAGCCAATCGGGCATTTCTGTTGGCGTGCGTATTCGCGAATTATCGCGAAATAGTCGCGATCGTAGATATACAAATTTGGATTTCCTTTAATTTCTCACAAACTACCAAACAGATTTACACTAAATAACTGAAAGCGTAATCTGCGAACCCAAAGCCAGCTTTTTGCCAAATTCGGTGTAATCTGTCCAGCGGTTTGGGCTATAATAGTGTTCAAAGCCCCTAGGGGAATTAACATGGGAAACGCACTTTATTTGACCACCCCTTTTTCTTGGCCCCTGCATGATGGATCACCCCGAAACTCTCGATGCACAACAAGAATTACAGGCACACTTTTTTGGAAAAATTCATGAAGATTCATCAAACGACACCAAAGTTATAGGCAAGTCAAAAAATGCTTTTCCTTTGGCAACATGGTCCTAACTATAACTACCTACTGCCGACTGCCAATGGAAACTAAATGATATGGTATTTCACTGCATATACACAGCTTTAGCACCTGCTGGTGAGTGCTAAAACAATGTATGTTTATACCTTCAATAATGGATGCCCCCATTACGCCCCACTGAGAGTACTGGGTAGGTCACAGAATATGCTATTGTAACCATTCCACATAGTCACTGGGCCACCAGAAAATAAATTCACTCCCCATTCCTGCTGTTTTGGGAATATTACTCACCTCATTTGGTTTTAGCTCGCAGTTTTATACATGTGTAGTGGCATGCAGGTTCACAGCTGAAGTCCGAGTTGTGTCTCTAAGCAGCAACACCATGAAGTCATCCTTCAGTAAGTACAGGACTGAGCTTTGCATTCTGATAGCTCAAGAATCAGAATTCTGACAACAAAGTTGACTACTGATTTGAATGCCCCTAGAAGGATGGATTCCCCCTAAAGCACTGCATCCAATAAATCTGTTCTTTAAACATCCTGATGGTTGAAACAGCAATCTTTAAGGAATCACCGCCCATCATACAGAAGGATGAAGGGCCATATCATGAGCATCTTCAGTGCTTGTGTATCTGAAATGGTTCATGAGCTTGGTCTGCCAAAATAACACTGTCTATATAACATATATTAACTCTGAAAATCTACAAGTTAAAGTAAAAGCTGCATGCAGCACAGCTTGAAAAACAAGGCAAACTGTTCTGCATTTATGAGCATTGCTTTCTGTAGCTTATGTTCTAAATTGTACATTTACCAATTTAGGGAACGCACTACATATCACATTATTTAAAAGAAGAAAAGTAGGATACAGACCCTTGTGAGGCTGTACATGTGAACGTCACACAAGCAAGAGGAGGCCCTAGTATCACCAAGTACAACTTTATCAGGGCTAATGCTGAATTCAAATCAACAGCAAGATCCCTAGACAATGCTCAACAACGTAAGACAGGAGAAGGAGGAAAAAAAATAATTTTGACAATACAGACTTTGTCTTGGTGGTCTTCTTACATTTACCAGTTCACTTCCTATGGCAGACTAGTCTAATGTCACTCACTGTGTGATGTATAAAACTTAATGACCAAATGTCACCTGCAGATCAAGCTTCTTCACTACAGCAGCTGTTTTTTTCCGCACAGCAGAACAGTGCCCCGTCAAAGGCCATGTGACCAACCATATATATACACTAATTCCTTAACAGGCTTCTCTCTGATAAACCAGGGAGAAGCGGAACAGATCCAGATCAATGAGTAGAAATATATTTCACCAGCCCAGTCTTGGAGAATTTTGAGACCAAGAACAGTGAAAGGTGATAGAGCAATGACATCATATACCCAATGTCCCAAGCAAAGCATTCAAGGGCGGAGTACCAGCTCAGTGAAGAAAAGAGCAGCAGGATAAAACATCACATGCCCACTACTAACCTTTCTATATCATGCTGCAATCAAATGTTAATTATGTGCACACGTGCAGTCATGCATTCCTAATGAATGGCCTGCTGGGAAGAGAGGTTTCAGTGATGGAAAACTTGACAAGCAGGGAGATGACAAATAATGTTTCGTAAAACAGGAAATGTAAGGAAAGGGTAGAAGAAAAAGGAGTGATAATTACAAAAGAGATAGAAGTAGTGACTATAGTAAAAAATGAGGAAAGGAAAGCAAAACTCCTTCCAAGAACTGGAGAATCCAATGCTTTTTTGTGGTGGCTAACAGTGCTAAAATGTGATAACTACTTATTTTTTAAGTTAGGATAACGCTTGTAAAAATTGAAAAAATGCAATAATTTAGTACAAACAGAAAATGCAACAGAAGATGAAACAGGAAATGATTTACCTTCAAGATAAAACGTTTGACAGATGTGACATGCTAGGCTTGCTCGGGTCCTGCTCTATTACAGCCATCCACCCTCAAATAGCACCTAGGTATTAGTCAACTTATACTTATTTATATTGCAGCTCAGTGTTTTCTTGACATTATTTTGCAAAAGCTTTAAAATTCATCTCTCTGGTTCCCTTAATACATTTTTGGTAACCACTAACATTTGGTTGCAAAGTTAAGGAATTCTGCATTCTGTTACAACAGTGGCAAAAATAACTGGTACGCTTAACACTTAATCAATTCTACATAAACTACTTTAGTTACTTTCATGAATTCTATATTGTCTGGTACTGCGTTTGGGCCTGGAACCTCAAAGCCAATACACTAAAACGTCTAGGGTCTTGCCTGGGCAGCTTCATGCACAACAAAGGCATATGAACTTTCTAATGATTCAGATATATTGCACAAGGTTGGTATTGCAGGTTTGTCATATCGCTTGCTTTCGGATGGTTTTGCTTCATACAAATCTTTAACCTCAATACAATTTTGTTATTTTCCCATTTTAATTATTTTTCTCCATTTGTACAAAATTGGTTTGGGAATGTTATCGCTCAGCTGTATGTGAGAGCAGAAACTGAGATAGTAAGAGAACCAGAGGAATATATTGACATATCTCAATAGTAGCAATATTGTCAAAAGCAGATGAGATAATTGAGAAATATAGAATAGGGCCTTTCATAATTGTCAAAAGAGGTCCCCAAGTCTTAGACTGCTATTTTAAGTGGCACTTGCTATAAAAAGAAATTGCTTTCGTGAACAAAACCACTAGTCAAACAAAAATCATCGAGACACTAGCATCTGCTTACGCTGAGCCTTAGACAAATCAGCAGTGTCCAGAGGAATAAGACCAGGCCTAAAGCCTTCGGGCTTGCAACTACCTTCTCTGCTTCAGGAAGAAAACTAGAAGGTTTACTAGACTGGTCTGCATGCAATATCCTCTTTGCTATAAGTAGTGGGTGCAAACAAAACCTACATCATTTGGGTGTGCTAAGAAACCCCTAGGGTGGAAGCCTGGTGCATTTCTGACTTCATATATCTAAGAGGTGCACTTGTTCTTCAGTCATTTGTTGAGTGTTTTGCATACTTTGTTGGTTGATTTGATTCTAAATCGCCACCATCTAAAGGACCTTAATTCCAACTACAATGCAGTGTCAATATAATACTGGGGCATCACAAGGGGCTGTGTTTAGCTCGGAGTAATTATTGCAGTTTTGGTGTAGGTCTGACAGTAGGAGAATGGACAGACATATAAATGGCTGAGTACGGGTGAATGCACGGATGATGGAAAAATAAGTGAGAATGAATGAATGCGAAAGTGGATAAGAGTATGAAAATTAATGAGTCCACGAGGACATCTCTAGAAAGAAGTGTATCGATTAATGTGCATGCACGGGTGAGACAGTTTGTTATTTTAATAATGGTCTTTTAGATAAGGGGATGGGAGAGGCTACGGAGGGGTCTGGGACGGTGAGCACTACAAACGGCAGGACATCTGCACATTAAGGGAAGTCAGCTTCTAAGGGGACATCATGCTTATAATAAGGTAGCATGAAGACCTTCAACTTTGCTCAATATTGTCTATTAAATGGCAATAACTGCACTGCATCTGGCTCCTCAGTTTAAATTTAGCTGAATGCAAACTGCGGCTGCCACGCCACAGTAATTTTTATTGGCTCAGAATCGATTAGGCCATACATCTGCTGCTGCGACGCAAACAAGTGGCATGAGGCTGAGAATGGAGTCAGGAGTAGGTGGCGCTGGGCTGTAGTGAGGTCCTTTGCAGTGAAGTTGGGTCAGTGGAGCAGGCATCATAACCGTATCTGATTCAATCTCCTCTTGCCAAAATGTTTTCTTGCATTGTGGTTCTTTCAAATAGCAGCACGAAAAATGTTTTTCTCACGCTAGCAGGACATTTGCTGCAGTCCCAATTAAATATGTTCTAATGTTGCAGCATTCAAGCCTGTTGGATCACTATAGGAATAGGTTATGTGGCCAAACTCAGAAAAACATTTGACCAGATAAGCAGAAAGAGCACTGTTTGATTAATTAGAAGATCTTAGAATCAGCCTAGTTCTAGACAGTAGTTATTTGAGGATTTAACTCAGAGCTCTGGCTAAACTCCAACTCCCTCTCATTGTTGGTGGAGAATACAATTGCAACAACAGTGCAGCAAAGCACTGCTCTGTGCTAAAATGGTCTTAAACTAAGATGAACATACTTTCTACCTCACTGCTCTTCGCAATTCGAGCAGTATTTGGCACTAGTGTTTTTTCACTTAACACAGAGCAGTGATGTAGGAAATCTGCCTCTCTATGTAGTCACTCAACATTTTTCGCCTTCTGCTGGACTCTATATGTTTGCAGGCTTTACAACGTTGTACACTTTAACCCTGCTAACCAGTGGTAAAGTGCCTGTGCCCCACCTTTAAACATGGTTGAACTGGCATATTCCTAATTGGTACATTTTAACTTGCATATAAGTACCTAGTATATGGTACAAAATGTACCCAGGGCCTGCAAGTTAAACGTCAGAGGCAGACTGCAGCAACTATTGTGCCATCCACTAAAGTAATAGTGTAAAGCATTGCTGCAGGCATGCCACTGTAGCCTGCTTGACCGTGGCAATCTAAACACTGCAATTCGACCTCTCAAAATAAACCTTTTTGACTAGTCAAACTGGA
Organism: Calotriton arnoldi; assembly: GCA_963921515.1. NCBI lineage: Eukaryota > Metazoa > Chordata > Amphibia > Caudata > Salamandridae > Calotriton > Calotriton arnoldi. Next base: position 887,857 of record CAWUFW010003619.1, read on the forward strand.
ATAATTTTATGTTAACATGCCCAAACAGTGACTAGCACCTAAAAGCTATTTTTCACTGAGACAGGCCTAGCTATCCTATGTAGGAAACCAGAGTACAGATTAAAGTTCTTATTCTGTATCTCGGGAATGGGACTAGCTAGAAAAATAATCAAACCACTATATTAATAGCCATTAAAAATCCAATACAATAGTAAGTAGGATTTTTAAAATTACATTTTCTCTGCCTGAAATCCCTGGAGGCTAATTTGCATTTGTGTCGTCAGAGGCCAGCTTCAAGTAAGCAAGTTTCCCTGCTTGATAACTACTGGCTCATCTGCCTTTTTGACGTTTTAACCCTTTTGGCCCATTTTACCCCAGTGGCTTCAATATCCTCAAGACTACAATGGCACTCCATATTGTTATGTTTGTCCACTAGCCTTGTAACTGCCTCTGTTGGACTGGGATGCACCCAAAGGTCACTCCTAACCAACCATTCTTGGGATGGCAGCTGAAATCTCACCAGTCTATGAGGAATGGCAACTTTCCAAGGAAAATCCCTTCAGTCACCATATAATTGAGGTCCTTCAGTTTCCCCTATTTTTGTACTTTACCTATGAGCTGATAAATATATACAGAACATTAACTCCTCAAAGGAAGACTTGGGAATAATGTCAGTTATGAGCTACCTCCAAGCCTCTCCCATTGGCATGATCGGTGTCCATGTGGCAGTGGTTGGAAACAGACCAGCTAGCTGTACTATTAAACTACAGTGATCAACAGATGCCTGTAACCATAGCCATACGTCTTCTATGCCTTGTCTGAAGGCTAAGGGAATACATGTCCCCAAGTTTGTAGTAAATTGCTAGATCTTTCAATGAGTCCTTGAGCGTAGAGTACCGTTCAGCAGGGTTAGGGCAACTCTTTTTTGGCAATAGCAAAGAAAGCCCTACAATTCTTGCTGGCTGGGAAATCTGGCAAGTCTACCATGCCACAGTAACCAGAGGATCTCTCAGAATACAGACGATCATAATGGCATCTATAATGGTGCATATATCTTCCCTTCTGTCCTGTCTCAAAATATTGAAGAGGTTGCAGAGTGTAATCAAGCCTGCTTTGGTTTCCCCACACCTACCATGAGGTACCTGATGCATGTGGAAACATTTTCATTATCCTCTGGGAAGTGGTATAGGCATAATGAATTAATTTAAACTGTAGCAAAGTATTGATGAGATTTAGATACCAGTCTAGGTCGCTAACAAAGAGATGCCCCTGTCTGAACTAATATGTTTTTATACCACGAGACCTAGGCACCAGTACAGGTGGATACTGGTGATGGAATGAAGCAGGGATTTATCCTCTCCCTGTTTATTTAATCTTTATATTACAGATTAGGAAGCTCATTTATGATTCTCTGGACGGTCCCACCTAAGTAAAGAAACATGTTTGCCTCTTAACATATGCAGATGATTTAATTCTGTAGGATCAGACATTGATTGGTCTCCAAAAACATTTAGATGCCCTATGTCAGTATAACCGGGACACTTAATATATACTACTGACACAAAGAACATGAGATTTGTGAAGGGCAAATGTACCAAGAACTGGTATGCAAAAGATGTCAAACAGTAAGATGTCAATGAGTGCAAGCATTTGGGTATTAGTTTTGATTGCTCGATACACTGAAAATACCAAATTCAAGATCTTACCCATCGAACTACGAAGCTGTTTGGGTAATTCCCACTTTAATTAAAGAGTATACCTAATGCCCTTCTAAAGTTTATGTAGCAAAGCTTGTTTCATTACTCCCTCACAGAGCCTTTAACTAATGTAACAAACTCTGCTAAAGAACTTAACAGGCTGCAATGTAGCAGACAAAGGAAGGTACTGCACAGAAATCCCTCTACTCACCAAGTGACTTGTGAGCGTGAGCATGAGCAAAATAAGGCACGGCGCGAGCAATATCTTTTAGGCTACACTTGAAAATTCTAACGTGCCCACACAGCTTTATTTTACGGGCATGCTTACTGACATAATTGGTCACATATTTTAGACTGTTGAGATAAGTGAATTTAGAATGGCAGTGAAACAAATATAACTTCAGCAACAATAGACTGACTGTCAAAATATGGTCCCCATTTAGGAGAGGCATATGGATCACCGTGTCTGGAAGCATATTTGCACTTCAGTATTAACTCAAGTTTATCATGGTTCACTTTGATCGAATAAAACTGTCCTGTTGAGTTACACAGGACGTTGGAGGGGTGGGGGCGAGGACCATAGGTAGATGTGCAGAGTAATAAAAACAATATTTCATAAACGTTACCTGCGCCTTATATTTAGAGATTTTAATATACACACTGTAATGGTGGCATAAAACTGGTTAGCAGGAAACATGCATAAAATTGTGCACAGACTGGTAAAGCTAGTTTTAAAGGATATGAAATTATTAAACGGGGCAAATTAATGTATACCTGAACATAAGTGTTTTAATTATCTGATTCAGTTTCTGTAAGGGGCAATGTGCCAGTTATATGGGTCAACTTAAGGCTTTTTTCTTTTAGAAGCTTTTGAAATGCATACGTTATGCCTCTTTTAGATACCTGCATGTGATTTAAAGTGGATTCTTTTTTTATGGAGATTTTTATTCTTTTTTGTAATGTTTGTATAGTAGAATAGTATTTTTATTTCCCTCAACGCAAATAAAATCCGATTCGGACTTTTCATACATACACCCATTGCTCATCGGTTAAGCCTGTTAGCATGGATATCCAGCTCCTTTAACACACTATTCACCTTACTGCACACAGAGTCAAAATGAAACTTTCTCCACATTTCATAGTAACTTGCATATCCAGTAGTACAAAAGTAGGAAGACCTTTCCACCCGTGGAAAAGGCTACCTTAAAGAGATAACATAAGATGATCAAAGCATTGTCTTCCTTCAAAGTCTAAATTAAGCCATCTATAAATCTAAAACGCCCCCCCCCACCGCCCAACTTAATGATATCCAATTTAACCACTAAAGTTTAAAATTCAGTTTCATGTGTGATTTGAATACCTGGAATAAATTGAGGGAACATGGAAGAGTAAGTCGGACTTATCCATATTTCACCAGTTGTTTTCCCAAGCACACCCAGTAATGATCCAAATACTGGTTGACTTTCTAAGAGCAGTAACTACTCCAGCAATATCTGCCTCAACGGAGGCAGGCGGAAGCAATGGTTCCACTTTCTTAATTATGAGGAACTTTATTGCAGTCCACAAATCATAATCCTGCATAATGAGCTAGTACTATGAAAGAACAGATCTCAAGGTTTGGGACAGCTAACCCCCCCCCTTTCCAGTACAGCCCAACCATTGTATCCCAACCCACACTGAAGTCTGGCAGCACACCAGAAAAGACTTTGAAGTGGCATGAAGAATAACTGGATTGTAGCAATAGGATATTCATGGTTAGGGTAAACAAGTGTATAGCTTACTGTCTTGCATGAAGCCTGGCCAATTATGAACAGCTATGCAAAATCAAGCTCCTAACCTGAACCCCCGTTTTAGATGTGGGAGACAAACAACGTGTCCTGAATAAAGAATCTTTAGTTGCACTTCGAGTTATCCCATAGTAAATAATACTTCAAACTGTTACCTGAACATGGGCTCTGGTCCTAACTTATTTGCTGCATCTAAGTCATCAAATTAGACTTTCCTCCATTTGTAAGACACCCGATATGTTTGACTCAAGAATTTACTTTCTAGTGTATGACATAATTAAAGGCCTTCACATCACTCATCAATTTGTGTCTTGGTTGATGCAGGCCAGGCATTCAACAGCAGTGGCAAATAAACTGAGAAGTAACACCCATAACATCAAGTGCTCCTGATCAACATGAAGGGGTCAGATATTATGGAATGCTGCCAGCAGTCTCAGTATCTGAGGGTTACTCTGAAGCATTAAAAAATACCACACATAATACAAGGAACAAAAGAGCAAGTTACTTACCTTCTGTAATACTCTTTTTGGTGGAATCTCGATCTAACCGCAAAGTCCCCACCTTTAGAATATTCTCCAGGTGCCAGACAGGAGCCAAACCTTTCCGCAGCAGCGCTCCCTTGCGCGGCTAGGTAGCCACACATATGCGGCACCCTTGTACACAGACATCAGTTTCTTGCTTGTCTCTTACTGTGCCCTCTGACTAGAAGCACAAAACAATTGGAGGTACCGGTGTGAGGATGTCTAATTGGGTATCTTTTTAGAAGGTAAGAAGATACCACTCCACAGAATGGTGAGGCATGAGGGCATTGGAAATCTGTGGTTAAACAGAGTATTCATCAGCAAGAGTTACTTAAGAAGTAACTTGTTCTTCTGATGGATACGTCTAACTGGAAAGTTCTCACCTTTAGAAAAGATACCAAAGCTGTACCTTCCCGGGTGGAAGGCCTGTGAAGATGCCTCAGGACCAAAAAGTCCTGCAGGACCAAACAGGCAAAATATCCTTTCAGGTGGACAGAGCTGTCAAGACAGTAATACATTGTGAACACGTGCACTGAGGCCCCTGTCACAGCCTGACATGTCCAGGATACGCACTCCACATGCCCACGAAGTGGTGGCCACCTTAGTCCTGGTAGGATGGGCTCTTAGGCCTTCCAAAGGCTGCTTTTTGAACAAAGTGCAGCAGATCTTCATGAAGAGTACTATCAACCTTCTCTTCACCTCCTTGCCTTTCTTAGCCCAGGAGAACACCACAAAAAGCAGATAGTCCACCCAATGGTCTTCGTGGCGGTCTGTGTAAAAACTCTAGACTTTTTTGCGGTCCAGTAGAGGAGTTTCTCCTCCTCTTTTAAAGGGTGTTGGTGGGCAAAGAATCTGGGAGGGTGATGGATTGCACAACATGAAAAGGAATCACGACTTTAGACGAAAAGGCCACCCTGGTCGATAACACCAGTTCGTCATGGAAAAAGGCCCTGTAGGATGGCTCCACCTTGAGCTCACTGATGCGACAAGATAAAGTGACTGCGATGAGGAGGATGAGTTTGAGTGTCAGTAGTCACAAAGAGCAGCTGAGCATTTACTCAAAGGGAGTGCTCATGAGGAACGTCAGGACCAAATTAATATCCAACTGTAGCATCGCTGTTTGGGAGGAAACATGCCTAAACCACATCATAACAGATGATTTAAATTAAACAAGGACGAGTGGTCCGGCAAACACAAAAAAGGTAAAAGGTAAAAAAGGTAAAAAGGTAAGTCCGTTTTTATATAGCGCAGCTACTCACCCTTACGGGTCTCAAGGCGCTGGGGGCCGTAGTGGAAATTAAGTGAGCTATTGCCCAGAGTCACATGGTGCTGAGCTGCCGCCGGAGCCGGGGATCGAACCGTGAACCCTGTGCTCCGAAGTCAGCTGCCCTGGCCGCTGCACCACACCTCTCCAAAAGGCAGAGAAGTAACCTTTAATGGTGCCCACTGCTAGACCTTGCTGGACCAAAGTTAGAAACAAGCAACAAAACATCCAACAGCTTGTCCAATAAGGGGTCTGGGTTTCAGACTCCCCACCAGGCACAAATCTGTCGCACCACCCAGCATAAATAGACATTAAAAAAAGGACATCCGGCCACGAGGACGACATCCACAGCTTCATGAGTTGAATCGAAGCAGTCAACTGCCGCTGTTCAATCTCCGCGCATTAAGTATAGACTGCACAGGTTTAGGTACAGAACCCTGCCCTGTTGCTGCAACAATAGATCCTCCCAGAGCAGTAGCCTAATTCGAGAGATGCTCATGCCCAGAAGTTCTTGGCACTGGGCTCTCCTGGACCAATATGGAGCCACTTGTATGAACTCGGTTCTGTCTTTACTTGCCTTTGTAAGCTCTCACGGCAGGAGAGACAGAGGTGGAAAGGCATACAGGAATCCCATGATCCACTCTAACCTGTATGTGTCTCCTAGAGAGAGCGTTCTTGGGAACTCCAACATGCAGAAATGGTGACTATGCATAATCGATGGTGGCGAAAAAGTGCAGCTAAGAATCTCCCCACTGTCAGATGATGTCTTGCAACACCTAGGGATGCAACCGTGATACGTGAACTGCCAGGTAATGCAGCCTGAGCTAATCTGCGTAGGAATTTAAAGATTCCACCAAGTGGTCCACTAACTCTAGAGAAGCAGCGTCTTAAGGTACAGGAGCCCATTCCACTCTGATTGTTGTAGTACCACATAGTGGTGTTGTCTGTAACAACCTGTACTGGCCTTCCCTTGATGCATGACAAGGACGTCAAACACCAGATAAAGGCCCAGCAGCCCGAATAGATTTATGCAGCTCTGGATTTCCACCGGAGACCAGAGTGCTCTGATCTCCACCTCTCCCAGATGACCTCCCCAGTCCTGCATCCATCACCACAGTCAACTCTGGGTGGGGAAGTGAGATGGATCTACTGCTGGTGAGTCTGCTGTCGAGCAGCCACCACTGCAAATCTTGTTCAGTCTCCTCTGAAACCTGGGTGAAATTCAACAAGTTTCTTTGGTGCTAGGCCCCATGAGACTTCAGATCTCACAGCAGAGTTCGCATAGGATACTTGGTAAAGGAGGACAAGCATGATGCATGAGACCAGCAGGTCAAAAAGCCTCAGCACTGCTCTCATCGAGATACAGGACTTTGGCATAAACATCAAGATCATAGCCCTAATGTTCTAGACTCGTTGTGAAGGACGTAAGGCCCAGAATTGTACTGAGTCCAGAAGAACATCTATAAAAGGAAGCAGCTGCAAAGAAGTGAGTGTTCGGCCAATTGATTGAGAACCCCAGGCCTTTGTCTGAAGGTGGCCTACAATAGACTGTGGCGAGCTCGCCGTCTACAGCCAGTCACTGAGGCAGTAAAAAGCTGGTATCCCTAACCTCCGAAGATAGGGGATGACCACTGTGATAACACCAGAGGCACAGGTATGGCTGAAGTGGAGCATGGCAAATTGAAAATGTCCATGCCCTACCTTGAACCACTGTTAACGTCTCTGGGACTGCACAATGGGCAAATGAAAGTATACATCCTGCAGGTTCATGGCAACCATCTAGCCTCCTGATCTAGGGAAGGCAGAACTTGGGCCAGTTTGAGCATTTTGAATTTTAAGTTTCACAGGAAGGCATTCAGAGAGCTAAGATTTAAAATAGGATGGCAAAAGGAACTAGCGGAAGTAACAACCTATCCCTACTTCCAAGACTGGCATGCTCTTGATGGCCCCTTTGGACAGTAAGGCCTGATCCTCTAATTGCAAGATATATAGGTGCCCTTCTGAAAGCTGCTCTGATGTGGGAGAAAGTTGGGGTGGGTCGGAAAGAAACAGGAGGGAAAATTCCTGCAGGACGTTCTGGAAGACCCATCCTGTCTGAAGCGATGGATTGACATCCTGGGAAAAATTGTCTCATTCTGTCTCCCACAGGATGGTTTCGCCGCTAAGGGCAAACTAAAGCGCTTTGTAGGCAGACAACGCAAGGGGAGAAAACTGAGAAGAATGTTGTTCCTGGTGACCTACAAGTTTCTCCGCTTGATCCCAGTCGAACAAGTTACTTACATTCGGTAACGATATATCTGTAAGAAACATAGGTTAGTTATAGATTCCTTACCTTAGAATTACCCCCAAGCGTCAGGCTGGATCTGGAGAAATTTGCGTCAGCAGTACCACTGCGTGTCGAAAGGTGGTGTAGGTCGGCTCCGCGTTCATCGTTGGCGTCGTGGTCGCCGGGATGACGTCGCGGTAGCTACTTAGACGCCGCCCTCGCGCGCTGACGTCAGTTCTTTTACACGACATTCCACGCCAGAAGCGCAGAGCCATGCAAGATACTGACCACTGGTGCACAAAACGAGGGCCCTGAAAGGGATTCCCTGACCCTAGAAATCAGTTCGCAGAACAGGGAGGATGGGTGGGGCGGTAAGGAATCCATAACTAACCTATGTTTCTTACAGGTATATCGTTACAGAAGGTAAGTAACTTGTTCATCTGAAAGAAACAGTTATAGATTCCTTACCTTAGAATAGATACCCCAGCAATACCAACCTCGGAGGTGGGTCTGCAAACCAAGTTCACACCAGAAAATCCTGGAGAACAGAATGGCCAAAGAAGCTGTCTCTCCAGACTTGGCTGTCCAGGCAGTAGTGTCTAGTGAACGTGTGCAGAGATGCCCACGTAGCTGCCTGACAGATTTCATTAAGGGGGGACTCCTCGTCCCAAAGCAGTAGTAGCTGCCGTCGCCCTGGTGGAATGGGCGCACAGCCCCACTGGAGGCTCCTTCTTTGCCAAGGAATAACAAGCCTTAATGCACAAAACGACCCACCTAGAGATGGTCCATTTGTGCATGGCCCGACCTTTCTTAGCACCCATGTAGCCCACAAAGAGCTGATCATCCACCTGGAATTGTTTGGTGCGATCCAAATAAAAGGAAAGCGCCCGTTTTGGATCCAGACGGTGGAGCCTCTATTCTTCTTTTGAAGGATGCGGAGGCGGAAAGTAAGTGGGCAAAGTGATGGTTTGGCCAATGTGGAAAGAAGTAACCACCTTGGGAAGAAAGGAAGGTCTGGTTCTTAGTACAACCTTGTCCGGATGAACAGCCAGGAAAGGAGGTTTTGAAGCAAGAGCCTGGAGCTCACTCACCCTGTGAGCAGAGGTGATGGCAACCAGAAAAGCAGTCTTTAAGGTAAGAAGACGAAGAGGACAGTTATGAAGTGGCTCAAAGAAATCGCACATAAGGTAAGTCAGAACCAAGTTTAAGTCCCACTGAGGCATTACGAAGGGAATAGGAGGAAAAAGATGAGTAATGCCCTTTAGGAAGCAATTTACAACAGGGGACTTGAAAAGAGAAGGCTGATCAGGAAGCCTAAGAAAGGCTGAAATAGCAGAGAGGTAGCCCTTAAGAGTGCCCAGAGCAGAGCCCTGCTGTGCCAAAGAAAGAAGGAACAAGAGAACCTCAGAAAGAGGGGCAGAAAGGGGATCCACAGCCTTTGCTGCGCACCATGCCACAAATTTGTTCCATCTACAGGCGTATACCGTCTTAGTGGAGGGATGCCTGGCTGCCAAGATAATATCAAAGACTTCGGGAGGCAGGTCAAACGACATCAACTGCCGCCGCTCAATCTCCATGCAAGGAGGTGGAGGCTGGACAGGTTCGGGTGGAGGACGGTCCCCTGCTGCGACAGAAGATCCTCCCGAAGAGGCAGTCTGATCAGAGGATCGATGGCCATGTGTAGCAGCTCGGGATACCAGACTCTTCGTGCCCAATCCGGAGCCACAAGAATGACTTGGGCCCGGTCGCGCTTGATCTTCTTCGGCACTCTGGGCAGAAGCGGAATAGGCGGAAAGGCGTACAGAAGACCGCAACTCCACTCGCGACAAAAAGCGTCGCCTATCGAGTGCAGTCTTAGAAATTCCAACGCGCAGAATTGCTGACATTGCACGTTCTCTTCGGTGGCGAATAGATCTAACCAAGTCTCTCCCCACTGTCGAAAGAGACCTTGCACCACCTCCGAGTGAAGACGCCATTCGTGATCCATCATGCACCTGCGGCTGAGTTAGTCCGCCCTGGCATTCGGGGAACCTGCCAGGTGTTGAACCACCAGGGATATGCCCTGATGTTCCAGCCATGTCCAGAGGCGGAGGGCCTCTTGACATAGGGTCCACGACCCCACCCCGCCTTGTTTGTTGCAGTACCACATGGCGGTGGTGTTGTCCGTGAACACCTGCACTACTCTTCCCTGGACAGAGGGAAGGAATGCTTTGAGTGCAAGACGAATCGCCCGAAGCTCCAGAAGGTTGATGTGGAGCCCAGACTCCGCCGGAGACCAGAGGCCTCTGACCTCCGCCTCCCCCATGTGGCCGCCCCATCCCAGAAGTGATGCATCGGTCACCACTGTGAACTCTGGTTGGGGAAGGGAGAGGGATCTGCCGTCGACCCAATCCTGGTTCGTTAGCCACCACTGCAATTGGTGTGCAGTGCCCTCCGAAATCTGGACGCAATCGGACAGGTTCCCCTGATGTTGTGCCCACTGGAACTTCAGGTCCCACTGCAGAGCCCGCATATGCCATCTGGCACGGTCCACCAGCAGGATGCAGGAAGCCATCAGTCCCAGTAGCCCGAGGGTCATCCTGACCGAAACCAAGGATAGAGGCTGAAAGATGGGAATCATAGCCCGAATATCCCGGACTCGCTGTTCGGGAGGATAGACCCGAAACTGCGTCATGTCTAGAACCGCTCCGATGTAGAGGAGCTTCTGAGAGGGAGTCAGGTGTGACTTCGGCACGTTGATGGAGAACCCCAGCGAATGCAGGAGGTCGGCCGTAGTCTGGAGGTGGGAGACGACAGCCTGGGGCGAGCCCGCCTTCAACAGCCAGTCGTAGAGATAGGGGAAGACTGGAACCCCTGATCTGCGCAGATGAGCTGCGACCACCGCCATCACTTTGGTGAACACCCGAGGGGCGCTGGTAAGGTCAAAGGGCTGCACGGTAAACTGAAAGTGCTCGTGGCCTACAGTGAACCGCAGGTAACGCCGGTGGGCCGGCAGGACGGGGATGTGAAAATAAGCGTCCTGCAAGTCCAACGCCACCATCCAGTCTCCAGGATCGAGGGCAGACAGGACCTGAGCTAGCGTCAATATTTTGTACTTCTCTTTCCGGAGGAAGCGGTTGACGTTCCTGAGATCCAAGATAGGACGCATGCCTTTGTCCTTTTTGGGCATTAGAAAGTAGTGGGAATAGCAACCATGACCTACTTCTGGGACAGGAACTCGCTCGATGGCCCCCGTGGCCAAGAGTGCCGAAACTTCCTGTTGGAGAAGGGCCAGATGATCCTCCGACATGCGATGGTACTGAGGTGGCATGGATGGAGGGGTAGTCTCGAAGGGGAGGGGGTAGTCTCGAAGGGGAGGGAGTAGCCCCTTCAGACTATTTGCAAAACCCACCTGTCCGATGTGATGGTGCGCCAGTGGGGGAGGTGATGGCGAATCCTGCCGCCCCACTGGCGTTTGGTGGCCCTGAAAGTTCGGACTAGGAGGGTTTGGAGGCTGCTGCAGGAGGAGCTGTGGTGGACTGGCCCGCCCGCTGGCCCCCAGAACCACGGCGGTGGTTCCCACGTCCCCAGCCGTGCAGAAGCTGAACAGCTTGCGCTGGCCTGTGGCTCTGGGCGGGACGTGACGGTTCACCCCTTCTGTAGCCACGAAAGGGGCGAAAAGCAGACTGCGCAGGGCGGGAGGTGGAGAGGCCCAAGGACTTGGCCGTAGCTCGTGAGTCCTTAAAACGCTCCAGCGCGTTGTCAGCCTTGTCGCCGAATAGGCGACGGCCATCAAAGGGCATGTCCATAAGGGTGGATTGGACATCCCCTAAAAAAAAACAGTCGACCTCAACCAGGCGTAGCGTCGAAGGGCTACCGACGTGGAAATCGTCCTGCCTAGTGAGTCGGCGGTATCCAGCCAACAGCGGATGGTAAACTTTGCTGCGTCTCTCCCTTCGGCAACTGCACGGGAGAGTACAGCCCGGGCCTCCTCTGGGCACTGAGGCAGCACTTGCGTCACAGTATCCCACACGGAGTGGGTGTAACGGCCCAACAGACATACAGTGTTTACCAATCACAGTCCCAAGCTGGAGGAAGAAAACATCTTCTTCCGAAGATGGTCCAGCTTTTTGGATTCCCTATCAGGTGGTGCATTAGGGAATGCGCCTTTGGAGGTGGAGGACTGGACCACCAAGCTCTCAGGGGTGGGGTGCTGGGAGAGGAAAGTGGGGTCGCCCGGGGCCAAGCGGTGGCGTCGGGCAACCATCCTATCCACAGGAGCCTCTGTGTTGGGCCTGGACCAGGTGCCCAAAAGGATGTCGGTTAGGGCTTCATTAAACGGCAGCAGGGGCTCCAAAGAGCTCGCTGCTGGTTGAAGCATCTGTCAGGAGGTTAGTCCTGACTGCCACCCTAGGTAGCTTGAGAGCCTCGGCTGCCCTACGCAACACCACTGCAAAAGACGCTCCCTCCTCCGTAGCCACGGTAGGAGGAGACAACATGCCAAGGTCTGGTAAGGTATCCAGACCACTGGCTTCCTCCAGTTCCTCCCTCTAGTCCGGCTCGTAACCCAACTGGTCAGTTAAAGGGTCACCAGACCCCTCCCAGTCCTCCTCACCCTCTTCTGGCTGCCAATCTGGTCTAAAAGAGCCAGGGTAGAAGGGCAGAAAAGTACCCGTCGGCGCCGGATCCGGTGTCGGTCGACGCCAGTCTGGCTCCGTGTCTACATCGAGGTGGAGGCCAGGGTAGACGCCGGCTGGGGACACAACCGGCATCGGCTGCGGAGGTGGTGCCGGTGGATTCGGTGCCGGGGGAGGTGTAGTCAGGTAGACCGGCGCCGATCCGGATCCAGGCCTGGATCCAAGGGGACCCTGCGGGGCCGGAGCCGCCGGCGTCGAAACCCCAGGGCCCCCAGCCGAGTCCGCGGGGCCCGAAGGCGCCCCGGCGGAGTCGGGCTGCCAAAGATGGCATGCATCGCTTCGTAAAATTGGCAAAGCTGGGCAGGGGTCGCTCCGGGTCCTGGGAAGGGGGGGAAACTGAGTTGACCCTTCGGGCTCCGCACGCGGAGCAGCGGGAGGGGCACCACCTGCGTCCCTCGTCGCGTCGGCCGACCGACGGGGAGAAGTTGAAGAGCGACGATGCTTCTTCGATGACTTCTTGTGCTTCGACTTACCTGACCCGAGTGCGAAGACTTGGAAGAAGAATGGTGATGGCTCCGCGACCAGTCCCTCGACCTCCCATGCGACCGGTACCTCGAACGCCGTGGAGGAGACTGCCGGGCCTCAAGAAGCTTTTGGCACCGCTCCAGCAAAGACTTCAGATTCATGGCCTGGCAGTCGGAGTACGACTTGGGGTCGTGGTCGCGCTCCAGGCAAAACAGGCACACGCGGATCCGTCACCGACATCAGTCAGGAACCGCAGGCCTTGAAACCGGGCATCCCTCTTGCACCAGGAGTCGAAGACTCGAAAACGTGGTCGACAAAAGTCGTCAAAAAGTCAGTCAAAAAGTGACTGGAGGTACCGCTCTCTCCGGATCTGCGCTGGCTGGCGCGGAAAAAGAAAGAATTGACGTCAGGGTGCGAGGGCGGCATCTAAGTAGCTACCGCGACGTCATCCCGGCGACCACGACGCCAACGACGAACGCGGAGCCGACCGACGCCACCTTTCGACGCGCAGGGGTACTGCTGACGTTAATTTCTCCGGATCCAGCCTGACGCCTGGGGGTAATTCTAAGGTAAGGAATCTATAACTAACTGTTTCTTTCAGATCATGGCCACAAAAAGAATGGAGTGGCTGCTGAGAGGGTAGCTGGCCTGGTGTGGTCTATATGCAAGCCCTCTCTGGAGTACCTACTCAAGTAACAAAAATGATAGGAAAACTGACAAGAAGGGCGGGAATGACCAAAAGAAGGCACTGTGGCTCTGCTTTCCTTAAAGAGTTAGAGGGCAGAATCAGCCTTTTTGCCAATTAGGCAGGACTCATCAAAAGGCATATCTATAAGGGATACCTGCACATCTCCAGAAAGGCCAGTGGATGCCATTGACATATGGTGGCAGAGCACCAGACTAGTGCCCACTGCTCAGCCCAAGGAATCAAAATCAACACCAGCCCTGATTAAATCTTGGCTGTCCTGAAGGTTTTGAGACTAAGAGGCCCAAACTGCTCAAGGACCCCCGGCAAGATGTGCTGTGCTGTCTAATTTTAGAACAGAGACCAGATGAGAAAAGCTGATGTTGTTTAACACTTGTGTAGATGCCCTGCTGTGAAGTGCTGGTGTTGCCTATAACTAGCGCAAAAGTCTTGTTGCTCTTGTCCATCAGTGAAGTAGCAGCTCTGTTGGTACTCCGATGTTCAAATTTCTATAATAGCTCAAGTGGTATTTCAACATTAAAAGTATGAGAGAAATATTGAGATGTGCTTGTGATACTATAGTTGGGACATGGTGGGTTCCTTTAAACATTCCAACTAGGCAGCCTAGATGCTGCCTGTCATTATTTAGTGGCTACCAGGCGCAACACTATTACTGGGTCTAAGTGCCATTCACCCAAGCCCCTAAGTCTATGAGTGCTCACAATACAGTGCCCCCTTCTCCATCAGCTTCGCTCAGCAAAGAGCCCCAATCTCGCTTGTCTTCAGAATCAGGGTTGTCTTCTATCAACTTTGCTCAACTCAGTCTCTAGCTCACTCACCTCTGTTTCTTGGAGCCCCCCATAGATGCATCATATACCTCCCGGTATTCCTGATGCCGAGTTGGAAACTGCGCATGCAGCTTCAAATCCACTTTTTCTGAGACATCTGTCTGCCAATCCCCGATGGAAAGCTCCAAAAGTGAACTTTTCCATTTCAAAAGCTGAGAGAAACTGAATGCAGACTGCTATGAACGTGAATGTCCACTTTTTGACTATCAATTTGAGGACCTCTAACAATTGGACAATGCTGCTTGAAACATAGCTTTATACGTAATCTACGACATTAGGCAATTCTCAATCTTCAGAAACTTTTAACTTTTGTTGAGAGTCCTCAGAACTGTAAACAGGTGCAATTTGGATCAGGAGTTCGGAGAATAAAGCAGGATGATTGAAGCTGGGACACTTTAGAGGTTACTATGTCATCTTGAAAAATGGAAATTATTTTTTTAATTCTGGGTTGGAAGCAAACATTCCTACTATAACTGCCATCCCGTGGAAAATTCATGTTTAGTCAGGACTGTTTGTTTCAGTCTTCAATGTGATTGCTGTGAGAAGAGATTACAAATGTGTTATGAGACTATCAGCACAGACAAGCCCCACATGGTCCTCAATCAGGCTCATTCAAAGTGATGTCATGCATTCAAACTTAACATGCGTAAAGCGGTTGCCATGCTGATGCGCACCACTGGCGAACTAACATTTAGGGGTATGACTGTCACAAATCGGTACCTATTGCAAAAGTTAGACCTCGGGAATTCCCTCTGGTATTAGGACAAGGGGTAGTGAAAACGTTAAAATTTTGCTGGGGATTTATACCAAATTTGGCCAAAAACCAAAACGAGGCCTATTTTATAACCATTCTGTGACTCAAATTTTAAAAAGCACTCAATCACTTTACAGTAATGTCTCTTCATAATATCAAAGCACTCACAAAATAGTTTTAGTTTATGATCTTTAAATGTTTTTTTTTTCATAATGTCCAACAGTACATAATAGTGAAATTTTGTGAATGTGCAAAAGAGTGAAGAATAGACAAGCAAGGAACCCGTGACCTATGGAAACATTGTGCAAGCTTAAACGATAGTCAGAGAAGTTACTCGAAGACAATCTTTCAAACCTACTCCTCAATACAACAAAGACTGATATTTCTTTGCCAGATCTACCTTACCACAAATATGTCCTGGGAAGGGTTTGCTAATTAGCAAGCCAAACCAGGGTCACCATAAACCACAAGGGACTTTCATAGTAATAGCACCATACTGTATAAGGTTTGCGTCGGGCTAGGAACCGGTTTTCACCCCAAACCAGTGCAGTGGCCAACACACATTAGCCGCTCACTAAACACGAAATGCTGTTTTCAGGTCACAATTACTCCCTTTCTCCCCTCCCCAACTCCATACATGAAACACATGCATCCAGGCCAGAGGCTGGCCTAAGGTTCTAGTGTCAACTACTACCCAGACAAAAGTATTTACATGATGGATCTGATCAAGCACCTGAGTGAAGGATGACTGGCAAAACACTTTACAGAAAGGGATGCTTACAAAGTTTACGTTTCTCAAACGCCATTAAGGAAAATTACCAGGTAAATAGGGCTTGCCATTCAGCAGAATCCATCAATAAGAACCAAAAACAATGTAAGTGCACAACTATGGTCCTCCTCCACTTCTTGATTCCATGCAACACTCCATGCTTAGAATGCGCTAGATTAATACAATTTTTGCATCTGACTCTTGTTAAACAAATTAGCTACAACATAACTAGGGCTTCCTGTTTTCTGTTTTTACTGATTTTTACAGATAAATACAGACAGAAAACATGGTGTTTCCGGTCTGTATTTATTTCTAAAAGCAGAAAAGTACAGATAATTTGGCTTCTTTTTAGTGACTCTATGCTGAGATTAAGGACTTCAAGGCCAATAGCTGTACATAGTGGCAGCATGGCCAATAGCTTTTCATATTGGCAGCACGGGGAGTTACAAAGCTGAATGAGATGTGCTTTAATGACTGCATATCTCAACATGTATTTGTGCCATTATGCTATTTTTTTCGTGTGTGTTTATTATTTTGGGCTGTGTAATGTGCTAAAACCTGAAAGGCATCAAAGTATGTGTGCATGTTTATCTATTAAATAAATGTAGAAATATTCGAGTTATCACCTCATCTGTTCACAAAACAAAAAAATAAATATGGATAAATACCAATAAGATGGCCAAAATATAAATATGGATAAATACAGACGGAAATGTATTTGAAGGGGGGATTCTGTCCTGGCCGACAGATGCTATAGGGCAGGCCCATGACCGACTGGAATCAAAGTTGCACTTTGGCACAGAACGGAGATTCCAACATGGTGCTGTGGCAGTCTCAGAAGACCACTGGGGGTGGAAGGCTCCACTGTCAGCCGCCCAAGAGAAAGAGGTCAAAGTCTGCTGGAGGAGAGGCAAGAACTAGTCTGATGGCAGCCAAGGGTCCCACAAAGCAGACGTGGCACAGTGGGAGAGAGCCATATACTAATTAAGGGCTCACCAGAATCACAGAGATGCACTGTAATAGCATCATCATACCTGGTACGGGGCCTCCGGGTCTGGCAGAGAGTGGCTCAATGGTTTCAGACAACAACATGAACTGCAGGAGTAGGCAAGGCAGGTGCCATAAACAGACCTACCAATGAAGTTACAAGAAATTAAGGCTTGGAGGTACTTCCATGAAAAGAGGTAACATCCCATATGTCAAGGCCCAAGGACCATGAAGTCCCTTAAGAGGAATAAGGGATGAACAGCATCAAAATGGATAGAGCTGGATCAAAAGCCTGAAGACCAGATACACAATGCAGCCAAGCTTGCCTTAAGCCAACTTATGCTGCCTCCCTTGGAACCGATGCACAGAGCACGTCCAAAGTGAACCTCTTGAATGATCGCTCTTCTCCTAGACCTAACATTGGCAAGAAGAGTAGGAGGGAACCAAGTGCTGGCTGTAAAGGAGCCATTTCTTTACAAGGTACAATATCATACTGAGAACTAATCCAAAAGTCATGCCTAAAGGCCTCACTGATTTTCAGCTGAATGAGCAGTCATTCTTTGTTCCTTCTTCCCAGATCCTGCAGTCAGCAGGAACATCTTTGCACTAGCTGGATGTGAGAAGGTGAATAAGGTTTCATATGCACAACATAGTGGACATACGAAAGTCTTACCAGCGGTTTGTGTCCTTTGGCCATCCAGGAAGAGGCGGACCCCTGTTCTAACAGGGAACATCACACGGCTCTTCGTGTGGATCACCTTTTTCCACAACAAAGCAAGTAGTGTAATCCATGGCAGACTGAGGGCGCATTCCACCAGGAATATAGAGAGGAGTGCTGCGCTCTATGCTGGTGTGCCCTTACAAGATATTCGCCGTGATCTACCTGCAAGTGCAGGCACACATTCACATTACTACTGTCAGGATACAAATGCAGCACAGCCGACTGAATAGCGGGAGCAGGCAGACCTCCGCAACCTGTTTCAGTAAGTTGAGCCTATAGCCTGCTTTATTCTTAATGTCATGTACTGCTTCTCATTCTGGTTCAAGCATGTGAATAGCTGAAAGATTCAATGCTGGAGAAGAAATTAGTTACTCACCTATAACTCTAGTTCTCTAGTGTTGATTTTGTTCACATATTCGCATGCAACCCTTCTTTCTCTTTGATCATAGGTTCAATTCTATTAAGTGCTCTACTCAGAGGGAGTAGGAGAACTTAGCACCTCCACCTCACTGGCTGGAGTCTGGGATGTTTCAAATGAGCTAGATGTGCTACTAAAACCCTATTGTTGAGGCGTATAGTAATTTTAAACACTATATACTGCTGCTTACATTTAATTGCGATTCCCATCCAGACATCAGGGAATGATTCAAGCATTTGAATATATGAAAGATCCAATGCTGGCCAACTATGGGAGACCCAACCAACATAACAATCCAAGGCTAGTGAAAAGAAAGCAAGGCAATGGTACCAAAGGAAGCATCAGCTAGGAGAGCATCTGGGTGATGAGAATCCTAACACTCCAAGGCTTAACGCCAAACCAACCAGGATGGAAGTGGTGTCAACCATTAAAAGAATGAGAAGGGCATCCAGGGAGACAAAACCTTGGTTGGTGCCGTGCACCCACATATCAGCCCTGAAAGGGGACAGCAGCAAAGGTGAAAAAAACTACAGTGAAGGACATGTTCATAAGCTCTTTGGCTCTTAAAAGTGATCAACATTTACCAAAAATAGATGTCGCCTACTGGCAGTCCCCCTTTGGTAGTACATGGGTCATACAGAACAGTCCTGTACCGTCACCAAAGAGTTCAGGGAGAAACTACTCCAATGGCTGAAAGAGGAAATCACCACACCGCTGACAGAGCTGGGCAAAGACCATCATGAGGTAAGGAGGTTTAACATGACTTAGGGAAGAAACTATAATACCTAGAAGAATCTACTGACAACAGCTCCATGAAACAAGAACTCCTGAGGAAAACGGTGATTACTCTGTAAGAACAGAACATAAGTCTCCAAGAAAAAGATGAGGACTTGGAGAACCCTGCTTGATGCATTAACATCTGCATTGGCAGGTTCTGCCGGGAGCTGATGGTCTTACCATGACAGTGTATATTAAATACATATTCTGGTAACAATTAGGAGCATATGTTTTGGAAGAAATACGACGAGACAGTATGGCCAATTAAAGAAAAATATTGAACATAACCAGGAACACACAAAACTTTGTTTGAATGGCAAAAGATCACTCAAGATCTCTCAGCTCTGAAAGCTGAAAAATGCAGACTGTTGTGAATGATCACTGAATTTTTGAAGCCTCACAACATGTACTTAGGATTGGGACATACATTTCAAATAATATTTGCATGGAACAAAAGATGGTGTAGTGAGGAAAAAGACCAGACATCAATTCAGCTGGTCGTGTAGTTCCTATATAACCTATACAGGATCTGCGCGTTTGGATAACAAACTGTGGGACTGGTGGCAGACTGATTCCGTGCACCCCCACCGGATACGTTAGCCTATCTGTATTAGCTAGCTCACAGTGCCACTATAATCTCCTCTTACCAAGGAGAGAATAGATTCTGGCAACCTCAGAACATAACAACCCTGATCCCTCAGAATCGTGGAAACAATATACTACCTCTCGCTCAGTCACTTGTGCTCACTTAGTTTGTCTCGGAGAGTTGCACAGAATAGACAGGCTGGGCGTTTTCAATAAGTATTTATTGAACAGATGTTATTCTAGTGTAGAACAGATTAACTGCAACAACCATTAGACAGTAGCAAAGATATATGATTAGCAGTACTACGAAAGTAAAGGGATGGTGAAGTTCTACCATCTCGCAGAAATCATGAATATATACAAGTACATAAAACACATGATAAAAGGTGCGTACTCCTACGATGCCTCCCTAACTAGATGTACCTAGCATCTATGTAGGTGTTATGCCAAGAATCCCTCTAGGATCTAGTCAATCCCATTACCTGAGAATGAGAGAATATGGGACCCCGTCCTGGTCTCGAGTTAGATACCCTGCGAGGGATGTTAGACCACTGCGAGCTGGAGTGTCTGCATGAAGGAACCTCAGCATTCCTGGTCAGTGTGTCAGCCGGGAAGTCTCGGTCTCCTCTGTCCTTCTAAGCAAGATGTGATGTATATTTACCCATAGGCCTCCCCAGGGGTCCTAGCTTGCTGTGTTACTGTGTAGGCCTAAAGGATGACGTCGGGCCTGAACTTTATACAGAGATATTATACAGGTGATGTTCGTCCTGCTGTTAGTCCTGCCGTGCTTCCAAGAAGCCTCATGCATAATGTATGAGATTCGAACTAGGGGGAAACCCGCGTTCTGAATGCAGTATCGTATCTAGGTAAAAGGTCAGTCCCTAAGAACCGTTATGTATGTAATGTAGGGAAGAATATAGGTGAAAGGTTGCAATGTTACCTGCGCCTATATAGGGTACCTATATGGAATATAACAAGCTGACTGACACCATGGGAGGAAAAAAACAAATGGAAGAGAGTGATAAAGTACCGGAAATCAACCAGGCCCTCCTCCAAAATCATAGGAGGAGAGCAAAAGTTTGCAATACACAAAGAGATTGCTGCAAGGACTTTGCTGCCTACAGAAACTTGGTAAGATTAGGATTTGCCAGAAAACGGTCAGTAAGTGGTGATGGGGCCCTGACAATTTGGCAGGTTGGTAGGGTAGGGGGTTTGAGACCAGAAGGAAAGTGAGGCCTTATTCTTGGGGCATTGTTCGAAGTCAACTGCTGGAAGCTTTCTCTGCTATTTATGTTTAAGGAAGATTTGGAGAAATTTGGGGGGATGGTTCATTTTTAAGACCTGTGGAGGGGCACATTATTTATTTTTACATTTGTTAATAAATTCAGGCCAATAGGGTATTTGAGAAGGCATGTGGTCAGGTGTGGGGCATTACATTCTCTAGTCAAACCTATAATGACTCTACAGTCAATCAGGAAGCGAGATAGAAAAGAGTATTTAGCGAGTATATAGCAAAGACACCAAGCCATGAGAAAGACAGATTTGTTTAGTAAAGACACCTGGAGATTAAGGACTAGATCTTTCCCCATTTAGCGAGTGTGTGTGTGTTGTGTGGGGGGGCGCAACAAGAGTATACAGACTACGCATTGTTTACAGGCTTCCATCTGCCCGACTCCAATATCAACAAGACAAGCAGGTAGCTTCTCTTGAACGCTAACTTAAGGGGGAAGAAAGTGTCCATTGCCTCAATTTATGCCCCCAACACTTGACAGGAGACTCAACAAACCACACTTAAAACCGTACTCTCACTAGCCTCAAGGCCCATGGCGGTGGGAGGGAATGGCACACAGGACAGAGGTTGGGGGGGAGGAAGGAGGGGGGGCAAAAGCAGCACGTGCCCCCCTTCATATGATGGCCACCATCTCAGTCCTCAAATTCAGGCAGAAACTGAAAATGTGACTCTTCAAATAGGCACCGACATGGAAGCATCCCCTTTTCTCATCGGCGGCCAGGATACCTTCCCGGATGAGATGTTAGATTTAGAAGTACACAACATACCATATGCTGAGTTTGTAGTGTCTCTCTCAGGTGTGGGCTTACCAGTAAATTGGAGCTTGCACAAGTCTATGAGTGCTACTCTTACCATTTGGTCGCACACATGACTTCTGCATGACTGAATAGGCCTTCTTAATACCACAATCTTACAAACATGGTCACAGGGGTAGAACATGGTTTTATTACGCTCTCAGACCACGCCCAGGTGCTCATGTCACAACCTGAAGGCACACGTGATACATTTTTACAGAGCCCTGCTGCGAAGGCTAAAGTTAATAAGCAACTGAGGAATCTCCTACTTTTAATGAAGTGAGAGAACCTAATCTCAAAATGACCTAGGACTCTTTAAGGGCCCTGGGAGAAGCCTCTAACCAGCTAAAGGTGCACAACTAAAAAGAATGAGGCAGTAAATAATCACAAAGTAGTAGAAAGAGTTACAAGCTACTAAGTACTACAAATAAACCCTAGTCACAAACACTACAGTGCAAGGTCTTGGGTCTTTGTCAGCTCAGACAATTCAATGTAAACAAGGTAGAATAAACCCTTGCCAAGGAAGCGCAAACTAAAGGACAAGTGGAGCATCAGGTTGCTGGGAGAAGCAGACGCAGAAGACCGGTTTTGTTGATTTTCCCAGCAGTTATACTACGACAATCTTGCCGATTCTTTGAGGGAGTACATTGGGAAGGCAAAACTAGATAAACTATTCCCAGAACAAATTGAAAAATTCGATCAACTCATAGTGAAGGAGAATGTAATACAAATAATTAAATGTGTTTAGACTTCCAAATCTCCATGGATTTACCGCAATGTCTAACACAGTTTGACGTTCCATGCTAGATTTGCTGACCATATTGTTTAATTCTATGTCAGGACCATAGGCGATTATGCTCACCTCTCCCCACTTTTTTCTCACAGCAGCCTTAAATCAATACAAAACTACCTTTCCTACCAACCTAATGGAAAAGAAGAAAAAACATAATATACAATCAGTAAACAGTTCATCACATACAGTCCTTCAACACGTTCTATGCCCACTCTTTCTTCGCTGCTCCAGCAGCCATGAGTTAAGTGTTTTTTGCTTCCTCTTATAATGTGGGGAATTTGGCATGTTAAAGTATTGTTTTGTTTCTGAATGGTGTTTAACGCTTTTCTTTCGCAGACTGCCACGGGAGCGCGTTTCTGCACTCCTCACATGGCATTTGTTGATTTCCTCAGAGCGGCACAACATGCCGACGTTTACAGGCGGCCAGTGGAGAGTGCTTGGGTGTAACCAGCGAGACGCTCCTACATCTCCGCGAGCACTGCACACAGTCTACTGAGTAGAGAGCTGCCACATGTCTAGGAGCCTTGACCTGTGATTTTTTCTGCTTGCCCAGGCAGCCTGGAGGTGGACTCCCTCATAAGGGTCTGTATTACAGGGCACTCTCCCCTAATTAATGCGTTTTAGTTTGTTGCAGTGACCGCCACACTTGCGGGGTCGGGTATGTAAAATTAACCACTTGGGGCCCATACTTCTACTTGGCTTGTCCAACCTTTCATTTCCTCAGGGCTCATAAGCCCATGCGAGTACACACAGAACTCCTCAGGGCCCATAAACCAGCTAGGGCTGTACTAGTACTGTTGCAGGGCCACTGGCCAGTGTTCAGCACCACAGGGACCAGCCCAGGCTGCAAACCCATGGGAATTTAATAGGGTGTTTGTCCCAACCATCTTGAGTCTTGGACTCCTCATATTGGCAAGGTCCCCTAGCACCACAGGGATTCCTATCATGCAGGAGTCGGAAGCTCCCTATATGGAGGAGGAGTCAATCACCTTTTTACCTCTAGATAAGTTTTGAGAGGCGGTTGATGCTTCAATGCAGCATGCAGTGTCTTTGGCACGCGTGCCCATGGAGAGTAAGATTGAGATTTTGGCCCAGATCACCAGAAGGACCCCCCTTATGGTGGCAGAACGCCCAGAGTCATGCTGTTAAATGGCCGCTTTACCAGGGTGTCGATAAGGATGCCTTTGAACGCCTGAAAAGGGCTTTCCTTTCAACCTAGTCCCAATTAACAGATTGCGACCCTTTTCTAGCCCCCCCACCCAGCCTCCTAGCCCTTTGGGGGATGAAGACTCTCAGGGCGATTTGAATGGCGACCCTGGCCCTTTCAGACCGTGGTACCCATCATCTGATGAGGCTTCCTTGACCCGATCACTTCCTGGCCCCCAGCCAGATAACCTGGTGGCAGACATGCTCGATCCGGACGACTTACTCCATCCCCAGTCCTCTATGCAGTCCCCTGGTGAGAACGTCGCCGCCTATGTTGTGGGGTGCCTTAGAAACCCTTTGAGGAGGAGGTCCGGGCCCACTTGCGAGCAGAATGTCCTCGCCCACCCCTGGAGGGCAAGGTAGCCCTCACCCCTGAAACTGACGAGTGGATGGCAATATTCTTGGCAAAGTACATCAGGGACCTGAACAAGAGCATAGTCCGCTTCTGGCGGTCATGTCAAGATAAACTCTTGGATGTGACGGGCCCCTTGTGAAAAACCTCGATATGGCTGAGGAAGCCAAACAATCGGGGCTCTTATTTCCCCTTTCTGAATGGGACCAGAGGGCAGTGATTCTAATGGGCAATGCCAACTGTGAGCTGTCGGCGGAGAGGAGGCACTCCCTCGTCATTAAAGTAGATACGAAATTGGGTCATTTAGCAGCGTCAGAAGCAGGCCCAACTGAGCAAGGAGAGTTGTTTGGAGACCCCTTTTTTAAGGAGCTTGGCAAGTTTGTTGCCACCTTCAATTCTCTTGATAAGGCGCAGGCCTCTATTAAAAAGATCTTTTCCTCCAAGGTTTTTGTCGGGGCTGGGTGTGGCAGAGGGCACTTGTCGAGCCAGTTCCTCACCAATGCCTTCCAGAGAGGCCAAGGCTGCCGCCAAGGGCAGTGGCAATACTCTGCAAAATTTGGAGCTTCCTATCCCTCTCGCCAATTTCAACAAGCCGTGGAAAATAGGGGGCGGCTCGTCCATGCCCAAGGATATTCCCATGGTAAGAACTTTCCTTTCTTCCCAACAAAAGGTGGGAGGGCGGTTAGCATTGTTCCACAAGAAATGGCGCACGGTGACTACCGACACCTGGGTTCCCCCAACGATTCAGGGTTTTCATCTAGAGTTCCTGGGCACTCCAGTCCAATCTTTCAGACTGCAACCTCTGGTGTTTTCGAAAGTACAATCTTCCCTGATCGATGAGGAGATTGCAGAGCTTCTAAAAAAAGGGGCCATATTACCTCAGCCCTCCACCGAACAGGTTTGTAATATTTTCCAGGTGGAGAATGGAGATTGGGGGAGGAGGGCGGGAGGGCGGGAGGGGGTGGCATGCAGGTTCCAGCTCAACAAACAACTTTCCTGTGTTTGGTCATTGACTCCCAATGCATCCACTCTGAACCTGCCATTGAAGTAGATGGCGAAGATTCGCCACAAACTCAGGAAGACTGTGACCAGAACGCACACCTGTCTCAGGCAAGTGGCCAGCTGGTGGACCTGCTGGCATCATCCATCCAAGCCATATTCCTGGGCCCTCTTCATTACAGGGCTCTTCAACGGTTCATGGCACCCTATTGACGAGAAGGTTTGACTTATTCTGCAATAGTTCCTTTAACAGAGGACGTCAAGGAGGAAATGAGGAGGTGGTTGACTCACATCTAGGCCTGGAAAAGGAGGGCCATCTTTTGTTCACGTCCAGATATAATTATAGCATCCGACGCCAGCAGAACAGGCTGGGGGCCCAGCTGTGGAGGTGTATCCACCCGAGTAAAATGGTCCTCAGAAGAACAAGCTACACATATAAATTGTCTGGAGCTCCTGACAGGCTCCTTCGCAGTCTATTGCTGGATGAAAGACTGGGTGAGTTGCTCAGTACTTCTGAAAATGGACAACATCTTAGCAGTGAGGTACATCAACCGCTTGGGGGGGTCCAAGTTCCTAGTTGCAAGCAGAGCTGGTGAAAGGGTTCTGGCAGTACGGTCTGTATTGCAACATTTCAGGGACAGCGGAGTATCTTCTGGGGAGCTTCACAGAGGTGGCACATTGGCACTCCCGGCATCTTCCGGACCTCAGCGCTTGGAATCTACATCTGGAGGTATTAAAGATGGTCAAGCGACTTTGAGGGCCCTTCACAGTGGACCTGTTCGCTTCACCTTTTGATAGCCAACTGGAACGCTACGTCAGCTGGAGACCGGACCCACAAGCGGGGGCGACGGATGCATTCCTGCAGGACTGGACTGTGGAGGCAGGGTACGCTTTCCCCACTTCGTAATGCTGATGAGAATGGCAGTGCAGGTCAGACAGAAGGCGAAACTGGTGGTGTTCACGCCTTTTTGGAGATGTCAAGTATGGTTTCCAGTGGTGACGGAACTTTCTTGGGATTTTCCAATCCGTCTATTCTGGAGACGGGATATCCTTCGGGATCCCTTGGGGAATCCCCACCACATGATTCTGGAGGGGAAGTTACCTCTCATGGCTTGGAGGATTACAGGACTCGGTGGAAAGTCTGAGAAATTTTGGAAGACCCTCAACACCTCTTATCCAAAGCATGGGCAGATAGGGCAAATAAAAGATGCAAGTCTGCTTGGGGACGATGGTTACGTTGGCGCGTGCAAAGGGGTACTGATCCTGTGGAATCCGGAGTGTTTCAGTTCTGAATTGTTTGTCCTCTTTGGTCAAAGATGGCATGGCATAGCATATAGGTTGGTAAACACTTTCCATTCGGCCGTCTCAGCAGGTTATCTTCCCATAGAGGGTTTTATGGTGGGAGAACACCCCATGGTTAGGAAGTTAATGAAGAGTGCAAGACTGTCGGTTCCTCCAGAATCTAGGTATTCCTCCCTTTGGAATATCAACAAGGTTCTTAACCTTTTTCTTTCTTGGCAACATAATAAGTATCATTCTAAGAAGGAATTATCAGGTAAGTTGGCAATGTTGTTGTGTCTAATATTCTGTCAAAGACTGTCAGATGTAAGAGCCCTGGATATTACAGGTAGGATTTTCACCCTGACAGTGTTACCTTCCATATTTCTCGAAGGACAAAGTGTAATTCCAAGACTGAATCTTAGCCTGCATTTGAGGCAGTACAGAAGTTGTGTGGTTAGATGCCTTAAAGCTTATGAGGCATTGACTGAGGAAGTTTGCCCGGCTGGGGAACGGCAACTCTTAATTGCTTTACGTAAACCCCCTTTTTTTTTTTTTATTAAACTTTGCCATTTTTCGAAAAACAAAGACATGACATCTGAAAGTATAGTGACAGGTAATATAAAGTAAGCAAATAAAAAGGATAAAGGAAATATCATTCTCAGCAGTATTCCTCACAGTCTACCCCTTCAGTTCGCCCATAACTATGTACAGCATCCACGAGCACCTCCTGTTACAGTAGCATTTTGTGATGGCAAGTACCCAACCCAATCTATTGGCATCTCAATACAAAGTCACTTCAGTGCCCAGAATGTCCGCGAACCGAGTCATTGTCAGTAATTCAACACACAACACCCTTCTGTGTGTCCAGTAACTGAATGTGGTCATCTCCCCTCACCCCTCCACTTCATCACTCATAGTAGCGTTAGCTCCTGGGGTCGTACTTTCTTTAGCCATTTGGTATGTCTTATATAACGCCCAGAAGTTTTTAGGATGACTGCGCGGTGGGAGCAGTTCACTGTAGTTCTCAGTTTGCGTACTGCAATAGAGCATAT
Source organism: Calotriton arnoldi (assembly GCA_963921515.1). Taxonomy (NCBI): domain Eukaryota; kingdom Metazoa; phylum Chordata; class Amphibia; order Caudata; family Salamandridae; genus Calotriton; species Calotriton arnoldi. The sequence continues at coordinate 914,824 of CAWUFW010003619.1, forward strand.
CCCTGGACCACTCCGTAATGGTAGGGGTTAGGCCTCTCATCCAACACATCGCCACCCTGCGCCTAGCGATCAGCACACTCATGTCTATAGTCTGCGAACTGCCTTCGGCAATTGCTTGGAGTAGCCCAATAGGGCAAGTAGGGGATCAGGGGTAAGTTGCATTTCAATGCTTACGCTCAGCTCTTTAAACACCAGCGCCCAGAAGCTGGCGACTCCAGGACAATTCCAAGCCAAGTGTAAGAAGTCCGCCAGATGCGGTCCGCAGCGATCACATACCGACGTGTCACACAGCCCGTATCCGCATAATCTTTCAGGCGTGTAATACACCCTATTCAGGAATTTAAAATGTATTAGCCTATGTCTCCCATTTAGTGAAATCCGCTTCGTGTTTACGCAGCAATATCGCCAGGTTTCGTCATCTAGCTCTCTATTTAAATCAGTTTGCCACTATAGTCTCGCCTTGGTATAAAAGTTTTCCCGGTATCCCAGAGTTAATTTGTAAATTTTTGACACTAAGTGGGTAGGGGAGTCAGTTTTTATCACGTATGTTAGTGCAGCAATGTCCGGCGGTTCCTCCAAATCTCCGCCCAGTATGTCTGCCAAGGCTTGTCTTGTTCTATGGAATTGGAGCCTATGCAGGAATGTAGTGCGTAAGCTTGTCACCTCAAGCTCTTCCCATGTCTTAGCTTTGCCCTCCCTGAACATGTCCCCAATTATCGATATCTCAAGAGCACCAAGTGCTCTCGTCACTCCTCTATCTCTGCACGGAGGGAGCCAGCAGCACCACTCCAGAGGGGCAAGGGGGGAGTAAAGTATCGCCCCAGCCTGCAGCTTGAGCAGATGCTGCCATGCGTGTCTAGTCGCATTGATGGAGTCTAAAATTCCCGTCCGGCGATCCGTAGGGGTAAACAGAACAGCAGGCAACAGGAGCGGTGACGTCGCCACTCTCTCTATCTGAATATGGGGCGTGCCCGGCGGGCTATGCATCCAGTAATGCGCATGGGCTGCTTGTGCCACTTTGTAATACAGGTCCAGGTCCCCCAGTCCTCCAAAACTGTAGGGGAGAGTCAAAACGTCCCATTTAACCCTGGCCTGTTTCCCAGCCCAAGCCAGTTTGATTAGAAGTGAGGTGAGAGTACGAAAAAAAAACCCGGAGAGGACCATAGGGATATTAGAGAATAGGAATAAAAAACGGGGGAGTATCACCATTTTCATGATCGAAATCCGGCCCAGCAGTGAGAGGGGGAGACGAATCCACCTCTCAATCACATCTTCCAGCTTATTAATAGCCACCCCATAGTTCGGGCGAAACACTACTTCCGAGTCGGTATGTATTTTTATTCCCAAGTATCTGACTGGCTCTGTAGTCCACTGCAATGGGTAATCGGGCTCAAATCGGTACAGTAGCAGGAGTGAGGGGGAAAATTATTGATTTCGTCCAATTAACCCTTAGACCCGAATGCGCACCAAACTGCACAACTTCCCTGAGTATGGGACACAGGTTAGTATCAGGGTCCCTAACATAAAGCAACGTATCGTCAGCATACGCTGATACAATCAGGTCGTACTCTGGGAATCGTATACCTCTATGGCGATGGTATTCTCGTAGTGCGCAAGCCAGCGGTTCCCCTACCAGCGCATATAATATCGGGGACAAGGGGCACCCCTGTCTCGTACCTCTAGTTATACGTATAGAGTCAGTAACGAGATTGCCGATTTTAATTCTCACAGTAGGACTATTATATAGGACAGCAACCATTCGTATGAATATACCTTCTAACCCCATCCGTGTCAGCACTTGTCTCATAAAGGGCCATTCGACAGTCTTGAAAGCCTTTTCCATATCTAAAAACACCGCTATGGCTTGTACGTCCGGGCGGGTATGCTGAATGGCCCCAAACACCGTTCTCAGATTGTAGGACAAGTTCCTACCAGGAACGAACCCGGCTTGTTCCGGAGCTACGAGAATAGGGATCAAGGGCGCAAGCAGAGTCGCCAGAATCTTAGCGTAAATTTTAGTGTCTACATTGAGTAGCGACAATGGCCGGTATGAGGCGCAGTCAGAAGGTGGTTTGTCCGGCTTCAAAATAGCTACAATGATCGCCTCTCTCATGGAGGGCGGCATAATGCCATCCGCATACATCTCCTCGAACAGAGTTGCCAGGTGAGGGACCAACAGGTCTTTAAACTCTTTATAAAAACTAACCGTTAGGCCATAGGGCCAGGGGCGCCGGACGATTTCATCCCCGCTAGCGCTGCGGAGATTTCCTCGAGCTCCAGTGGTCGCATTAAATACTCACGGTGTTTGTTGGTTAGCCAGGGCAACTTTATATGTGTCAAATAGTCTAAAATCTCAGCCTCCCCGCTCGCATGCCGTGAGCCATATAATGTCGAAAAGATTTGTCGGAACCGAGCAGCTATCCCAGTCTTTTCGGTTATAGCCTCCCCCTCCGCCCCTCTGATCTCAGAGACTAGGGTGGCCTCCCTACGTTTCTTCAGCAGCGAGGCAAGGACCGCTCCCGGGCGCTCTCCTTCCCCATACGTACGCGCCGTTGCATATTTGCCCAAATGCTTAATTTCCGCATCCGCTGCGTCATGGTACTCCTCTAATAGTGTTTTAAACGTTGCCGCGTCCATATCGGTTGTGCCGTCCTCTATTAGGCGTTCTTGTGTTTTAAGCGACCCCTCCAAGTCAGATAGCCTCTTGCGGATCGCCCGAAGCACCCCCGAGTGTTTAGACATGGCTATCCCACGAATATAAACTTTAAATGTTTCCCAAACAGTCGCAAAAGCATCTACCGATCCAACATTGCAAGTGAAGAAGCTATCTATGGCCTCAGCCAGTTCCGATTTAAAAACCGGATCTAACAATGAGTATGGGGGGGGAAGCGCCATGTAAAGGGTGGGATATGTTTCTGTGGAGTGTCTACAATCAGAGGTATAGGGGAGTGATTCGAATATGTGCATGGAAGCACCCTGCAGTCTCGCACTTAGGGATAAATATTCCGCGAGGCCAGCCAATAGTCTATCCTGGTGTGCAAATCATGAAACGCAGAATAGTGTGTATACCCGCCTCCATTTGGGCTTCGCTGCCGCCAAACATCAGTAAGTTCTAGCTGTGTCAATATATCCGTAATAGCACAGGCAGACGCAGTGACGCGTCACTCTGGCCCGCCGGACTTATCCAGCCGCGGGTTTAATACGCAGTTAAAATCTCCACCCCACAACTGGATACTTCCCTCATATTTCCGCATCTTGTCCGTTAGTAAAGTGTAGAATGTCGGGTTGTCATAGTTAGGGCCATAGATATTGACCAATATTAGGTCCAAACCCTTCCCCGTGCATCTAGGTATGACATATCTGCCGTCTCGATCAGAGTCAAGCGGCTCAAGTTTGAGGGACGATTTAGGATTCACCCAGGTGATCACTCCCCGGGCGTGTGTAGTGAAACCCGAGACAGGAGTGTGCCCATGTAAGCTTCAAGTACCAAACATGTTACTATTCAAGGGCAGGTGTGACTCCTGTAGGAGCGCAATGTCTATATTATGTCTCAGCAAGTAAGCCATAACTTTCCTCAGTTTGCGATGGTCATTGAGGCCCCGGACATTCCAGGTTAGGGCTCGAATCCTGCCATGTGTGTCCGTGACATAGTATACCATTCTGGTGCGCATTTATAGCATTTGATAAGTCCAGTTTTGCCACACATTACCTATGCAGTAATGAGCAAATGGAAGAGCGCAAGGCTCTGATGAGGGTTCAAAGTTTTGGTTATGTGAACTATAAGTATGAGAAAGGAAAGCCCTGCGCACATATATGTCATGTGAAGATATTATGGTTTAAAGGTAAACTGTATTGATATGACTGAGTAATGTTGATTATCATGTGCTAGCGGGATAGTGCTGTCCAGGAAATGATTGCATACAAATGTTCTAAGCCATATTGTACACCTTTGAACCCTAACACTACATACACTACACCTGCATGAGGAGGGTGTCGCCTCAAGAGATAGGGACAGCAACTGATACCTACATCACAGATGGGGGTGTAGGGGTGATGTTAGAAATGGGATTTCGGGTTGGCTAAGGCTTGCGCCACAGCCAACCCGAAACCACCACTCTAGTCAGGGCAAGGGAGTTACATGCTTAAGATAACCCCTGCTCACCCCCTTGGTAGCTTGGCACGAGCAGTCATGCTTATCCCAGAGGCAATGTGTAAAGCGTTTGAGCAACACACACACACACAGCAGCCACAAACAAAGCACACTACATAAGGAACTCCACACAAGGTTATGTCAAAAATAGCCTTTGTATTATCATAAACACATTAGAAACGTAATCACACATTTACACTGTGCCAACTGGCACCAGTCAATATTCACAGGGGATTATATACACGACAGGGACAATTGGGCCACTGTCCGAACCATCACAATCACAAATAATAAGTGTAGAACACGACCAGTAACTACTGGCCAAACACTGTACCCAGAATCATATCCTGCAACATAAATCTTATTCTGCAATCAGCATCACATTAGGCGTGAAACACATTCTGCGCCAACCTCATAAGTCCAAACGCATTAGACAATAACCTCACATAAATCACATTATGCAGAAACACACAAATCACATTATGCATAAACACACAAATCACATTATGCATAAACACACAAACCACATTATGCATAAACACACAAATCACATTATGCATAAACACATAAACCACATTATGCATAAACACAAACCACATTATGCATAAACACATAAACCACATTATGCAGAAACACACAAATCACATTATGCAGAAAAACAAACCACATTATGCAGAAACACACAAACCACATTATGCAGAAACACACAAACCACATTATGCAGAAACACAAACCACATTATGCAGAAACACAAATCACATTATGCAGAAACACAAATCACATTATGCAGAAACACAAATCACATTATGCAGAAACACAAATCACATTATGCAGAAACACAAATCACATTATGCAGAAACACAAATCACATTATGCAGAAACACAAATCACATTATGCAGAAACACAAACCACATTATGCAGAAACACAAACCACATTATGCAGAAACACAAACCACATTATGCAGAAACACAAACCACATTATGCAGAAACACAAACCACATTATGCAGAAACACAAACCACATTATGCAGAAACACAAACCACATTATGCAGAAACACAAACCACATTATGCAGAAACACAAACCACATTATGCAGAAACACAAACCACATTATGCAGAAACACAAACCACATTATGCAGAAACACATAAATCATATTATGTAGAAAAACACAAATCACAGGAGGGCCTGGCGCCCTACCGACCTCACACTGTCCCCATGGCCAACTGGCCTTCTCAGAGGGCTCAAATGCCCTATGTCCCAAATGTCAGGGCGGGCTGCCAAAGCAGCAGAATCACAAGCGCGCGATAGCGCTGGCACCACTGTGCCTCCTAGGTCCCCACTGGGACTCTTTGCACTGGACTGGCTTAAACGTTGCAGCTGCCGCTAATTGCGGTGCAGCTGTGTAGATACTGTGGCCACTGGCACTCACTGTGCCCTCTGCAGTCCCCACTGGGACTTTGCAACACAAATGGGTCCAAATGAACACCGACCATGTGACCCGATCGGCACCCCCGTGCCCTTGGACTGCCGGCGCACCGCAATGCCCACAAAAGGAATTAACACGGGCACTCACCGTGCCCTCTTGAGTCCAACTCAGACTAACTAAAACAAAGGTGCCCCAACGTTGCAGTTGCCCGCTACGGCGGCGCAACTGTGACAATGGCCTGAGTCCCCCTCTGGGACTCTTCAACAAGAATGCGGCCAACGTTGCAGTGGCCCGCGCTGGTGCGGTGCCGCTGTATGTGAAATAACGAGGCACGGGCACCGCTGTGCCATCTGGACCCCCTCTGGGGGCCTAAGATCAAGGTGCCTCATGTTGGAGCGGCCTGCTCTCCTGCGGGTCCGCTCAGGACAGCAGGCACCGGAAACGTGCCTCGAGAGGGCCCTTCACACCCCACATAGAGCCACCACTCACCGCGGCTCTGCAGGCTCTTCTCCGCTGGGCACCGTGACGGGGAGTGTGACTTCCCAGGTCCCGCCCACACTCACCGGGCTGCTCTGGGACTCCGCTGACGTCCGGGGACTCCGGCAGTCTCCTCGCCTCTCTTCGCCCGGTCCCCCTCTGGGACAGGGACTTCTCCAGTCTTAGGCTGGGTGCGGGGGCAACTCGGCGGCGGCTCGCAGAGGCGGGGTGGGCTCCAGTCCTCTTTCCGGCACCACTCCTCTGGCCCTCTATTCTCCGGGGGCAGAAGGCAGACACAGAGCCCGCAAGGCTCCTCTCCTCGTCAGCAGGCCCTGCCCCCCGTCCGGCGGACGCGCCGGGCTTCCGCTTTGTGGGATCGGGCCGCGGCGGTGACGTCCTCTGCAGCGCTACCAGGCGGGGTGGGCACCCGCCTTACGATAATCCCATAAGCGGGGTGGGCACCCGCCAACACAGCACCGAAGCGGGGTGGGCACCCGCAAGCCAACATCCAACGTGGGGTAGGCACCCGCTGCTCAACTAAGCACAAAAAGTGCGGGGTGGGCTCCCGCTCCCCACGCTGGGTAGGGGAATCTCCAGGTTGCAGCCCAGCGCTGCAAAGCCCACAGAAGCGCTCCACGAGGCGCTAGGTCCAAGACACTGTCCAGGGGGCACAAGGCTGGGCCCAGGAAGGCCAGCACACAGGGCCCTCCAGCAGGGAGGCAGTCCCTCGTGGCGGTTCCTTCTGGAGCCCAGCAGCAGCAGCCCCCAGCACTAGGACACGCACAGGAACAACAACCCCCCCCTAGGGTCACAGTCCCAGTACTTATACTGCCCAGTCCTTTGATCTCCGAGGCAGAGAGGGTCTGCTCCCAGCCAGAACCAGTTCTGCCTTCTCTAGTGTGACCTCCTGGCAGGAGGTGGAGAGGGCAGGGTCAGAGGCAGACCGGGCCCTTTGAGGTGCAAGGAGATCTCCTCCCCCTTCCCTGATTGCAGCCCGGCCCCATTCAGACCTTTCCTGACCCCCCCAGACTATCTGGAGCCACTCCGGCCCCCCAGCCTTCTGTCATCCAAAACCCAGACAGGCAATCCACATTCCAGCAGAGGCACACGGGATGACTGAGCAAGAAAATACCTACTTTCTAAAAGTGGTATTTTCAAACACAGAATGTAAAAACCACCTTCACGAAAAGATGCATCTTTAGATTCTGAGTTCAGGCATACTAAACCTTACCACGCTGCTCCTCTTATATGAGGGATTACCACTGAAATACCCATCAGGGAATCCCCAATGCATCCCTATGAGAGGGCAGCCTCCCAGTAGTGAGAAACCAAAATGGCTGTGTGTCACTACCAGGACATGTCACACACTTAAGGTACATGTCCTATCTTTTACCTACAATGCACCCTGCCCATAGGGCTAGCTAGGGCCTACCTTAGGGGTGACTGACATGCAGGAAAAAGGGGGGTCACAGACATGGCACACACTTAGGGTGCCACGTCACAGCGGCAGTAACACTGCGCGCACAGGCCCTGCAATGGCAGAGGCCTGAGATAGGTTTGCAAGGCTACTTTGGTGGGTGGCGCAATCAGCGCTGCAAGCCCACCAGTAGCATTTAATTTACCAGCCCTGGGTATATGAGATACCACTTTACAAGGGACTGACAGGTAAATTAAATATGCCAAACAGGTGTAGACCAATCTTACCATATTTAACACAGAGAGCACACACACTTTACACTGGACAGCAGTGCTAAAGTGCCCAGAGGCCAAAAACCACCAACACCATGTCAGAGAAATGGCTAGGAACAAGGCAAAAAGTTCAGGGATGACCCTGCAAAAAGGGCCAAGTCCAACACTGGTGTACTAGCAGTCAGCAACATTGGGTGTGAGGATTTAAGTGTGAGCCAGATTGCGAGGTCCAGTCAAGTTCAAAGACACTTTTGTCCTGTCTAAGCATAACAGCAATAAAAACTACATAGCGCGTCAGTCTCATCTCCCCGCCACCCCCCCACCCACGCCAAGCTTCCCCCAACTGTGCAATGGCGAAATTTCCCCTCAAACCCCAAAATAACATGACAAAGTCACATCAAACAGTGGTGCTCACGCACTAATTGGATAAACCCCAAGTTGTGGTGCACACACGTGGGCGGTGCCTGCCTATACTATAATTTAACTTATTAGGCTAATTACCCATTACCGTCTGCCATCAAGCCTATGTGTGCATTAGGAAATAATTCAATTATTTGATACCTATCCCAGAGTTCCTTCTATCAAGATCCGCCTAGCCCGGTACAAATCTGAGAAACTGTCAATATTCATAACACCGTGGTAGTTATCGAATTCTACTTTACACATTATCTCAAATCGCAGCTATGGAAACCGCAGCAGTGCAGCTCAAAAATTATATACAATCCCAACATTCCCTCCTCACTATCCCTCCTTATCTGGCAATCTGTAGGCGGGTGCACTAGTCTTGTTCATCTAGCCGGCCCCCAACTGCGCCCTCCACACAGTTCTGCTCCGGGTTTCTCTGCCGATCCTTTGCCCAGTCCTTAAGAACTTTCTGCAGCATTTTAGGGTCTGAAAAGATCTTGGATTTGCCCTGTCTATTCACCCGTAGCCTCGCTGGATACAACATGGCATAGTCAATATTCTGGTCTCGCAGCTGACGCTTGAGTGGTGCAAACTGCTTGCGTGCCTCCTGTACTCGAAGTGTAAAGTCCGGATACAGTGAGATAGCGGACCCTTCAAACTGTAATGTCTGTTTCTCACGCGCCACTCTCAGAGCAGAGTCTCAATCCCTATAGTTTAGTAGCTTAGCTATTATGGGTCTCGGAGTAGCTCCCGGGGCAGGCCTCGGACCCTACGATCGATGGGCCCTCTCCACCACAAACATATTTGAGAAAGTGCCTTCCCCCAGCAAGGTGACCAACATCTTCTCCACAAATAACTCCATATTCCCGACCTGTGTGGACTCTGGTAAACCCGTGATTCGTATGTTACATCTTCGAGAACGGGCCTCGAGGTCCTCCGCCTTATCCTGCAGGGTCTGCAGCGCTCTGTTCATCTGCTTCTGTGCAGCGTCCATTTCTGTCTGTGCCTCCTCCACTTCAGTTACCCGGCGTTCGGTCATGTCTTGCCTTTCTACTTGCTTGTCCATACGTTCCGTCATTCTGTCCATTCTATATGACAGAGTCTAGCTTTGCATCTATGGCAGATAATCTATCCTGAAGACTCTTCTGCATAGATGTGAACATGCTTCGAATATCCCCCTCCACTTGCTCTGGCGCTTCGTCGTGTGTGCTGCGGCCCTCCTCCGGGGTACTTTCCCTTGTCCTAGATTTCCGCTGCTCAAAGGATATCTTCGGCTGGGCCTTGTCGACTTTGCCCATTGTAGGTAAGCGGGATGAATTACAGTTCAACTCCCTGCCTCCGGACCAAGGTTCACAAGCAGATTTCCACCTCCAGCAGAGGACACACTGAGCTTCCCAGATGGCTAGCGTCCACTGAGGGGCAATCTACTGCGCAAGTTTGTTACCACTAGAGGCAAAGCGGCGTAGAGTCAAGACAAGTTAGCTGCAGAGTGAGAGCATGCACGGCGGAGAGTCCGGCATGAACGCACCACAGCAGGCCACCTCCGACTGTCAAATAACTTCCAGATTTAATGGAGCATATACTGGCCCTGGGCTATAGCTTCAAAGCAAATTTCCAGCCGAGCAGAAGATAGAACTGTGGAACTGATGCAGCTCCTGGGTGCCAAGGTCTCAACTCTCAGGGAGGATATGTAATTTAGCGATTCCCTCAAGCTCCCTCAGCAAACTCCACCCCTCCAGCAGTGTATAAGCTTTCACAGAGTATCTCCTCCGGGCAAGCAAAGTACAGTGGGGGGGCGCTCAGCGCAATGTAACTAGGCACAGTACCGCATATATGAGACACAGAGAATCACCGTTGCTGCTCCCGATGTCATCAGCGGTTCACTCAGTGAGGCAGTAGGGCCGAGGCCTCCACCGCGAGGTGCCGCAGATGTATCTCGCCTCCGGCGTAATTCAAGGGTTCCGCAAACGCCACAGGCCAGCCGGGTCCCAGAGGCTCACGGGCACGGTCGTCGGCACACTCCTCAGCAAGTGTAGTCTGCCTCCCTCGATCCGAAGGGCCGAAGCGATGTGGGTCGCCGGTGTACTTCCCAGCGCTCGCAGCTGGCCTCTCCCACTGAGGAGGGCCGTAGCGATGCGGGTCCTCTGGTAGCACCTCGGTCCGATCCAGTACACGGGGAGGTGGCTGGTGCAGTCGCTCCGCAAACGCACCGTTGCTCTAGCGATCTGGCCCCCCCCAGTCTTCGCCGCGGCTCCAATGTCTCATAGCTGGCAGCTCGCTCCTTCGCTGATCTCGGTCCACGCCCTCAGGCGGAGTTCCTCGCAGCGCGCCTCACCCAGGCCCGTGACGCAGCTCCCGGCCTGCAAGTGTACGCTGCAGTTCTCGGTCCCGAGCGTCGCAGCCGTTCCAAAAACCACCAATAGAGCGGGCTCAGTTTTCGATGCACGATGTATCGCGGTTACACCGCCAGCAGTCGTCCTAATGCAGGATTCCTGGTGAATTGTTGTATGGCTCAACGGAGCACTCTATTCAGGCGGCCATCTTCGGCTCAGGCAAGCTCCGCCCCCACTTTACGTAAACTATTTAAAGCGGTTTCTTCCCCTACCATAGCCCGGTGGGTGAGGGGTGTCACGCAAGAAGCAGGGACTGACATGTCTGTTTTTGGTGCACATTCAGCGAGAGGTGTTATGGCATCTAAGGCTTTCTCTTTGGGATATCGCCAGGAAGCCCCTTTGAAAGCAGCAGACTGGTCGTCAGAGTCTACGTTTATGGCGTTTTATTTCAAACCTGTAGTAAGTATGGATACGCTGGTGGTAAGCAAGCTTTGAACGAGCAGAATCCTCTCTCCAGTCCTGTCATACAATATAAAATTTCATAGCTGTCGTTAATGGAAAGTTTCAATACCTATCAAGAACACGGAGGCGCGGATTATTCCCACCCATATCAAGATATCTTATGTACGCTCCCTGGTGGGGTCTGAAAACAGATGCAGTGTGGAATTCGTATGGTATAATTATGTTAACTGTTTATGGTCTATGGATAATTGATTCCTGTGCCAATGTTGTAGAATGTTGTGTTTTCATTGTTTCATTGATCAGGTCACTGATTTGATGGTAGGTTACATGGACTCTGCTGGCATGTGTTACAGGATTGTTTGTCTTTTTTCAGGGAATGACGCCTCCAAGCAGGAATGAGTCAAACAGGGATGGAACTCACAAGTCGGGAGGCATTTGTCACAAGAAGAAATAGGAGCACAGACCATGTTGATGGAATATATGTGATGGACTTAGAATTGAAGCTTTCTGTTACGACAGATATTTTATATTCTTTGCTATCCAAGCATGGTCATCCCTTTAATGGCAAAAGTAATGTTTATGGTGCTCACTGTCCTGAAGAACAGATACTAATGTGGGCTTGTATTTTCTTAGATACTGATGTCAAAATAGTCACAAAGGTCTTGGAAACAAGACTCAAAAAGATCCGCCCACGATTGGTAAACCCAGAACAGTCTGGCTTTGTCATTGGGCATGGGGTTAGTGACAATACCAAACAAGCATTGGAAATGCAATAGGTCTCGCATTTGCTTAAGTTAGAGCTATTGGCGTTGTAAATGACAATGTCTTTTAACCATGTGTTATGGAGTGTGCAGTGTTTGAAATAATAGTTATTTTTCGCAGAGTTCTGGGAATCTACCCTCGCAAATACATTTGACGCTCCCTTGCATAACTTAGGTTTGCAAAACGATTAAGAATGTATCCTGAATGTATATGTAGATCTTTGCATTACCTCTCCGAAGAGAAAATGTTTCTACTCTTCCGGGTCCAGGTTCACATATGTTGTTAAGAAATGATGCATGAATTATGATCTGCCCAGCTTTAGGAAATGGAATGTTGACAAGGACAATTCAAACTTCACTGCCGGCATATGCAAAATAGAAGTGCTTAAAAAGTCAGGGCGAAAGAGGAGAATGCCCATGAAAGAGGTCACCCCTCAATATTGTTTCCGGATTTACAAACGTACATCTTCAGATTTTTCTTTGTGAACTTCTCAGAACATGACTGGCAGTTTTCTGGAAAAATTGCAACAGTATGTAAAGCAAAAATGAACTGGTGTTAATCCCGGGGACCATGCTGAAGGGACACAGTCAGAAAAGTACCGCATCTATAGAAAACAACACGCTAAGCTATTTGCGTAAAGGTCACGTGACTGTGAACCCGCCATCAGCGCTGTACGCAACACAGTCAACCACGAAGTTTGATTTAGTGTGCAGATCGATGGACAAGAGCATGCATCCACCCCCCCCCCCAAAAAACCAAGAAATATTACGTTATTACACATCTCTTGGACAGAAGCAGCCATATGCCAATCCGCGCCCCTTAAAAGCATATGGAGAACATGTTATGTTAACAGAGATGTGTATAGCGCCGTAATAGCCGATATCGCTGAATAGATGCAAAACAGTCCATTATTAGGGCTCGACATTGAGCTCTGTTCGATAATAAACATAATTCAGATTTAAAAACAAAATAAAGCTGCTGCATGAAATAATTAACTATGATAAAGAACTGTAAAGAAACACGTTTACTGGCGATAAATGCTGCAATCACTAAAATACACTACAATTGTGATGAGAATTTAGATGACATTAGTAATGCAAATCGCGCTAATGTTGTTCTGTTCATTTTTATGATCTTTCCATCACCGTTACGTAGTTTCGTTATGAAAGCGAGTCACTGGTATTTAATGAAAATATGTTTTAGAAATGTCTGTCCAGCAAACGTGACTTCCAGTCGATTCATGTTCCGCCACATGGATTGTTGGAATAACATCCTAGGAAGAAAACTCGACTAGATGACACTTGCATGTTGTTTAATGGTTTCACTCATTTTTTTCTTTGTTTTTTCCGAGTGGCACGTGCAGTTCTACGTCGAAAAGCATATAAACTGCAAGGGAATTTGCATTGAAAACATTCGTAACAGGCACTTTCGCAAGGGAAGCTGATATGGGATTATAAGAACTCGCTTTCTTATATCGCGTTTCATTACATACTTTTCTAAGCGCTATAAATATCAGGTGTTACTATTACCAGACTTAATGATACTCGAGGTATCGCCAGGACGTGATGAAAGGCTGTAAATTAGGCTTGTGGGGGTTGAAACTTCGTTATCTGTCCATCGCTAAGGGGGGCCCGCTGCGCTACTTGTGTTCGCATGTACCATGTGTACACATGTCCATGTTGCACTCATGTCCATCAGCTTATGCTTGGACAATGCACATATTTCAGTGCAAACCATTATTATTTGTGAGCTTTACATCGCGTTTGCACACCTAGGGAAACACAATTCTGTGATTGCGCAGGTGACCTAATTTCCGTGGATAAACGGCGCCCTGGTTTAACAAGAGTAGACAAAGAGATAACAAGCTTTTATTTTACAAGATCATTCTAGTAACAATCGTGAAACCCTAAACACTTCCATTTAAAAACAAGCTGCCGCGCTGCCAACCCAAAACAAGCATTACACGGACGGACGCGAAAAAACAGATGGCCCCTGCGCGCGCAGACTCGGAACGAAAACAAGTAACCGGAGACGGCTAATTATAAACAGATGGCCCGACAAAGATAAGAAACTGCTTCGCGACAGCCGCAAAGCAGACCAGCCAGTCCGGATGGACCGGACAAAAAGGCGAAAGGGCGGCAACAAAAAAACCTCATTTCCAGTGGCAGCCCACCGTTTAGCATAAACAGTGACGCTAGCCAATGGAAATGAGGGGCGGGGCTTCAAGTCCCCTTCTGAAATGTCCTCTCTCACTATAAGTCTCGCCGAGCGAGCAGCGCATGCGCTGCAACGCTAGGCGAGACCTAAAAAGCAGTACATTTAATAGCTGCAGCGCCTATGCTCAAGGGGGCCATGGTAGGATGGGCTGAGTATGCAGCACCATCCACAGCAAATAACTTAGACTCACAGGAGGTCAAAGTAGGAAGGGAATTTGTCAGGGTTGTCTTATATCCCCACTACTATACCCTTTATATTTGGAACTTGTAGCATAGAGAATTATAGACAACGGCACAATAAGGGGTGTTTAGGTAGGACCCGACTCTCGAGTTAATGTTCATGAATGACATCCTGGTTTCACTCACCCAGCCACATCTCTATCTGTGCTATTGGAGGAACTCCATCAGTTTGGGAGGGTTCAGTGTTTGGGATAAATATATCTAAATCTGAGGAGGGCGGGGGGCAGAGGTGGGGAGGGGGATTACTTGTGTTATGATGCTTGATGTATGTGTACTGCCAATTTAAAACCCACAAAAGTATTGAAACAAAATATCCTATTGCTCCAATATGTGGCCAGTTAAGAGACCGATACATGTCCAGTTGCAATCTAACCATGGCAATCCTCTTTGTAACATACTCATACCCCCAAAGTTACCATTAGTAGAAAACCACAGGCAGAGCACCACAAACGCCCAACAACACTCCTTACGTGGTAATATGAGAGAAGGCAGCATATACCGAAGGAGAGGGCACAGGTTTAGATGTTATGGAGGGCTAGCCGGAAGACCTCATTGGTGCACACCCAGGAATCTGCAACATTTTTCAACAAGAATGTGTGCTGGAAACCTAGAACTGGGTCATCATCTGCCTGAGCAAGACAGAAGGAAGGAAAGAAAGAAATAAAAATAAAAAACGAGTCAAAAGCAGAAAAGGAGTAAAGGTAGACCTCCAATTTCTTTTTATTGGCCTGCGTTTGGTACATGGATTTGCAAGGTCCAAATCAATAGAGAGGAGAGAGAATACATGGGCTACCTAAAATGTGCATAATTGAAACACAGCATGCAAATATCTGGTAATTGGCATACCACACTGGACATATGGCATTCATTTGGCTTGAGAAGTAACTGCTATAGTTGGTGAACAAATGGATATTTGAGGGATTGAGAGCATGTGATATTGCCTATCAACTAAAATGACTCCAGTTTTGTCAAACTATGCCAAGCATAGATGGCTGTATTAGATGTGGCCAAGGGTAGTCCAATATGTTAGTCTCCTGGTGGGGTATGCAGGACCTGTGCATACAATGGAAGAAGATTCTTTATATAGATGGTCTAAAACCAGTCCCCAGGATTAGGAGAGCATTTTTCAGACAAAGGAGAATTAACTTGCTCTGCCTTTGCGAACGACACACCAAGTTTGCATGTTAACACAGGTGGGGTTTTGTAGGTTAACATGGTGTTGGCCTTAATTTTGATTAGGTCCAAGTCTTTTTCTCAGTCAAGTAGGATGCAACTCCCTAGGACTGCTAGAGTTACAGTAAAATAGCATACTTCCAGTCTACCTGGACAACAGAGCACCCCAAGAAAGTCTTGATGTAAGCACGTTCTGAACATGGGTTCCTGGATGAAAAGCATTTCGACTTACCTTGCCAACAGAATAAATAGATGGATCTAAGGTTTCGGATGTGGCCTTGAACATTTTCAACCTAAAGTCATTTACCCTTTTCTTTTTGGAATAAAATGTTCCCGATTCCAGTGATATCGGTTTCGACTTCCTGTGCTGCTGTACTTCACTAGGTCTCAGGAACCTCACAATTACGAAGACCAATGGCACCTTGGAGTTCTTATCGCTGCCCATTCATGAGCTTGCATAAAGATAATGCCTCAAGGTCAAAAGTGTCTTCTGATTTTCCAACAACTGCTGGGGAAAGTCTTCTATTTGTGAAAGCCTTGGGGGTTAAAGTCAGAGCCCGAAGTCACACTCTATACAGTATCTTTTTAGTTCCGTGTCCAGGCCTATCCACTCTACAGAGGGTCTTTGCACTTGTATTATATTTTACTGTTTTCTCTCTGTACAACAAGATCCTTCACATTGTGCGTGTTCAAGACCCAGGTCTCAGAGGTTGGCATCTCTTCCGAGTAGCAAAATGAGTTAAAAAGAAATGAATTGATCAAGAGAAGAAAAAAACGTATCAAGTATGATATGGTCCTCTCCCTCTCAAAGCCTCAAGACACAATATGCGATCTAAAGGGAGGTAATTTGGACAGTGCTTAAAGGGATACAAGAGTGAGGGATGGGGGCTAGGAGGTGCCTGCCGTTGAATGATGAGCATAATAGGCAGGCAAAGGAAACTAATAAGAAGGATTCAGACTGATGAGCAAGGAGGGTCTTGCTGCAGACAGCGTTACTATCGTGGAAAAGGAGGGATAGTTGATTTGCTAGTCTAATCATAAAGGCATCATTGTCGCCAAGACTAATTGAACGTATGCATGAGGTAAATCATACGTTTATGCTGTGCACTTGAGTCTAACAGTAGTCAAAAATCCCCATAGGAACATCGAAGACGATATTCCAGCAACTACCTCCTTTAGGTGGGGTTAAAGCATTTAATTTTGTATCCTCTGCACACATGACTAAATCACCAACTTTTGGAATGTTGGGATTACACTACATAGCATAAAAGTTACAGCAATTCATTTCATAGCTAACAGGAACAAAACAGTGAGTTTTTAAATATACAGAGTAACACTGGCGTAACTCGAGCCATGGAATTAAAAGAAAATGCTCGTCACAAGCTTAATATCTCCAAGTCACCTCAAATTTGTGTGTTCATGCAGTGTAAACAATGAATGTTAACCGCTTCGGTGCTCATGACGAGACCAGCTCGTCATGAGCACAGCTCCACTGTGACTCATGACGAGCTGGACTCGTCAGGAGCACCGCGTCGCCGCGCTCAACCCCCCCACTCCCCTCGCACCCGTGGGGGAATTAACCCCGCAGGGAAGGGGTTAATGTAGAATCATCAAGTATTTGCTAGGATAACAATCTATAGCTCAGTAGCTGAATATAAATTAATTTCAATGGTTATTTTTGGACAGATCATTTTCTAGTTCTAAGGGTCTGGTAGGCTGCAGTCTAAGACGCGACTTTCCAGACAGGATGAGCTGCCCTGGCCCAACCTTGATGGTCCCATTCTGCTGCAGTGTGGGACAGGTTTGAATTTTCACCAGGGCTAATTGAGGTTTGCAGTCCGGCCCAGTCTCTAGTATTTATCAGCGCACCATCAAAATTATAACATTCCTATTACAACGCAGATATGCTACTCTTTGTTAAAAGCTTCACATTCTTGCATGCACAGCATACCAAACTCATGGTCCAGATTTTTATACTGCATGAAAATATCATAGTGAGTGAGATTTGACAAAGACCGTTTGGGAGTCAGATCGGACTTGTTAAATCTAGGACTTCTGCATACTTTGCCAACTTCCTAAATAAGCATTAAACAATCTTCCTGGAAACACAGACTTGAAATTGCTGTAAGGATTATGTTACATCTGTTTGAGGCATGTGAGCTGTAGATCACATGCTTTGCCTACTCCTGCCATCTAGTGTTGGGTCCGGATGTTTGCAAGTTGTTTTTCTTCAAAGAAGTCTTTTCCAGTCACGAGGTAAGGTGACTCATCCTTTCGGTGATATAGCGCATGGGCATCGACTCCATTGTTTGTTTTCCCGCAAGAGGGTGAGAATGGAGTAAGTAAGTGTAGTATAGAGATGTCCATGCGTATGTAGTGTGAATAGTAAGAACTGCAACAACCATAGGTGTCCGGGGAGGAGGGAGGGTGCATGTGAATCTACAGCTCTGCATGCCAAGAACAGATGCTTACAGGGTAATTAACATAATCCGTTCGAGGCATGTGTGCAGTAAATACACATGCTTTGCATAGACTGTATAGCAGTACCCTCCGAAAGTGGTGGCTAACAAGTGGGTGTTGCAGTTGTTTGAAAAAGGGTTTTAGCACTGCTTGTCTTACATTAGCTTGTGGACGTGCTAATACATCCACACAATATTGTTTGGTAAATGTCTGTGGTGTAGACCATGTAGCTGCTTTACATATGTCAGCTAAGGGAATGTTACCTAAAAAGGCCATAGATGCTAGTATTTTGCACGTAGAATGTGCTCTAGGAGGTATAGTTAAAGTTCTTTTAGCTTTAACATAACCAGTTTGAATACATTTAACAATCCACCTAGAAATACCGGATTTAGAAATAGATTTCCTTTACGAGGTGGAGCAAATCCAACAAAAAGTTGTTTTGTTTTACAGAAATCTTTTGCTCTATCAATATAGTACAACAGTGCTCTTTTGACATTAAGTGTGTAGAGCCCTTTCTGCTACTGAATCTGGTTGAGGGAAGAACACAGGTAACTCAACTGATAGGCTATGAAAAGCAGAAACTACCTGTAGAGGGAATTTGGGTTTGTACGAAGAACCACTCTTTGTGAAGCTGTAAGAAAGGTTCTTCTAAGGTTAATGCCTGTAGCTCACCAACACGTCCTAATGAAATGATAGCAATTAGAAAGGCAACCTTCCATGAAAGAAATTGTAATGCACAATTGTGTAAAGGCTAAAAAGGTGGACCCGTAAGCCTTGTGAGAACAAAATTAAGGTTCCAGACAGGTGTAGGTGGTACCCTGGGTGGTATTATTCTTTTAAGTCCTTCCATAAAAGCTTTAATATCCGAAACTTTGACTAAGGATAAATGTTGTCTGTTTTGCAGATATGCAGCTACTGCTGCAAGGTGTAGTCAAAAGGATGTGTAGGCTAAGCCTACTCGCTGTAGATGCAAAAGATAAATAATATTTTGTATAGATGCATCTAGCGGATCAATTTTGTTATTATTACACTATATAACAAACCTTTTCAATTTTGCTGCATAACATGCTCTAGTGGTAGGTTTCCTTGCTTCTTTAAGAACTGTCATACAATCTGGTGCTAGATTTAGGTATCCAAACTCTGACTTCAAGAGCCAGATCGCTAGGTTGAGCTCCTTGGGGTTTGGATGTCTGATTTCTCCATGGTTCTGTGTGAGAAGGTTGGAAGTGAGGTGCAGTTTTTGGTGTGGAACTACAGAAAGTTCTAGTAGTGTGGTGAACCACGGTTGACGAGCCCACATGGGAGCCACTAGAATCAGTGTGAGTGATGTCTGCCCGAGTTTCCAAACCAGAAATGGAAGGAGGGAGAGTGGCGGAAAAGTGTAAGCAAATATCCCTGACCAGTTCATTCATAGGGCATTGCCTTTGGATAGATGGTGTGGGAAGCTGGAGGCGAAGTTTGGGCATTTTGAGTTCTCTGCTGTGGAAAAGAGATCTATTTATGGGAATCCCAATTTCTGGAAGTATGGGATGAGAACCTGGGGATGAATTTCCCATTTGTGTACTTGTTGCCGCATCTTGCTGAGGAGGTCGGCGAATTGGTTGTTTATTCCTGGAAGGTGTTCTGCCAGAAGGTGAATTTTGCGAAGTATGCCCAACGCCAAATGGTCGGAGAGAGGTGTGACAACTGTAGAGTGTGCCCCCTCCCCTCCCACATCCCTACCCCCCACCTCCCATTTTTGTACATAGTACATGACTGAAATATTGTCTGTCCAGACTAGGACAACTTTCTTTATTAGGTGAGGTTGAAAAGCTTTTAGTGCTAGTTGAACTACTAGAAGCTCCAAATAATTGATGTGGAGATTTCGGTGTTTGGAGTCCCATAAACCTTGAGTTGTCATATGCTGGAGATGGGCACCCCAACCTGTGAGAGATGCATCTCCTGTTAGTACGACTTGCGGAATGGGGTCGATGAACTGCCGCCCTTTTGATTTTGTGTGTCCACCACTGCAGAGTGTGATGGGTGCAGCTGTCTACCAACACTAGATCTATTGATTGACCCTGTGATTGATTCAACGGACGTGACGTGCTAAGCATTCTTGTAGAGGCCGCATATGCAGTCTTAAGTGAGGCACTATTGCAATGTATGATGCCATCATTCCTAAGAGTTGCATGACAGTCTTCACTGTTAGGTATTGGTTGTTTTAAACTGTAGTAATAAAGTCTGAAAGTTTTGAATTCTGGCTGCATTGGGAAAGGCTAGAGCTGTGGGATTGTTTAGCGTTGCTCCTAGATACGTTTGCAGTTGTGAGGGTTGAAGATGGGACTTTTGTGCATTGACTGTAAATCCCAATTGATGGAGAAGATTTATTGTAGCTTGAGTGTGTTGTAAACACTTTGTGTGTTGGCCTTGATGAGGCAATCGTCCAGATATGGGAAGACATGAATTTGTTGTCTACTTAAATGAGCTGCTACTACTGCTAGACATTTTGTGAATACTCTAGGTGCATTAGTCACTCCGAATGGAAGTACTTTGAATTGATAGTGATTTCCTGCTATCACAAATCTGAGATATTTGCGATGTGCTGGATGGATAGGAATATGGAACTATGCGTCCTTGAAGTCTAGTGTGGACATAAAGTTGCCTTGTTGTAGACGTGGAAGCACTTGTTGAAGGGTAACCATATGGAAGTGTTCTGACAGTATGTATAGGTTTAACAGTCTGAGATCCAAGATTGGTCGTAGAGACCCATCCTTTTAGGGGATTATGAAGTAAAGTGAGTAAACTCCAGACCCTTGATTATTTAATGAAACTGGTTCTATAGCTCCTTTTGTTAGAAGAGCTTGTACTTCTTGCTTGAGAAGCTGCTGCTGTTGTAGCGAGTGTGTGTGAACGCGAGGTGGAATATTGGGAGGATTGCTGGTAAGCTCCAGGCAATAAACATTGTGGATAATACCCAAAACCCCTTTGTCTGTTGTGATGGATTGCCAAGTGGGTAGAAACTGTTGTAACCCCCCCCCCCCCACCCACAGATGATGAATGGTCTGGGGGGGAAGTGGTAGCAAGTCACTGCTTGTTAGAGGACTGGGAGAGGTACGTGCTGGTGTACCTTTCCCTCTTCCTTTAAAATTGTTTCCTCTATAGTTAACCCTGTAGAATCCTCTTGAGAGGGATGATAGTGTTTGTGTCTTATATGAAGATGCGGACACATCTGAGGTGTTAGTGTTATTTTTGGAGCCTCTTCTGTAAAAGGAGCGACGAAAGGAACCTCTGGTAGAAGGAGATTGAACTGCTCCCATGGACTTTGCTACTTCGGTATCCTTCTTCATTTTTTCAAGGCACTGATCTATTTGAGACTCAAAAAGGTGTTCTTTAACAAAGGATGCATTAAGAATGGTTTGTTGCACTTCTGGTTTGAAACCAGAAATTCTGAGCCATGCATGTCTCCTGAGCATAATGCTAGTGTTGATTCCTCTGGCTGCAGTATCTGCAGCATCTAATGCACACCTGATAGATGAATTAGAAATACGTTTCCCTTCTTGTACTATTTCTTGCCCCCTCCTTTTTTTGTTGTTCTGGGAGATATTTTAATTCTTCTTTCATCTCGTCCCAGTGAGCTCTATCGTACCTGGACAAGAGACCCTGTGAATTAATATAAGTCAAAGGTTGGTTGATTGAGCAGCCACTCTTTTTACCGATGCATCTAGGAGTTTGAATTCTTTATCTGGAGGTGGTG
Organism: Calotriton arnoldi; assembly: GCA_963921515.1. Lineage (NCBI taxonomy): Eukaryota > Metazoa > Chordata > Amphibia > Caudata > Salamandridae > Calotriton > Calotriton arnoldi. The sequence continues at coordinate 936,357 of CAWUFW010003619.1, forward strand.
CTTCCCCTGATGTTTGCAAATTTGTCCTTTTACTGCATTAGAGACCACTAATGAATCCAAAGGCAACTGACCCCTAATGAAAACTGGGTCAGATGGAGGGGGTTTATATTTTTTGTCCACTTTAGGTGTTAATATACATGCTCTAACAGGGCCTTTAAAAATATCATTAGTATGTCTCAACATACCTTGAAGCATAGGCAACATTTGTCTTGTTCTGTGTGTGTTCCCTAATGTTGCAAATAGAAAATCTTCCTCCAGTGCATCCTTTTGTAAAGTACTCCGTGGTAATTAGCTACCCTAGCAATTGATTCCGGATATGCAGTATCATCATCAGGAGGGGAAGGTTTTGATGGGTATAGATCCGGGTCTGTATCTTGAGGTGAATCTATGTTATAGTCATCCCAGGGATCTGGTTGTGGCTGATAATTTATCATCCTCTTGTATATCAGGATTTGCGTTAGTACAACCTGATGGTGTAATGTGTAGAGGATCTGTATGGGGCAAAGTGGGTATTGGTGAAAAAGGTGGTGGGGTTTGGGGATTATGAATAGGGCTAGTAGCTATGTCCTTTTTCTTCTTGAGAGGAATTTTATATTCAGTGTCTGTTTTCCTTTTTAAGGCATTACTGGTTTTGCGGTTATGTGACCAGTATAAGGATTTATGTGAATTTTCTTTTATTTGGGATCCAGCTTTTCCTTCATATTTTCCTAGATCGGCTCCGGTGGTTGTAAAGGAGCGTCTTTGTTTTGGCACCAAAATTTTCGGTGCCAATCTGGATTTCAGTTTTTTCTCTATCAATCCGAGATGTTTCGGATCCGAAGCGGTGTCATCTCGGCTCGGGCCCGAGCCAGAAGGCTTGACGTGCTATTTCGGTGCCGAGCCGTAAGGCGGGGTGTTTGAATCAGAGTCTCGGTGCGGACCATGGCCGGTTGGCAGTGGTGGCCCAATAGCCTTGTTTTGTTGGAGTAAGTTTGGTGGGCAAAGGGGCTTTGGTACTCACGGCACCCTGTCCAGCCGGAACGTCGTGGGACTCTAGTTCGATCTCCAACTCGGAATTGGAGTCCTGGGGGGAGAAGGCCTCTTCTTCCGCTGCCATTTCTTCCTGCTCGATATCTCCACTGAAGATATCAGGCGTGTCCTCGATACCTTGTCGTTGCATGTCTCTCCGTCGAGCCCGACGGTCCCGTAGAGTCGTATTGGATCGGAACGACTGACACGTGTCGCAGTCTTCCACCTTATGTTCTGGGGAGAGACCGAGGTTGCAGACCTTATGCTGGTCGGTGCGCGGATATTTGGAATGGCATCAAGGACAAAATTGAAATGGTGTCCATTCCATTGAAGGAAAACAGGACGCTGGTTCTTGAAGTAGAAGCCGACAGAGGAAAGAGGTGGGCTACAAGGCCGCGGTTAGAGTTTTTTCGTTGATCTAGATAAAGTTTTCATAAATTTTGACACGAAAAGGTGGAGGACACGATCGAAAACAATAGCGAGGGTAGAGTGAATTGCGCACTGAAGGGATCCCGATTGACTATTTCGAACCGAAGCGCAGCAATACACATCCGAAAACAATCTAACAATGGAGTCGATGCCCATGCGCAATATCACCGAAAGGAGGAGTCCCCTTACCTCGTGACTGGAAAAGACTTCTTCAAAGAAAAACAACTTGCAAACATCCGGACCTAACACTAAATGGCAGGAGTATGCAAAGCATGTGTATCTACAGCACACATGCCTCGAACCAAATGCTTTTCAATGAACTTTTGGGTGATGTCATTTAAGATCTTGGGGCAGATTTTCATCAGTATCGTGATGACACCCAAGTCTACCTTATGTTGGAGTCCCCTGAATCCATCTCACTTATCAAATGATCTCTACATTGCATTCTTAAATTGATGGCACAAAATAAAACACCCAAAATATAATATGTTATTTAATTTCTCTTACTCCAAAATCTGTTCAAGTTTTAAAACAATTCTAAAACAAAACCATCAAGAATGCTCCAATTACCTGCTGGTAAACATTACACCGATTTCTATTCTTCCTTGTCATAATCCTAAAATTAATCAATCATGATTTTGTACAGCGCTAAAGGACAATAAAATAGTTAAGTGTTCTAATAGCATTGGATCTCTTAAAACAGCAAAGACTTTTTGGAGCGAGTTACAACAGGGAAGCCGTTTTAACAAAATCTTAGACCCCTCCCCCTCGCCAAGAGGACATAGCTACCTGTCCCTTCACGAGGGCATTATGTTATTAATACTTGAGCAGTCTCACAAAAATTAAAGACAGACCACACGGGGAGAAGAAGATACCGTAGAACTAGGCCGAGGAAGTGTGGGACTCACTGTAATGAGGATAATCAGAAAATATGAGCAACATTACCTCTTCCTTAATGCAATCCCTACATTATGAGGCCATAGCAACAAGTTTTAAGTCTTCCATCAACAACCAGTTAGGAAACCACCTTTTGGTAGATCTGACCCAAAACAGAATGACCAAGGCCAAAGTCAACATCCAGGCAGGATATTTCCCATTGCAGCAGTCACGGAGAAGGTGAGGCAGGGACTAGTGTCAAATGTAAAGATACCAAAATCCCTTTCGGTTTGACATGGTTTCTGCAAAACTATTGCTGGGGAACCTACCCGAGCCCTCGTCAATCTATAAATAACAAAAAAATTGGATGGAAGGATAGTATATACACACATATACACACACACACACATATATACACACACACACACACACACACACACACACATATACACACACACACACAGTCACTGAAAAAACCAAAGGTTACAGGGACATTATAGTTAGGAAACAGCATTACAAAGACGTAGAAATTCACTGAAAGAACAAAAGGTTACAGGGACATTCTAGTTGGGTTCAGATTTTACACACACAAAACCATACATATTTGGCAGTTATATCAAGTAACTATAACTTGTGCCCCAAGTTAACTATAACTCGCACCCCCGCCATGCAGAGTTTTCTAATCAATTTTACAGCAAATGTTGCAGTGATATAATCAATGATGTCATAGATGATGTCGAGTGATGTAAAATGTGGGGTAATTAGCAGTGCATGGGGAGTGCGTGAGTTATAGTTATGTGTTTCCGCAATTTCTTCCCCACAAGGGGTCCTTCACAGACTCCTCAATCAGTCCCATGGGATCAGGCTACCTCTATACTGACCTCTTATGTCCAATTTCTACTTTATCTTTCACTCCCCCCCCCCCCCATTTCCTAGATATACATAAAGGTTTTCTTTAATAACTCCAAAACTACTGAACAGATTTACACCACATTACAAAAAGTACTATTTCTGGACCAAGTTAGAGAGAGAGCAAGAGCGCAATAGAGAGAGAGAGCAAGAGAGAGCGAGCAAGAGCGCAAGAGCGCGAGTAAGAGCGCGAGAGAGTGAGATTGAGAGCGAGAGCGAGATCGAGAGAGAGTGTAGGAAACCCGCCTCTCTATATAGCGCACCACAATGGGGTACACTGTGCAGAGTTCTAAGAGACCCTTACTGGTTTACAGAGGCAAAAGTAGATAATACCAACACTTTTATTTTGCGGTAGTGTGGGCAAGCAGTTAGGCTTATCAGAGGGTAGTGCTAAGCATTTGTTGTACACACCAAGGCAATAAATGATACACACTCAATGAATGAAGTTGAGACCGATTTAATATTAAATATTAGACCAAAAACTTCGGGTACATGGTAAATACTTTTCGCAATATGAGAAAATCACAGTTTATGCAATATCTACAGATGTGTGCAATTAGGCGCAATACATTTCCTATGGAGAAAATAGGCAAGTAGAAAAAGCAATACAGTACATCTTTATTTGTGGTTCACTTTTTAGAAATCGAAGAGTTATGGGCCAGGGACCAAAGTGCCGAGGCCAAGTTCTCGGGAGCTACCCGGATTTCACCGGGAGTAAAGCGACTTTGTAGCTAGCGCGTTACGAAGAAAGGGGTCACCTGTTAAAGCAAAGGGGGACTTGCAGGCAAGTCCAAAGGCTCTCAAAGGAGTAGAGGTCGCAACAGTTCCGGAGCCTTGGGAGCACAGCTGGTTTGAAGATGACCGGGCCGTGCAGGCTGGGTGCAGTGAAGACGCGCAGCTTGGCAAAGGTGCGCAAAGACTAACCTCACGGTTAGTTGCAGGCACCTTGGAGCGACGATTCTGGGACAGTTGGGCCACTACTGAGGTGGATCTCCGGAGTCCTGAGGTCCCTCGTCGGGGGCTGACTCGCTGTAAAGTTGGAGTCCGCCTGGACTCAGTTTTGTAGGTTTATGCAGCAAGGGGTCTGGTACCATGGGTATTCATGCCTTGCAGCTCCGGTGGGCCCTGGGGCCTCAAGACTTGGTGCAGAGGCCGAGCTGACCCTCCAGAGGATGGGTACCTTCGGCAGGCACTCTGAGACATCAGTCGGGCTGAGGAGCTGGACGACGATGGACTGTACTTTGCTGGTTTTGGTGCCTGTGGCTGCAGGGAGATAGTATCTCTATATAGAGTGAGTTCTTTAGCAATTTGCGAAGTGCTGATGACCCTCTGGGCTTTGTGGAACCCACACAGCAACGAGACGAGCTGGAGGATGGCGATTGTTGAGTTCAGTGGCAGCAGGCGGGAGTCCACCACGAGGTCTGAGGTTGTCGGTCCAACAGCGTTTCTTCGTTCGTCTTCTAGGGTCCATGGAATCTAGTTTCAGGGTCAGGGGATGCCTCCTAAATACTAAATTTAGGGGCGTTTACAAGGGAGTGACATGTAGTGGCCAATGAGCCACTTATCTGGGGCGTTGACACCCTCTATTATGCCCACCTCCTGTGGGAGGGGCACAAAGCCCTAGCCCTGATTGGAGAGGTCACACCATCTTCAAGATGGTGGGTACTAAAAAATGTGCTTCACCCCGCCTCCAACACCTGAGGGGTGGAATTGGCAAAGGGGGGCACACCACCTATTCTTACTTGGCTTTCCAACCTGTCTTGCCACCAAAAGGGGTGAGGACGGGAGGGGGGCCTGCTCCTTCTATTAGGAGACTGTGGTCTCAATTCAAAGGCGGCAAGGCCTTTGAAGCTTCCCGCCACAGATGGCTCTTCCTGACCGGGGGGAGGTGTGAACACCTCTGCCATGGCCAGGCATTGCTCTCGCCCTCGGAGCGCGAAGGCTCTCACCCCATGAGGTCAGAACTCTGTCTGTTAGTGAAAGGCTGGCTTAGACCAGTCAGTGACCACACTAAGGGATGGTAGGTTTCAAGAGGTCCCTCTAAAGGGTCTTCTGTGTGCACTTATTAATAAATCCGACACTGGAATCAGTGCAGGTTTATTAAGATGAGATGTTTGGTACCAAACATCCCATACTACAGCGAACCATCATGGAGCTAGGGAACTCCTAATGACAAGTGTCCAGCCCATGTACTTCTTATGGCATTCCTGTTCACTTACAATATTCACAAATTGACATGGACACTACAGGGCCATATCTGCTCATGCAGATATGTCCTCACAGGCGGTATAGTGCACCCAGCCTTAGGACTATAAGGCCTGCTTTAGTTCATCATGCCTGCCAGTCAAGTCTTCGCACCAAAGAGTCCTTTATAAAAATATAATAACATTAAAATACTTTTTGTATAAGTGGTGCCATCCTTTTACCATTGTGCAATGAGGACTTCCATCCATGTATAAGTGATATAGTAAACTCCTGGGGCATGAGTATACAAAAAACCTTAGCCGGGCAGGAAAGCCACTAATTATGTAATCCCAGTTCTGAAGGAGACATATTGTAGATATATATTGTTGTGCAAAAAGCTAATATTGGATAGCTAAAATAAATCCTATTAATTTGCTAACTTGGGCATCATTATAACTGTATATGTAGTCACATATCCTAAGTGACCTTAATCCTAAATGATCCAACCAGCAAGATTACTATCCAAAATAAAGAGGATGTGATTTGTGGTTCATGTATAAATTATTCAAAGAGTGGGATAATTTTCCCATCTAGTGACCAAATTTCAGTACTTTTCTGTATACACTTGAAAGGCAGATTTCGGTCTGGGGTATTTTTCTTGGTTGAAACTGAAAACCAGGCACAACAGATTTACATCAGACCCGATTTTTGGACTGGGCATCATCTGGCAAACTGGCCCAACACATCGCTAGTAGCATTAAAAAAAACACTAGATAAAGAGGTATGGGTATGTCTGAAGGAGGATTGCTCCTGCCCCTCTTTCGATGCTAGATGATTGTTACCCCCAAGATAGACAAAGGGATAGCCACGTTTTAGAAACTTTGTTAAGAAACCCCAAGAAAAAGATCGGTGGTTCCCAACAGGTGTGTCTGGACAAACTCCTGGACGAGGCCAACAAAGAGTAAGAGTCTGGGCATCTCATCTAACCAGAGATCTTTCTTGGAAAAAGCCAACTGCGCCAAATAGACAAAGCAGAAGAGGTCCTTTCCACTTATGGTTGGCCTAAAGCTAGGTGATTTGGAACTCTCCAAGTCAACACATTCACTTCTTTGGATAAAACCTAGCCCTCCCTTAAAAAGACTCCCATCCGAAGATTTGTGCAGGTGCTGTTAGAGTCAGGGAATACCCTTTTCCCTTCACAGACCTCCCAAGACACAGTCCTAAGAAATGTTGGTCAATGTCAAGACCACTAAAGATTTGGTGGATTTTTTCCACTCAAGAGGAACAAATCATGGCGGACGATCCAGCTGAAGCTTCAGTGGAGAACTCAACACTAGAGGGGGTACTCGGGTAAGGACTACCATTTTGACCATGTACAAGTAGGAGGGAAGCACACTGGATTATTCAACATTGGCACGTGTTTAGGGGTTGAAAGATTAAAGAAAACATTACCAGCAGTCTGCTGAAATAGTTTCATTCTTGCCTAGGAGGGCAATCCGAGATAATACAATAAATTGTACTATGCTAAATGGCAATTATAAGTTTTAATTTCATCAAGTATCAACAGGAAGTACACAATGAAAAGTTTTAATATTAATGCATTACATTTCACACTAAAATGTAGTAATAGCTGTGCATCTCAGATTACTATGAAATGCTGAATTCGCTAACCAGAAGGTACATTGACAAGCCTGTATAGTTTCTTAACCAATTCAAATTCCACAAATGTCCTACAAAGATTGTTTTATTGGTGTATCATCAGCAGGCATGAACTATAGAGCAAAACGCATTCCAGACTCTGCAGCAGCCTCACCACGGAACACATTATCGAAAAACAAAGGGGAAAACAATAGCAGGGTGGTAGAGCTCAATAAGTCGGCAGCCTTGAATGTGTGTGGAGTACAACAAGTAATATAACAAAGCCACTGACACGATCCTAGATGCATTTTAATTGGAATGTTTACCTTAAGCTGTCCCACCACCATACTAAGAACGCAACTGTCTGGTGTTGGTTGGTGGTCTTGTGCAGTGATGACATGCTCTATCTTCTGGAAAGGAAGGGACTACAAGAAAAAAAACAGCACAACGAATAGAAGTTTATTGTTCCTAGAAAATCCCAACAGCAAAATACAAATCGGGCAAAGGATCTAAAGTAGTAACTTGAGTAGAGAATCAGTTAGAGAGTCTTGAAACTATGGAATTAATTATTTACAAATAGTATTTTCTTTTTTAATCCAACATACACAATCTCTGAAATACATTTTTATATTGTATTCTAGCTGTTGCCACTATCAAGCTAATGTCCACTGAAACTCAAGATATTAATACTTTTTTTTTTTTTTTAAACACGATTTACTATTAACTTAGACTTCAGTGTATTACCACCCCGTGTATAGAGGAAGTTGAACTAACAGATGCCACATCACAGTTCTATGTAACATGTCTACTTACTGGATAAGCACAACAAACCTGCAAAGCATTGTCCCACTACATAATGATATGTATTGGAAACCGAAACTATCAAAAATAGAAATTACTTACCGTAAGTTTCTCGATAATTGCAAGTTTTCCATGATATTGCATTCCTTCCCAAGTTAGGCATGATGCGTCCGTCTGAAACACAAACACTGGTCTTAAAATTCTGACCAAAAAGCAATTTTAGTTCTTTAATTCAAAATGATATCACCAAAGACAAAAACACCCTTTGGAAGAATAATTAACTTATTTAGTAAGAATATGGCTGGTTACCTTTAACGATGGTTCTTCAGCATAGGGATCTTCAATTGAGTTACATGCGGCAAACATTGCACTCATGAGTCAAAGAGAATGCAAGACTGCCAACTGAAGCTGGGAATGGTAACAGTTCTAGTAGATCTACGAACCTATGAAAGATAACCATCTTATTTCTTCTCCTTGCGGGAAGGGACTAACCTTCACAAAAGTATCTCCATGCAGAAAGCAGAAATGTCATCATTTGCATCCATAACGCACACCTTGACAAGTTTGCATAACATCAAGCTTCTTCTCTAAACTCCATGTTTAATCCAGATGATAAAATCACCAGCAATTCACAGAATATTTTGAGAAGGGAGTATCTGAAAGTATGCACGCCTGTAACATGTTTGGAAAGATATGAGAAGGATTAAAAGATTGCACTATGTATCCGGTCGCTATCCCACAAGGCCAACTGCTATCTCAATGGCACAGAAGGCATGTAGGGCTTTGGAGAGAAAAAGGAGTATCAACATGGAGGGGCAACAGATGAATGGTTCCGCCTGAAAACCAACGATGTGGATATTCAGTCTTTCTAAGGAACTTTATAAAATGCTGTTTGCCTTTCAGATACTTCAGAGAACTATACACTTTCCTTTTCTTCAGACTAACATAGTAACACACTGCCATAAAAAGACATTTACGAACGCAAAGTTCATGACCAAGAAGCAAAGAGTGTAATTTTACATTAGCCCAACTTAATTACTAGAAGCTAAACCATGAGAAGGGCGGTAAAGCAGTTTCTAGGTCTGCCACCAGTCAAAAAGGCTACCCACATGGTGGGAAAAAAGCCAGGTCATGAGGGCAATAAGGAATACGCTTGAAATAGTGCTCACACAATTAAGTCATCACTGGAATTGCACTGGAAACCATTCACTAAAACGGACTGTTTGTTTTATTTTGTTATCTTTTAAATTCACATGCCAGACTGATGTTTTCCTCACATTTTAAGACCAGATTCTGGCACATTTCAAACGGCCTGTAGAAATATCTTGGGCTGCATGCCAGAGACATGGAGCTAAAATAATATACATATGTATATTTTTTTCAGCCTCAAAAGGACTGGTGTACGTACATGGCTGAATAAGCACAGGTCCAAAGTGCAGCTAAACAGCTAAATCTTGTTTTTAACTATCATCTCATACAAAAGTTGGGCATTGTAAGAAATGAATCTTAATGGTCGGGAGAAAATCTGTAGCTCCCTCTCAATGTCCTATAAGTTTATAATAAAGCATGTTATTCAGTTACTGCGTACCTTAACATGATTACTGGCTGCTAGATAATGTTGTGCAAAACAATTGCTACTGTTTGAAAAGGACTCTACTTCATCACCATCCTTTCGACAGTCAGACTATGGGTCTTTGTTCCAAGATGGAGGAGAAGAATGCTGATGCTGGACCTGGTGCAGTACGTCAGAATGCTATCTTCACACAACCACATGCACTCACGGGCGCTATTTTGAAGAACTATTGGATCTTCCAGGCCCCCCTGCGTAGACAGCCTTCCATATGTAAACATCATGTTCTAGCACCAAGTTGCCTGCCAAATCAATTGGCTAGTTCTAGCCTTAGAGGACAACCCACAGCCTTACCAGTGTGGCTGCACGGCAACTTTTGAACACCACCTGTATTTGGGAGCATATAAGCAAAATCTTATCATGCAGGTGGCTCCACTTTAGGAGATGATCTCTGAAGAAGTTCTGAGCACAACAGGATGGTGCAAACCATGTGGACTGGATCTTTTGCCTAAATGAGCCAACCTCAGAGAAAATGTAATTAATTGTGCACCGTGGTACGGCCACTTGCTGAGTAGACAAGACAAGGCAGCCCATATTACTCCCACGTAAGCTGCTGAAATACAAAGCTTTGCAAAGTAATATGTGCAACACCGCAGCCTAGCAGTAATAAATGAAACCTGGAGTGTCCCATAGAAAGGCCCAACTATACTGGGCATCCCTTGGACTTCTGAGTCAGAAATGTTAAAAAGCTATCAGCAGAAGCTATTTACTCAGAAGTGGCATGACTAATACATTTTACAAGGGTGCTCCGTCAAATACAGACAATGCATGCTGGCTGCCTAAAGCAATATATAGGAGCTTTGATAGTTGAAGCAACTTATCATCCAAACCCAATTCCACAGCTTACCCTCTCCAAGTAAATAGCCATCTCTACAAGAACACAGTACTTATCTTCAGTACCACTCTTTCTGGTGTATCTAACCCCAGACAAATCATTGTTTATTTCTACAAGACTTGATCCAGAAATACTTACAATAGCTCCATTCAAGTCAGCAGATTTAGCAATCAGACTCAGTCACAAAGCAGGACAAGAAAACACAGTTGCTTATATGTGACAACCTTGCATACCGATGTCAGTTGTCTCCTATTATTTTATAAGCCCTCGAAGGCTGAGCGTAGCGGACACTGAATTGGCACAAGCAGTGTGCAAAACAAAAATTAAACCATATTCCTTCTAAAAGTACACTGTACAGAAATGGGAAGTGGGCAACCAGTGAGGAGTATGCTGTGACCACCAGATAGAGTGCTACGGAAAGTCATTAACTTATTCTTCTCTTGTCTGTTTCTAGCATCAAACTCCTCACATTGTGAATCTAATACCAATGCAATGAAATCCCCAAGAAGGGGGGATGAGGGGGGAGGAAGGAGCAGTGTTGAAGATGAAACATGGACTTGTTTCGAAAAACTCAGGGGGGACAACATTTTCTGCATGTCTTCCAAGAATACCCGAGGCAAGCCAATCTTCAACCACTAGTCATCGAAGTACAGGCATACACGTATCTTGGCATGGGAAGATGAGCCAGGCCATAGGAATAACCTTTGCTAAAAACCAGAGGGGAAGACATAATGCGGAAAAGTAGGTGAACTGCAGGACTGATATATGAAAGTATGTTGCCTTCATTTCTAGGGACAGATCTAATCAGCACAACTTGCACAATGGTCATCATAATGAACCTCTTGTTGAGGAACGATTTCAGTGTAAAGTCCCCAACCTTCTTGCGGGCCAGGAAATAATTAGAGTAACAGTTTTACACTGTCTCCTGGAGGGACCTCTTTCCAGCCCCAATTCTGCCATCCATAAGGAATTAGGTGCAAGATATGTGGAGGACCAAATAATGCTAGCTCCCTTGCTATTACGGTAGTGCAGGTATCAGGGAGTGCAGGTAAAACATCGATCACTATGTCCCAGAGGGTGTGATAACACTCCAAAAAGCATAAAGAATTCAATGAACAAGTACCAGACTGACTGCAGGAAAGAAAAAATAAAGAAACTGTACTGTCTATGACATGAACTCATTAAGGATTCCCTATCTGTAGGAAGCACAGAAAAGATTTAGGATTTATCTTTTAAGTGGGCAATTCAATTCTGCTCATGTCAAGTCTGATCTAGACAAAGATTTCTAATTCCCATTGCCCAATGCATCCACTATGTTTCAACCTGTTAAAATTCATCATAAGGACACATTTTTGAGCGCAAGCAACAAAAATAGATGACTTTAATATTTTCACAAAAGGTCACCAAATGATCAATTATTTTAGTTAATTTCCTGTGGTAAATCAAAAACATCACAAGATAAAACGATTGTAGTGAGATGGCCCCAGTGATTGACAAAATGGTATGGTTGCTGCAAATACTTCACTGCGATAGGACATTTCACTGTCAATGAGACTGAGCACCCAGTACTAGTAATTGCTAACGGAAAAGTAGCCTGTGGTGAAGTGCTCTTAAATTTTTCACCTGCCGGTCAGTTCGCCTGAGCACTGAAACCATAAGTGTCTGAGCCTCAGTATGGTTTCCATAGGGACTTTACAGGGCAACAAAACATTATAAGCAAGAAAAAACATGCAATATGTATTGTGGTCGTAGAAGGAAAGGTAGTGAGGCCCTTTGCTTTGCACAATCTGTTCTGTAATATTTTTAGTTAGTACAGTCAGCTTTTGATTTAGTTCCAAGGAAGGGCTTGTGGGTAGTTCTTACCAGCATGGGGGTCCCGAAATACCTATTCGATGCGTTTAGGAGGCTACACCTGGATAACTATGCCCAAGTTAGGTATGGCCCTGAAGGGGAATTGACAGATCCCATTCCAGTGACTCGAGGGGTGAGACAGGGGTGTGCATAACGACTGAGTCAACATGCTAGAACATAGCAAGCATGATGCCTCACGTCTGACTAACAGGAAAGTCCCGGCCCTCCTGTTCGGGGACGACATTACTGGTCTCGAGATCCCCAATGGGTATCCAAAATCTTTTGGATGAATTCGGAGTCTTCTTCAGAAAGAGAGGGCTGGAGAGCAATACAAGCAAAACTAAATACATGGTATTGAATCCTTGTAAGACGGCGAGATCAACCCGATCCTCAGTGATATCCAATTGGAGAGGGTCCGCATCTTTGAATATCTGGGGCTTACTCTCAACAAGCAATTTGGCTGGTCACCCCAGATTAAGAAGTCCAAACTTAGATTAGAACATTATAGTGGTGGCCTTCTGAGAGCCTTCAAGGGATCCAGCTTTCGCCCAATGACACTTACAATGTAAATTTACAACCTGCAAGCCTTTTGGGGGTGGGGGGAGTTATGGTGGGGAGCTCTGGGGGCATGTTAATCTCAACGAATTGGAGTTGACGGAAAATTGTTTTTTCCGCCTCCTCACCAATCTTCCCCTACAGTACTCGATTGGTACCACTTCGTTTAGATCTTGGCATCCGCTCACTTACTCAAAGTGAAACTTAGACCTTTCATGTACTTGAGGAAGATCTAGTCCTCAGTAGATCCATTACCCTATCGGCTGGGCTTGGAAGACATTATGAAACTTCCCAGGGCCACCAGAATTCCATGGTTGGGGTATATTATGAATTCACTCGAGGAGATCAGGTGCGGTGACATGTGGGTTCATACGGAAATGTCCAGTGCACTTCCATGTCTAAGCTCAAGGAGCGGTATTGGAGACACTTAGATGGTAGATTGCACCAGCACTGGGGGCAGGTACTTTAAACTTTACCCTTTTTGAATTTAAAGACACTTATCTTCTGAAAAGGTATATGGACATGATTGAGCCTCTGGGTGCTAAGACAATTTAGATCAAGTTTTGAATTGGGACCTTGCCGCTCCGATCATTTACTGCGAAGTGGCGGCGTGCCCTCGTTGATGCTGAACCTGACCTAAGCTGCCCGTTTTGCCCAGAGGTTAAAGAAACTGTAGATCATGTCCTGTACTTTTGCCCGCAGTATCATGCGCATAGGAGGAAATGGATCTTGCCATTATGCCGTAACTTGGGCATTAGAACTACAAAATTGCAACTAGGATATTCAGGGCAGACACAGCTCAACTAATCATCTTAGTTGTCTCCTGGTTTCCTCTATACATGTGAAGACACAGGAAAACACTGCCCCATTGATGCCCAGTACATAGCATATAGATTGTGTAACAGTAGATAACCAGCATAGTAATTGCTGGATGGAATTCATTTTTGTATCTTAAAGTGGTCGTGATGTTCCCCCTATATGCTGCTAGTTTTAACTGTGGGTATTTTAAATATTTCAATTATTTTATATTGTATATGCTATGTTAAGTGTTTTTATTTCATGATTTTTATAGTGGTAACCTATTGTGTTAGCCTTTATGGCAACTGCTGAATTAAATATTATTATGTTAGTGGAGGCAATGAGTTGTGGGTAGGTCACTGTGTTTTATTCAGTCATACTTGTGAGGTCATTGAAATATTACATATCATTCTAATCAAAACCAGTCTCAGAAGGCATCCCCTTTAAAAGTACTGTTTCCCTCACCCACCAGAGGTGGCATGCTTCATCATTGGGGAACCTCCTCGCACCATGAAGCCTAGTCATGGTGTGGGCTACAATCCCCCTTACTGAGAGAGAGGAGCTCGGGATGTTTTATATACCTAGAGGGTATTTACTAACTACCCAATGAGAGCCTGAGGGCATGGTGAGGGATGCAGTGGAAACAGTGAGGTGAATTAAACTAGCTACACAGTATGCAGCAATTCTTTTATTCAGGCGACACTGTGCTAGAATTAAAAACATAAGAGCACGGCGGGAAACATTAGACCCGTTCGTGTATCTTAAAGATCCACATGTTTCGGCCAGTAACTTATTCGGTGTTGTGGCCTTCATCAGGATCTAATAAGTGCTACTGCTATGAAGGTGGTGTGAAAATAGAAAAATATATATTCTTATATACAAAACCAGTGATCCATAGATTTCCAGAGTTGGTGGATTCACTGGTAGTACCTGTGAGGAGACATGAAAAATCAGACAATAAGATTTGTAGAGTTTTGAGGAGAGAGGTGTTGAGGTATCGAAAAAAGCCTGTGTTTTAAGCGTGCGATTGAACTGAATCGTCACGGACTTCAGTTCTATATAGAGAGAGAGTCAATGCCACCAAGTCGAACTTTGGCGGTATAGGAAGGAAGGGAGGAAGGAAGGAAGGTCTCTCTCCTTCTCTCATTGAATTCATTAACGATTTAGTTCAATCTCATTGGGTAGTTAGTAAATACCCTCATAGTATATATAAACATCCTCGAGCTCCTCCCTCTCAGTGAGGGAGTTGTAGCCCACACCATGACTAGGCTTCATGGTGCAAAGGGGTTCCCCAATGATGATGCATGCCACCTCTGGTGGGTGAGGGAAACAGTCCTGTAAAGGGACGCCTTCTGAGACCGGTTTTGATTCCTTCAGCCGAATTATACTATTTAGAACAGAGGGCACATTTGTGTTTGACTTATTCATGCTAGTGCCACGGGGGAAATTTTACTCTAGAAAAGCACATCAATCTTATAGGAAATGCTAGCTCATCTAAAAGCACAATACTAAACATACAAATAGCCTGATATTGACACCTCATTTTTCTAGTGGTATAAGATTAGGATATAAGGCAGTAAGGCACGCTCATGACAGCATGAATGGACTGGGGATTTATTCTTGAGCTTGTATTCCTTATACGAGTTACTGTGGGGGTTCCAAGAAGACTTAAGTCTGTCAAGAACACTGAATAAATGATAGACTATTACAATCTGACAGGTGAGCCTCAAAAGGTGAATCGGACAGCAGGAAAATCTCTTATGACAAGACTTTGTATTACTGAGACATACTTAATCACTCAATGACATACTCCATTAAGACGATATTTGCTTCATTACATTGATAAGACATTTCCACCTACGCTTAGACCACATTTTTATTATAACTACTAGGGTCAGAACTTAGATTCTAAGCCATGTTGCTATACACTACTAGACAGTACATGTAAATAATAAGTGGCAATATAAATATATTCCTCCTTTCAGCTTTGAGGGTCTTAATCAGAATCTCTATACTGAAAGAAATACTTTTCTGTGTTGCCCTTTTCCAGCATTGTCAGGGTTGAAAACAAAATCAGAGACTTACAAAAATAAGGAATATGAGCCTAAATAAACCACTAATGGAAAAGTTAAAATTTGCTACCAAACTTCACCAAGGTATATGGCCAGTGGGAGACAGAATGATGACCCCCCTCAAGTGGTTCACAAACTAACAGTGGTGACAAGACATATGATGTATCAGAGAACATTGGAAGATCGCCACAGACTCCACTCATACCACTGATATTCTTAGATTGTATTCAGCGCAGCACTGCAATAGGGCATCCCCTGTTTAATACCAGAATTATTGCTGACCGAGGAAGAGATTTCATGTGACAGCCTAAGAAATTGAAAAGATTACAATATACTCGTCTCCAACCCTACAGAGCATTTTAATCTTGAAGCCCCCACATTACAGAATTACAGTTGGCAAAACAAAATACAGCCACTCTGAAAAGGGTTGAACAAGGATTATCATTCTAACTTTTCACAATAAACAGATCAGATCCAAGGCATCCAACATAAATTTTCCAAAAAACCAATCAGGTCTACAGCTTTTTTCATAGGCCTTTCGCCAATACCAAATGAGGCCTGCTGAATTCTGCATAAGGTTTGCCACACAGTAACCCTAGGTGTTACAGCAAACAAATGATGGACGGAATGCTGACAATGCAAACATTCTCCCCCAGTCAAGAGATCTGGGTTAAATCCATCGTTCTTTTCCCCACTACGCCACCCCAGTTTGGACCCAGCCATATGCAAATCAGTCTTGACCGTGTGCCTCATGGGAACAGTCCAGACCGAACTGCCAAGCCAGGTCCTCCCTGGACCGGAAACAAGCATCCTGGGACTGGTTTCGGGGTATGTCACCCTTCATCAGCCAGGCTAGCTTGAATCCAGTGGCACAGTGAGCAAGGGACCCACGTCTGGGTATAACCTAGGCATACAGTCAGAAGATTATAAATCTACACAAAAGGTAAATTGGAAAAATATTATTCAACCCTTCCTAAAAGAGTCAGCGCGGATCAAAGAACAAATCTTCTACCTTCAGGGTTTGTCATGGGGTAAAAAAACATCAAAAATGTTACCAACATGGCCTGGCCAACAGTCCCCTGTGAGAGTTGGGTATGAAATCCCATGTCAAACTCCTGCATCATCCTGACCCTCCAGACTGTTATCCGGCTGTTAAGGACATAAGGGCAATGAGATTGGCCTCGGGAGAACCCACCCGGACCAGTTCTGAGTACCCATGCGATTGAGAGTGGGTCCGGAATGGAGATCCATCTACTGGCTGGAACGAAGATGGGAAGTCACTAATGGACTGTCCTAAACTAGTGCTGCCCTTTGTAGCTGGACCTGTTTTTTTTTTGCCATGAGTAAGGGTGGCACGGACATATGGGCAGCTAGCCAACAGAAAGACCACCACCAGACACTTGCCGTGGGCCGGAAAGGGACCCCGGAGTTTTCCTCCCTTTGCCCCTGGACGACAGTAGCACTGGGAACTGGTGGGTGCAGTGCTCCAAAAACTAGTCTGGCCGTGGCGGAGATGAGACAAGGAACTGGAGGCACTTGACTGCTACAGAAAAAAACTATATGGTGGTGATCGTCGATAAAGGGATGCTTTGGGCCCCTATACAGGTTCCGCTGTGCTGGCTGCCCACAACATTGTATTTGAAGACCTATCTGTGGCGTGCACCACTTTCTCCTGGGGCTCTTGAAAGAGCGAGTTGACCAGCAGTGGGAACTGAGGGTGTGCCATCCTTTGATCACTGTCCAACTCTTTAACGCATGCTACTCCGATGAAATAGCCACCGAAATCCTCCAATAAAACATGGACATAGACAGCTACACTGCTGGATCAAGAAAAGATAATGCGGGGGCGTGGCTTGGCGCCGATGTAGAGCGCAGCGGACCTCGGGGCTCCTCTGTGACCTCCCTCCGCAGCAAAGAATCCTGATCTCCCGGGGTGGCCCCCGTCCTACCAGCCTGTGGCGGAATACCTGGGGCGCACCAGGCTCTAATTTAGTAGTGCCTGCTGACCGTAAACCGGAGAAAACGAAGATTTGCTCGCCCGCTCGGTTCCTGGGCGAGTCGTCTTCCAAAATGGCGGCTGCGACTTCTGCCGGAGACTCCTGGTAGCTGTGGATGGCGGAAAGACGACCTTAACCCCCCCGGACAACGGGAGGGACACCCGCGACTGGCTTGCTGGTGATGACCTGTTTGTGCCTGCAGCGGTGAGAGACCGCGAAGGGGGAAGAAGCAGGGGACGACCTCCCCGTGTGTGCCTGACCCTAAGATGGCGGCGCGAGAAGCCCTGACCGAGAGCTAGAGGTGCGGGGCGCTGTAGCCCGAGTGAGGGCCTGGAGAGGACTTCGCTGCTTCTGAGGCGGTCCTCCGGGACCTGCGGCTGGCTGAGACCCCCCCCCGCTGGGGGGGGAGTACAGTGAGCGCGCGAGCTTGGGGCGCAGGAGGCACTGCGGCAAAAAGCCCCCAGCGGCGGGCGATGGGAGAGAGGAGCCTGGGAGGTGACTTGTGGCCCCCTCACCTGTGAGGGAAGTGAGGTGAGGCACGAAGACGCCCCGACGCTGAGAGCGGCTTTGGAGGCTCCGGATTCTTGGAGAGCGCCGGACACTGACCACCTGAAGGACTGGGGCTCCCTGTATTAGCTGGCCCACACGGCCCCGTGGACCTTGAGTCAATAGATTGAGGCCCCCATAAGAGGAACTTACACCCTTGCTACCTGTGGAGGAGGACCCTCTGCCGACCCTTGAGAGGGGTCCCCTCACCACATTGGGGGTCACTGGAAGAGGCTGTGGGGGCAGCGCTTAGCACAGCCGCTGAGGGCACCATAGCTGGCCATTGAACTGGGGTCCTGGTCGCCCACGCGGCTCCAACAATAGCTCGCGGCCTCCTGCGGAGCCGACGCGATGGGCCGCACATCCAGGAGAAAGGGGTTCGAGGTCTTGCGGCTGGATGAACCGGATCACCACGCAGATGAGGAGGAAGACGAGGCTGGGGGCGCGCGGAGAGAGCGCCGGAAGATCCTACTCTAGCTGACATTATGAAGGCCATCACATCCTCAAGAACGGCCCTAGAGGCAAAAATTGACGCCATAGGAACTGATCTCACCTTGTTAAAGGATGATCACCGCAAACTGAAAGAGCGAGTGACCTCCAATGAAAACGCTGTAAAGGGTATTCCGGACAAGGTTGACACTCTACAACATGCCCTGCACGTGGTGGAAGCTAGAGTAAAGGTGCTAGAGATGAGAGCGGAGGACAGCGAGGGCCGGTCTCGAAGGAACAACCTTCGCATAGTGGGGATTCCGGAACGAGAGGAACGGGCTGATGCTGTGCAATTCCTGGAATCCTGGCTGCGAACGGAGGTGGCCCCGGAGGGCCTCTCCCCTTTACGCCCTGGAACGTGCCCACAGAGTCCCGGCCAGACCGCCTGGGCCTGGTGCTCCCCCGCGACCGTTCGTGGTAAGGTTACTGCACTACCGGGACCGCGATCACCTCCTGCACCGGGCCCGAGAGAAAGAAACCCTCCGGATCGGGAACAGTCGGGTGATGATCTTTCCAGACTACACTAGGGAGGTGCAACGACAGCGATCGTCCTTTCTGGCTGTTAAAAGGAGGCTTCGCCAACTACGTCTCCCCTACGCCATGCTGTTCCCAGCCCGGCTTCGAGTGACTGCGGATACGGCGACGCACTTCTTCCTTGCCCCACAGGATGCTTGGGACTGGCTGGACACTCGCGGCGGTGCTGGCCCGCGCTCTTCGGCTTTGGAGTCACCTCGGCGGCGGCTGTCTGCTGCGTCGACTCCGCTGAGGACTCCGTCGCCCACAGGCCGGAGCCGGGAGCGCTCTAGGGCGGTTCAGGCAGTGGCGGAGATCAGTCGGGGCGCTGTGAGCCCAGGCAGTACTGTCACAGATCCAGAGCTGGGAGGATCTGGGAGTTCCGGGGCCAGCAGTGTTCCTGGGACCTCGGACATGGACCTCCCGGTTGTCACTCCGCAAACGGCGGACGGCATGTTCGGTTGAACATGCCACAAAAAAGGTCGTATGTTAAGGGGGCTACCTGCAGTTGTTGGACGATGCTTTCTATTCCAAGCCCGGGCTAGAGGTTGATTGATGTCATCCCTGTGTACTGGGGCCACCATGAGCTATATGATCATGGGGGGGGGACTGGGAGGACCCTAGGGCCGGTGGGGTTGGTTTGCGTTCTGCTGCTCCCATGATTTACTGTTCGACTGCTTATGTTTGGATGGGGACTTGTTTGTGTGCGCCTGTCCTGGGGAATGGGAGTTGTTTTTTTTTCTTAGTTGGGGGGTTTTGGTTTGGGATCAGGCATGTCGCTATAGAGGAGGAGACACGAAAGGTTCTGAGGATTGAGCCATGGGTTCCGCCGTAGGTATCAAATGCATAACCTGGAATGTTAGGGGGATGCACACTATGTCTCGCCGGCATAGAATACATGCCTACCTGGTGCGAAGGGGGGTACGAATTGCATTACTGCAGGAAACTCATTTAACACAGAAGGAAGGTGCGGCACTGCAGCGCCGTTGGAGGGGACAGGTGTTTTACACCACATACTCAGCGTTTGCCAGAGGGGCCTTAATTTGGGTGAGAGCGGGGACTCCCTTTCAATGCGATAGACAAATCATAGACCCAGAGGGTAGGTTCGTAGTGGTGACAGGGCGTCTTGATGGTCGGGACGTCACACTGGGGAGTATATACGCCCCCAATGTAGATCAACACGCATTTTTAGTACAACTATCACAGACATTGGCACAGCCATTGACGGGATCTGTGCTACTGGGGGGGGACTTCAATAGCATTGTTGACATTGACCTGGACCGCTCTCATCCGCCGCTCCCAGACGGCCCCGCCCACAGGATCGCTGCGGCCAGACGGGACTGGCAACAGCACTGGGGGTTACTAGACACCTGGAGGGTTCATCATCCGATGGAAAGAGACTACTCTTATTTCTCGGCCCTCCACGAGCTACACGTGCGTTTAGACTACATTCTGTGCTCACCGGAGGTACATGCCATGGTCACTCGGAGTGAATACTTGGCTAGGACGGTGTCTGATCATAATCCCCTGCTGATCTCCATGAACTGGGTGAGAACTAAGCCCACAATCCCTACCTGGCGACTTCGACCAGAACTGTTGGAAGATCAGGTGTTCCGGATGACCATAGGCACGGCCATAGAGGACTACTTTCTGCACAACGCTGGCACAGCTACCAGCCCCCTCAGGGAGTGGGATGCTTTTAAGGTCGTTATTAGGGGCCGCTGTATAGGAGAGGCGGTAGGTGTGCGAAGAGTCCTCCAGAGTGATGTGATGACAGCAGAACAGCGGCTGCGAGCCGCAGAAAGAGATAGGCCGGAGAGAGAAGATAGACAGACAGCCCTTCTAGAGGCCAGGGAAGAACTAGCGCTACAGGTGGAACGGTTGAGGTGTTTTGATTATAGAGCGTACACAGCTCGGGCTCACGCGGAGAGGGACAAATCTGGGGCACTCCTGGCCTGGTTGGCCAACCCGGCGCGCAGAGGGTCGGCGATCTTAGAAATCCGAGGGACTGATGGTTCGAGCCACTATGGGCAACAGGACATAAATACTCAGTTCTTGGAATATTACACCTCCCTGTACAGGAGCCAATTGGATCCGGAGGGGATGGAGGATACAGGGTTTCTAGAGGACATTGCCCTACCACAAATTGATGCAGACGCAGCGCTGACCCTGGGTAGTGACATAGAATTAGGTGAGATTAGGAAGGCCATAAAACGCATGGCCAGAAACAAAACCCCTGGTACGGATGGACTCCCGGTTGAGTTCTACTCAACGTACGTGGATATCTTGTCCCCTCGCCTGATGGCCCTTTATAATAGGTCAAAAAGGGATGGGTGCTTGCCGGATTCGACGAAGGAAGCAGTAATTATACCACTCCTAAAGCCGGATAAACCGGCCTGGGACCGCACGGCATATCGACCCTTAGCCATGCTCAATTTAGACTACAAGATACTAAGCTGTATCTTGGCCGATCGTCTGATGATTCATATGACGACGCTTGTTCACGGGGACCAGGCGGGTTTTGTTCCATCTCGCAGTACGGCCATGAACATACGGCGGCTGTTTCGCCTGCTGGATGCGACCACCTATGATAAGGATGAGGCGTGCATTTTATCGGTTGACATCGAGAAAGCCTTTGATAGTCTTGAGTGGCCATATCTTTTTAGAGTCTTAAGAGCCTTTGGGTTGGGAGAGGAATTTGTGGCATGGACGGCAATACTATACAAGAGTTCTAGGGCCAGGGTGCGCACGGGAGGGGTGATCTCGGAGTCCTGTGTGGTGGGTAGAGGCACGAGACAGGGCTGCCCGCTGTCTCCCCTGTTGTTTGCGCTGGCGGTGGAGCCTCTGGCTGTACATGCGCGTTCAGGGCGCCACTATCGTGGACTGGACGTGATGGATCACACCCAATTTATAGCACTGTACGCAGATGATCTTTTAATGTTCCTAGCCGACTCGGCGTCCGAGCTACAGGGCGCCAGAGCCCTACTAAGCAGGTTGGGGGAGTAGCGGGCCTTAAGGTTAATTGGAACAAGACGTGCCTGTTCCCAACACGACCTGGAAGGAATGTACCCCCGAATGTGTCGGATGTTATGTGGGAGAGTAGGTGCCTGACCTATCTGGGGGTTCGCGTGTATCATGCGGCGGCTGACGTGTTGGACGGTAATATAGGACGTGCGATACGAAACACCAGGAGCACCTTTGAATTCTGGGGGACCCTCCCTCTCTCAGTGGCGGGGCGGGTGGCGCTCTTGAAAATGGTCACGCTGCCGCGTTTACTGTACTACTTTGGCACGCTGCCACTATGGATCCCGCGAAAGTTTTTACTCAGCTCAATACCATGATCACGGGATTTCTGTGGGGAACCGGGAGGCGTAGAGTAGCACTCGACACCATGATGAGGCCTAGGGGCGAGGGGGCTTCGCGGTGCCGGATCTCGAGGCCTATTACCATGCAGCCCAAATACAATGGTTCACGAAGTGGATGGCTGGGCGGACCCGCGACGAAGAGGATGTTGGGTCTACAGACCCGACCCTGAGACAGCTTGCCCGAGTGCTGCTGCGACTACCTCTACGGGAGAGGGAGACTCCTGGAGACCTGTGGGCACTACGCCAGTGTTGGAATCGGGCCAATCGCAGGGCCTCACGGGGACCCCGTACGCACCCGAGATCCCGCTGGTGGTCTGTGAGGCATTATCACAAAGGGGTGACTGGCGGAGACTGCGTGCTTGGAGGGAGGTGGGGATCTCCACCATCGGGGACCTCTACGACAATAATACCCTGCTGCCCTTTAATGACTTACTGGAGCGCTACGAGGTTCCTGGGGGGGATTTTCTGCTGCATGCTTCCCTGACAGCAGCAATTCGCAAACATTGGAAGACGGGGATGGTGGAACCACCAATTTCCCTGCCTTGTCAATATGTGGTATCTGCGGCTGGGACGGTTAAGGCAGTGACTTGCCTGTACAGGCGAATCACCCAGGAGCTCAGACGACCCCTAGATAGCCTGCGTCTCAAATGGGAGACAGATCTTGGGGTGCCCATTGAAGAGAAGCCATGGGAGGCGCTGGTAGAAAGGGCATGGAAGAGCACCAGGAATGCGCGGTTCCAATTATTACATTTCTTTGTCCTCCACCGAGCATACCTTACTCCACATAAAATCAATGAGTATTTTGGGGTCAGGGCAGTTTGCCCGAGATGTAATCTAGTCAACGCCGAGTTTATACATATGTTATGGGTTTGTCCCTCATTGGTGGGGTTTTGGAGGGAGATACTGACCAGACTGAACGACATAACGGACCGTGACATTGAGCTTACCCCGGGAGCTTGCTTATTACACTGGTTTCCTCACACTGCCCGGAACAAGATTACCAGTAAATTTATTGATCTGGGCCTCGTCTTGGCCAAGCGAGAAATCACCAGTCACTGGAAGGCGAGCACTCCCCCAGCGTCTTGAGGTGGGTGAGGGAACTTACAAAATGGGCGGATGGTGAAGGAATTTACAGGCTCCAAATGGCCCACAGAACGGGTAATGAAAAAATATTGGAAGCAGCAAAGACGTGGGGGCATTGGTGGAGGTGCTTAAGCACCCGGTCGATGATGCCATCGACCCTCCCCCGAGTGAATGAGAGGGCACGGGGAGATGATTGGACAACCTTAGATATGCTTGTTGGATGGCTGATGGATGAATATACTGTGTGGGTGCGCCCCTTCCCCTTCACGCTTGATCCGACCGGGTGGATACTAGTATGTTAGACGTCCTGACTGTCAGACTTTGGCTCTCCACAGATGTGCAAACGAATAAGCGACATGCCTGGGGGGGATGGGGTGGGGGTGGGTAAAAGTTGAAGGGGGAGGGAGGGAGGAGGCCTGGGTGGGTAGGTGGGTTAGTTTTGTTACTTCATTATCTATTGTGTTCTTCATGAGGCCATGACAGAATAGACTGTTAGGATGTGAATTATGCAGTGGTGGGGAATGGAGCTCGATTTACTTCGCACAATGTAAGCCCATTGTCCCAATGTATTGATCCTATGCTATGCCACAGTAACTTAATAAAATCTGTTTACAAAAAAAAAATCAAGAAAAGATAATGCCAATGAACTCTCAGATGGGACATGCAGTGCAGGGACATCCTGGGAGCCCATCTGTGCCCAGATCCAAGTGGCGATTGAACAGTTGTGGCAAATATTGGAACATAAAATTGGAAATATAGGCGCTCCTCAAGAAATATTGTCAAAGTTAAAAAGGTCATTGTAAACTGAGGGGCAAGTGAAACGCCTACTGTCTGAGATCTTTGGACTCAAACCTACTCTACGCTCTACCACGGACCTAGCACACCTCCTAGAAGCTAGAATTGAGGATGCGGAGGGCTAGAAGAGGAGGAGGACCAACCTCTGATATGTGGGCTTCTCAGGAGTAGAGGGGGAAACCTTGATTTGTTCCTGAAGCAATGGATCAATGACTCCTTAAAGCCAAGTTGATTTTCCCTCTACATCTTAACTGAGAGCGCTCAACAGGACCCTAGCCCTCCGCATCCTCGGGGTGCCCTAACAGCCATAATTAAAAACTACCTGAATTATCGAGACAGGGACATACGACGAGACTAGCAGGAGATCAAAAATACAAAGCCAGCACTATAAATATATTCCCACACAACCATAGCCCTCTTGAGGCCAAGTTACTTATAGGCAGACAAGGAAAGGGAGGAGTGTCCCAAATCTACCTTACACTAGTGATAAATGTCACCAACAGTTTCCACTGCTTGAGACAGAAGTGGAAGGGCTGGACTGGACGACTCAATACAGACTGGACCCTGATGAGACTAGTCCCACAAGATATAACAATATCCACAAGGTTTCAGCTCATACAACTGAACTACCTCCACACCATCTACCTCACTCTGCTCAGACTCTGGCGAGCTGGCAGGACCAACACCCTGAAATGCCCCAGATGTCCTTGCCCTCTCTCTGATTTGTATCATGTTGTTTGGCTATGGCCTCCCATTGCATCTTATTGGCAACCTATCATTTCCACCCTAACTCGGATCCTGGAAACCCCTATTACTCTTACACCAGCACAAGCACTCTTGAGCGTTCAAAGAAGTCCGGGATAGACGTGGGGGATCACTTCCTGATTGGACTAGAGGGAAATTCGAATGGCAACGGTGGTGGAAAAACGTGACATAGCAGGGAGAAGAAGAGTGGACACATAGCAGACTATCATTGAGTGGAGCAGGGGCATGGACTGTTGCGCATGATTGGCAAAAACTATTACACCGCCAGAGGGTGCCCGCATAAGCCCTCCCATATATGGGCCAGGTGAATGGACTAGTACGGATTAGACAAGTAAACCTCTAGTATGATGCACCATGACTTGACAGTGAGTCACATCAGGGTCTGTGGGATGAGGATGTGGTTATATGTTCTAATTGTTTAATTATACTGTCTGCAACTGACAAATAAAATTGTTCATCACAAAAACAAATATTCCCAGACTATATTCAAAAGCTCCAGAAATCCTTCTCTGACAAAGCAGTAGCTGAGACATGAACATCCAATATATGCTCCTCATTCTGGCAAACCTGACAGTAATACACAATGGAAAATCCATCTTCACAGCAGTGGAGGCATGGAACTGGCTGGAAACAGATGGGGAGGGGGGCGGGGGGAGGGGGCGGGGAGGACAAGCACCTCTGAAGCGAAGTGCAGCCCGAGTGGTGCAAATAAGCATTGGACAAAGCAGACATTCAGCAAAGGAGAGTCACAACACTGGAGACCCGATACACCAAGCGACACTAGTAGTGGTTCAGCAGGATAGCACATTGGGCTGGGATGGTTTGCAGGAGGGTTAAATTACTAAGGAGTCTGTCGCTGACCTCAAGAACATGACTGTGGGTTCAGTAAAGTAGGTCACATCCTTCCTTTTCTAATGGAGATGCTCTAAGCAGCCACAACAACCCCACTGCTGGATTGGTAAAAAGTTTTTTTTAGGTGTTGCCTGAGGCAGCGCATGCTTGTCTCCCTTGTGAAGTTTTTTTTTTTTTTTTTTTTTTTTTACCTTACAGGGGGCTTAGAGGCTGTCCATTGCTTACCACTGGTTGGCTTCATTGCCACTCATTTGTATGCTTCTATTCATCAGCTTCTGCAGGCTTCCTTCTTTTGTGTTTGTCCCTCCTTTGGAGCCTAGATGCATTTGTGCCCTTCCACTACTCATTTGTCTGGAGCTACTTTTTCCTTGCTCTTTAAGAAGGCTACAAAAGTGCATGCGTTTTTCAGCTGTCTCCCTCAGGTACTTCTCTGCACCTCTCTGTATCTCCAAGTCCCTCTTGTCCATCCTCTCTCCATTCAACGCATGCTTGCCCCAGCCCAACCCTTCCTTGTCTGTGTACATGCTCCCAGCTTCCCTGGCCATCCTCCGTTGTCGATGTACTTTGCCCCAGCCTCTCCCAACCACCCTTTGTGTGCTTGCCCCCCCCAGTGCCTCTCACCCACCTTCCATTTCTCTACTTGCCCTCATAAATCCCACACACCCACACTCCGTTGTCCTTTTGGTTACCTCCACCCCTCTTGCCCACCCACTCTCCTTTTGTCAATCTGCTTGACCCCAGCCCTTCTGCCTATCCTCCATTGTCCATTTGTTTACCGCCAGCCTCTCCCACCCACTCTGTCTGTGTGCTTGCCCCCAGCCCCTCTTGCCCACCCTCCACAAAACAGCCAGCACTAACATTTTTCTCTTAAAAACATTTGGAAGCATACAAATAACGGATTTGCGCTGGTCACGACATAGAACTTTAAAAAAAGAAAGTATATATATATATACATCTCCCCAAGCTAAAGCAAATAGCTCTCCTAGGTGAAACCTACTGGCTTTGCCAATGTGTGTTTCTTTAGGCAGTGTGCTGTGAGTGTGCTATGAGGGGTGAGTGGAGGAGACCCCACCTAATATCTGCAGAGACGCATGGGGCAGATTCGTATCCGAGGTAGTAACAGACGGCCTTGGTCTTTAATTAGTGCTTATATCCCACCTCCTTGCAACAGGCACACTGGATGAGTTAAATGCACTGTGTGCAGATATTCCGTCTAGCACTACAATTATGGGTGGGGACTTTAATGCCACTACGAATGAGCACATTGACATATTCCACTTCAGGCCTATGGAGACTTCTAGAGGCACAGAGGCAAATGGTCAGAGTCCCTAGGCCTCGAATATCTGAAGAAAGTGGCATCAGAGAGATGAAGCATATACATTTCACTCTGCCACTCAGCAATCGCTATCCCACATGTATTTCTGCTTCTTTCCAATGCTGACTTACACTGGGCGCAAGACGTACAAATCCTGCCATGGGCATTTCTGCCCATTCACCCTTGGAATTGTGGTTGGGAAACGTGTTGGATCAGATTCCACTAGTTCAGCGTCTGAACGCTGGATGGTTTCTTGATGGTGACTTCTCAGACTTCATCCAGGAGGAAACAAAATCTTACTTTGAGCTGAACACAGGGTCCGTGTCCCAGAACTGTACCCTGTTGGAAGTCTAGAAGGTGATAATTACAAGGCATGCTAAATCCTACTGCAAAGCAAAAGAATGCATGAAAGAGACAACAGCAGAGCTCTAGGCAAGCGTTTGATATTCCTCAATCATGAAGAAACCCAAAGAGGGCACCCAAAGAACCTACGATTACTGGAGATGACAGAAACCAAAATCAAAACATTCACAAATGACACTGCCTACATACTAGGGCTAGTGTCACGGAGACAGGTATACAACACGGGCAACAAGTGTGGGAATGTTTTATTGGTTTGCAAACTTAAACAAGGTTGCAGGTGCTGTGGTGCAAATTCGAAATGGTGATTAGGATAACACCAGTGCTCTTGCAACTGCAGAATCATCTTTAACCTTTTATAGGCTTCTATATGCTAAATGCACCCCCAATGTCAGGAAATAGACTGTCAGTGTCTGACACTTGATGATCCCCTCTTTATGCGATGATCGGGAAGCACTGGAAACACTACTAACCTGTGAAGGACTAGCAGAGGCTCTACCTGCTACGAGGATGTGCAAGACTCCAGGCCCCAATGGGCGGCCAGGGGAGTTTTATAAGAAACAAGCGGCCTTCCTTTTACAGTTCCCTTTAGATATGCACACGGAGGCTCTGCATTTGTACAAGCTTCCATGCCATCACCAAGGGGTGACTATTTTGGCTCTTTTAAAGCCTGGGAGGTGCCTCGAGTTGTGCACTTTTTACTGGCCCATCTCCTTGATTATCTGGTAGTAAACCTACTCGCATCATGCCAGGCTAGAGTGATACATACACTAGTTCAGCGGGACCATAATGGCTTAATACAGTGTAGGAGCACGAGGAACAGTCTTCAAAAGACCAAAGAAGGCGCGGACAGGATCCAGGGCTCTGATTTCCTATGGTCTCTAATGCGGAGTGATACAAGGAAAGCATCAGACTGTTGACTGGACGTTTCTTTGGAAAGTCCTCGACAAAGTGAATTTCAGACCTAGGTTTACTGCATGGATATAACTACCCTACATTCAACTCTGGGCTCAGGTTAAGGTCAATGGACAATTATCCAAATAATTTCCCTCCAGTACGGTAACTGTCAGGGCTGTCCCTTTGCTCCCCATTATTCGCTACCTCCCATCACAGAGCCCATCGTGTATGGACAAGTAGGATGCCTTAGTACAGGGATTCCAATGGGATTGTGATCTGGAGGATTGTATCTCCCTGTACAAAGATATGCTACTTTATCTCCAGAATCCGAAGTGGACTGGAGAAAGCCCCCCCTGCCCAGAGGGGGGGCGGGAGGGGGGCAGTACAACCTCTGAACCTCCAGCATATTAAAATACAGTATGACCCATTTAAGTACTTGGGTGTCTACATTACCCATGACCCTGTATTATGTCGGGAACTTAACCGGACTCCACTACTGACTAAGCTCAGGAAAGATGGTGACGCATGGGCCGACCTCTCCATTTCGACAATGGGACAGTCGCTCTGCTAAAATTGATCAATCTCCTCAAGGCTTTATATATAATGCAAATCTATTGACTACAGATTCTTGTACGTTTTTCATGATGATCAAGTTCATATAAAGACCATAATGACATCAATTATGAAGAGTGGAAAGATCTCTTGGATAGCATAGACAAATGCATGAGGCTGCATTACTGGGTCTCTCTTCTGCCTGTGATTAATGACATCAAAGCAGTTCTTGAAGCTTAGTGGGCCGCACTGAATTGGATCATGTGGCACAACCGACTCACTGGTGAAACATTATGGCACAGCACTTGGTTGCCAGAAGTAGCAGCATTAGCGAGCTTTGAAAGCGGAGATTGAACTGGTATAACAAAGCTGGGAGACATCTGGGAGGCCAAACATCCCGCAGTATGTGCCAGCAGAGTAATTCAGCCGCCTGGGGCGAGAAATTCAGGACTGAAGCTGCTTGCCGCATAACGGAGGCATAGGAGTGTGGCACAGCCAAAGCATAGTGGCGGAGTGTGTCCCTTAGGGAATGAGGGATAAGTACGAGAGCAACGTACCATGTGGGCCTTTGTATGCTGATGACAGGAGTCCTGACTCGAAGGGATCATCAGCAGGCACCTGCAATACACGATTGCCTGCCGCAACTTAAGGACTGCTCCACAGGAAATCGGAGCACATCCTAGGGTAATGTTGAATTGCCCTTCACCCCCACACCACTGCCCTAAAATGAGGTATTTGTCTGAATTCATCCTTTCATTTTTGGTCTACTTCCTCAGTAGGAAGTTGATTTTAGGCTACTTCCTCAGTAGAAATTTGTCTGGGCTGCTCAAGTAGGTCACCTACCTACCACGCTATACTGACCTTTCTAGTGCCCCTCCAGTCAAATTTAACCTATCCGACCGTAAGAATATATACAAGTCTTTGAAATATGAGGTCATGATCTAAACATCATAATAACAGTCGCATGAGAAGATGAGACCCTTCTGATTGGGCTATATTTCTAGTAGGACCCTACTGAGTCAAATACATCATCCACAGAGCCCACTTGAAACTTCTTACCCAATTTGCTGCTTATTTGTCTCACTGAGTTATCAAAGGCAATTTGTGCATCTAAAATCTTGATCGATGAACACAGTTGATAATAGAGGCGACTCGGCCTACGTTCGTAGTAGGAACCCGCTCTACTGGTGCAACTTACACCCGGGGAACGCCAAGCACTCTGGACAGCAACGGCAGGGGGCCTGCTTACTGCGGTCCTCTGGAGGTGTAGGCGCTGAAGCCTCCCCCCTCCTTTCTGGTGTCCAATGATGAAGGGCACAGATGGCACTCCTGATCTTCCCAAAGTGCAAATCGCAATCAGCTGCTCATGTCCAGCGCCCATGCGACACGAGACGCTTCTCCCATAAAGAATAAGGGGAGGATAAAACAGTGCTTGTCGCAACAACAAAAAAAAGGGGGGGGGGGGATTCTGAACTGATACTCATTGAGTATACTGTCCAGAGCTGCTACAATCACCCAAGAGTAAGAAGCAGCCTCTTGACCACCAAGCACAATACTGAATGCTTCTTCCAAAAAGCTAATTTAATTTTTTTAATGTTTCCATCACCGAAAAGGCACATGGTGTGGTTTTGGGGAAGCATGTGGTCTTTAAGATGAGTACGTCAGCATTAATGAGGTTTAAGTTTTTTTCCCGAAAGGGAAGATTAAGGCATTGTGCCATATTGCTAACAGTTCCTCAGTTGAGATATCTGTCCACTATGCATAAAAATGTTTTCGGTTTGTAGCAAATAGTAGCAAGTACTGTTCATATCTTAATGCACAAGTTACTAACTTGTGTAACGATATATCTGTAAGAGACAGTAGTTAGTGATAGATTCCTTACCTTAGAATATCCCCAGGCGTCAGGCTGGATCCGGAAAAGTTTTGCGTAGCAGTACCCTTGCGCGTCGGTAGGCGGCGTCGTGCGGCTCCGCGTCCGTCGTCGGCGTCGTGATCGCCGGGATGACGTCGCGGGCAGCACTTAGGCGCCGCCCCTGCGCGCTGACGTCAGTTCTGTACACGACTTTCCGCGCCAGGAACGCAGAGCCATGCAAGAAGCTGACACAGGTGTCTGAAAAATACTAGGGCCCTGAAAGGGATGTCCTTAACCCTAGAAATCAGTTCGCAGAACGGGGAGGATGGGTGGGCGGTAAGGAATCTATCACTAACTACTGTCTCTTACAGATATATCGTTACACAAGTTAGTAACTTGTGCATCTGAAAGAGACACGTTAGTGATAGATTCCTTACCTTAGAATAGATACCCCAGCAATACCAACCCCGGTGGTGGGTCTGCGAACAAAGATCAGACAAGGAAGTCCTGGAGGACAGAACGGCCAAAGAAGCCGTCCCTCCGGACCTGACTGTCAAGGCAGTAATGCTTAGTAAACGTGTGCAGCGAGGCCCACGTAGCTGCCTGACAGATAACCGGCAGCGGAACACCGCGGCCCAAGGCCGTGGTAGCAGCCGTTGCCCTGGTGGAATGGGCACGCAGCCCAACAGGAGGCTCCTTCTTAGCCAAAGAATAGCAGGTCTTGATGCACAAGGTAACCCAGCGGGAGATGGTCCTCTTGTGCACCGCCCGACCTTTTTGGCGCCCACGTAGCCAACAAAGAGCTGGTCATCCACCCGGAAGTGTTTTGTGCGGTCGATATAGAAGGAGAGCGCACGTTTTGGGTCCAGACGGTGGAGCCTCTCTTCCTCTCTGGAAGGATGCGGAGGCGGAAAGAAGGTGGGCAAAGTGATGGTCTGCCCAATGTGGAAAGCAGTAACCACCTTTGGCAAGAAGGACGGACGCGTCCGAAGAACAACCTTGTCTGGATGAACAGACAGAAAGGGAGGTTTGCAAGAAAGAGCCTGGAGCTCACTCACCCGCCGAGCGGAGGTGATGGCCACCAGAAAGGCTGCCTTTAGAGTCAGAAGACGAAGAGGACAGTTATGCAGAGGCTCAAAGGGAGCGCACATTAAAAGGTAAGAACCAAGTTCAAGTCCCACTGAGGCATTACAAACGGAACAGGAGGGAAGAGGTGAGTAATGCCTTTTAAGAACCTGTTAACAACAGGGGACTTGAAAAGGGAGGGCTGATCAGGGAGCCTGAGGAAGGCCGAGATAGCACAAAGATAACCCTTGATGGTACCCAGGGCAGAACCCTGTTGGGCCAGAGAGAGAAGGAACAGAAGGACCTCAGAAAGAGGGGCAGAAAGGGGATCCACAGCCTTTGCTGTGCACCATGCCACAAATTTGTTCCACCTGCAGGCGTATACCACCTTAGTGGAGGGACGCCTGGCTGCCAGAATCACAACACAAACTTCGGGAGGCAAGTCGAAAGGAATCAACTGCCGCCGCTCAATCTCCACGCAAGCAGGTGTAGACTGGACAGGTTCGGGTGGAGGACCGTCCCCTGCTGCTGCGACAGAAGATCCTCCCGAAGAGGCAGACGGATCGGGGGATCTATGCTCATATTGAGTAGCTCGGGATACCAAACTCTTCGAGCCCAGTCCGGAGCCACAAGAATGACTTGGGCCCGGTCGTGCCGAATCTTCTTCAACACTCTGGGTAGAAGTGGTATAGGCGGAAAGGCGTACAACAGACCGCAACTCCACTCGCGACGAAAAGCGTCGCCGAGCGAGTGCCGCCTTGGAAATTCCAACGCGCAGAACTGATGACATTGCGCGTTCTCTTCGGTGGCGAATAGATCTAACCAAGGCTCTCCCCACTGTAGAAAGAGTCCTTGCGCCACTTCCGAGTGAAGACGCCATTCGTGATCCATCATGCACCTGCGGCTGAGTTCGTCCGCCCTGGCGTTCAGAGAACCTGCCAGGTGTTGAACCATCAGGAACATGCCCTGATGTTCCAGCCATGTCCAGAGGCGCAGAGCCTCCTGACAAAGGGTCCAAGACCCCACCCCGCCCTGTTTGTTGCAGTACCACATGGCGGTGGTGTTGTCTGTGAACACCTGCACTACCTTCCCTTTGACAGAGGGAAGGAATGCCTTGAGTGCAAGCCGGATCGCCCGGAGCTCCAGAATGTTGATATGGAGCCGGGACTCCGCCGGAGACCAGAGGCCTCTGATCTCCGCCTCTCCCATGTGACCGCCCCATCCCAGAAGGGACACGTCCGTCACAACTGTGTGCTCTGGCTGGGGAAGGGAGAGTGATCTGCCCATGACCCATTGCCGGTTCGAGAGCCACCACTGCAACTGTTTTGCAGTCCCCTCCGAGATCTGGACGTGATCGGACGGGTTGCCCTGGTGCTGCGCCCACTGGAACTTCAGGTCCCACTGCAGAGCCCGCATATGCCATCTGGCATGATTGACCAGCAGGATGCAGGAGGCCATGAGGCCCAGCAGCCTCAGGGTCATCCTTACCGAAACCCAGGATAAAGGCCGAAAGATCGGAATCATAGCCTGAATATCCCGGACTCGCCGTTCGGGAGGATAGGCCCGAAACTGCGTCGTGTCCAGAACTGCTCCGATGAAAAGGAGCTGTGGAGAAGGAATCAGATGCGACTTCGGCACATTGATGGAGAACCCCAGCGAGTGCAGGAGTTCGGCCGTAGTCTGGAGGTGGGAGACGACTGCCTGGGACGAGCCCGCCTTCAGCAGCCAGTCGTCGAGGTAGGGGAAGACTGAAAACCCCTGCCCGGCGCAGATGAGCTGCGACCACCGCCATCACTTTCGTGAACACCCGAGGGGCACTTGTAAGGCCAAAGGGGAGCACGGTGAACTGAAAATGCTCGGGGCCTACCGTGAACCGAAGGTAACGCCGGTGGGCCGGCAGGACGGGGATGTGGAAATACGCGTCCTGCAAGTCCAACGCTACCAACCAGTCTCCTGGGTCGAGGGCAGTCAAGACCTGAGCTAGGGTGAGCATCTTGAACTTCTCCTTCCGGAGGAAGCGATTGACGTTCCGGAGGTCCAAGATAGGACGCATGTCCTCCTTGTCCTTTTTGGGCACCAGAAAGTAGTGGGAGTAGCAACCACGCCCTACTTCTGGGGTCGGAACATGCTCGATGGCCCTCTTGGTCAAGAGGGCCGTGACTTCCTTCTGTAGAAGCACCAAGTGATCCCCTGACATGCGGTGGAATTGAGGCGGCATGGCTGGGGGGGTGGTCTCGAAGGGGAGGGAGTAGCCCCTTCGGACAATGTCCAAGACCCACCTGTCCGAGGTGATGGTGCGCCAGTGGGGAAGGTGATGGCGGACCCTGCCCCTACTGGCGTGCCGTGCACCTGAAAGGAGGGACTAGGAGGGCTTGGAGGCCGCGGACGGGTTGGAGGTGGTGGCCTGACCCGCACGCTGGTTGCCCGATCCGCCACGGCGGAATCCACGTCCTCGGCCACGCGAAGACGCCTGCTGCGCGGGCCGGTGGCTGGGCTGCTGACGTGAAGGGCGCCCCTACCGTGGCCACGATAGGGGCGAAAAGCAGAAGGCAGCGGAGGGCGTGTAGCAGAAAGGCCCAGGGACTTGGCAGTAGCCCGTGAGTCCTTAAAGCGCTCCAACGCATGGTCTGCTTTGGACCCAAAGACCGACTCCATCAAAGGGCATGTCCATGAGAGTATTCTGGACATCCCCTGAAAAACCAGTGGTTCTCAGCCAGGCGTGGCGGCGGAGCGCCACTGTCGTTGCAATCGACCTGCCCAGCGAGTCGGCGGTGTCAAGGCCACAACGGATAGTGTATTTGGCCGCATCCCTTCCTTCCGCAATGGCGCGGGAAAGCAGTGCCTGGACCTCCTCAGGGCACTGGGGCAAAACATCCGCCACCGAATCCCACAGAGAGTGGGTATATCGGCCCAAAAGACAAGCGGTGTTAACGGACCGCAAGCCAGCACTGGAGGAAGAAAAACCTTTCTTCCCAAACTGATCCAGGCGTTTGGATTCCCTATCCGGAGGAGCGGTAGGGAAGGCGGTTTGGGAAGCGGAGGCTTGGACAACCAAGCTCTCAGGAGTGGGGTGGACAGAAAGAAACAGGGGGTCGCCCGGAGCGGGGCGATGGCGTCGTGACACGTTCCGATCCACAGGAGCCCCTGTGTTGGGCTTGGACCAGGCGCCCAAAGAACGTCTGTGAGGGCGTCGTTAAACGGCAGCACAGTCTCCGCAGAGGAGGCTGCCGGCTGAAGCACCTCTGTCAAGATGTTAGGCTTGACCGTCAAAGTAGGGAGCTGGAGACGTAAGGCCCCAGCAGCCCTACGCAACACCGTACCAAATTGGCCCCCTCCTCCGTAGCCACGGGAGGAGACAGCATGCCAGTGTCAGGAGAAGTATCCAGACCACTGGCCTCCCCTAGACTCTCTGTCCAGTCCTCATCATACTGACAGTTGCGAGTCAGAGGGTCATCAGACCCCTCCCAGTCCTCCTGGTCCTCCTCTGGTGCAAAATAAGGAGGAGGAGGGACATTTGGGACCCAAGGTCCCATCGGCGCCGGAGCCGGCGTCGAGCGACGTCGCTCCGGGTCCATGTCCGGAGCCGGAAGGAACTGGGGGACGACGCCGCCCGGAGCCCAGGGCGGCGTCGAGAACGGCACCGGAGACATCGGCGCCGGCGGAGGTGTCGTGAGGTCGACCGGCGTCGATGGGGGTTGTGGAGCCGGGATCGAGGCCGGGGCCGAAGCCGGAGCCGGGATCGAGGCTGGAGGCTCGGGCGACGCGCCGGAGCCGCCGGCGGCCGCGAGCAACCCCATCAGGGCCCGCGGGGCCCGAAGGCGCACCGGAGGGGCCTGAAGGCCCGAAGAGGCGGGCCATGGCCGACAGGAACTCCTGTACCTTGGCCGGATCCGCCCCCGAACCCGGGAAGGGCGGGTATGACGGGGGCGACTCCACAGGCAAGTCCGGGGCCGCGGGGGCGGGGACGGTGCCGGGAGGGGCCGCAGCCGAGTCGCGAGACCGGCGAGGCGAAGTCCGAGAGCGACGATGCTTCTTGGACTTCTTGTGCTTAGACTTACCGGACGAAGAAGACTTCGACGCCGACGACCGGTGTGCACTCCGCGAGCGACCCCTGGACCTCTCACGCGACCGGGGCCTCCGTGGAGCCGAATGCCGGGCCTCGAGGAGCTTTCGAGACCGCTCTCGCAAAGCTTTCGGGTTGAGGGCCTGGCATTCGGGACAAGACTCGGTGTCGTGGCCTCGGCCGAGGCAGAAGAGACACTCCCAATGCGGGTCGGTGACGGACATCATCCGCGCACAGGCGCCGCATCGCTTGAAGCCGGGCATCCCTACGACACCTTAAGATGGAAAAAAACAGTGAAAAAATCACCAAAAATAATGGTCAAAAATTGACCAGGGCACTGCTCTTCCCGGATCTGCGCTTGCTGGCGCGGAAAAAGAAGAACTGACGTCAGCGCGCAGGGCGGCGCCTAAGTGCTGCCCGCGACGTCATCCCGGCGATCACGACGCCGACGACGGACGCGGAGCCGCACGACGCCGCCTACCGACGCGCAAGGGTACTGCTACGCAAAACTTTCCGGATCCAGCCTGACGCCTGGGGATATTCTAAGGTAAGGAATCTATCACTAACGTGTCTCTTTCAGATAGACAGTTAAAATGCATAATCTGGTTAAGTTAGGTCTACTTTGTGGCTTAACACTTGGAAATGAAGCGTGCTGCCGTCAAACGCGCCTGCAGACCAAATCTAATTCTCTCACTTAACATGGCAGCCAATGCTGCCCATGCTCAACCTGGATTGCTCTGCATCTCTTGCACCTGAGAGAGATGCAGCAGATTCAGACCAACAGGGCAGGTGGAACCAGCATCCAGTCAGCCTATGTAAGAATATAGGACTCCAGCAATTTCTTTTACCTCTAGTGCTATTTTAAGCACCTGCATATTTTCAAGCTAAACTTCTGCTTGCAATAAAATATAACGAAGTGCTCAGAGTGTCCAGCAAGGAACTGCAGCTATTTCTTTCTTTTCCCGAAATTTCTGGGGCCCTCCTACCTCATCGCTACCCAGAAGAACACAACTCAATCGACCAAGGAGCAGAGATACGGACTGGACCATAATCCAGGTACCTACCAATTCAGTTAGTGCTTATGCACTGAGACTAAGAGGATGGACTGCAGAAAGGTGTGCAAAGGGAAGCGT
This sequence comes from Calotriton arnoldi, assembly GCA_963921515.1. NCBI lineage: Eukaryota > Metazoa > Chordata > Amphibia > Caudata > Salamandridae > Calotriton > Calotriton arnoldi. Next base: position 973,585 of record CAWUFW010003619.1, read on the forward strand.
GCTAAACTGTGCTGTGCCATATACAAATGCTTAAAACCAAACAGGGGCCGCTTCCACTGAGAAAGGGACCCGGCTAACCCCTGAAAACCACACATGCGAAAATTCTTGCCACTAGAAAAGAAGTCCTCTGCTCATCTGAAAAAACGAATTTCTTTCCTCATCTTAGGGGGTATTAGCAGTGGAGATCAGGGAGCCCCTGGCAAATATTTCTGCAAATAGAAACTGCCCCCCTCCCAGTTTTGCACCTTGCCATGACCGTCTGGGCTGTGATTGCAATACATGGCAAGAAAACAAACACATAGGGAGATGATGGCTCAGCAGGACGCTATTCATCTAACCACGGTGCACCCAGACTACACCAGACCATATAGCGCAGAGTGTCTTTACAGAACCACTAGATGGTAATGAAAGGAGACAAGACTCTGGCGAGGTTAAGGGCCATGTCATGTGCTACCAAATAAAGAAGCCATAATTGCTTCAAGGTCAGCAGAGGTGATGCCATCAACAGAGAAGAAAGTTATGTCCACTAATTGAAATTACCTTGTAGAGGCTGGAAGCAATCCTACTCGGTTTTCATGAATAAGGGGAAGAAAGTATCAACCAATAAAAAATGGAGTTTAATGCGCTGTCTAAAGGGGGGTGGATGAGAGGTCTAATACTGCACAGTTAGGCCATCAGGAACAGGAAGATCGCTTTTCTTCGTGGCCACAAGATAGTTTGTGCACCAACCAAGAAGACCCAGTGCAGTGTCATGGCAGTGTAGGCCCATTGGGGACTTTCAAGCATCAGTCCAGAAGCAGGTAAACTTCTTAGTGCTTGTCCCGAACACAAACATTGAGTCTCTTCTGACTACAATCCTAGCACAAATTCAGGAGATTAAATCTACCCAGATTTCCCGACTCTTCCTTAAACAACAAGATGTTGTGGGGAGACTGAAAAAAAAGATTCTTACTCCAATTTGCTTGAAGGAATCAAAGCCAGAATCTCCTGCTTCAAAGATGCTTAAGGGAGGTATGAGAGAGGTCCTCACATGCAAGATCCTAGTAGCATTAAGATGCAAATTGAGGACAAGGAGAATCGACTAAGGAGATCAAATTTGCTGGTATAACGGGGAGAAAAGACTGCTTCAACACCTGTAACGTTCATGAAAAATCTGATTCAAACCTAAATTTTACCAGGGTATAAAGAGGACTAACTAGGATGCAAGCACATGAGTTCCATTTTCAGAGTACCTTAACAGCACGTGTTCACGGTCATTGCTAGTCCTTTTTGGTGACATTCGGATGTGAGAAAAATACATTTTCTTTCATGCAGTCAAACAGAAATCCTTTAAGCTAGATGACGGGATAATCTTTCAGGACTTCCCCCAACATGAGCTATAAAACATGAAAACTTAGGAAGGAACTCCGGGTGTTAATGCACAAGTTACTAACTTGTGTAACGATATATCTGTAAGAGACAGTAGTTAGTGACAGATTCCTTACCTTAGAATATCCCAAGGCGTCAGGCTGGATCCGGAAAGTTTTGCGTAGCAGTACCCCTGCGCGTCAGTAGGCGGCATCGTGCGGCTCCGCATCAGTCGTCGGCGTCGTGATCGCCGGGATGACGTCGCGGCCAGTACTTAGACGCCGCCCATGCGCGCTGGCGTCAGTTCTGTACACGACTTTCCGCGCCAGAAACGCAGAGCCATGCAAGAAACTGACACTGGTGTCTGAAAACTAGGGCCCTGAAAGGGATGTCCTTAATCCTAGAAATCAGTTCGCAGAACGGGGAGGACGGGTGGGGCGGTAAGGAATCTGTCACTAACTACTATCTCTTACAGATATATCGTTACACAAGTTAGTAACTTGTGCATCTGAAAGAGACACGTTAGTGACAGATTCCTTACCTTAGAATAGATACCCCAGCAATTCCAACCCCAGTGGAGGGTCTGCGAACAAAGATCAGACGAGGAAGTCTCGGAGGACAGAACGGCCAAAGAAGCCGTCTCTCCGGACTTGGCTGTCAAGGCAGTAATGCTTGGTAAACGTGTGCAGCGAGGCCCACGTAGCTGCCTGACAAATGTCCTGCAATGGGACACCACGTCCCAAAGCCGTGGTGGTGGCTGTCGCCCTGGTGGAATGGGCACGTAGCCCAACAGGGGGCTCCTTCTTAGCCAAAGAATAGCAGGCCTTGATACACAAGACGACCCAGCGGGAGATGGTCCGCTTGTGTACCGCCCAACCTTTTTTGGCGCCCACGTAGCCAACAAAGAGCTGGTCGTCCACTCGGAACTGTTGTGTGCGGTTTAGATAAAATGAAATCGCACGTTTTGGGTCCAGACGGTGGAGCCTCTCTTCCTCTCTAGAAGGATGCTGAGGCGGAAATAAGGTGGGCAAATTGATGGTCTGCTTAATGTGAAAAGCAGTAACCACCTTTGGCAAGAAGGACGGACGCGTCCTAAGAACAACCTTGTCTGGATGGACAGACAGAAAGGGGGGCTTGCAAGCAAGAGCCTGGAGCTCACTCACCCGCCGAGCAGAGGTGATGGCCACCAGAAAGGCTGTCTTCAGAGTCAGAAGACGAAGAGGACAGTTATGTAGAGAGCTCAAAGGGAGCGCACATTAAAAGGTAAGAACCAAGTTCAAGTCCCACTGAGGCATTACAAACGGAACAGGAGGGAAGAGGTGTGTAATGCCTTTAAGAAACCTGTTAACAGGGGACTTGAAAAGGGAGGGCTGATCAGGAAGCCTGAGTAAGGCCGAGATTGCACAAAGATAGCCCTTGATGGTACCCAGGGCAGAACCCTGTTGGGCCAGAGAAAGAAGGAACAGAAGAACCTCAGAAAGAGGGGCAGAAAGGGGATTCACAGCCTTTGCTGTGCACCATGCCACAAACTTGTTCCACCTGCAAGCGTATACCACCTTAGTGGAGGGACGCCTGGCTGCCAGAATCACATCACAAACTTCGGGAGGCAAGTCGAAAGGAATCAACTGCCGCCGCTCAATCTCCACGCAAGGAGGTGGAGACTGGACAGGTTCGGCTGGAGGACCGTCCCCTGCTGCTGCTACAGAAGATCCACCCGAAGAGGCAGACGGATCGGGGGATCGATGCTCATACTGAGTAGCTCGGGATACCAAACTCTTCGAGCCCAGTCCGGAGCCACAAGAATGACTTGGGCCCGGTCGCGCCGAATCTTCTTCAACACTCTGGGTAGAAGTGGTATAGGCGGAAAGGCGTACAACAGACCGCAACTCCACTCGCGACAAAAAGCGTCGCCGAGCGAGTGCCGCCTTGGAAATTCCAACGCGCAGAACTGATGACATTGCGCGTTCTCTTCGGTGGCGAATAGATCTAACCAAGGCTCTCCCCACTGTAGAAAGAGTCCTTGCGCCACCTCCGAGTGAAGACGCCATTCATGATCCATCATGCACCTGCGGCTGAGTTTGTCCGCCCTGGCGTTCAGGGAACCTGCCAGGTGTTGAACCATCAGGCGCATGCCCTGATGTTCCAGCCATGTCCAGAGACGCAGAGCCTCCTGACATAGGGTCCACGACCCCACCCCGCCTTGTTTGTTGCAGTACCACATGGCGGTGGTGTTGTCTGTGAACACCTGCACTACCTTCCTTTGACAGAGGCAAGGAATGCCTTCAGTGCAAGTCGGATCGCCCGGAGCTCCAGAAGGTTGATATGGAGCTGGGACTCCGCCGGAGACCAGAGGCCTCTGATCTCTGCCTCTCCCATGTGACCGCCCCATCCCAGAAGGGACGCGTCTGTCACAACTGTGTGCTCTGGCTGGGGAAGGGAGAGGGATCTGCCCATGACCCACTGCCGGTTCGAGAGCCACCACTGCAATTATTTTGCAGTCCCCTCAGAGATCTGGACGTGATCGGACAGGTTGCCCTGGTGCTGCGCCCACTGGAACTTCAGGTCCCACTGCAGAGCCCGCATATGCCATCTGGCATGAGTGACCAGCAGGATGCAGGAGGCCATGAGGCCCAGCAGCCTCAGGGTCATCCGTACCGAAACCCAGGATAAAGGCTGAAAGATCGGAATCATAGCCTGAATATCCCGGACTCGCCGTTCGGGAGGATAGACCCGAAACTGCGTCGTGTCCAGAACTGCTCCGATGAAAAGGAGCTGTGGAGAAGGAATCAGATGCGACTTCGGCACATTGATGGAGAACCCCAGCGAGTGCAGGAGTTCGGCCGTAGTCTGGAGGTGGGAGACGACTGCCTGGGACGAGCCCGCCTTCAGCAGCCAGTCGTCGAGGTAGGGGAAGACTGGAACCCCTGCCCGGCGCAGATGAGCTGCGACCACCGCCATCACTTTCGTGAACACCCGAGGGGCACTGGTAAGGCCAAAGGGGAGCACGGTGAACTGAAAATGCTCGAGGCCTACCGTGAACCGCAGGTAACGCCGGTGGGCCGGCAGGGCGGGGATGTGAAAATAAGCGTCCTGCAAGTCCAACGCTACCAACCAGTCTCCAGGGTCTAGGGCAGTCAAGACCTGAGCTAGGGTGAGCATCTTGAACTTCTCCTTCCGGAGGAAGCGATTGACGTTCCGGAGGTCCAAGATAGGACGCATGTCCTCCTTGTCCTTTTTGGGCACCAGGAAGTAGTGGGAGTAGCAACCACGACCTACTTCTGGGGTCGGAACATGCTCGATGGCCCTCTTGGCCAAGAGGGCCGTGACTTCCTTCTGTAGAAGTACCAAGTGATCCCCTGACATGCGGTGGAATTGAGGTGGCATGGCTGGGGGGTGGTCTCGAAGGGGAGGGAGTAGCCCCTTCGGACAATGTCCAAGACCCACCTGTCCGAGGTGATGGGACGCCAGTGGTGAAGGTGATGGCGGACCCTGCCCCCTACTGGCGTGCCGTGCACCGGAAAGGAGGGACTAGGAGGGCTTGGAGGCCGCGGACGGGTTGGAGGTGGTGGCCTGACCCGCACGCTGGTTGCCCGAACCGCCAGGGCGGTATCCACGTCCTCGGCCACGCGTAGACGCTTGCTGTGCGGGCCGGTGGCTGGGCATCTGACGTGACTGGGCGCCTCTTCCGTGGCCACGAAAGGGGCGAAAAGCAGAGCTGAGCGGAGGGCGTACCACAGAAAGGCCCAGGGACTTGGCCGTAGCCCGTGAGTCCTTAAACCGCTCCAGCGCATGGTCTGCCTTTGAACCAAAAAGACCGACTCCATCAAAGGGCATGTCCATGAGTGTATTCTGGACATCACCCGAGAAACCAGTTGTCCTCAGCCAGGCGTGGCGACGGAGCGCCACCGTCATAGCAAGCGATCTGCCCAGCGAGTCGGCGGTATCAAGGCCACAACGGATGGTGTATTTAGCCGCATCTCGCCCTTCCGCAATGGCGCGGGTAAGCAGTGTCTGGACCTCCTCAGAACACTGCGGCAAAACAGCCGCCACCGAATCCCACAGGGAGTGGGTATATCGGCCCAAAGGCAAGCGGTGTTGACAGACCGCAAGCCAGCACTGGAGGAAGAAAAGGCCTTCTTCCCAAATTGGTCCAGGGGTTTGGATTCCCTATCCGGAGGGGCGGTAGGGAAGGAGGTTTGGGAGGCAGAGGCTTGGACAACCAAGCTCTCGGGGGAGGGATGTTGAGAGAGAAACAAGGGGTCGCCCGGAGCAGGGCGATGGCGTCGGGCCACATTCCTATCCACAGGAGCCCCTGTGGTGGGTTTGGACCAGGTACCCAAAAGAACGTCAGTGAGTGCATCATTAAACGGCAGCACAGTCTCCGAAGAGGAAGCCGCCGGCTGAAGCACTTCTGTCAGGAGGTTAGTCCTGACGGCCACAGTAGGCAACTGGAGATGTAAGGCTCCAGCAGCTCTCACGCAACACCGTTGCAAGATTAGCCCCTCCTCCGTAGCCACGGGAGGAGACAGCATGCCAGTGTCAGGGGAGGTGTCTAGACCACTGGCATCCCCAAGTTACTCAACCCAGTCCGGGTCAAACTCACACTTGCGTGAGAGGGTCCTCAGACCCCTCCCAGCTCTCCTGGTCCTCCTCTGGTTCAAAATATGGAGTAGGAGGGACATTTGGGACCCAAGGTCTCATCGGCGCCAGAACCGGCGTCGGGCGACGTCGGTCCGGCTCCATGTCCGGAGCCGGAGAGAACCGGGGAACGACGTCGTCCGGAGCCCTGGACGGCGTCAGGAACGGCACCGGGGACATCGGCGGAGGCGTGGTTAGGTCAACCGGCGCCGATGTGGGTTGCGGCACCACCGGAGCCGGGATCGAGGCCGGGGCCGGAGCCGAGGCCGGGATGAAGGCTGGTGGGACAAGCGGCGCCGGGACCGGAGTCGACGGCGGCGCCGGGGCAACCCCATCAGGGCCCGCGGGGCCCGAAGGCGCACCGGAGGGACCTGAAGGCCCGAAGAGGCGGGCCATGGCCGACAGGAATTCCTGTATTTCGGCCTGAGTCGCCCCCAACCCCGGAAAGAACGGGTAATTCGGGGGCGGCTCTACAGGCATGTCCGGGGCCGCGGGGACGGTGCCGATTGGGGCCTCAGCCGAGTCGCGAGACCGGCGAGGCGAAGTCTTAGAGCGATGACGCCGCTTAGACTTCTTGTGCTTCGACTTACCGGAGGAGCGCGAAGACTTGGATTCCGACGAACGGTGGGGACTCCGCGTCCGGCCCCTCCACCTCTCCCGGGACCGGGGTTTGGCGCGGCGCGGAGCCGACTGCCGGACCTCGAGCAGCTTTCGAGACCGCTCTCACAAAGCCTTTGGATGAAGTTTCCGGCAGTCAGGGCACGACTTTGTGTCGTGGTCTCGGCCGAGACAGAAGAGACACTCGAGATGCGGGTCCGTGATCGACATCATGCGAGCACAGGCCTCGCAGGGCTTAAAGCCGGGCATCCCTACGACACCTTAGGAGTCGTGAAGACTCGTTTGGAGAAACAGTGAAAAAAATCACAAAAAGGACAGTCAAAAATTGACTAGGGCACTGCTCTTCCCGGATCTGCGCTTACTGGCGCGGAAAAAGAAGAACTGACGTCAGCGCGCAGGGGCGGCGTCTAAGTACTGCCCGCGACGTCATCCCGGCGACCACGACGACGGACGCGGAGCCGCACGACGCCGCCTACCGACGCGCAAGGGTACTGCTACGCAAAAAACTTTCCGGATCCAGCCTGACGCCTGGGGATATTCTAAGGTAAGGAATCTGTCACTAACGTGTCTCTTTCAGATATGGGGTACAAAACATAGACATATCGCCGGCGCACATTTAAGGGTCTTATTGGACATGCGCTCCAGACATTTGACAACTCCTGTCCAGTATTGTGCAACGAGATTACAATTCCATGTTAAATGCCAGAAATCTGCGTCTGGTTTACCACATCTTTTGCAGTTGCTTGTGTCTCGGAGACCTAGTTTGTGCAGCCTAGCCGGAGTATGATATACCTGGTGAATATATTTAAAATGGATTATTCGGAGATTACCATTAGGGGTCAGCCTGCCAGTAAGTGTGCATATGTGTTCCCAATCCAGGGGGGTTAGTGGAGGATCTAATGTGGCGTTCCACCTCGCTAGGCTGCGATCTTCCCCTCACCCTTTCAGCTCGCACTGCCCTATACAGCTTTGTTACCAGTTTACGCTTCGAAGGCGCCACCAGCAGAAGCTGCAATGATCGCAGTGCAGGAGGCTCCTCTGGAAGGGCATCATAATGCGTTTTGAGCGCAAGTTTTAAGCGGTGTATCGTGAATTGAAACAATGGTGTTTGGTTAGTAATGTACTGAAGGTCCTCGCGTGTGAGAAAATGGCCCTCTACATAGACATCATGCATGTACTGAATACCAACCGCCTGAAGGGATCGAATCGGCCCTGCTTCTTGCGTGATGGATAAGGAGGCATGATGCGCAATCGGCAGGGCTGGAGCATAGATCGGAAGTTTGGCTGCCAGCTTACCTATAGTTTGCCAGGCAGCTATGGTGGCGTCTATCGTGTTAATTTCTGTCCTCGGCGTACCCCTGCGTGTATGCGTGATTATACCGGATAACGGATTGGGGTGTGCATCCCCATCTTCCACCGCCACGTGTGGTGTGAAGGCGTGCGGTTTGAACCAAAAATAGGCGTATTGTGCTTGCGCACACAGGTAATATAAATAGAAATCGGGCGCACAGAATCCACCCTGAACGTAATCCAGCGTGAGTGTATGCCAGCCTATTCTAGCTTGTTTGCCATTCCAGATGAGGCGAAGTAGATGAGTGCGAAGTGTGCGAAAAAATTGTGTCGATAGTCTGATGGGGATGTTGTTGAATAGATAAAGGAACCGCGGTAGCACAATCATTTTTATGATAGCGATACGATCGGCCAGGGACAGTGGCAGCGAGGCCCATCTATCAACTTGAAGTTCTAGCTCCACACACGCCCTGCCATAATTTTCCCTCACTACTATCTCCGGGTCGCAGTGCACCCACACACCCAGGTACTTTACCGAGTCTGTTGACCATATCAACGGGTATTCCATTGGCGGGGGTATCGTAGTTGGCGTCAAGGGGATCACCACCGATTTGTCCCAGTTTATCAGCAGCCCAGAGAACAAGCCAAATCTAATATATTCCCCAATGACCGGTGACAGGTATGTATGAGGTTCACGAATGAAGAGCACCATATCGTCCGCGTATAGAGAGATGCCGACGGGACGATGGTTGAAATTTAGTGCCGCCGCTCTGTGACGCTGACGGATTACGCACGCCAGCGGCTCAAGCATAATGGCAAATAAAAGCGGCGAGAGGGGGCAGCCTTGTCGGGTGCCCCGATTAAAGGAGAAGGGCTCGGAAGTAAGACCTCCCACCCGAACTCTGGCTGACGGGTCGGTGTATCAAAGTTGCACCCATCTTATAAAAACATTAGGAAACCCCATATGCCTTAAAATGTTAAATATATAGCGCCATTCGAAAGAGTCGAATGCTTTAGCCGCGTCCAACATATTCGCAGCAGCCGGGAGGTCAGGAGATAAAATGTGAAACATGGTGAAAATAGTCCTCAAATTGTAAGATGTAGACCGTTCCGGTATGAAGCCGGATTGATCAGGCAGTATCAAACAAGTCATCAGCGGTTGGAGCTTAGTGGCAAGTATTTTAGCCAATATTTTGGCGTCTAGGTTTATTAGCGACAGAGGGCGATAAGAATCGCAGCGCGAGGGGGATTTGTCTTTTTTAAGCAATGTTATAATTAGAGCCTGTCTAAGTGACTCCGGCAGTGTGCCAGTGTCATGGGCCTCAGCGTACACCGCCAAGAAGTAGGGAGTTAATAGATCAGCATATTCCTTGTAAAACTCCGCTGTGAGGCCATCCGGCCCCGGTGCCTTACTATTGGGTAAAGCGCAGATCGCTGCCTTAATATCGGCCTCGTCGATTGGTTTACTGAGGTATTCTCGATGCCCATCCGACAGCCAGGCGCAGGCTATATCAGAAAGGTAGACCCCCCAGAGCGGCGTCATCCAAGCTCCCACGCGACATGTACATCTCCGAATAGCAGGACCTAAATTGTTCCACTATCTCCCGAGGTGTGAAATGCTCCCCCCCCCTTGCAAATCGACGATTTTTGTGATATGGTGATGTTCCGCTCTAGATCTTAGCTTGTTAGCCAGTTGTCGGCCCGGGCGGCCTCCCTCACCGTATGTACGCGCAACATGGCGACGCGATATGTAGAGTGTTTCAGTGTCCGCCATTTTATTGAATTCCAGCAGCTGCTCTTGGATGTGTGCTAAGATGGTGTCGTCTGGGTTCACATTGTATTCCCGCTCAAGGTCCGCTAGCGTGGCCTCTATTTTGGAGAGCTGGCCTCGTATGTCCCGCAGTATGCCCGCAGTCGTGCTTATGCAATCCCCCCTTATGGTAACTTTAAATGCCTCCCATAAAGTGGCGGCGCTCTCCACTGTGCCAACATTTATTTCAAAATAGCGTGTTATAGCTTGCCGTATAGTGTCGCTGTACAGGGGGTCTAATAATGCTTCAGCCCTAAATCTCCAGGTGAACGGTCGGTGTGTGGTGGTGGGGACACCAAGACATCTTCACTGGATTGTGATCGGACAGGGTGCGTGGGAGTGGGCCTATATCCATGACCCAGTCACCAGCCTCTTCATTAACTAACCAGTAGTCCAGTCGGGACCAGCTATTATGTGCGGGAGTAACATGCGTGCCACTCCTGACGTCAGTATTGCGCACCCACCAGACATCTATCAATCCCATCTCCATCATAGCATCACGAATGCATTGTGCAATCTTTGGGGTGCGCGCTCCCTGTGGGTTGGACTTATCCAGAGCGGGGTCCAGATGGGTGTTGAAATCCCCCCCCACAGAACAGCAGCCTCCGGACAGGTGCGCAGGGTGCTCAGCATTCGGATAAAAACCTGTGGTTCGTCTTGAATTGGGACGTATATGTTAATAACCGTGATCATGGACACCCCCAGTTTCCCATGGACCATAGCGCAGCGCCCATCCTCGTCAACATATGTTTTAAGTGGTGTGAATTGTAGACCTTTTTTAAATAGGATTAAAACCCCTCTGGCGTATGAGGAGTACGAAGACGCCACCTTATACCCAGCCCATTTGACAGCTATTCGGGCTGCAGACGATTTGGTAAGATGCGTCTCCTGTAGGAGGGCTATCTGCACTGTGTGCCTATCTAGGTATGCTAGCACCTGACGAATTTTCTTGGGCGTGTTGAGCCCGCATACATTCCATGTCAGACAGGTGTATGGATCACACATCAACGAAGATGATGAAATGAACCTGATGCGAGTGCAGAGTCAAGACATTGATATTAGCAGTGGTAGGTGTGCTGAATAACAGGCGTGTAAATACAATCACAAACATTTCCCAAAAAAACCAACAATATCCCCACCCCCCTCCCACTTCAGCAGTCCCAATTTGCTAAAGCCAGATTCCCCACGTACATCAACCCCCAACATGTGAGAAAACAAATATCGCTTTGGTATGGGGTATACCCAGTAGGGGACACTGAGGCGCGATAACTCCCAGATGTGGCCGGGAGGTGGCCGCCTTCTATAACCCAAGCCCCGAGCTGAATGTATATACACAATATAATCATGCCCTTTATGCAGCTGTATCTGGGGAGCTCTTATGGTGTATGAGCACGAGCTACATATCAAGGGAACATAGCAAATGAGCAGTAGAGGCGACTAACAGTGGCGACCCAGCAGGTGCAAAGCCCCAAGCGTTCTGGCATACCAACAAAAGCCCAGATGTGAGGACTTTAGAACAGATTCTCAAAGTACTTATCAGTTATAGGCAGTGACGAGCCTCAGTCTCAGTCATCGTTATCCAGCTCAACAGAAGGTCCACGCTTCTTGCGACATAGTGTTTTGGCGAACTCCATGGCCTGCTTTGGGGTGTTGAAGATCCGGGCCTTGTCGTCCACACCTATACGCAGGCGGGCCGGATATAGCATGGCATAAGGGATGCATTCATTTATCAATAGTTTCTTCACCGCTTGGAATTCTTTCCGCGCTGCCTGAACAGTAGCTGTGAAGTCCGGATAAAAGGATAACGTAGTTCCCTGATATGAGACGGTGCCTTTTTGGCGGGAGATGCGTAGCACAGTGTCCCGGACCCTGTAGTTCATCAGGCGTGCGATGATCGGCCTGGGCGGGGTGCCCAGGGGTGGACGAGAAGCCAAAGAGCGATGCGCCCTCTCTACGATGAACATGTCGGACAGGTTGTCGGCGCCGCACATTTCTCGGAGCATGTTCTCCACATACGTTTCCATCTTGCCCACGCTTGTAGATTCAGGTAGGCCTAAAATGCGCACATTATTGCGCCGCGACCGCGCTTCGAGGTCTTCGTTCTTCGCCTGGATGACTGCAAGAACCTTCTCCATATCAGTGACCATCGAGGTAACTTGTTGCAGCCCATCCTCGGCGTTAGAGATGCGTTGTTCTGCCTCCCCGAAGCGGGCGGCGTGCCTGTCCAATTTGGCAGATATGGTGTCCATCCGACCATTTAGGGCCTCAATATTGCCGTCTATACATTGTAAGCTGGCTTGAATTGCGGCTAGTGTTTTCTCTAAGGCAGTCTGCGGCGCGGATGCAGCGTCCAACTCAGAGTCCGATGACGCGGTTTGTCCCTGCTTGCCAGACTTCCTCAGTTCGAAATTGAGCCTCGGCTGAGTCTTGTCCGGTTTACCCATTGCGAGGTGCGCACATAAAACAACCGGAGTTCAAAGGCAAAATTATGGGGATCCACAACAAATGGAAGTTGGGGGCGAGTGATGGCCAGCAAATCGTAAGAAAACACCAGAGTGGGCCCCGAGCAAGTGTAGGTGAGTGCTCTGCATCAATAGGGGGTGCACCTTTTCAGAGACAACCAGAGGCTTGGGCATGTGTCTAGTGGAGGAGCTGTACAGTTCATCCAGTTGTCCCAGGCCTTTCAGTCAAATAGCACCAAGCTACACAGGGTCAGCAGAGCAGGCCACACTCCAGTCCAGGCACCACTCACACTCATGCAGCTTTCCAACCGGACCTTCCGCAGGGGCAGATTCACACGCGGCGCGTAGCTGTGGGCCCACCTCGTGAAGCAGATGTCAGCCCAGCAGGGAAGACCACATACGCAGGGCGCAGCAAGTTGCGGCTGAAATTGATCAGGTCGCTTGCAGTATAGGCACTGCTATCCCATCAGCCGCACGTCCAGCCTCTCAGAGCGTGCACGCCGCTCTCAGCGCACCCAGGTCGTGGCAGGAGGTCCCGCCAGCAGCAGAGGATTCGCAGCGGCCGCGCCGATCATCCGATGCGGCAGCCGCCACCAATTTCAACTGGCCGCTCCAGCAGGCACCAAGTGACGCCCAGCGCGCCGAGAGCGGATGTCTCGTGCGCGGCTTCCCTCGCCGGAGCCGGCCGCCAGCAGTGACAGGTGGCGTCTCTATGTCCGGTGCACTCACCAGCTTGCAACGCCCGTGTCCACGATGCCGCGATCCCAATCGGCTGTCCAGGCTCACCCCCGCAATGCCGCCAGGCCGAGTACAGTGGATGCGATGAGCCAGGGGCTCCAGGTCCGCGCCACAGTCTCCTTCAGGTCCAGTGCTGCATCGGCGCCGCCATGTTGGGAGAAGGCCTGTGTCTCGGGAGTCCGCTAGATGGGCAGCAGCGACGCACCGAGAGCAGTCAAACAGGTATCCAGCTCTGTACAGCGGTATTGGAAGCGTTGTCTTAGTATGTGGGGCTTGGATGATCACCAGGGCCCAGGATAAATGTACGATAATGAAGGCGGCCGGCGGAGCTGCACTACAGTGCGGCCATCTTGCCGTGCGCCCTCTAGCGCCCCCACACACACCTTTACTTGAACAAACGCACAACCCTACTCCATTTCTTCGAGCCAGCAAGAAAAAAATAAAAATGAGTGGGAGGATGTACAAGAATTGGGCAAGAGCTCATTAGGAGGAACGTCTCTGCCAGATTCGAACAAACACTCCCCAACATTCACCCTAGCACAAACGTTTTATTTTTTATTTATTCTTTTTCCCCAAAAAAAGGTCAACACAACAGCTTGCCATGCCAAGAAATCACATCAATTTGTTTGATTTAATTACATTAATGAACAACCACTTGAGGTAATGTTTTACTGGCATGCTACAGGCAAATAATACCCATGTTACAGAGGAAAACGTAAATGGTTAGAGAAACATTACAGAATATAGAGCATACTTCTGACAGCAAGACAGAACGTAATAGAGCGAACACCCAGTCTACCACTGTGCCCAGCATGCAGCTTCCTTGTGTTGTATATCTTCCACACATCCAGCCCGCCCCTCTAATCCTAAAGGGATGTTGCCCAGGCAGTGACCCGTCAGTCACTCTAAATAGGTAAGTCGACCAAATGTTTAGGAGTCTACCAGCTGAAGGGAGTGTGGAATAGCATATCTCAAGCTGTCTGTTGCACTAAACTAAGTCAGCCACGCTCCGCTTCTCCCCGAGACAGAGGGTATTATTCTTTTGGTCAATAAAAAAATATAAAAGCTATTGATGTGAGTCATCGCACACACTATGGTATCTGATTGGTGAATTCCAAAATGGCCAACCTATGCAATGGTGTTATGTTGACCTTTGTCATGGCCGAAATATGCTCGAAAAGTTTACCCCAAAAGTTCCCTATTGCAGCATTAAGCAAGGTGTACAAAATCAGTGTTGGGTGTCAGGCATTGCAGACAACTTGCTTCCAACGATGGTTGGCTTTAAAGGACGCAAGAGGTGTACAATATGTCTGGTGAAGGAATTTTAAGTGAGTCAGACTGCCGTTAGGGAACAATGATACAATCTGGCTACAGTAATACTGCCAAATGTTTATCCAAGATGCTGCAACACAAATAAGTCTTCCAACGCAGCCGAACCCCCAGAAAGGACAAAGACTTGTGTTTGCATGGTGGTATAAAGTTTAATGACAATGTGTTTACATAAGAGGAGAGTGTTGATTAAGGACAGGGCATTGCAGGCTTTCGGATCTTGTAGGAAGGATGTGTAGATTGCTTTACATAATGCCCGGAGCTGGCAATAAATCTCCTTTATCCATGATATTCGCATGTTCGAAGGAATTTGTCTTCCGGGAACAAGTCCCCAATTTTGGCAAGCCCCCAACATCTTAATTCTGTGAAGGGGGAACTTGTTAATACTACATTGACTAATGGGGTAGTGGACCAATCATTGCTATGGGTCATACACAACTGTGCATGCTAGTCATTTCCTAAGACCAATCCAAGCCAGTTGTGTACTTGTCAATGCTACGATGAGGAACCTGACTCACCACAGCACCCAAGGGGCATATATGTAGCATACCCTTCAATAACCAGGTGCACCGTAAGAGGAAGGGGGGGGGGAGGGGCAGTAATACACAAAATGAGCTTGTGCAATTGTAAAGAGTTCGAAATCAGGAGCTGCTAAGCCCCACTGCTCGTACAGTAGTGTCAAGACCTCCCGGCAGGTCCTGGCCTTTCCACTCGCCCATGCAAGAGTAATCATATGGGATCCAGTAAGTATGGGAGCCGGCAAATTTCATATGCAGCACAGCAGTTTGATCTTCATGTTGTTGTCCATTCCTGCATTTAAAAAATTGGTATTTTTAAAACTGTGTAATGTTTGAAAACTGCTTTTTGGACTGTAATAACTGCTCCCCGGTCTGTGTTTAGTGAGGTGGTTATTTTCCACTGAGAGGATGTTCCCAATCTAGAAGCGCCATATTGGATAGGCACATTCTAGTGTTTGGAGGCCGAGCTGGAATTCACCAACTATATAATGGGCTCTGTGGTGTCAATGTGCAGCAGATACACGCAGCAGGAACGCCACTAGTGTACCAAACACAAGCTCATCTGCACCATTACACGTTTGCCCATGTCCAGAGGCAGCCCTACAGCCCAATTACTTCCCCGCGGAAGGGAAAAATAGCCTATAGCAAAAGGAAACTATTTGTGTTCAGGAAACATACTTGCTGGAACAAAATATTGAATTTACTTGATGCAAAATGTCCACCTTGCTGTTTCGTGTGTCAATTTTTTATTGATTGGGTCCATAATGAGAAGAGATACCAGTGAGAAAGTCAGAAGGCCCCTGCAAACAAACTAACAGGCCGGATTCTGTGATAAAGCACTGCTTGCCTAATTAGTGCGAGGTACCAGCCAAAACATGCTCTTGACCTATTTTGTCTCCTCATTGAAAACATATGGGACCTAGTCTTCTTACTTAAACTTGGTTACGGGATTCGTCAGCGCCTGACATGACCTGTGCTATTAGTGGCAGGTTTTCACTGGTACATATTGATCAACTTGAACAGACGAATGGGGGGGTGTAGTGGCTTTGATAGATCGCTATGCACTATGTGCAAGCTAGAAGGTATGCAAGAAGCGGAAGATCCAATCTTTTCTATTAAAATCACACTCAACTCCTCCTATTCAGGGGTATTGATTTATCAACCACCCCCAAATATTTTGCCAATTTTGCTGACTTTAGCTAATGCTGTAGCTCTTCTCTACATACATTTCTCAAACTGTAATGTGCTGGGAGATTTCAACGTACATATGGAAGATCCTAATTTTAAGCATACTCTTCTTAAAGAAGCTTTACCTGATCTAAATCTCAAACAATTCCTTTCAGGTCCCACTCACAAAACAGGTCACACTGCGGACTCAAAGTACCCCAGTGTCTCTGATCTGGTCAGACCATAGCCTTGTACACTTCTATTTTCCATGCTATGGCAAACAGATGCTCAACCACAGCACATCCAATCCTTTATGTGCATGGCACAACGTTTCAGAAATTAAACTTCCAGATCTACTTTCTCTCATCAATCCTTCACTCTTTTGTAAAGTACAACCTCAATCATCTCCCACCTCAATTTCCGCAGCCACTAAAGCCACAAGAGAGATTTTCAAATTTGTGCATTCCTTTCATTCTCTCTAAGCATCCCAACAAAGAATCTCTCAGTTTGTGACATTTCTGTCAGACTATTTTTTTTTACAACAAAATAGAAAATATCTATGCTAACATTGGTGACATGGTTAATATCGCAATCCAGGTAAGTTTAATGCTTGAGACAGCTAGACATGATAGACCATCCTTTATGGCATTTAACAGGATCTCCCTAGAAGAATCAACACTCGCAATCCTGAACTGTAGGTTGGGCACCCCATTCGAACCCCGTCAGCCACATTTTTAAAAACAGCACTTTTGGTCATTAATCCATATGTGAACAAACACTTTAAATCAGTCTGTTGAGACAGGGGTTGTCCCGATAAGCTGGAGGCGAGCCCAACTGATAACACTCTTAAAAACATTCCAGCGCAGATCAAACGGTTTTGAGTAATTTTAGACCAATTTCCCGTCTTCCAGTGATCTCAAAAATGCTAGAAAAGATGGTTAATAAGCAGCTGCTGCAGTTTCTGAAAGAGAAGCATCTACTCCACTGTACTCAATCTGAGTTTTGCTCAGGATTCAGCTCTGATACTGCCCTTACTTTAAGTAGCTGAATTCATTATGCTCACTTAGATTTGGGCTATGCCGCCGCGGCAGTCCTGGACTGGTCTGTAGCTATCAACACTGTTTCTCACACTACTCTTTTAGAACAGTTGATCGTTTACATCCATCACAAAGCCACTGAAACACGGTTTACAGCAGGGCTCATGCTTCAGCACAAACCTGTTTACTATATACAGAGCTTCCCTGGCTCAAATAGTTGAATCCTGGGGCCTTAAAGTGGTGTCATATGCAGATGCCACCGGGCTGATGCTCTCATTCAAGCAGGTCAATGAAGGAGTCCTTGGAAGCTTTCACGGCTACCTCAAAGCAGTAGTAAAGTGGATTCAATAAAGTGGTCTTAAGCCAATATCAGAGAAATCTGATCTATTATTCTTCTGCATTATTCCATCACCTGAAACACATAGTTGGGAGCATGGGACTTGGGTGAACCTCCTACCCAATCGTCTATGTTCCAGAATCTGGAGATTACATTTGATAAGGAGCTCTCATTTTATCACCAGATCCAAGCCAGTATGGCCACCAAATTTTCCTTAAGATCATTAATGAAAATCCTAAAGTTGGTCCCAGACCCCATACGGAGAACATCACATTCATTATTCACCTCTAGACTGAATTAGGCCAATGAATTCTATCTTCGGCTACATGTGGTTCTTATCCTCAGGCTGTGGAGAGTACAGAATGTAGCCACAAGGCTAATCCGTAACATTCCGTGAAGGCACTCCATCTCTACCCATCTGAAACATCTGCAGTGGCTCCCAGTGGAAAAACAAATCAAGGTTAAGGCCCTCATGAGAATGGGAAGAGCAATCAACAAATATTTACCGTTACCTTAAGAGATAGGATTTCAGCTTATGTGCAAACTTGAGCCCTTCACTTAGCAAACCCGAGACTTCTGACATTCCCAGGATCCAGAGTTAGAAGGGGCAGCGGCTAATTTCCATATCTGACAGAATAACTTTGGAATAAGTTAACTGCTGAACTAAGAAATTCCACCTCTGAAGCCAATTTTAAAAAGGAGCGGAAAAACTTCCTGTTCCATAAGATGCTTAGTGTCACTTATGGCAGCACTGGGATGCTCCTTTCAGAGTAGCTGTGCCCTTTATAAATCGTATTTATTCATTTCAGAGTTTTAGAAAAAAAGTGTCCAACAATTTGGGCAGACTCACTATTTTCATCAGGGCAACTATCTCATCAAGGAAATGGGAAGGTTAATCAATCTATTTATTTGGTCTTCTATTTTAGACACGGCAGCCCCACAAGTTTCCAAAATGAAATGAAATTTGTACTTGTAAAGCGCACCTATACCCCCAAAGGGGTGTCCTGGCGCTGTACGCATACCGCTGTGGAACCCTTCCTGGCTTTTCCCTGTGAAATGTCCACTCCTGGGCACCCCCAGGGTGAAGCCAGGCATCCCAGCGCTGTTGGGGCCGTTGTGGAGATTAAGCAAGCTATTGCCCAGAGTTGCAGAGTGGGACCCATGATTAGAATAGGCACCGAGGCGAGAATTATCAGGTCCGAGGAAATTGAGCCCAAGACCCGCCGAGGCGGGAATTGAACCCTGGTCCCGGGCCAGATCTCTGCATCAGGGTCTGCCGCTCTAACCATTGAGCCACACTTCTCCACCTGTGACTGGTTTAATCACAACTAATCCAGATACCTAGATATTTTAGGTAAGACTGACACAAAGTGAGTGGTAAGCCTAGAATGCCAACGTGCATTCCTGGAGTGAGGGAAAAAACTGTGGAGTTATTCCAATTTAGTGATATACCCAAAAGTGCCTTAAAGAGCATTAACTCTTGAATAACAGTGCTGAGGTTTTGAGCTGGATTACACAGATAGAAAGTGAAGTAATATGCATGTAAACAAAATAAATAGATTTGTAGATGCAAAGTTTAGCCCTCTATTAGCATGCAGTTGCAGAATGGCATAGGCCACTGGTTCCAAAGCTAGAGCGAAGGCAATGGGAGAAAGCGGGCAACCCTGCTGGCTGCCCTAACAATGTCGATGGGATATGAAAGAATCCATTTTAGCCCGATTCTGGTGGAGGGCGTTGGATACAGCAAACTGATCCAGACCAAGAAATTACCAGGGATAGCGATCCTGCTCTATACAGCCATTCTCCCATTCAAGAAGAAAAAAAAAACAGGCCTTGGTGGCATCTAAAATGACAGCCATAAACTCGATATCTGGATCAAGTTGGTGAATAAACAAAAAGGTATCAGATAGCCCTGCACAAACTTGAAGCTGTCTGTACAAATTCCGGTATAGCACTAGATTACCATGAGTTGGCACTGTAATGGAGCCATATATTTTATTTAGGAGAACCTTCACAGAAACATTATAATTACACTACCTCTTTGAAGCACAAAACTATTATGAAAGATGATTGTTAAAAAATGCTATGCAATAAAATAACACTTCATAACTGTAAAGTTGTGCATTTAAAATCTGAACTTGTTGGTTAATGCTTCTTGAAGGATCTAATAAATCCCACATCAGGGAAAAAATTTAAGACTTTTAAACAGCTGGGTTTCCGTTCCCTAGTAACTGAAATAAGGGCATTTGGAGAACATTATCCTGTCTGAAACGATACAATGCAAGGTGTCAACTGAAGGACTGCACAGAGACATATACGGAAGTAATAGCTATCATAGGAGAGGGAAGACAGCAAAGGCACAGGGAAAGGTACCAGCACCTCACAGAAGAGAAAATCAAACCGAAATTGTCCAAGGTCTTTAAAAAAACTAATAAAGCTGTGTGCAGTAAGGAAGTGCACAAGTGGAATAAAATTTAATATTGTGGGTGCACACAATAAGAACTGGACAACAGTTAAATGGTGGCTTAAGATCCCCTTCTCGTTAGCAGAGATGATTATTACTAAAAAATTGTCGATCCTCCTGAAGTTACTTAATATTTTCCAAAGATTTATTTTATTTATTTATTTACTTATTGAGTTTTATATAGCGCTGGCTAGACCCGTAGGTATCAGAGCGCTTTACATTTGGTTAAACAATGTTACAGACAATGATAATTACAAATTACGTTAAAATAAGCAACACAATGAAAGAGGAAGGAAAGGTGAGAGAAGTAGGAAGGAGGGGGGTAAGGGGGGGGGGTGACAGGGGGAGGGAGGGAAAAGACAGCGGGATAGACTAAGGGAAGTCTGCCCAAAGACCGACTGGGTAGGTGACGTCCAAGGAGGGACTCCCCAGCCCGTCACCCCTATAGCTAAACAAGGTAGCTCCATCGGTCCCCAGTCAAATAGCTAGGTCTCAACTGACGAGGGAAAGTTCACATAAGGAAGTCCAGTGGATAAACATGGTGGTAACTATGAGCAAGGACGGGAGAGGGCAGGGGTCAATAGCTGGAAAGAAGAGAAGAGTAGAGCGGTAGGGTGAAGGGGGAGGAGGGAGATAAGGTCAAGGAGAGACGCAGGAGAGTTTGCCCAAGGACCGGCTGGGTAGGTGAGGGCCAAGGAGGGAATCCATAGCCCATCTCCTCTTTAGCTCGCGAGGTAGCTCCACCGGGCGTTAGTCAAATTGGCTGGGTCTCAGCTGCCGATGGAGGGTTCACAGAGTCAATGACTGAGGCGACCATCTTGAGGACAGGCGGGGGGATGAGTCCTTGATGTATGAATTCAAAGGATCCCCATCATTTTCTATAATCCGGATGAAAGGGGGTGCAAACTGAGCAGAGGATCAGCATGATGAACAGAGCCAGGGTCAGCATGTCTTTAGGGGGAACGAGTGAAGACGAGTGAAAAACCGCCATTAATTAGGAGAACCTCAGTTTAGAGTTCAGTTACCGCAGCAAGGTAAACAATGATGATTAGCTAAGGGAATGGACAGTGAACTCACTGGAGTACTTGAACCGGCTGAAATCAGATCGTCAGATGGCTCATTAGCAGGCTCCCGAGGTTAGAGAAAAACTTCTGAAAAAAGATCTGAAGTGTAGCTTACCTTGGGGTGTTGTTGTAATATTTGGTTGTTATAATATTAGTTAAGCTTAAGCAGATTTAGGAGGAGAAGCATACTCTTAATATGACTTGTACACGTTTTAAGATGGACAAAATACACTACACTGATTTTGAGAACGCCAGACTGTAGTTCAAAGTTCTGGAAACAGATTTAATTCTTTATCTTTGATTGATTAATAGGGCATGAAAATGATCGAAGAGCGTAAAGCACTCTACAATTAAATATAAGTTATCACTCGAAATAGAAATCACATACGTAGAAGAGGATTTTAATAAAACAACAATTTACACGGAAAGAAAACAGTAATACCAACTAAGAGGAAAATATAATAGTGAAACAAAAACTGGACTAGTGATCCCTCATGTATTCTGCAATACTTATTTGACAGCGTAAATTAGGTCAAAAGAGTTTAGGAAAAGAAAAGGAGAGGAAATAATGCAGCAAGTGTTATGGAAAGCAAAGGAGAAATCACATGGAAGGAATGTCAGGAAGAGCAGGGGAGGCTGAAACATGAGAAAGTGCACAACTCCATTAAAAAAATGCAAGAGGAGGTGCAGCAAGAATTGGTCAAGGTACCCAAGGCCAATGAAAAAAAGCTAAAGTTGTACAATAAATGCACACGGATAAAATAAAATAGCAGAAATACTTAAAATAGTAAAACGTTTTTGTCAAGCTCCAGATTTCAAGGATACCCAATCTAATCTCCACATTCACTAATGGTATCCAAAGCAAAGATAAATAACGCAGGTGAAAAAACAAGTGCAACACAGATTATAGAAGGTGGACCTTACAGAGCAGCAAAAAAATATAACATTTTTGAGTTTTGGCTGGCTACATTGCTGGCTTTCAACGAATGGCTTTAAGATTGATCGGACCAACTGGTCCATCTTTCAGTCTTGTGACAAACGTTTAGTAAGATATGCAGTTGTGCTGGTATCTGGACAGAATTTACCTAAGGTAAACTAAGATTAGATGTGACAAGGACATGTAGAGATAAATTAGAACTGGCATTTACAATTCATGAATGATTTATTCAAAGTTTATATTAATCATATGCATATAATATTAAATAGATGTTTAGCAACTAATCCAATTTATGCATTTCATCTAAAAGATGTTAACTCTGTTAGATACTACACATGTAAATAAAACTACAAACGCATGTGCATCAGGTCAAACATACACTGAAAATGATTTTACTATTCCTTTACCCATATTTTACAGCTTGCCTGATAAAGTGTTCCAGCTGTGTTGTGTGCATTCAGAGGTGACCAAACTGAAGACTATAAAAGGTGGCTGCATTCTGCCATAATCATTGACTTTTAATACCCCCACCCCCATTTGTTGCAAACTACAGCAGGGGCGGACAAACTGTTCATACAAACATCAATGCTTTGTACTTGTAATCATGCTGACCTATGGTCCCCCGGTGAGTATGCCCAATTTTCCTTTACCGTACTTTGAACTTGCATTACTTGCTAGCAGTATCTTCTTCAAAAAGCATTCTTATTGGGGACTATAACTAATAAGCAGATATCCCTTCGGACAAACCCACCCATAATTTCAGTGAGCATTTTACTTCCTTAAACCTCAAACATGGACTTTGTAGCTCCATACATCTTAAGATCCTCACTCTCGCTTAATCTGCTGAACATTTATGGATTCTGTAATATAGACTATTACGTCATTGGAATTGATATTTGTGCTAGTGTTCCCATGAGAAAGACTAAGGCCCTAATTAACAGTACTGCAGGATTTGGGCCCGGGGTTGGGGGCGGGGGGAGTCGGAGCTCTGAGTCCAGCGACCTGCCTGTTCGGCTCTTATGAGCCTGACAGACCTTCGCAGGACCGCCCGCCAGACCAGGAAAAAACTCATGATCTGGTGGGCGGTCTCACCACGGGTTCGGCAGTCCCACAGCGGACGGCACGTTGCCAAACTCTTAATTAGGCCCTAATTGAGAAATGTCCTCAGTTGCAAGCTGGTATAAAGT
This sequence comes from Calotriton arnoldi, assembly GCA_963921515.1. Classification (NCBI taxonomy): domain Eukaryota; kingdom Metazoa; phylum Chordata; class Amphibia; order Caudata; family Salamandridae; genus Calotriton; species Calotriton arnoldi. Next base: position 996,528 of record CAWUFW010003619.1, read on the forward strand.
ACTTCCATAGTAGTGCAATACTAAGCTAGCAGTGTTAATTTTTTACAGTGTCTGTTAATTCCGAGTGTAAGCAGCACTCCAGCCATCAAAAGTGGACCCTTCAGGCTGCTGATAATACTGCTCCAAAACAAGAGAAATTACTCTGCGTCACCTGATTGAGCCACCTGGTTCATCATGTCCTTGGTAAATGTCGAACCGATGTGTGTCTGTCAAACTACTTAGCTGTAAAACTTATGTCTTTCATTCTAAATGCATGTGAAATCTTGCCTATATAACTATAACAAACTTCTTAAACATTTTCTAAGGCATGACTTGGGCAATAGGTCCAAGAAAATGGCCTTTATAAACACTAAATAATTAACAGACTCTCCTGACCACCCTGCTAGTCCACGACAATAGAAGTTCTACAATGCCCTAAATTTATAATTTTCAAATAAAAACCAAAAGTTAACCTTCAAACCATTTAAACAACAATATCCCTTAGCCTATCCCAGATTTGGCTTTCCTCTTTTTTGGGTGTCCACAGTAATCTCCTGTATCGAAGAAGGGTTCCATGAAACTTTGGTCAAGCTTAAATTAGGCGCACCGGGTGTTGCTTGCGTTGGAGCTCTCTTAAATGAACAAATTGCTTAATTTAGTAAATAATCTTTTGATGGATAGTCTATCTTCCTCACCCAAGATGCTCTCCCGGGCATTAAACAAGATCCAGAAACTTTCCAATAACTTTGCGCACTGGCAGCAAGGACTCAGATTCATTCCCCAGTAGTGACAACACAGAGCCATATATGGTGCACCCTCTGTCCTGTCATCTTTTTTTCTTTTTTTTTTACCACGTCCTTCAACATGGAGAGACGACCACTAACTATCCCCATGCCACCACAGCCCTCAAATGGCATCAACAGTCTTTATACCCTCTTGGCAAATTGGGGAGGAGTTTATGTCAAATCGGTCTGCCTTCAGGGGGAGGGGGTGAGAAAGGAGACCAAAAGCACCACTAGACTTCATGGAAACATCATTTAATTAAAAGGGTGGCAGTTAGGCCATGCTGGTATCACCCTATCGCAGCCAGTTTCCCAAGTGTTCAACCTCTTACTACTGTCGGGAGTTTGAGTCTGGAGATGGTGGCTGTAACAATTTTAGGAAGCTCCAGAAAACAAGGCACTCTGAGACTTGCGGTATCAACAATGCAGCATAATAACTGCACCGGACAATAAGACTGGGCCAGTAATTTCCTTTGTGTTAGGAGTGACTAAGGGGCAAGGGACAAGAAGTACTATGCGAGCCTGTATCCACAGTTTTGTGTGTTTGATGCTTTTCCCTGGCATCTGGTGGCCTGTCACCCCATGGCACACACCTGTCCTCCCAAGAGCAGTTGCATGCCCTGCCATAAAGCAGACCTCCTTTATTATGGCATTCTATTCTAAGTTATTATGCTCCCTGAAATATCTGGCAAATTATAGCATCAAATGGACATCCAGCTATAACGTGGCTGCCCCAGAAATTTGATGGATACCTCATGCATATGGCGGGCATCTTTTCCGTTTGATTAAATAGATGGGCATGCAAATCAGTTTCTCTCCATGGGGGCATTAGTACGAGAGCTGCTGATGTAACCAACATGCTGTTATTTGGGGGTCAAAATCATATACCGTTCATGCTAACCATAATTTTGTTGAGATATAAAGTTTGACAGATCTGTACTTGTTTTGATCTACCGAGTTCGGGATAGGGGTTTTCAGAATCAGTGTTTTGAGCTCTTGAATTTATCTTGGATTAGGCTTACTCTGAGAGAGCCAATCTGGGTTGAACAGCTTGTTTCTGCTATAGTTCGTAGTAACTTGCATTTGAACACACTTTTTTTAAAAAGGTCAATACAAAATCTCTCAATTTAAGTTGGACTTGTACTCCTAATTTAGCGCAGAGGACGCTATGTTCACATGGATCATTATTTTAGAGGTTAAACTAAAGCATGAAAAACACAAGCCTCTGTCTTCCAGGTTGTCCTAATGTGGAAAAGTAGGTCTGTTGTCTTGCCATTAGCTCAGCCATTTTGCGCTTCATCCTCCATTGCGACCTCTCTACAGGGGTCACGAATGCTCTGTGGCTTCACATCTTGATTCACCTCACCTCTGCACTGCCACCAACGCCCTGTTCCTGATCGACTGACCTACCGCCACCTGCCTGAACTCATGCTAAACCAGCCGAGCAGGACTGTCCGTGCCTTTGTTTGCCACAATCTGACTGAACTCTTGCTAACCCCAGTTGAACAGGACTGTTCACCTGCGCTTACTGTCCTCACCCTGCCCTTCGCCCTACAGGGTTTGACAGCTACCATCTTCGGACTTATCAGATTGTCCTCTGCTTGTTGTGTAATTATGAGTTTCACCTACCCCTGCAGGGGCCCAACAGTGACCATCTGCTAACTTATCAGATTGACCTCTGCCTGTATAATTATGGTGATCATTGTTTTACTATACACGTCTCCCTTTGTATAATTATGGTGTTCGTTTTCTGTATACATCCCCCCTTTTCATAACCATGGTGTTCTTTCTTTACTATACACGCCTGGGGTGGGGATGAAGGGTATATAAGACGTGGAACCAAAGTGCTTGGCAGATTGCCTCCTCAGACAAGCTGCGGGTGTCTGTTGCTGATGCTCTCTCTACATCTCATGAGATTGTAATAAATATCCTTTCTCTCGGCGCTCCAGTGTTGGTCTCAGTTTGTATCCCGGACCCGTGGACTAAGGGTGGACCCTGCACCTTTGGGTGGTCTTCCAAGGAGACCCCCAAATCCACAATTGGCACCCAAATGTGAGGCACCATCAGTGACGCGGCTGCCCGGTCGAGGGGTCCCTACGAGGAAGTTTGAACGGACGGTGGTGGAGTATACCTACGCGAAAGAGACCCTCGTCTTCGTAGCCACCACCCGACCTTCGCTGCATCTGAAAAGACCCCCGCAAGTGGCACCGGTCCTGACTGGAGCCCCCGATAGACTTGGACGAGCTTTGCAGTAAAGAGACCGCCTGGAGAACGAGACAAAGGATTCTGGTAGGATCGCCGGTGGGCGATACCTTTTGTTTGTTTGGTTTTGGTTATCTGGTTTTTTTATTTTTTTATTCACTCTTTGCAAAAAGTGAAGGTAAACGGGTAATGTGGACTTTTTGTCCGGCTTAGAAACTTGTGGAGACGCTTGGTAAGATAACATAGAAAAGCATGCCCGTCTGTAGTAAATTTGCACGATGGTTTTGTTGTTGCACATCTCGATCAAGGGTGCTGGAGGATAGTCAGCCGAGCTCCTCCGGAAGGTACCCCTAGTAAGGACATGTACATAAAGTACGGTATTTCTCCCATAATGTATAACTCATTGTGGCATAAATACACGTCTAAGGATACAGAGACTCAATGGCCTATGTACGGCTCTTTCGAACCCCAGAAGCTTGAGGCCGTAGAGGCACAACTTCATAGGAGGAGGTCCCGACAAGCAATGTTTGATGCCTTGGGTCAGTGGAAAAAGGAAGGGACTGAGAGGGTGAGAAGGGCTCAGGCTAGATTACAGAAAGAGGCTCGGAAAAGTGATAAACAGGCATTAGAGGAATTGCGACGTGAAAAGGTTGCTTCAAACATCGCGTGTGCAGATAGGGAATACAGGTTAAATATGTCCGGTCAATACTCTGTACGTTACGCTCCCTTGTCACGAACGGACCCCCAGGAGGAGGAGTTTCTCCTCCAACCATTGCCACCACCGTACCATGTCCCTCCCCATCCTATCCCACAGCCGGCCGGTGAGAATGCACCACCCCCTAACGCCCAACCTCCACCTCCCGACCACACTGCCCCTCCTGCTCCATCTGATCCCGATTTAGCCCCCTCTGTTCGATCACACACACCCCGCATTACACCTACAGAGAAACAGGCTCTGAATGATCTCGTTCGCACCTGCCTGAAGGATCTTTCCACATCAAACCAGATCCGTGCGATCTATGAAGCCTATGCACCACCCTGCAAGGGCTACTTCCTACAGCAATTTGCTCATGAAATACTCTCTCTTTATGAGAAACGCCACGGAGTAACACCAGCAGGCCATATTACAGAATTGTATCGTAAGTTGACAGAGGGACGAGGAAGTGCTGAGGAAAGCCACAGCTTGTTAGCATTTACACTACAAATGATGGAAAGTTTGAGGAGAGACCAGGAGGAAGAGGAAAAAGAACCAGTAGTGGAGGGAGCGATGGGAGGTCATATGGCACCGATAAGGGAAGCTGCTCCAGTTTTTGTCCCTGCTCGAGGACAGGGTACTGCTGAGGGATTAGATAGTCCGGATGCGAAGAGCAGGACGTTATATAATTGGGTGTACACTCCGTGGCTTCGAGCTGACATCTTAGCTTTTAAAAAGGACTTACCCGACCCCCGGAAGAATCCTATTGGATTCTACGAAGGGTTGGACACGGTTATTGCCACCTACACCATGACCTTAACAGACATAGATCAATTTTTTGGGCTAATACTGCCGCCAGACATCTGGAGACCAATAAGGAAAATAGACGATCAGACCGTATTCGGTCACAAGTGGGAAGATTTAGTAACAATGGATAAGGATAGAAAACCAGGGGAAAGGCCAGCGGAAGCTATTTTAGCACTACCAGGTCGCATAGTAACAAAGCTGAAGGCCACCATTCCGGCCAGAAAGGTTGACTGGACAGTCATTACTGCGTGTAAGCAAAAGTCTGAGGAAACAACGTCTGACTACTTCTCTCGACTCAGCCAGGTGTTTGTTGACTATAGTGGACAGGACACGACGACTGAGACAGGCCGACACTTACTAGTTCAGACTTTTGTTAAGGGATTGTTGCTACCGATCTCCACTAGGTTACAGAGTAGCGAAAGCACGTAGCCTGCGGCAACACCAGCGCAGATCCTGACAATGGCCCAATATTACGAACATCTGCAAAATAAAATAGAGGAGGAAAAAGACAGAAAAAGAAAAGACCTAAAAGAAAAGGTGATGCTTTCCCAGATAAGCACGGGAGGGGGAGGAAACGGTAGGGGCCAACAGAACAATTATATGCCTGCGGCTGCTAGAACACACCAGCCCCCACGTCAACTGTCCCAGGACCAGTGTGCATATTGTAAAGAAACAGGCCACTGGCGTGCAGATTGTCCACTTTTGCAGCGAAATACCATAGGGAGAGGGCAAGGAGCACCTAGAGGAAGAGGGAGAGGTCCTGCGCCACCCTTTGGCGGACAGCGTCCAAACGTCTTTGATAATTCCAGGCAGGCTGTTACCCAAGATTTTACCACTGATCAGTACCCCGACAACGAGTATGCATGAGATAGCCAGGGACAGGGGAAGGAACCAGTAGAACTTCTTGTCGATCAAACAGGTCCCTATGTCACAGCTAAGGTGGTTGGTACGCAGGGCAAATTTTTGGTTGACACCGGGGCCTCTAGAAGTGCCCTATCAAAAGAACTGATTCCTAGGGCACCCCTGTCCGGCTTATCGATCACCTCCATAGGATTTGACGGCACGCCCTCTACTAACCCCCTTTCTACTAAGGTACCCCTGGACATACAAGGGAACACAGCGATGGCCTCTTTTCTGCTCTCCCCAAATTGCCCAGATAACCTGATGGGCATTGATCTGTTAAAACACTACAGAGCCACCATTCGCTGTTCTCCCCAAAATGTCCGAGTCATATTGTTTGACAATGATTGCCCCATCGGTTATGAATCACGTTTTTATTGTCTCACTGATTCCGAACAGCAGGATTTGTCCCAATTACCAGCTACCCTGTGGGCTGTCACGGACACCGATGTGGGGGAGATTGTCATGGACCCTGTCCAAATAACAGTAAAACAAAATGCACCTCTTCCCCGCCTACCTCAGTATAAGATTTCTGCAGAAGGAGAAAAGGCCCTCATGACTATAGTACAGGATATGATTACATCAGGGGTAGTTGAGGAAGTCCAGTCCAACATTTGCAATAGTCCTATCCTTCCAGTCCTGAAACACACGTCCACCTCTGAGAAAATATACCGTTTCGTCATTGACCTTCGCGCGATCAACAAAATAGTGGTCCCGCAATATCCTGTGGTCTCTGACATAACAACTATATTAACAATGATCCCTTCAACTGCTACCACCTTTACCGTGATAGACCTCAAGAATGCCTTTTTCTCCATACCAATACATCCTGATTCACGCTACCTTTTTGGTTTCACCATAAGAAACAGATCATACAGATTCTGCCGGGCTCCACAAGGGTACACCGAGAGTCCGAGCATATACAGCCAAGCCCTTAAACAACAGCTCGACCAGATACAGTTACCACCCGGCACTGTCCTCATTCAGTATGTCGATGACATTCTTTTGGCTGCGGACACTCCGTCCCTGGCCCGCACCGCATCACTTACTACTTTACACTTTCTGGCGTCACAGGGCCATAAGGTGTCCAAGAATAAGTTACAGTATTGTAGACAGCAGGTGACCTACCTCGGACATCTGCTGTCTAAGGAGGGACGTACACTCACACCTGACCGCATCCAGACAATACTACGCCTTTCTTCTCCTACTACCCAAAGAGATGTTCGTGCACTAATTGGCCTCACTTCTTTTTGTCGTCAATGGATTCCAAATTTTTCCCTCATAGTTAAGCCACTCCTTGCTTTACTTACAAAAGACACACCCACACCCCTCCCTTGGACACATGAACACGACCAAGCCTTTGAAGACTTACGCCACGCTCTTTGTTCTGCACCAGTACTGGGCACACCTGACTACTCTAAACCCTTCTGCCTCTACACCCATGAACGCTCAGGATGCGCTCTCTCGGTCTTGACCCAAATTCACGGCACCAAACAACGCCCGTGCGCCTACTTTTCGGCCACTCTAGACCCTGTGGCCCGAGGTCTGCCCTCTTGTCTTAAAGCGGTCGCGGCTGCGGCCGTCTCTATTCGACAAAGTGAGGGAATTGTTTTAGGATCTAAACTGACGGTGTTAGTTCCCCACGCAGTCGACATACTACTAAACCAGACAAAGACACAACACCTCACTAGTGCACGACTGACAGGATACGAACTTACGTTGTTAGCACCCCACATCACATTAAAGCGCTGTACGACCTTGAACCCCGCCACACTCCTGCCCACACCAGATTCAGACACCACAGACACTCCACATGACTGCCTCTTCCAAACAGAAGAACAGACTAAGGGGCGGGTAGATTTGAAAGACATCCCTCTGACGGAACAGGATGGGCAATTATGGGTGGACGGGTCCTGTATTAAACTATCAGATGGTACCACATCTGCTGCCTATGCCGTCACTACTACCAACACCATTGTTGAAACTGCACGCATACCTCAGAAATCGGCCCAGGCAGCAGAGCTTATAGCTCTCACCCGCGCTTGTATCCTTAGCCAGAGTCTAGCTGTCACCATTTACACCGACAGCCAATATGCCTTTGGAGTAGCACACAGTTTTGGTATCCTCTGGAAAGAGAGAGGATTCTTGACGTCACATGGTACGCCCATCCGGCATGGTGACTTAGTAACTGCATTACTCCAAGCCTTGACACTGCCCCGAACACTAGCTATTGTCAAATGCAATGCCCACAAGAAAATCACAGACGAAATAGGACTGGGAAATGCCTTAGCTGATGAGACAGCCCGAGCCACTGCACAAGAAAGAACACATACCGCCATGTACATAATAAAATCCCAAGCAGAGAAGTGGCGTGACGTTAGACAACAGATCAGGGACATCCAGTCTACTGCCACTCCTGGAGAACTTCAACAATGGGAAAAGGAGGGCATGCTTGACGAGGAGAATTGTTGGCGGTCCAAGGACACAAAATTATGGAAATTGCCAAATGCCTATCTCCTCCCATTGTTGAACATGACTCATTTACCGGCCCATACCGATGCTGCCACCATAACTAAAATCTTACAGGAGGTGTGGGATAACAACCAACTCCGGTCTACCGCCACAAGGCTGGTACAGCAATGTTTAGTATGTCTCCGTTACAATGTAGGAAAAGGGACCCGGGTACCACGAGCTGGGTTTGCCATCCCCACGGCACCCTTCGAGGTCTTACAGATGGATTATATCCAGATGGAACGGTGCAACAACCTTAAATATGTCCTAGTGGTTGTTTGCGCATTCAGCAAATGGGTGGAAGCCTACCCGGTCAAAGACAACACTGCCCTAACAACCGCCAAGATGTTGTTGAAAGAATTCTTTCCCCGCTATGGCCTTTGCCGGGTACTCTGGAGTGACAGCGGGAGCCACTTCATTGGAGAGGTAGTCAAACACATATTAGCTGGACTAGGGGTCAAGCAAAAATTCCACGCAGTCTTTCACCCCCAGTCAGCAGGCCTGGTGGAAAGATACAATGCCACCATCAAATCAAAACTAGCCAAAATAGTGGAGACTACGGGGCTTAGATGGCCTGACGCATTGCCACTGGCCCTTCTATCAATAAGATCTGTCCCGCATTCTCGCACCTCGTTGACCCCATACGAGGTGGTTTTTGGACGCCCAATGAACATTTGGGGCGCGCCCCCTGCTACCACCTTGTCGGATTCTCCTTGTGAAATGCTGAGCGACTACTTGTCTGTACTTACACGAACTTTGTCTTCTATTAATCAGCAGGTTCAGGAAGCGTTGCCGGACCGATCCACGGGGCCAGGACACACCATCCGGCCAGGCGACTACATCCTGGTGAAGAACTTTGCTCGGAAGCAAACGTTGGAGCCCCGGTGGAAAGGTCCTCTGCTAGTCCTCCTGACGACCCGAACAGCCCTACGAGTGGAAGGCAAGAAATCGTGGGTGCATGCAGTTCATTGCCGGAAGGTCCCCAGCATCACACAGACTGACCCAACTCTGTCTGCCTACAAGGAAGTACTGGCACACGACCGCCCAGTGTATGGCCTCCAAGAACCAGAGCTCGAACTGTTCGAAGACCACACTGTGCCAGCCAAAGGAAGATACAACCTCCGTCCTCGCACGACCTCTGGGGCTCCAGCGACTGGACAGGAGGGCTGAGCCAAAAGTCGCAGGGCGGTAGTACAGTCTGGTGGGGTGGATCGATACTCCTTATAGTGGGGTATTGAGAAGCCTAGCCAGTGAAGCAACCACCAGCTACCGGCGACGCGTAGGGCTCAGTCTCCCTCTCTGACAGCTGTAGAGCCCAAAAGAAGATTGACTATGCCTAAAAACGCAGACCAGAAGAAGGCATTTCATAACAGACTGTATAATCGAAGGTCAATAGTGCTAACAGTATTTCTCTGCCTCACGATCATTCTTACCATCATCTTCTGGATTATAGAGGAAAAAGCGCCGGCAAAAGGTACCATATTGCCGACTGATGCCACACCTACTGAACACTCGCAGGTGTCCTTGCCCCCTTATCTCCAACACAGAAGACAAGACTTTTGGAACAACACTTTTATTCAAATGTTGCATCAACATAATATGGTCCTGAACAAAACGAACTGTTGGGTCTGTGGTCTTCTGCCTCAATCCACGGAAAACCCAATATCGCTTTTTCCTTACCCCTACTCTGTACATGCCTCTTGCCTTGCCTGGATGATGCTCATCATGGATGCCCAGCAGACTAGCAACATCGCTGATACCATTCTCCAGCAATTCCGGGACGAATTATGGTGGAACAAGACGGGCAACACCATCAACCCTTTCTGTCCAACTAACAGTCCCATGAAAATATCGGAAGATGAGCAAGAGGAAATGCTGATCTTCAACACCACTGACCGTCTTCGCTTTTCTAGCTTCAAAAAGAAGGCCCCCGCCAAGCGAACATTGCCCCTATCCGTTGTTCGCATTCCTGGACTTATATGCATCAAAGGCTTAGGTACTGAGTACGTTGGGGACAGCTCTTGTGCCATAACAGCAACTCTGAACATGACATTTCCACCACCGCTTGTTGCTTCCCCAAACACTTATTTTGTGTGTGGGACAAAAGCATACACCTGGCTTCACAAAAACTGGGGAGGCACATGTTATATAGCGTTTCTCCTTCCTCCTGCCTATATTGCTCCTCCTCTTCATCATCGCGTCCGCCGCAGCAACGAAGTGGTCGACCAAGCAGACACTACCTCTCAACTGTTCCTGGATGCCATGAAAGGCATCCTTCCTTTCTGGGGACCGATGGAAAACAGCAGAGACATTCGCCACCTCATCAGGGTCATGGAAGCAACTGTCAACATCACAGCTGGTATTCTGGCCAACAACACAGCGGAGCTCCAAGCGGTACGCCTCGTCGTTTTACAAAACCGCATGGTCCTTGACGTCATCCTTGCTGACCGCGGAGGAGCGTGCCGCATCATCGGTACCAGCTGCTGTGTGTACATCCCAGATCATTCCTCATCTGTCTATGAGGCTATTTCCACGCTTCATCGAATCACCTCTGATCTTCATCAAGATACCGGCTCATGGTCCCTTGGCCCCTGGTTGTGGCAACTTCTACTGACTTGGGGGTGGAAAGTCCTAATGATCGTCCTGATACCTCTTGTATTGATTTTCTTTTGCTGTCTTTGCATTCAATGTGGTCCCCCACTTTGCGGCCTCTGCGCAAGTGCTATCAAGCCAGTCCCTATAAATACTCATGTCGAGAACAATAAAATAATGATTGAACGTGAGATACAGCTATTGATGGACATTGCAATTGACTAAAAATGATTTCGCTTATGGCAAAAGGAGGGACTGTGGAAAAGTATGTCTGTTGTCTTGCCATTAGCTCAGCCATTTTGCGCTTCATCCTCCATTGCGACCTCTCTACAGGGGTCACGAATGCTCTGTGGCTTCACATCTTGATTCACCTCACCTCTGCACTGCCACCAACGCCCTGTTCCTGATCTGACCTGACCTACCGCCACCTGCCTGAACTCATGCTAAACCAGCCGAGCAGGACTGTCCGTGCCTTTGTTTGCCACAATCTGACTGAACTCTTGCTAACCCCAGTTGAACAGGACTGTTCACCTGCGCTTACTGTCCTCACCCTGCCCTTCGCCCTACAGGGTTTGACAGCTACCATCTTCGGACTTATCAGATTGTCCTCTGCTTGTTGTGTAATTATGAGTTTCACCTACCCCTGCAGGGGCCCAACAGTGACCATCTGCTAACTTATCAGATTGACCTCTGCCTGTATAATTATGGTGTTCATTGTTTTACTATACACGTCTCCCTTTGTATAATTATGGTGTTCATTGTTTTACTTACACGTCTCCCTTGTATAATTATGGTGTTCGTTTTCTGTATACATCCCCCCTTTTCATAACCATGGTGTTCTTTCTTTACTATACACGCCTGGGGTGGGGATGAAGGGTATATAAGACGTGGAACCAAAGTGCTTGGCAGATTGCCTCCTCAGACAAGCTGCGGGTGTCTGTTGCTGATGCTCTCTCTACATCTCATGAGATTGTAATAAATATCCTTTCTCTCGGCGCTCCAGTGTTGGTCTCAGTTTGTATCCCGGACCCGTGGACTAAGGGTGGACCCTGCACCTTTGGGTGGTCTTCCAAGGAGACCCCCAAATCCACACTAATTCTTTTGAATCTCAGGGGGAAAAAAATATTGTACAGTAGATCCAGGGTGTATTTAAAGGTGTTCATGCTTCACCAGCACTGGATACAGAAGTCGCCATTCTAAAACAAACCACCCACATGGCAAAAGGAGGCTGGACAGGCCAAATTGTTGCTATGTCAGTAGCTACGAAAAGCCATGACATGGTTGAAATTAAATGCAGACAGGTCTACGTTTCACTGTGCAGCCTGCCTTGATTAACCTTTAAAGCAGGTCATTTTTTTTAGAGAAGGCAATGACATTCCAATGAACAAATGGGGATGCAGATTAGTGTTCCCTCATCGGCCTCGTAATGGCAGGGGAGGACCGCAGCCCCGTGTGATTCTGTCAATGTTGCCTTGATCGGAGAAGCCCGTGTGAGGGCCGGCTTCTCTGTTGGATTTTCTCCGACGGAGAGAGTGCCTGTGGACAATGGGCTGTAAGTTGGGGATCCATTGGTCGGGGTGTGCCGGGACCCCCTGTTGGGGTCTGCAGGCCACACCTGCCGCGACAGATACTTCATCGTTGTTGAGGTATGGAGGGGGGGGGTTGTTGGGTTGTTCTTGTTTTTGTCCCCGGATCGCACTTCCTTACACCAACATTAGGCCTCCATGCGCACACCGAATGCCTTTCTCTGCACCTGTACTTGCTACCAGGGTCTCTCATGGCAATACCGCCAGGTAGTTCACAGGTACCCTTCAATACCCTCCGAATAGTAAGTTGAAATGTCAGGGGGGCTCTAGACAAAAATCAAACGTGGGGCCATATTTCAACAGGCTAAAAAGGCCCATGTCGACATTCTTATGCTACAGGAAACACACATTATGGGATCAAAAGTACTCTGCCTTCAGCGATATGGTTACACTCAGGTGTTTCACTCTGGGTTTGTGAGGGGGTCACGGGGGGTGGCAATCTTGATCCATCGCCGAATTCCATACACACATTAAGACGTGGGCGGACACTCGGGGGCAGTATTTGTTCCTGCAGGGCATGGTCTGGGAGGAGCCTGTGGTGTTGGGCTGTGTCTATACCCCCCCTCCCCTCTCTTGGGGTCTGGTAGAGCGCCTTATGACATTGTGGACCGACATGCCAGACGGCCTGTCCGTGATTGGGGGGGGGACTGGAACGACGTGATGGAGGTGACCAGGGATCGCTGGAGGCCCGGGGGGGATTTGGTTGCTCGCCAGCCCACGAAATTTCATTCTCTGGGGCTGGGGCTTGACTGGGTTGATCCGTGGCGCCGGCTACATGGGAATGCTCCAGGATATACTTACCTTTCGGCGGTTCATGATTCCTACTCCTGCCTCGATTACCTGTTTGTTCCCCGAGTGGCGGCTGATAGGGTGGTTGAGGCTGATATTCTCCCGCAAGGTCTTTCTGATCACTCGCCGGTTGCCCTTACACTACAAGTGGGTGGGGCGAGACGGCCTTTCCGTTGGCGCCTCTCGCCTTGGTACCTCCAAAAGGAAGACGATAGGGAACGTATAGAGAGTGCTATTGACCAATATCTGACATTTAATGTGGGATCGGTTTAGGGCGCCGAATCCCTTTGGGAGGCATTGAAGCCCACTATACGGGGTGTTGACATCTCCTTTTGTGCGGCAGCCCTTAGAGCGCGTAGGGATGCCCTGATACAAGCGGAAGCTAACATTATGGACCTGGACCGTCGCAGTAGGGGTGACGGGGGTAATCAGGTCTGTCAACAATTGCTACTGGCGCAACAGAACTATGCCGCTCTCCTCTTGGATGAGGCCCGTCTGGTTTGGCTGGCGACTCGTAGTAGGGTGTATCAGTGGGGAGATAAATCTGGCAAGATGCTCCATCGGTTGTGTCAGGGGATGCTTCATTCCCAGGCCCTCCCCAGTATAACAGGTCCGGACGGGGTGTCCATTACGGACTCCTCCGAAATCGCCGAAAGCTTCGCTATGTATTATGCGGAGTTATACGCCCCGAGGGAGTGTCTCTATGAAGATGTGATAGGTCGGTTTTTGGATGACCTCCCGCCCAGAGCTTTGTCCGATGAGGAGAGCGCGGAGCTGGAGCCGCCACTTACAGAGGAGGAATTGGGTGCCGCCCTGGGGGACCTTAATTCTGGGAAGGCCCCAGGGCCGAATGGATTCCCCTGTGAATTTTTTAAAGAATACTTCTTACAGCTAGGGCCCCATTATCTCAGAGTAGTGGAGGAGGCTCGTGAGCGGGGCTGTCTTCCCCGCGACTGGAGACACGCGGAGGTAGTGGCGTTTCATAAATCAGGCCGACCCCCTGAACAGCACGCTTCCTATCGTCCTATTTCCCTCCTGAATGTTGAAGCTAAAATCTTGGCCAAGGCGCTCGCCAATCGTCTGCGGTCCCATATCACTACTTTAGTGCACCCAGATCAGGCCGGGTTTATGCCCCAGAGGGCGACCCAGCATAATATCCGACGAGCGCATGTTGCTGTTGCGGCCATTCGGGGATTGGGGGGGCTGGCGGCGCGGTTGCTGGCGGATATGGACAGGGCATATGATTCGCTTAGCTGGGTGTACCTATTTGCATTGCTTCACAGGCTGAACTTTGGACCGCGATTCTTGTCATACTTGACCCTGCTTTATACCGACCTGACTGCGTCGGTGCGCGTCGCCGGCTCTACCTCTTCCACTTTCGCCATTGGACGGGGTACCCGGCAGGGCTGCCCTCTGTCCCCATACCCATTTGCGTTGGAACCCTTGGCCGCCTGGGTGCGTGTTGATGCGCAGGGGACTGGCTTCGAATGGGCGCACGGTCTATCGGATCGTATTGCATTATATGCGGACGACGTCTTATTTTTTCTTACAAATGTGGATAGGACAGGGCCGCGACTACTCCGCATTATGCAGATCTTTGGGGAGTCGTCGGGTCTCTACCTGAACCACCGCAAGTCTACCTTGTGGGTTCTTGGGGACGCGTCGGGTCTAGGTTCCTGGGCTTCGTCGGTCCGAGTTGTTACAGGGGGGATGAAGTATTTGGGTGTATTTCTATCAGACTCGCCTACTGTGTCTTGGGACAGAAATCTGGTTCCAGTTTGGGACCGTGTGCGGGAGGATCTTAAGACTTGGTCCCATATGCCACTATCCATCTATGGCAGGTCGGCCATCTTTAAGATGGTCTCGCTCCCCTGTTTACTATACCAACTGCAGAATCACCCCTACCCGATCTCCCGCAGATGGTTCCGACAGGTTAACACTGCTTTGGGTCAGTTTTTATGGGCCGGGGGAACGGTGCGGGTTGCCTTGCGGACCTGCTTCCTCTCTACGTATTGTGGGGGGGCTTGCGACTTCTGATATTTTGTCATACTATATGGCCCTCACATCTGCTCGTTCTGAATGAATGGTGGTATGGGGATAGAGACGACCCTGCTTATGCTGTTGAACGACGTCTTATGGGAGATTCTTCTCTACACACAATATTGTATTCGGCTCCGCTGCGCAATTCCTTGCCGGTAGCGACAAAGGTGGTCTTTCAAATTTGGAGGCAGGCACTACGGAGGATGGGGTGGTGGAATACACTGACGCGGGAGACCCCTCTATGGAATAATGGGCGTCTGCCACAATTAGCTACTCTGTCGGGGTTTCGCGGTTGGGATAGCATTGGTATCTCTACCCTGGGGGATGTGATGCGGGGGCCAGTCCTGAAGTCCTTCCAGGACCTACAGAGGGACTTTCATATGCCGAAAACCCAGTTTTATAAATACCTTCAATTCCGGCACGCTCTCTCCCCTAGCTTGGAGGGCTTGGAGTCCCTGGCGGAGTTCAGCCCGATAGAAGCGAAAGTGTTTATGGGCGATCTTCAGGATCATAAGATCTCTAAGATTTACCAATCTCTGGTCACTCATTGTTCTCCCACACTGCAGAAACTTAGAGGGGCCTGGGAGGGAGATATTGGACCACTTGACAAGGAAGACTGGACGGAGGCCCTGGCCTCCCTGCGAGGGGCGGCTATTGCAGTACGTTTGCGCCTTGTCCAGTTTAAGTATCTCCATCGGGTCTACTTCACACGGGTTAAATTGTGGAGGGCGGGTTTGCTGGCCTCCCCAGTGTGTCTCAGATGTGAACGGGAAGAGGGTACCCGGATGCATACAGTCTGGCATTGTCTTTCTTTGACACGATTTTGGAGGGGGGTTATGGCCTGCCTTTCCGAGGTGTTGGGTTGGGACCTCCCCCGCTCGCCGAAGCTAGTGCTTCTACATGTTATGGACGGGATTGGGGGTAACATATATAAACGCCATCTTATGTTGCTTAGGTTTACTCTGGCGAAGAGGGACATCGCTAGGGCATGGAAGGCGCCAACACCTCCCTCAGTGTCCGTATGGAAAAATGCTCTGGACTTTTGCATGGGCTTGGAGCTTCCTATATTTACTGCAAGAGGGTGCCCGCAAAAACATTTTAAAATATGGAAGCGATGGGCAGACTATCGGGGCTTGCAGCTGGACCCGGTCTCTACCGCTGGTCCCTTCAATCTAACTTAAGTTTTCTCTGTTGGTGCAATCAGTGGTCTGCTGTGCATTTGTATGGTGCAGGTTTTTATGGTGGTGCATTTTCCATTGTTGTGCGGCTTTTGGGAGGTTGTTGGTGCGATGGGGGTGGGGGTTTCTATATGGTTTCTTTCATTTGTATTGCACTTCATTTTTTCTTGACCTCATTATGAAAAAGTCAAAGTCACAATGCTGTACGTTTATTATGCAGAAGTCTCTGGGTAACAGAGCCCTGCTCTATGTGTGCTATTTGACGAATAAAATCGGTTTAAAAAAAAAAAAAAAAATGCTGGGATGCAGCACGAGCAGATAAAAGTTTAACTGACACCCGCCTTTCCCTACTTCTACTCAGAAAAAGTCTTTCAAAATAGCGGCATTTCATGGCCGAGTAGAGCCTAGAACCGTGAAAAACCAGATCTTGTCGACCAGGTACACAATATGGGAATGGTCTAGCAGATACTAAATGTGAAAATAAATGGGGGAGGGGTTACTTTGAATCTAAACAAAATTGGGTGATGTCATATTTAGGTGCCGTAACAATACAATTAGCTGAAGAATGAAAAGATGGACAAGAAAAGACTGGAGATCAAGAAGAGCATAACCATTATGTAATCATGAAAGCACTAGAGTCTGGGTAAAGGTTTGAAAATCCGATGTAAAAAAGAACATTATTAATCTCTTGTTGTACTGAAAGCTGGAAGGAATATGCCTCAATCATTTCTGAAATGTGATTATGGAAATATAAGCAAGCATCCAGAAAAAAAAAAAAATTGCTCATGGACAACGACTAAAAACGACACGGGAAACTTCAAGATTTCAACAACATTTAATTTCAGTGAATTTATGGACCATCCAAGTCACATTTGCAGCCTACAGTATAAGATCGCTAGATAGGGTGCAAATGAACACCTGGCTCTCGGTTTTCTTGCCAGAGGCCAGATCTCTTTGCAGTCTAAGATTTGACACATTTGTTACCCTAACAATGGAAGATGAGCTATATAGTGTGTAGCTCCTCAAAGCATTAAGGGGCCAATATCACAGGGAAGAAAAAGCACCCAATGTCAGGATTGCTTGAACATATAAGCAGGGTTCCTGGTTTTGAGCTAAAATAGATTATAAACTATCAAAAGGCCACAAAAGGGAATATTTACCTTTCAGTGAAAACCATAACACACCGAATTTTGCTACATTTGTACTACTTAGGTTTCCTTGGTGTCCAAGTAGTTTAAGTGCAGCCCCCAACTCAAATCACTTTTCAATGATGGATGCGCCTGCTATGTCCCACTTGGGCCATGCTAAACTACTCAATTTGCCCTTGTGACCATTTGCAGGACCTGCTTCCACTCCTGTTTTGGAAGTATGGCTCATATCATCTGGCTTTAGCTTGGTGGTCGACACACATTGCTGAGTGATGGTCAAGAGGTTTGCAGCAGAACTCTGAGCAATATCTCAGTCCAAGGTTAAAGGCACCACCATGATCTCATCCCCGTTCAATGACAGGAAGCTCCAGCTTCACCTTCTGAAACCTCAGATATCAAGATTATGGTAACCAAGATCACTGTACATATGGATGACTCTAAAATCACCGCACTGCCAACACTGCACTTCTTCCCCAACACTCTTAGTTTTACATCCTGATGATCTAAACAGCATGCATATAGGAGCTGCATCCTCATACAGAAGGGGCCAGATCATGAACATCTACAGCATCCTGCACAGGACCAACAGGGGTTCAGCAGAGGTTTTATTGAAAGTCACTGCCTACTGTGCATACCAGAAATAGGAAAATTTGAGCGAATGTATAGGGGGTAGACAACACAGTTCAGAAACATGAAGAGGCAACCACTGCTTTTCGCTCCAGAGTTATCCTGTGTGAACCTCATGTTACAACTCATACATTTACCATCTTAATGTAGGTTTTGCAGACAGAGCAGTTTCAGCTAACAAACGGTGCATGATCGGTCAACTTCGTAGGCAGGGCAGCAATGCAGAACGCGTTCAGGATCAACAAGCTCAACTTTCATTTCTGCCTCCAAAATCAAAAAGAAGTGATGGGGCCTGAAGCAAGACTTGGCAACATCACACGCACAAACCACTGAGACAACATTTAATTGAAGCATTTTGAGCCAGGCTCATTGGATTCCCCAAGACTGAAAGCACATTCGAACAGTGATGTAGGACAACTTCTGCCTAGAACAGAAAAGTAAAGTATACCTTGTACAGCTCTCATACTATGCCCAGCAAGAGCAGTCTCTAAGCTGCTTTCAAATAAACAAAGGTCTACATGTCTGGCTGAAATCATTGCTTAGCATTCCACATACTAGCTTTCAAAACAGCAGAAAAAAATGTAAAAGGCACAGCCCAACAATGTATAATACAAACAAGAAAGATTCTTGTACTAAGACCCTGATTTGGTGGTCTTTAGCCATTTACCAGTTCACCTCCAATACCTCACCAATCTAATTTCAGTGATGATATGAACTAGACATTAAAACAATCCAAGACCCCCTAAACGTCATTCCTTTTCTTCATTACCTCAGCTGCATTTTCATACAAAAGCACACTCTGCTCTCACCAAATGCCTTACAGACAGCAGTATGCATATTACTTCTTTAGCAGGTTTCTCCCTTATGACCAGGCGGAGCAGGAATTTGCCTGGATCAGTCAGCTATACATTTATGATCCCCAGTCTGTTCTTGCAATCTTGAGACATGGAACTGGGTGTGCGACACTGGCTCTGAGAATAAGAGCACTGAGCACCACTATATTATAATATATATATATATATATATATATAAAATATATCATGCGTTTCAAATAAAATAAGTGATGATCCAAGCTTATCATTGCCATTTGCCTGAAGAATTGAACAGCTGGAAAGTGTATTAAATACACACCATTTTATGCTTTACTATTAACGAGTGCAAGCATATCTTCCAATCCATGCATATCCTTGTGTAAGGTGGGACCGGACCGGTGGAAACAAGAGTTGGAGTTCTGGGAAACCAGGCAAGCAGCGAGGTAAGAAATAATGAACAGTTAATTGAAATACCAAATTCACAGAAGGGGCTTTAGGACAGGAGCGAGAAGCAGGAAAGAAGGAACGCAGAACTGACCATATGAATGAAGAATCGACAACAGGAATGAATGACTAAAGGATAGACAAAAGCAAAATTCTTCACAAGAAATAGAAAAATACTATGCCTGTGATTTTTGCTGGTCCCAAAAAAATAATAAACACATTGAGACTTCTGATTTTACAATTTTAAAACATTGGATGCAAGGCGATGGGTTCTGCCTATCAAATCAGTCTGGATTTTTTGCTTTTTGATCTGGTTTTCGACCTTTTTACTGTGGGGGAGCCCCACCACGGGAGATTCACCCACGGTAAATGGACTGCGAGCGTTTCCCGCCAGTGTCTGCCTTTTAAAATAAGGACGCAAGAGTAAGGAGCCTTTGGCTAGTTACACATGAACTTGCATGTGCACACGTGTAAAAGCTGCACATGTGAGACTCCTGTTGTGCTCAGCCCGGTAACTGTGCACAGGTAGCCTGGCGCAGAGGGAACTTTCCATGATTGGATATTGACCTGGGGTAGGCCTCAATGTTGGTGTATACTCATAGGGAAAGTCAGTGTGGTTTACTTTCTTGTCTACAGCGACACTATTATACACCTTTGGGGAATGGGTTAAGACTGCCTTAGAGTGCAGCTTTGCTTCCCCCTAGCCTACAGAGACCAATAATGTATCGAACTGTGGTGACATTTGTGTGCCAAACCAAAATGGAAGTTCAAAGAAGAAAGAAGCTCCAGAGGAAACACAGGAGAAAGGCTGACACAGGGAGCCAGTGAAACCAGCCCCCCGCAATGTGTGTCGTCTATTATTAGCTTTTGTAAAGCACATAGCTACCCGAAGGCATCCCAGCGCTAGCGTCTAGACAGAGGTTACGGCAGGTTTATGCAACTGATTGTTGATATAGCCAGGTCTTGAGAAGTTTCCGGTAGGGAAAATGATGGGATTCAGCCCAAATGAAAAGGGGCATTGTGTTCCATAGTCTGGCCACATTGTAGGCTAATGATCTGCCTCCGCTTCTTTCCCTTTTTATTTTTGGTGTAACTGCCAAGTGAAGATTGGTAGAGCGGAGGCACGTTCGAGGGAGGTAAGGGGTGATAAGAGGTCTATTGATAGCTGGGCTGATACCCCAGTAGGTCCTATGGGCTATGCACAGTGCCTTAAATTGGACTCTGTCGGAGACAGGTAGCCAGTGTAACGTCCTTAGGGCCGGTTTGGCTGATTTATTTTTAGGTACCCCCAGCAGTAATCTGGCCGCACAGTTCTGTGCAACTTGGAGTTTCCTTAACGTTGCTGTGGGTGCTCCCAGGTATAGAGAGTTTCCATAGTCCAAGCGTGAAAGGACCAGGGCCTGTATCAGGATCCTCCTGGCACTCATTGGAAGGAGGGGGGAGGATCTTGCGCAGTAGTCTAATTGCGCTGAAACATGCTCCTGTTACTCTTACTGCTTGGTCCTCAAATTTAAGAGAACTGTCCAACCAAACGCCCAAGCTCTTTATCTTGGTCTTTGGAGAGGGGGCAGGTCCCAAGCAATTAGGCCAGACCTGTTTGAGGTCCAGTCCGGAGGTGTTACCCAGAAGCATTAACTCTGTCTTTCCCCCGTTCAGCTTCAGGCAGGAGTGTTCCATCCACAAAGGCACTTCCCGCAGGCAGGTTTCCAAGTCGGAGGGGTGGTTGTGTGGGCCATTGAGGGAGATTACCAGCTGGGTGTCATCTGCGTAGGTGACAATTTTTATCCCGTAGGGCAGGATGATATAAGCCAGTGGCTGCATATACACATTAAATAATGTGGGACTCAGGGAGGATCCCTGAGGGACTCCACAGCTGATCGTCAGAACTCTAGATGTAAACTCCCCTGAAAAGACCTGGAAGGTTCTATTCTCTCAGTAGGATTGGATCCATTTAAGTTCCTCACCTGAGATACCTCTCCTCCTGAGTCTCTCCAATAGGATATTAAAGTTCACAGTATCGAAAGCTGAACTCAGGTCTAGGAGGATGATGGCCACTGCTCCCCCTTGATGGAGGATCAGTTTAGATTCCTCCACCACGGCGAGCAGGGCAGTTTCCGTGCCGTGTAGAGGCCGAAAGCCTGTTTGTGTGGAATGTAAAAGGTCGTTTGTTTCCAAGAATTCTGAGATGGTTGAATTAACATGCTTTTCTAGGGCCTTTATGATCACTGGGAGCAGGGATATTGAGCAATAGTTACCCAAGTCATCCGGGTTTTTTTTTTTTTTTTTTTTTTAGTAGGGCCTTCACCATGGCATGCTTCCAAGGTGCCGGGACTGAACCGATAGCCATAGACTGATTTATTATTTCAAGCATGTGGGGGGAGTATCACTTTTCCCACTTTGTATAGTACGTGGGGTGGTGCTGCATCTAGCGGGGAGCGGGATTTTATTTGAAGGAAAATTTCTGATAGCCTGGCTAGAGTGAGCGGTGGAAGTAAATTGAGTACATGGTCTGGGCCGGGCAAGAGCATGTCCCTTACAAAGATGTCACTAGGGCGAGGTGGACTAGGAAAGACAGAGTAAATGTTTTTAATTTTTTCTAGAAAGAAGTTCGCTAGTTCATCACATCGCTCAGAGGAGACAACAAGATGGGCATCTGATCTTGGGAGTTCTAATAGGTCTTTCGCGACGCGGAAAATCTCTCTGGGGGCGTTAGCTGCTGAATTAATTCGTTCTTCATAGTATGCCTTAGAGGTCAAGAGGCCTGAGGAAAGTGCTCCAGGTGGCTAGGGCTCGCGTTAAAGAGCAAACTGAGCCCAAGAGGGAGCAATACAGCCCAACGAGGCTAGAGCTATGAGCAGGAGAAGGATTTGACCTTTGTCCCCCTCCCCTTACTCCCAGAATGATACGAACGCACGTGAAGCTCTGCTGCCCGACAGTTCCAAAGCCCCTGGGGTGGGCCAGGGCCTGGGGGGTGTCGCCGTAAGGATTAACTCCATAGTTTTCTTTCCTGGGAAAGGGTATGCGTGGAGCTCCCTCCCTGGAGCCAACCAAACCCCCTGGTGGGATTTTCATCACAAGGGCCTGTGACCCCCCCAACTCTGGGCCCTCAGCACCGCAGGGAGTGCCCCACACGCGGGAAGTCAGGGGCCCGGGACCCCAAACTCCAAGCACCACAAGAAGCAGTGGTGGGGTTGTGCGCTGCCACCCCCCTCCTCAGGTAGTGGCAGACCTGTCCCTGCTCCTCGTGCTTGTGTCTGGGGAGGACGCAAGCAGCTCCCACTGCAGGTACGCTTGTCTGCCCGAAGGAGCGAGCAGGGAATATGAGAGTGCAGGCTCCCGCAGCCACATGGGGAGGTGTGGACTGTGCCGGGAGCCGGCTGGGGCAGACCAGGTTGGGCTCCCAGGGCTGCCCCAACCAAGTATAGCATTCAGGGTGCCTGGGTGGGATCTTGCAGCTTGTGGTGGGCCTAGGACAGCGGGCCACCACCAACCATACATAAAGAATGCAGGAAAGTTGCAGGAGCACAGCAACGTCCGCCACCCCAGAAGGCGCAAAGAAATATTTCAAAGTGCTGACCCTAAGTTTACAGGGTCCCAAAAAGAAGGACCAACCCAGGATTTTCTGAGCCTTTTCAAGCACTCCCCAGACAGGAGCATGTGCTCTACACCTGGGAGTGCAGCCCCGTCCAAGGTTATGACCACAGTTATTGTGACCGGAAGGTGTCCAAAGGAAGATGCATGCTATACAATACCCTATAGGGGCTAAGTCTATGATTACATATTGTGTGATCAAAACGTGAAGCCCTCTTGGGGCTTTGTTTACGATTGTGTTTTCATGATTTGAGAATGTATAAAAAAAGCACACAGACACATGGGAATTTCATTTATGATGCTTTATTGATATAGTGTTGACAGTGATTACTGATCAAAATGAATATGCTTTATTAACCTTAATAATTGCATTTACACATGGTTATTATGGATTATTGCTTTTACCCCTAAAAAGGATTGTTTTTGACATGTGGAATGGTGCTCTTGCTCCTTTTGGGGGGGGTCAGAGGTGATTACACAATGTCAACAAAGATATTTCCACCAGCCTTATGTATATTTGCAATTACTGCATAGTATTTAGAAGTGTTTGTATTAAATGTACTTTTCCTTTTTCAAAAGAAAAAGCACAGACTGGACAATTATTAAGTGTTTATTATTGTGTGCCAGCAAATGGTGATAACTAGCCCACACCACCTCCCTTGAGTAGGCCTTGGACTGTTCTGCTCTGTTACCGAGAGAGTAAAGCGCTACAATGGGGTGTTTGGTTCCCAGTGGAAGGCAAATGAGGACCCATTAGTTGTGCAAGCCACGCAACTTTTAGCCCGTTTCCTTCCATTGGAAAACACTAAACAAAACCTATTAGGATTCCAACAAATAGGAAATAAAAACAGAAAAGATTATTAAGTCGTAGGGGAAACAGTCTTCCTCTAAGATGGCTCAGTAGCCATTAGACCGTGAAAGCAAAACTTCCACAAGAGCTAGTGATGTCTATTTTGAAATAAAATCTTTTACTAGACAATTGTTGTTCGGGTATTGTCACCTGGCAACACAGTTCAACAATAAACAAAGCCTGAAAATGCAGCAAGAGAACAGACTACCTAAAAATAACCTGCAAAGAAAAGTGCAACCACGTCTGCTACCACCTTCAGCTGTCCTACTTTGGACACTAGTTACATTCCGAAAAATACAATGACAGACAGCTTGCCAATCAGAGTACTGCGCATTCAGCTTGATCCTCTGGCAGTGACTGTTTTACCCTGAAACATTTTCATCTCCTCCAAAACCTTCCACTGTAAGCTCACACTAAGACAATGCAGATGCCTAACACTCAGGAGAAAGCCATATATTCATCTCCACTACAGTAGGAGCCTTGTGCTTACTGAAGTATTCTCATAGCAAGTAATCTTCACAAATACCTAAATGTCAAGCCGATCAGAAACTAAGAACCCACTCAGGACACCAAATTCATTCAGCGCTCGAATGAAAGATTTGACCGCCAGATGTTCTTCCAAGACAGATACAACTTTAAATCACACGTCCTGACCCTACCCTAACACTGATCAAGTTGATATTTGGCCTCTCCATTGATCCCTGTACCACCACAAGACCCAACATAAGAAATCCCATCTGTCTACAGACTCACAAGGATCTCCATTGGAACTCTGTATAATAAAAACATATTTACTTTCGAGAATGGTCAATGAGAATGAATGATTTCTGAATCCTGGGCACGTTTAGTGAAGGCAGGTTTCGAGACAAGTTTGTGCTACGTAAATGTAAACCAAGACTATTCACACTCACTTAATAGTACCTTTTGGAGAAGCTTTTTCCTCCGAAAGCAACAAATAGGTGGATGAAATAACAGATTAAGGGATGAATGATGAAACATGCAGGAGCATGGATTAGACCAGAATACAAAAGATGGAGATATAACAGTGGAGACAGTTATGGGACAAAAACATTTAACAATAGAACAGTGAAATGAAGAGTAGGCAAGAGAACAAAAAAGGGTAGAGAAAAGCAACAAATTAATGTGCCAGCCAGCAACCTGAACTCTACACTAGCGCTTCTTAACCTTTTGACTTCTGTAGATCACACCTGAATCATTACTGGAATTCGGGAACCCCCACTGAGTCATTTTGGAAGCTGTGGACCCCCAGCCTAGGCAATTTCTACGATTTAAACCTCATAATACACAAAAATATAAAAACGAGCATGCACCAAACAAATGCCCAAACATTTAAATATTTTGTTTAAGTTACAATTAACCAGTGGAAAAAAAAATCATATTTTCAAATTTTTCTTCTTTATTCTTATATTTTTTATTCTAATTTTTTATTTTATTCAATTTTATAAAACAGTCACGGATCCCCTGTGAAGGTCTTGTGGACCCCCAGGGGTCCTCGGACCACAGGGTAAGAACCACTGCTCTAGACCACAGGGCAGTGGTTTGCAGCACAGTTCCTATGCTGCAAACCAACCCGAGGTGTGTCCCAGTGCAGTCCTGGGGACCACTGGCTTATGATCAGTCTGCAGAATGAACGCAGGCCCTATGATATTAAACATTCACATTTTGTGTAGCAGTCCCAGGCAAAGCCAGATTAAAAGGGTAAAGGCATTAACATAGCACAATAATTCAGAATTCATTCAGAGCGCCGATTTGCTTCATAAAGGTTGCCTTGGTTTAGAAGAGGAAGGACATAAGTCACAAAGAGACAGATCAGAGTCAAGTCTAACTGTTGAAATGGTGGAGTTTGGAGGAGGGAAGCGAGTTCAGAGACAGGCACCTAGAACCCCTATTCAAAGACCACCCATAGTGGAGTACAAAATTAATCCTCGTCCCTCAAGGAGTCAGAATTTGGTTGATCAAAAGCTACTTTTCCTATTCCCCTTCATACTACTTTGAGCTAACCCATGCACCCATCTATTGAGGACGGGAAGACATTTAAAATGGATTCTGGCCAACACTGTAAGCCAATGAAGGGATGGTTCAACTGAGGAGTCATGATCCCTCTTCTCGAAACGCATAGCCTGATTAACTTCAGCAAATAAGGATGGAAAAACACAAACCCTTGAAACTGAGTTAGGAACAAACTTTGTGAACAGAGGACAGCAGACTAACATCTAAAGTTGTAGAATGGACACAAACACATGGTCAACCGTGTGCTCACGTGGTGCAATGAGGCCAGAGTGGCTCTTGTGGTAAGTGGGTCTCTGTAAACTTACATCATTTTGGTAGCGGTTTGCTGTCCTGAGCAGCCAGTCATGATATCCTTTACAAATAGCCTAACAAGCCTTCAGCAACATTTAACAAAATGTGCTTTACATCCATTAACATTTCCAGTGTGAGTATAGACTTTCGTACCAGTGAAGAGAATGGATTAAGGCAACACTGAGGCAACTGGCAAATCTCTGGGGCTACAGGAAATGGTTTGCCTTGTTGGCAACACGAAGTACTGGTCTATACTTTAATAAGTAGCATAAAGACTAAAAACATCAAAGTCCTGCTAAAGAGTACTAGAGAGGTCAGCCACAGAATAAGCTAGATAAACTGACTTCCAAGCCGCAGAACTGAAAAAGGACTACAGAAGTCAACCCTTGCAGAGTATGTGAATTCGGAGGAATACAACTCAGCTTTGCAATGAAAAAAGAAAACAAGAATTAAAACAGGATGCAGGGAGATATGGTGGATCCTCTTAGCCAAACTGATGCAACTCACTGATTCTCCAGGCCACTAAGGTCGTCCCATAACAGTTCTACTAGATCTTTTCTCACTGCCTGACAGGATAAAACTTGTTAAACCATAAAGCAGAAAAGTAGACTAGACTAAAGCCACGGAGAGCAGAAAAAACACCAATCATGGAAAAACGTGATCATGAGTTGCAGTCCCACACCTTCCTGGAGTTAAAACAAACACATTACAAGTGCTGACAAATTTGTAGAATTAATAGAGTCCCCTTCAGTGTGAGGTACTTACATATAATGGTCCTAACTGGCACCTGTCTCTGTCAAACATTTGAAAATAATGTTGAACGAAACCTGCTCCAATCTGCTCCCATATTGGCTTCTCTCCCATTATGAGGTGTAATCTGTTACCAGAAACTGCAAAATCAGCAAAAGAACTAAATTAATATCAGGCGCACTGTTCAACATAACATATTTACAAAAGCAGAGAATGAACAAGCATGCAAAGCATTCCAAAAAGGATCCACGGCAAGTAGTTGACCCAATGTCAGGATCAGTGAACATGAACCAAGTCTCGCACAACAACAAAAATTATATTCAAAATACTCAACATTGAGTGTAACAAAACGTAAAATGTAAGCATTGAAAATGTGCATTCTAAAATTATGAAAGACCCTACAAACTCTTAATACAACTAAGTCATTTAAAAGAACTTCCTTGTAAATCATTCTTTCAGCAGAGCATTTGATCTACGGCGATTTTTTAGTCACAGTTTAAAACCATTCAACTTTAGGATATTTTTCTTTAGCCGTCTTTGCTGCTGCTGGTTTCTCACAAAGGTCTGAAGAGGATTGCAATACAGCAATAGGTGTATTAGATTGTACTTCAGACTTGCATTTAAAAATGATAGCTCGGGAATTAACTCCGGTTCTCCGGCCCAATCATGTGAAAACACTGATGAGACATGAGTTTAAAATAAGCTCCTTAGCAAATAAAGCATGAAAAATAGATCATTTCTGGTGCAAAAGATTATTGGTGTAACCGCACAAGATTTGTACTTTTTGTTGTTTAACTGTGTGTGTTTGGAATGAGCCCTAAAGTTAGTTAAAGGGATCCTGTTATGACATTTCAGCAAATAACCCCATTATAGGTGAAAAGAAGAATTGTGCTTTTCTGATTGGAGACTTGCCATTAATCTGACTGGGAACAGAAACTTGACTGGGGTGCCTGTTACAAAATATCAGATACAGTCTGTAGTGGTGGGGTATGATGTACTCCTGTGGTAGAGCAATACTTCCTCTGCTCCTTATCTTCAGAACTGTGTTGTGTGAATTCATTTTCCAATTTTCTTCTAAAGATGCCTTGGAGTCTGTCCCTCAGCCATTTTATATTTACTTCCTATTTTCCTGGCCTGTCCTGTCAACAACTTAACCCACTGCAATTAGAAAATTAGGTTATTAGAGGGTCCTTCCCGTCAGTGGACTAAGAGGGGGCCGCCCTCATTCCTGGGAACCACCCGAGCCCAAAAGACTCTGTGCCCCTCAAAACGTATCTCTTACTGCCCTCCAAACTTGTGCTGTTGCTTGTGGGAAGTTGAAGATCACAGTTCTAAGTGGGCTGTGTAGTGCAGTTTAAGCGTGCTCTTGAGTGTCTTCAGGAACATTCAATAACAAAGTTATCCTTGCTCATGAGGCGAGGAAATGTTTGCACTGGGATCAAACTCGTGCCTCGCTAGTTCCAGTAGCCCATTGGTCTCCACTGTGGATTCTGCCTCCGCACCCCTCAGTATCAGATCCAGCAGTGAAAACAACAAATGAAGCCACCAAGCTGCCCATGCTCTATGGAAGGAGCTGACGGCCCGTGCCCACTCCAAGATTAGAGCATGATCAGCTGTGCACAGAGTCTGCACAAGACAATAGCCAAAAAACAATGGAGCCATATAAATAGGAGCAATCATGCAGTAGGAAACTTAATGAAATTCAGTGCAGTTATAGCTTTTTGCTGCAATATGGAAGAGAGACCTCCGAACTCTCAACAAGCGCTTGCCACCATGTCCCCTACTCAAAAGGCCACCAGATAATGGAAAACTGCCAAACTGTTGCAGTGAATGAGAAAATACTAACAGCTACTTTGAGTCCAAAACTCAACAAGCATTTGCAATGCAATAGGTCTCGCATTTACGAGAGTTTAAGCTATTGGCATTGTAAATGACAATGCCTTTTATTTAGGTTTAAAAAACAAAAATAAAAGGCATTGTTATTTGCAATGTCAGTAGCTCAAACTCTCGTAAATACGAGACCTATTGCATTGCAAATGCTTGTTTCGGATAAGCTCTTATTGCAGGGGGGGGAGGGTGTGCATGGCATACATTCAGACACTCGAAGGGCATTGCCACGGTGCAGGGGGCACCAGCCAGTGGTGCAGCAGGCAGAGACCACAGGAGTACAGTACAGATTTTAGGCCTTGAACCACAGTGACGTCAGCCGCCAAAAGAGATGTCTAGCAGATTCCAAAAACGGGTATTTTTTTCTCGGGACTCCTTTAAAACTTCACGTTTTGTAACGTTGGGAAGGGGGGGGGGTGGCTCCGAGTCCTTCAGGGGCAGACGACTAGAAGAGCTGGGTCTAAGAGGCCTTAAACAGGGGATGCGCCGTGGGGGCGGGCCGTGTGACAGGACGTCCCTGACTTGACAAGGAGAAAGCGCCGACGAACCACCCTCTTCTAAGCGCTTACCTTAAGTGCCAATTCCCATGTACTGCTGTGTAACCTTTAGGATATGTTGACACTTCTGCCAGTTGAAGTGGTCACTATATTCTTGAATCATTAAATGTACTGTGGGGGATGAAAACCCAACCTGTGTACTGGTAAGTGGCTGCATTGCAGAGGGTCACAAAGCGTAAACTTTGCGCCAAGCCCCGAACACTGCAGTGAACGGATAAAGGAGGAGTAATGGCCTGCGAGGCGCGTGACCTCCGACAGGCGCAGCCACATAATTCTGGCTTTGATATTTCATATGGAATAAAATCGACAGGCGGGCGCCTAATGGCGCTTAATACTCGCTGCGGCGCTCGTCCCCCACATTAGCCCTGTAATGGAGGTTAATCCGCCACTTGAGCTGCTAAAGCCTGGCGCGTAAATCACCTCGATAAATCACAGGGCCCAGCCAGGCAACCACTGTGGGTGCCTTGGAGCGGGAAGGACCACCAGGGGCCTTGCGGCGCCTCCAGGATGAGGGCGCGGGAAGCTTGCGGGGCGGGGGCCCTTGTCCTCTGGAGAGGGTCCTTCATTGTAAGCCGGAGGTCCACGCATACATTACCCACGCCCCCCCCGCCCCACCCCAGTGACACTGGGGGTCTCGGATTGATGCATGGACTGCCACGTTAGTGTATCAAGGAAGCATCTTTCTTCTCCCCATGACTGTTTTGATAAGCGCAGCAAGTGAGCGCTCAAGCGCATCGTCGGCTCACGTGCAGCGCAGCTTTTTGTCCATCTCCCTTGGCGGGGGGGGCATGCTCTTCACGCATCCTTGCACCGCCATGCACAATTCGCGGTGGTGTGTCAGAGGCGGCATGGTGACAACAGAGTGACGTTACTGCAGAATACAGGGCGGTCCTGTGTGCATCACTCATACCGGGTCCATGCGTAGACAAGAGGGCTGCTGGCCACTTCTCTACCGGTGGGATCACCAGAGAGAACTGACCAAGGTGCCCAGAATGTGTGATGTACAAGGAGGGGCTGGCGAGGCGGCCCCGTCAATAAACAAGTGCGGTCCCCAAAGTGAAAGGGGCCCGCACTACATGTGAAAACAGTTTATACATATTAGAAAGGTCGGCATGCCTCGTGTTAAACACCTCACGAACGGCGCACAGACTAATGAAGGAAGCTTCGCGTCCGAATGAAACGCAGCTAATCACGGCGTCAACCCGCCAGCTCCATTCACATCTTTCCCCCCTCCTTTATATTTGCATCGCGCTTCGAGGCAATGAAAAAAACAAAGTGCCTACACCGAATAATGAAGGGGACAGTGTCACGCCGCAAGTAAAACATCCAGGCCGGATTGGCCGTCCGAGAAGGAGACAGGGCAGTAACCAAAAAGCCTCATTTTTAATTGGAGGCCAGCGTTTAGAATAAATGGTGACGCCAGCCAATGGGAATGATAGGCGGGGCTTCAAGTCCCCTTCTGAAAGCATATCGATGACAATATGCCTCGCAGAGCGAGGAGCGCATGCACGCTCCAGCGCTAGGTCTGCGAGACCTAAAAAGCACAAAGTATAACATTTACAATAAGAGCAGACATATATTGAAGAGCTGATAAATCTGGGGCCAGCGTTCAGATGAAATTTCTAGCAAGAGTTCGAAAAATGTGGCATAACCTGCATAATTTAAGGCAGCCCGAACTGATGGGTGAGCTGATCAAAGAAATCAGGAAGTAGGGGAACAAAACAACAGTATAACGTCTGGGGGAGGGGAGATTAAGTGCGCAAATAGGCACCTTTCGATACCACAAATACTGGGAGTGATCATAGGCAGAATTCTTGGGTGGAAGGAGGGCACTGTGAAGGTGGGTGCAAGTTATCTCTCTAGCGATATACTAAGTAATGGAATCCCTGGGTATTGTGGGTTAAAATGCAAATAGTGTATGGAGAGCAAAGATATAAAGTTTTGGCATGAAGTCTGAATGAGATGCAGGGAAAGTGAGAACAGATAAAGTGCTTGAATACATCAATAATTAAAATTTGACATACATGAGACATGTCTCCTAGAAATGGAGATTCATGATTTTATCAGTAGACAGTTATGGGAATTTATATGCACCACAATCTTCTATAAGTAAAAGAGTAGCTATTTTGATCACAGCAAACTCGTGAGTGGAGTAAGTTAAACAAGCAAAATGTGCAATTGCTGAACAGGACGTCAATTTTGCAACCTGAATCTTGTTTACTCAGTGTAATGCCCCAACCTAAGGAGAAAAAGGAAGAGAATAAGTTCATTGAATTGGCACTAGCTGAAAGGTGTATAGCGCAATTATTAAAATCCTGACGCTACACAGGATTCACATCCTCCCCTTAACATGTAATGGTCTAAATTGTGGCATACTTATACAACAGAATGCAGGTTAGCACAGATCTGCCTGCCCCTGCTCCCCAAACAATTCTGTGCGTCCTCGAAGTGATGTATGGGTACTAGATTGGATTATGAACCATTGTTCCAATTTCTGATGGTAGTGTAAACCCATTTCCTCTTGAAAAATCGTTTAAATAAAGTGTGGAAAAAAAGACACAGATTCATACAATGGGTCAGATGTGTTCTGTTCAGAAGTGAAGGATAGCTATATGGAACAATGCAGGGGAAAGGAAAACTGCCTGCATGGAAGGAATTGCTGCTGTCTTTTAAAAACGTTACATATGATAAGACACTGAATGCTACAGCACACAAGCCTGGCCCTATAGTTGGTATCCCACTGACAAAAGTGCCTTCCTTCCTGTGATTAACTCTTGAACTATACTAGGCACACTAATTGGGGACCCGTGGCACTGCCAACATACTTTTACGTTGGTGATGCCACATTATTCTCTTTAGTTTGATTGTTATTTACTCAACGTCTTTATTGATAAATAATTTTTCACAGATCAACAAAGCAGTCGAGACATTCGCTCCATAGAGATTAGGTGCATCAATTGCATTGTGGGTATACTTACATAGCGGGAGAAATCCCGTAATATGCCAGAAAGTAATTAATACGTTATCCAGTGGGTAGTACAAAAAAGGAAAAATAGCGAGCACCGGAGCAGATCAGTGATCAGTCTTAGAATTGCCATTGGGGTATGGTTTTAAAACACAAACAGAACAACAATTGAGCAGGTCGAGCTGTGTTTATCCATGTAAGGGGATCCCCCTGTCCGCACTAGAGGATAGTGTTTCACATGGTAGGTACTTGGGACGAGGTAGGGGGGAATGTATCGGAGTATAATAGGGGAGGAGTCCCGCCCATCGACTTCGTGGTGTGTCCCTGCACGGTATTTCAATCAAAAAGTTGTAGTGCCTTGAGTATGGGAGGATTAAAACAAGTATATTCCAGGCATGTGAAGTAGATAATCAAGGATTTCCAGATGCGGGCGAACTTGGAGTCGGTGTGAGCAATTCTGTGTCAAGAGCTCCATGGCCATGACATGCTATAGGAGAGTTAACCACAGAGCTACCGGGGAGGGGGGTGGTTGCTTTCAGTGAAGCGCTATTAGTTGTTTGGCTGCACCCAGTATGTGGCACGTAAGTCGCCACTCCATATGGGTCATGGCCTCTAGCTCCCCAGGCTGGATCCCAGGATAGTAGTGATGTAGGAGAAAGGGAGGGGAAAGCCCAGGACACCCTTGATGTGACCTAGAATTTCATTCCAATAAGTAGTGATAACAGAGCAGGACCACCATATATGTTGGAAATCACCTAGGCAGAACCCCCCAGGATTTCGTGATTTGCAACAACAAAATCGCAAATTCGACACTTTTGTAAAAATGCCACAATTTACAAAAGTACCCGCAAAATAAACAAGCATTGGCATAGCCAATAGGTCTCGCATTTGGGACATTATAAGTGTTTAGTTATCCAGCACAATATCCTTGGTGCAACAACATCAACTGTTGCATGGCTAAACACTTATAAGATCCCAAAGGCGAGACCTATTGGCTATGCCAATGCTTGAAATTGAATGTTGCTGAAAAATAAACAGAGAGGACAATAAAAGTTAGAAAAAAACTTAGTTGGAAGGCTATATAGGTAAAATTCGCCGCCATATGATCAGAATAACGCGATTAATCGGGCCCACGATTAGTAAATAGTGCTTACAAACTAATTAATTGTATACGACTGTGGTATTCATGTAAGCGGAAGTGCACAGTAATCTTTAAATATACACGTGGGGGCCTATTTACAAGCCCCTTGCGCCACTTTTACGTCATTTTTAACATGGGGAAAGACGTACGGGTGGCGCAAGGGGCTTGTAAATAGGCCCCGTGGTTTCTTTCTTATTTGATTGTGCTTTTTCAAGCCACTTTGAGACCAGAGTGTACTGTGAACACACATCAGTGAATAGTGAAGGGCAACTTGTATCGACAAATCTGGCTTTTCCAACGGATTTCTGTAGCTGTGTGCACATCACCATGTCTTGGGTCAGCTAGACATACGGTCACTTTACACAGAAAGGTGTCCATAAGATGCAATCTCATAATTTATAGATAAGCAAGCCCACTAGCACACTTACCACTACTTTCACTTGACGCCTGTCCTTGGATGAGTAAATTAACTCGGTAGGATGAAACGCTGAGTGAACCCTGCTAGAACGAGTATACACAGTTCAGCAGCGCGCGCTTCCGCCCACCGGGATATGTGGTTTAATGTCGCCCACCTTGCACGGGTGAACGGCTGTACATCATGCTATAAACACGGAATCTTATGACGTGCCGAGACCAACCGCTATATGTTATGTGACATGACCGTTACACAAGTTGTGTCATTTCACTTATAGGCGCACCTGCCCATTTCCTGTTTACTACCACTAGCGAGCGGGGCTACCTGGCCGTTTCCATTTCAGAAGCAAATGATTGTAAAAGTACTTACGGAGGGTGGTTAAAGAGGAGAAGGGCACTGCCGACCCCAATAGTTCTTTCTTCACTTTACACGTGTGAATGCTTGCATCACTGTGTCAGGATGTCACAAGATCAAAATGCTAAAATATTGTTTCTAGAAAATGGAATTAGGGGCTAGGGAAAAGGTCAGAGAATTGGTGGCAAGGACAAAAACACCAAATTAAATTAAAAGACCTGGCACAGATAAAGGGAAGCAATAGCGTTACTGGCCATGTTTAAAGCTGTAGATCATGGGGCTGTATTATATGCATTTGCATCGTGCACTGAAATATCAGACGGACATTTCCACTAATCAACAAATTCAGTAAGGACATTTGTGCCAGCTGTTCATTACAGCAATTCTGCCTTTACAATTGTCCTTATGTGCAAAGTATGTTTATTTGCTGGTCAGTTGTTGAAAATGTCTGGTTAAAATTGCCCCGCACAGCGGCAAATGTATACAATCTGCTTTGCCCCCCCTTTAAACTCTTTGTAGAATTAGTAAAAAGGAAATAGGCAGACGAAACGCCATTATCTCAATGAAAATGGTATCAAAAACATGCACTAATGTATTATAAACATAACTGGGAGCATCAGGGATTCAACTTACTCTCTCTTAGACTCTGGTTTAAAAAAAAAAAAAAAAAAGCAAAAGCAAACATGGCGGTGTGCTTTTGCAAAATGTACTTGATAAGCTATCTTGGTTACCAGGCACGTGCGGGGCTACAATGACTATCTTCAGAAAAGTTAAGTAGCAGAGGAAACATTTTTGAGACATTCCCATTGGCCTGTGGGGCATTATGACATCACAAACTTCAGCATTGTGGAAAGCAGGCCGTTATTGCCAGTTAGTGCCCCCTTTCCAGCAAGCTATTTGACTAGTAGTGCTGGATCATTCAGTTTCATGTTATCATATGGTTCCTGCTTCAACCACAGAAAGGGGCCAGTCGTTGGAGGAAGACGATTAAGTTATGCATTATAGAAGTAAGCAAAGAACACGTCATTACATCACCATAGGCTGAATAATGTGCGCCAGATTGACCAATACACATACCTCACATTTTTCGCTGGAGAGGACATGATGGATTCACGTGCGGATAGATTGGTTTGCGCCCAGATAGCTTTCTATAAGATGTGCATTGTGAGATATATTACTGTGTTTAACTTAATGCCTCGCGCTGCTTTTTGTAGTAGTTCCCATTGATCGAGCGGCGAGTGGGTGTTGTCACTGGCGTTGAGCAGACGCCGAGACGCGAGAAGGAGAGGGCGGAGCAAGTGAGTGGCCGGGACGTGTGGGTGAGGAGAGAGGCGCGCGCGCTTGGGAGAGCAGTCTGCTCTTTTTGGAAGCACATACTCGTGCTTGTGGTGCACCGCTGCGCACTCCCACAAGGCGTATGCCGCCACAAGCACGAGTATGTGCTTTGAAAAAGAGCTTCACGACGGCTAAAGGTCTCCTATGCAACGCATGCGCGCTGCGTAGGCGAGACCTAAAAACTGGCATCCACCTGATCTTTACTGGCTCTGTGCTACCACTGAGCCAGTAAAGGGAGGGTGAGCAACAGGCCAGCAGGCAGCAGGGGTGTTAAATTCCTCCGTCGCCTTACTTTCAAATGCACCTTGCCCCCTCCTGAAAAAATTAGCCTTCAGGCCACCTCACATGTTTGTGTGCCCCCTGCGGACCCTGCAGGCCATTGAAAGGCTCTCCTGTCCCCCACCCTCCACAGCACTTCTCTCCCTCGGCTCCCCATTGTCTCCTGTTAACCCCTAACCTCCCCCATGTCTCCTCATTTTTACTTTTTTTACAGACCGTCAACCTTCTCTGCCGCCACCCCCTCCACCCCTGCTGGCATAGGTTGTCTGATGTCAAAAAGAACAGGTTTCCTATTGTAATCTGCTCTCTTTGGCATCAGACACCCTCCAATTCCAGGCGCTATGCTGCTGGAGACTCTGCAATGTTACAGACTGTGACATAGCAGTCTCCAGCAGTGACAGAGCACAAGCCTTCAGTATTTTTGTGGCAGGCACATTTTTTGCCCACCAAAAATATACTGCGAATTTTGAGGTTTTGGGCTGCAAATTTTGCTTTTTCTGGCCATGAAATTTGCCAACCAAAGCCGCAAAATCCTGGGGGGGATCTGCCTAGAGCAGTACCGCAGCACCAGCAGAGATCAGGTGTGGTAGGATAGATGGTGCGAAGGCGGGATGGTGTATAGTACCACCATGTCATTATTTTATATGCCATCTCCCGCTGTTGTATTCTGCGATGTATTTTGGGGATGTCTTTCCAGAGCGTCTCCCACTGTTTCTGTGAGATGCCCTCAGTGGTTTAAGTTTGCCATCGTGCTTGGTAGGTATGCAGATGTGGTGTGGTCAAGTGTTTGAGTACCTGGTAGGTGCGGGATATCAGCCCTCTAGTGTTGTCGTAAGCCCTAACCAGTGCTTCTAACGGGGTAAAGTTGTCTGGTCGCTCCCTGAGCATTCAGTGGATTGAGGGCCCAATGTCGCAGCTGGCAGGACTGTAGTCACGACTTTCCCGGTAGGCGGAATTCCTGTTTACAATGTTTGAATGTCTTGATGGAAGTTCCAGCCAACAAGTAGCGCAGTGTGCGGCAATCCTCGACCTCCCGATCGTGGAATGAATGGGGCTCCAGAGCTGGGGTGAAATCAGGGTTGTGCAACAAGGGAGTGTTGGGGGGAGGGGAATGTGGGAAGTCCGCGTGCAAGTGCAATCCTGTCCCAAATCTCGAGAGCGGTCCAAGTGGGAGTTGCAAGATACACACTCCTTGGCCGCGAAGGTCTAGGGAGCCAGGCCAAGTCCCACAAAGGCCACATGGAACCAGTGCTTCTCGCTTTCCCTCACCACCCATTCGGATATGAAACACAAGTGGGACGCCCAATAATACTCCAAGAGATTAGGACATGCTAAGCCTCTCCAGTCCCTGGGAAGCATCAGAACAGAGTTCGAAAACTAGGTTGCTCCCACCCCTATGAAGGCCAGGACATCTTGCTGCAAGTATACTATGTCCTTGCGAGGTAGGGATTGTCTGAAACAAATACAGTATCCTGGGGGTGATGAAAATTGACGGCATTTAGCCGCCCGAGCCAGGATACATGCAGGGGCCGCCAGCAGCAGAAATCATCCAAAACGGATTTGCAATAGGGCGCCCAGTTTGCCCTCGTCCAGTTCGATAAGGCAGGCGTCAATTTGAGCCCTAGAATGCGAATATCATGTGGGGCCCACTAAAATAGGGCAAGGGCCTGTATCGCCGGGAGATCCTGTTTGGGTATTGTAAGGTTTAAGGCCTGGGACTTGGACACATTAACCTTAAAGCATGAGATCCGCTTGGAGGCAGTTAGTGTTGTAACGACTACCGGAAGAGAGGTCGCAGGTTGGGTGAGCGTCAGCAGAAGGTCTTCTGCGAATAGCCTCAGTTTGTGTGCACAGCCACCAAAGGGGATACCAGCAATAGTGTCCATCAGCCTGATTGTAATTGCCAGGGGTTCCACCACAAGGGCAAACAATAGCGGAGAGAGGGTGCATCCCTGGCGCGAGCCTTGTATTAGTAGCAACGGTCTGGTATGGAGGCCGTTAACTTGTAAAGCAACGGTGGGAGCTAGATAAGAGGCCATGATACGAGATGTAATTTTCAGCCCGAGACCAATCTTTCAGAGTACAGCCCTCAGGAAGGACGAGTTGACACGATCAAAAGCCTTCTCCGCATCTAGCCAGAGGAGGCAAGCGGAATGTTGTGGAGGTGAGATTTTTCTACTAAGTGTGGAACCCACCGGATATTATCCGCCCCCTGTCGGTTACGGATGAAGCCGACCTGATCGAGGTCGATCAGGCCAGGGAGGTACGGCTCCAGACGTTTGCCAAGCCCTTGGCGTAGAACTTGGCATCTGTATTCAAGAATGCAATGGGACGATAGGACGCGCACAGGGATGGGTCCTTGCCAGGCTTTGGGATAAGGGCAATTTCTGCTGCTGCAAGCAGCGCCACCTTTATAGGGGCGTCCCCCTGAGCACAGCGCGGTCCACGTGAAAGTGGATCAATGTTAAAACGTGATGAAAGAAATAAGTTGTATCACGATGGTCAATACATCCAAGACTTTTTAATGTATACTGTTCAAAAATTATATTGAAGTCTTCATATCAAAAAAACAATCCATGTGTATACATGCGGTTTTATCAAACCCAATGCATTTCGGGCCGTGTGGCCCTTCGTCAGGGGCCAAAATTCTGTGAATAATAAATGAGGATACCATGAGGAAACACTCTCCAAGCGACAATGTAAAAATAACGCTGTGCATCCATGCAAAGCGTGCAGGTGACCAACCATGAACCATCAGAATGACGGTAAATGTGCAGTTAACAAATACATGGTGTTCTAAATGTGTGCCCAACAGTGCTAAAACAATTATATGCAAAAGAAACAATTGATGGACGGAGTGCTGGACAATGCAAACATTCACCCCCAGTCACAAGGATCTGGGTTTAATCCATCATTCTTTTGCTCACCACACCACCCCAGTTTGGACCCAGCCATATGCAAATCAGTCTTGACCCTGTTCCTTGTGGGAACAGTCCAGCCCGAACTGCCAAGCCAGGTCCTCCCTGGACTGGAAACAAGCATCCTGGGACCGGTTTCAGGGCATCACCCTTCATCAGCCAGGCTAGCTTGAATCCAGTGGTGTAGTGGTGTTCTAAATGTGTGCCCAACAGTGCAAAAACAATTAATGTGGACATGCCAAACAAACTGAAGACGTGCATCAAGCGAATGGAACAATAAAACAAGCGTAACACTGAATGGGTGACTCGTGTACTAAATGCTAGCCCGCAGTGCATCAGTTCACCGGCAAGACGAAAGGCAACAAAAAAGTGAAAGGAACTAATCAGGTGAAAACAAAAACAAGTGAAAGGAGCGAAAATGTTACATGAACGCTAATGCATATCGCATATACAACGGGCGGAGGTCACTTACGTGAGCTGTGTGTAAGGCGGCGTGTCGGTTCCCGAAGTGTGTGAAGCCGCGGGATTAAACCGTGCGGTTATTTAAACTTAATAGCGATGAACGAAGGACTTAAAAACAAGGCCGACCGCGTTGGCGGTCATCTTGAAAAGGTCAGAAAAAGTGAGCCAGTGCCGGAATACTTACTAGGCTACGTAAAGTGAAAAAGAATAGAAAAAACATAAAAACTGATACCTAGGAGTAGGGAATAATACATCAGACAACATGTGGAGGGGGGGCGTGGCTACGACTGCAATGGAAGCAGACGTGTCTGGGTAGAGCTCCGTCGGAGGCTCCCCTCAACAGGCCCTGCTCTCCGAATGTAGTCACTCACGGAGGATCTTGCTAGACGCGGCTTCACCGCGACAACATCCCGGAGCGCCGCTGCTAATTCTACCTCGCCTGGGTCCCGCTTTACGGATCCTGTCTGGGTGGGCCGCCCGGCGCACGACTCCTGTGCGGTCAGCTCCGGCTAAGCGAGCCCGGGGCTTAGCTCCGCCCACAAGGCCGCAAAAGATGGCGCAGAAGCAATGAACCGGCGGGAGCGGTCTGCAGC
Organism: Calotriton arnoldi; assembly: GCA_963921515.1. NCBI lineage: Eukaryota > Metazoa > Chordata > Amphibia > Caudata > Salamandridae > Calotriton > Calotriton arnoldi. Next base: position 1,036,038 of record CAWUFW010003619.1, read on the forward strand.
TGTTTATCCTGCCGCCGTCTAGCTGAATACTCACTGATGGGCAGCAGGGTGGAATTGGGGCCCCTGCTGCATCGCCTGCCCGCCTCCGCCGTGTAGGGCCCCTGGATTGCCTGCTGGCTGCTGCGGTGGGAGGCAGTGGACCGTGGACGACGACGCTGCCCGGATCGCCTACACCGCTGCCCTCACGGCGCGAGTACAGTGGGTGGGCCCCTGCCAACGGAAGAGAACTGCGGCTGTTCATCCTGCCGCCGTATAACCACCCATTGATGGGCGAGGGGATGCGGCTGGGGCTCCTATTGGACTGCCTGCATGTCTCCGCTGCGTGATGTCCCCTGGATCGGCTGCTGGCCGCTGCGGTGGGGGGAGAAGGGCGGCGGGGGAAGACGCTGCCTAGGCCACCTGCGCTGCCATTGCCCTCACGGCACGATTGTGGTGAGTGAGCCCGACGGACACGAACTGCGGCTGTTCACCCTGCCGCCGCCCCCCCCCCATAAATACCCACCGGTGGGAGACGGGGAGCAGTTGGAGCCCCCATTGAACCACCTGCACGTCGCCATTGCATGGGCCCCCCCGGACTGACTGCTGGACACTGCTGCGGAGGGAGGAAGAAAGCAGGTGAAGATGTTACCCAGACCCTCACGGCGTGATTAAATAAGGTGGGCCCCCGCTGTGTGGCTGCCTGCTGCGAACCGCCAGCCCGCTCTGAATCACGAGCTGTGAAGCGGTTACTGATCGCGACCCTTTGGCGTCGATGCGGGTCCCGATGTGAAGCTTGCGCCCTGGAGACATCGTATTGGGGTCCTGCCATACACGGACCAACATAGGTGTGCGAACTCTACGACTCATGTCGGGTGGCACCCGAGCGCGGAACGGGAGGAACACAGGCCCTACTGCCGCCGTCCAAGTGTAAATCAGGCGAGATGGCGAAGCAGGGACTCACGGACCAAACTGCGAACAAACTAGATGCGGTGCTTGCCGCAATGGAGTGGCTGGAAGAAACAGTCAATCAGACCCACACCTCCCTGGAATCTAAAATCGATAAGGTGGCCATCGACCTCACTCATCTACATGCAGATCACCGGAAGCTAACGGACCGCACCACTGTCCTGGAGACCACGCTCGCTGACGTCAAACCTCAGGTGACTCAGACAGACAAACATGTACGGGATTTATTGAACCGCGTGGAGATCCTGGAAGACAGAGCTGAGGATGCTGAAGGGCGAGCACAACGAAACAATGTGCGCATAGTGGGTGTGCCGGAACGATGGGAAGAAAGGGAACCTACCTTGCACATGGAAAATTGGCTCAGAGATCTACTACCTGAGGGGACCCTCTCATCACACTTTGTAATAGAGCGTGCACATAGAGTTCCGGCGAGACCCCCTCCCACAGGGTCGAACCCACGGCCCTTGCTCCTCCGAATCCTCAGTTACCGAGACCGGGACTCCATCCTACAGGAAACCAGGAAACTGCAAGATATTCATATAGACAATAATAAGATAATGTTTTTTCCGGACTATACCATCCAGGTGCAGAGACAGAGGTTCTCATTTATGGCGGTGAAAAAACGCCTTCGGCAAAACAACCTGAAATATTCTCTGCTCTTCCCGGCACGCCTACGAGTGGTTGCGAGTGATCGAACACACTTCTTTACCACGCCGGAAGAGGCAGAGGATTGGCTAGACACCTTCACTGCTGCGGGACCCCGGGACACTGCCGCGACAGCAGCCCTACCGAAGCTGAGAGGCCCCTTCCGCCGCCGCCAGAGGGAGCGTCGATTGGCAGGGACGTGGACACCGACTTCACCAACTGTAGGACCACACTCAGATTTGATCCTCAGCGGACAACGCAACGCCCTGCAGGCAGTGGCGGAGATCAGCGGCTCTTTGGTGACTGAGGACGCATCCAACTCCAGTCAGCGTGACCTATCCAGTGATGACAAGCGAATATATGGCCTGCAGAACTCACAGGATTCACCTGAACAGCCGGATGTCACCCCACAGACGGCTGACATAATAGTATGAACATTGCGAGACCCTATCCTTTATTGGACTATGATTTGAGGTATGGTGGTATATATGTGGGGATATGCAGTTGCTAACAGTATAGCCATATGTGATAGACGCTACTGTGATTCCGAGAGTTCACAGGGAGTCGGGGGTGATATCATGTTGTGGGGAGGGGGGGCGGGACTCGACCGCAAGCTCTGCTGCTGTCACGTGGGCACTGGTACACATCGCTAGCTTGACGAGTGTTCTTGAGCCGGGGTGCACAGACTGCCCTCTCTTTTGTTTTTATTTTTTATATTGTATTTTGCCTGAAGACGGTGAGCCTCTGAGACACTGGACACACGAATTGTAAGCTACCTAAGCGTAGCACGCAGCGCATCCCCCCAGATCGTTTTGACTGTTATCTCTATTGAGAGTTTGGACGATTGCTGGTTGCATTTTCGCCCTTTTGGAATCGTTTATGATTGTGTTCTTGTTTTGGTTTTATTGTGAGATATCCTATATTGTATGCAGATTCATACAGCACAACATACCAAGAGTCAGTATGCTAGGAATGTTATGCATTGCCAGGTCATATGCACCATACATGTTTGTTGGATCGCTACAGACACATGACCACTTTGCACATTGTAAGGACTATGTCTTCACTTAAAATTGGTACATGGAATGTGAGAGGCATGCATTCACCATCGCGCAGGTATCAGATATATTCATATCTTAAACGGCATGACATACATATAGCTCTTCTGCAAGAGACTCACCTGGCCAAAACAGAAATCCAACGCTTGCACCGCCGCTGGCGTGGCCAATTGTATGCCACGGGGTACTCGGCTTTTGCGCGAGGCACGCTAATATGGGTGCGGCCAGGGGTCCCACTTAAAATCACAGTCATTGGTAGACACGGAGGGCAGATATGTTGCGCTTAGGGGCACACTGGATGGCCGGCAGGTTGTACTTGCATCACTATACGCTCCCAACACAGAGCAGGCTGTTTTTTTTTACCATATATCGCACGTCCTAGCGCCATGGCACGATATTCCTATGTTCTTGGGGGGAGACTATAATAGCGTGCTTGACGTATCACTGGACCGCTCCTTTCCACCTCTACCGGGCACAAACACGCACAATGCCATGAAGGCGTTCACTAACTGGGCAACACAATGGCGCCTGAGGGATGCCTGGAGACATCGCTACCCCCATGACAGGGTATATTCCTATTATTCAGGTGCTCATAACTTGCATGTGCGGTTAGACCGTTACATGCTTTCGGAGGAGCTGCTCCCACATGTATCTGCAGTCTACTATTTAGGCAGGACACATTCAGACCATAACCCACATATATTAGAGGTGTCATTGGAACGCACCCGCCCGCCAGTTCCAACCTGGCGGTTGCAACCAGATATGCTATTGGACGCACCCTTTCGTAGCCTGCTAGCTGCTAACATCACCCAATACTTTGAAGAAAATGCTGACACGGCCACGACGCCTCAGGTAGAATGGGATGCGTTTAAGGTAGTGATATGGGGCGATTGCCTCTGTGCACAGGCGGGCATGCGGAGGCAATTGGAGGCTTCACTCACACACCTTGAGAATCAACTGCTCCGAAGAGAGGGAGAGGCGCTGGGGGGCAATGCAGGATCCTTAGAGCAAGACAGAGAGGAACACTCCAGATTGCTAGACCGGCTCCGCAATTTGAACTATGCAGCACACTCAGCGCGTACCCACCATATGGGAGACAAGCCTGGCAAGTTATTGTCGTGGCTGATACGGCAAGATGCAGTCACTACGCCAGTAACATCCCTACAGAACACACAAGGCGTCACGGTGCATACCCAGAGTGACATACACCACGCTTTTGTGGAATACTACTCCACAATGTACAGGTCTTGCTTGCTAGCAACCGATGCGGTCATACGGGAATTTCTTTCCACCCAAACGCTGCCGCAACTGACAGAGCACCAACAAGAGGAATTGGGTGCCCCTCTGCTACCGGAGGAAATAAGAGATAGTATTTTCTCCCGCTCAAATGGCAAATCTCCGGGTCCAGATGGACTACCGGCTGAATTTTACAAGGCCTACTCGGACATATTGATACCGGAGTTGCTGCGGCTTTAGATGACTCGGCGCTCACACCCACGCAAAATGAGGCAACCCTGGTCTCCCTCTTAAAGCCGGGCAGAGACCCTGAACTCCTGGGCTCCTACCGTCCACTGGCTCTGTTGAACACAGACTATAAAATACTTGCCTCCGCCCTAGCTAAACGGATAGCCCAGTTTGTGCCTACTCTGGTACATAACGATCAAAATGGATTTGTCCCAACCAGGAGTACCTCTCTTAATATACGCAGACTGTTTAGAGTCCAGAAGTACGTAACGAAGAACTGGCCATGGTCTGGTTGTCTAGTGCTAGACCTAGAGAAGGCCTTCGATTCGTTGGAGTGGCCCTATCTTGCAGCGGTCCTGCGTAAGTACGAGCTAGGGGACGGGTATTTGCAACTGGTGCAACTACTGTATCAGCGCCCCACAGTACGGGCTCGCACGGGTAGGCTCATTTCTGATACGATCAGGGTTAGACGAGGAACCAGGCAGGGATGCCCTTTGTCCCCGTTGCTCTTTTCTCTTGCAAAGGAGCCTTTAGCGGCTCTCCTCCGAGAGAGTGGCGCAGACTGGGGCGTCCCCTTGAATGATGGACTCCACACAGTGTCCCTATATGCAGACGACCTGCTGCTGTACATAAGAGACCTGCATGCTGTACCGCCGGCCATATCCGCACTGTTCCGTAGCTTCGAGGAAGTGTCAGGCCTCAAGGTAAACTGGGCTAAATCAGGCGCCTACTCTTTCCGCGAGGACGTGGCCGTGACGGATATAATAATTAACGGGGCTGCACTTGCTTGGTATCCGACTACGTTCAGGTATCTGGGCATATATATTTACAGGTCCCCAGTAGACGTATTGGAGGGTAACCTAGTGCGCGCTATTTCCTCCGTAAGGGCGCAGATGCAATTCTGGAAGACTCTACCGCTCAATGTGATGAGTCGCATTACCCTGACCAAAATGATAGTACTGCCAAGGCTACTGTATTATTTTGCAAACCTTCCGGTATATGTTCCGGTACGACTATTTCGGGAGCTGGAGGGACTAACCCGAGGCCTAATCTGGAATACGGGGCGACCCAGGATAGCACTGCAGAAAGTGTATGCGCCACCGGAATGTGGAGGCTTGGCAGTTCCTCATTTGGAACTATATTACCTAGCTGCGCAGCTACAGTGGGTCACAAAGTGGCTGAGTGGCAAGAACCTGTGCAGACACGGCGACCGAGTCCTCAACATGGACGCAGACTCAGATCTATAGTTTGTTTCACCCGCTGGCGAAGATCCCCCGCCCGACAGATGCATATTGAATTAGCTTATAGATGTTATAGGAGGAGCCTTCAACTCACAAAAGATACGGTCCCTTATGCCCCAATACTGCCACTGGTCGGGACACCCAGAGGCAGAGACTCTATAACAGACGTAGCACTGACGTCCTGGACCGATGCGGGAGTGGAGACGCTAGGAGACTTATACGCAGACGGTGCCCTTCTGCCGTTCGCGACCCTGACGGCAGATAATGGTTTGCCGGTGGGCCAGTTCCTTCTACATGCAGCCATCATACGGACGCTGACGCTAGCATGGGGAGACCTGACAAACGAACCATCGACACATCAGTTATTGCAGTATTTGCATGTAATGGGGGAGGGGTCGCATGCGATCCACTGGCTGGTACAAGCCCTGCTTATCCACGTTTTAAAACCACCACAGAGACTCCGCGCACGCTGGGCTGAGGACAGAGGCCGACCCTGGACCGATAAGGAATGGGAACGCGTCCTAGCCAGCGCCACGCACATACCACGCAATTCACGTTTTAAGCTTATATAAACATATATACTGCATAGAGCGTATCTCTCACCAGACAAGATCAATAAATATTTTAACATTAACACATCCGAATGCCCGAGATGCCGTCTCCTGGACGCTGACCTGCTACATATGTTGTGGTCTTGCCCCCTGCTTCTATCCTACTGGCGCGCGATAACAGAAACACTTACTAACTTCACTAGCACCGAGGTGCCTACCACATGGGAGGTTTGTATCCTGGGATTTTACAAGCGCACTAAAGCTAACAAAGTAAGTTCTAGATTTCGCGATCTAGGCCTAATAACCGCAAAACGGCTGATAACTAAGATGGAAGCACAAGAACCCTCCAGAGGTACTCCACTGGATAAAATCCCTAGAGGTTTGGGCGCAGGCGGAGAGCACTATCCTTCATAGAGAAGAAACAGCAGGGTTGCGAAAATATCCCATTGCACAATCCTGGGATGATGTCTTCAAAGCCCTTACACACACTAACGCCACATTGCGTGCACCCTCTACGTAACAGGCGGGGGATAATACCTGACATGTTGCTTAGGTGCAGCGGAGACGCTGCAATCATAAGAAACCTCTGCCACAGCTGCTGGGTTGGGCAATGACCTCACATTCCTTAATGATAATTCATAGCCACGTTTTCTGCCACAAGATGCCCTAGTGTCCATGCAACTGTCCATAGCACAGGAACAGCGATTCACATTCACTATGAACACACAAGCCTAGGCATGACTAAGCTCGAACGGCACTCTACATCCTGAATACATATTCCTTTAAGTAGTTGATATCTCCTTCCTTTTGCTATTATTTTGGTTCTCATTAGTTGTGGTTAAAATGTTACAAAAGAAGATATCTAATAATCAGCAACGGCATTTATATTTTTATCGCCCATGAAACGTTCTGTGTTACAATGTCAAAGTTGAGCTGAATGTGGGCCGCGCACTTTTGTGTATATCGAAATGCTTATACATTGATGACCACTGTTGGGAAGAGGCACACATGGTAGACATATCTCGCTCCTCAATCAGGGATAATTTGACAAATGCACATCGCATCATGCGCTGTCGACGAAAACTATACTGAGATTGTAAGATGGAAACACCTTGATTTATGTACACAGCGACATAGTACCGATAATGCTATTATAAGTGCGATATATAACGATGTTTAGGTTATATGTAATAGAAAAGATAAAATGTAATAAAGATATTCAAAAAAAAAAAATTTTTAAAAAATCAGACAACATGTGGAGAAAATGTGAATGAGCAATACCAAGGTGCACCTCAATAGGGGTGAGGCGTGTGGGAGAAAAGTACAAACGAAGAAAAAACGCGACAAACATAATGAAATAACAAGCGAAAGGTTAAAACACAGAATCAAAATGCAACAATGCAAACACAGAAATAAACATGAAACTATAGGTAGAAAGAGTGGAAAGAAGGAACAGAGTGTGAATAAGATGGACACAAGGTTAAAGTGAGCAATGAGAGAACACTAGTCCAGGGAAAATTTCACGTGTTCATAGATAACACAAAAACTCCATACGATCGTTCAGGCCAAAAGGTTTCAAAGAGTTGAGGGCTTTAATCCAAAAGTTTTCACGTTGTAAAAGAAAGTTATTATTTCTGCCTTCAATCTTCTCAACGGTTTCCAATATCAAAAATTTTAATTCTAAAAGATTAAAACAAGAATACACGAACATAAAAGCAATATAAGAACCAAGAACTTGAAATCTGCAGTTGCCACACATTTTTCAGAGCATCATCATAACATTTGCCAATTAAAATTTTTGATATTGGAAACCGTTGAGAAGATGAAGGCAGAAACAATAACAACTTTCTTTTACAAAGTGAAAACTTTTGGATTAAAGCCCTCAACTCTTTGAAACCTTTTGGCCTGAACGATCGTATTGAGTTTTTGTGTTATCTATGAACCCGTGAAATTTTCCCTGGACTGGTGTTCTCTCATTGCTCTCTTTAACCTTGTGTCCATCTTATTCACACTCTGTTCCTTCTTTCCACTCTTTCTACGTATAGTTTCATGTTTATTTCTGTGTTTGCATTGTTGCATTTTGATTCTGTGCTTTAACCTTTCGCTTGTTACTTCATTATGTTTGTCGCGTTTTTTCTTCGTTTGTACTTTTCTCCCACACGCCTCACCCCTATTGAGGTGCACCTTTGTACTTGTATTACAGGATTTCATCTCTGTTATATTAGGCAATTCTTGTGTACCGTACGCAGTATGCAGCCTCACGGCGGTTGCTCATTCACATTTTCTCCACATGTCTGATGTATTATTCCCTACTCCTAGGTATCAGTTTTTATGTTTTTTCTATTCTTTTTCACTTTACGTAGCCTAGTAAGTATTCCGGCACTGGCTCACTTTTTCTGACCTTTTCAAGATGACCGCCAACGCGGTCGGCCTTGTTTTTAAGTCCTTCGTTCATCGCTATTAAGTTTAAATAACCGCACGGTTTAATCCCGCGGCTTCACACACTTCGGGAACCGACACGCCGCCTTACACACAGCTCACGTAAGTGACCTCCGCCCGTTGTATATGCGATATGCATTAGCGTTCATGTAACATTTTCGCTCCTTTCACTTGTTTTCACCTGATTAGTTCCTTTCACTTTTTTGTTGCCTTTCGTCTTGCCGGTGAACTGATGCACTGCGGGCTAGCATTTAGTACATGAGTCACCCATTCAGTGTTACGCTTGTTTTATTGTTCCATTCGCTTGATGCACGTCTTCAGTTTGTTATGTCCACATTAATTGTTTTAGCACTGTTGGGCACACAATTTGAACAACATGTATTTGTTAACTGCACATTTACCGTCATTCTGATGGTTCATGGTTGGTCACCTGCACGCTTTGCATGGATGCACAGCGTTATTTTTACATTGTCGCTTGGAGAGTATGTTTCCTCATGGTATCCTCATTTATTATTCACAGAATTTTGGACCCCGACGAAGGGCCACACTGCCCGAAATGCATTGGGTTTGATAAAACTGCATGTATACACATGGATTGTTTTTTTGATATGAAGACTTCAATATAATTTTTGATCAGTATACATTAAAAAGTCTTGGATGTATTGACCATCGTGATACAACTTATTTCTTTCATCACGTTTTAACATTGATCCACTTTCACTTGGACCATGCTGTGCTCAGGGGGACGCCCCTATACAGGTGGCGGTGCTTGCTGTTTCTTTTCACACCCTTTATCAGAGGGTGATACCCCAGAAGCACGCAACAAATCTACAAACTATTACACCACTGGTGTGCGCAGTCCTCTCTCCTCCTTTCCAATTTCTGCCGCTGCCATCGTTGGGGTGAGGCCAGTGTTGGAGGTGAAGGAGTTAGAGAGCCCCAGTAAACAGTCCTGGAGGAAAGGGAGAAAAGCTCTATAGAAAGCGACCGTCAGCCCATCAGGGCCAAGCGTTTTGCCCGAAGAGAGGTCCAATAGAGCCTGCTAAATTTCAGCAAGCGTAATGGGGGCCTCCAGGTGCTGCACATGGGCCGGGTTGTGTGTTTTCCGGGTCCAAGGAGTCCCAGGAACAAGCGTCGAGATAGGAATCAATGCTTTCCTGGGGGACTCCGCCCTCTGAGTAAAGAGACCAGTAGAGCCCTTGTTTACCGCCCCCCGGGACCACTCCTCGATTCCATCACCCTCCTATTAGACCTGATTGCCACACATGTAATATCCTCCAACAAATTTCTTTTACTTGGTGACTTTAATGTCCATAGTGAGAACCCAGAAGAGCCTAAGGCCTCTACTCTCTTGACCGAGCTCGCGTCACTAGGACTCATAAAAATGAACGAGGCGCCGACGCATATTGCGGGTCATACCCTAGACCTGGTTCTTTCTAACTCCCCTCACACACTGTACAAATCTACCACCCCTTTAATCTGGTCGGACCACTCTACCATTGCATTTGATCTAGTGGGCTCTGCCGCGTATAAATGCGTGGAAAAATCTATCACGCGAGCCCATAGACAATGGCACAAATTGACACCCACACTTTTTAGGGATACTTTTATCCCTCCACACTTTATCATCATCAGACACGGTAGATAAACGATTAACGGATTTTCAGGACGCAGTACTAATCACTTTAGACGAATTAACCCCCCTGAAAAGTTCATCAGTGGCCCCCAAGCGTCCTCAGACTCCATGGTACTCAACAGACCTCCGGTCTGAAAAAAGCCAGTGCAAAAAGATAGAGCGTCAATGGCGCAGAACCCAGGCACCTTCTGACAAAGAAAAATACAAAATTGCCATAGACTCCTACCATAAAAACATTAAAGTTGCTCGGAAAAAACATATAGCCGACCAGCTAGCACAAACAGATAATATCCCTAAAGTTCTTTTCCAAGTACTCTTACACCCTCATTAATCCCAAAGCTTGTAATCCGGAAGATGCACCAACTCGGTTACTCTGTGATAATATTGCTGACTTCCTCACACAAAAGATTGACAACATTTACAATAAAATTACTTCTACCGCCACTAGTACAAGTCATGAACCAACTGCAGAACTACTCCTAGACTCACATAACTCTCACTCTGAAAGAATTTCCTCTGCTCACTATTAAAGACACAGAAAATTTATTACAATCTATCAAATCTGGATCCCCTAAAGATTTAATTCCAGCTAAAATCTCCAGAGATCTAGCAGCAGAGCTGGCTGCACCCCTGTGCAGCATTTTAAATAGTTCGATTAAAGAAGGCAAGCTTCCCTCTGAGTGGAAACTTGCCCAGATAATGCCCATTAGAAAAAACACCAAATTGCCCCCTGATGTAATCTCCAACTATCGTCCCATTTCACTTCTCCCTCTGTATAGCAAAATACTGGAAAAACATTAACACTCATCTTTCCACCTTCATTGAATCATCAGACTGTCTTGACCATTCACAGTCAGGATTCCGCCCCAAGTACAGTACAGAATCAGCCCTGGTTAATGTCATGGATGACATTCGAATGCATGCGGATGCTGGTCGAGCAGTAATTCTCATACTGCTCGACCTCTCCGCAGCATTCGACACCATCTCACATCAGATCTTGTTGGAGAGATTACGGGCCATAGGCATTCAGGACAATGCACTAGACTGGCTAACGGACTTTTTAAAGGGAAGAACACAAACAGTTAATCTTGGTCCCTTCAAATCTCAGACAACTATGGTAACAAAGGGTGTGCCTCAAGGTTCTTGTCTCAGCCCTTCATTATTTAATATATATGTCGCCCCACTCGCAGTACTCTTAAGAAATATTGGGTTTACTCCCATTTCTTACGCGGACGACACGCTGTTCATTCTCTCTTTCGATAAAAACACTCCTAACATCAAGAGCATTTTTACAAATGGCATGAAAACTAATACATCGTGGATGAGCAACAACTTTCTGCAATTGAACGCAGATAAAACAGAAATAATGTTGTTTAAAGACGCAGTGACTAGCTGGTCACCTTGCTGGTGGCCAGAAGAACTGGGTCCTGCACCATCCCCTAAATTAGTGGTTAAGAATCTGGGCGTGCTAATTGATAGCAAACTTAATCTGGATGAACATATAGCTACAACTAAACGGACATGCTTCCACGCTCTCAGCCTGCTCCGTAAAGTTTTCCATCTTCTCCCTTCTTCCACACGAAAAACCTTGGTACATGCTATGGTCCTTAGCCGACTGGATTACAGCAATGCCCTGCTGATCTCTGCTAAGACAACCGCCGTGAGCAGTTTACAAGTGGTCCAGAACACGGCGGCCCGTCTGGTAACCAGTGCTCCCTCCCGAACTCCCTCAGGTCCCCTGTTACGTAAATTACACTGGTTGCCCATATGTAAAAGAATTGAATTCAAAATTGGCTGTTTGGTATTCAAAGGCCTTAACAAAATGGGACCAAAATATCTAGCGGACAAATTGGTTAGATATACACCTTCGCGTACCCTTCGATCAAAAGATAAGGGTTTTCTCACCGTCCCGCGCATAAAACAAACCAGATTAGGAGGCAAAGCGTTCTCCTACCTAGCCCCACAAATATGGAACCAGTTATCTCTGGATATCCGCCAATGCACTAATTACCTGATTTTTAGGAAAAAACTTAAAACATCACTCTTTTAGCTTTTCGTGCCTCTTCTAGTCGCCCTTAGCGCGGAGATACCCCATCCGGGGCGATTCATGCGCTTTATAAATGACATAAATAAATAAAATAAATCATAGAAGGCCTGTTGATTTGCTTGTTCAGTAGTGGCCCATTCTCCATTGTCTGTCCTGATCTTGGCAATATGAGCACGGGTCTGTCGCTAACACAGTTTGAGCGCTCCCACTTTGTTCCTTCCTTCATAGTAGCGCTGCCGCAAGGCCAGTAAAGCCCTTTCTACTTCATTGGTTCTATAAGCTCGGAGCTGGCCTCGCAGGAGAGCCAGCTGCCTTTTGTGGTGTAGAGGGGGCAGACTGGTCAAGACGCTCGAGAGTTTGGATCTCAGTGGTCAGGCCCGTCTCTACCAGCCCTGGCGTGCGGGCGATTTTTACAGAGGAGATTACTCCCCTGATGGCGGCTTTGAAGCCATCCCAGAGTGTGTGGCCCGGAGTTTCCAGGAGGTCATTGAGTTCAAAATAGTCAGTGATTCCCTATCAAATTTCCTCCACATCTACTGGGTCCCTGAGGAGATGCGTTGGTAATCTCCAGCACGGTTGTGGCTGCCGTGAGGGACCATCCCAGCTCCAAACGAGCGCCATATGTGCGTGGTCCGATATAGAAATGTCTGAGATGGTGACTGTGTCCAGTGTGCGCAGCAAGGAGTGTGTGAGAAAGACGTCAATTCTAGAATAGACCATGTGACCGTGCGAGTACAATGAGTACTCGTGAGCATCACAGAGCCTGTATCTCCAAGTGTCCACCAAGCCCATCTCCGAGATATCCTATTTAAGAGCTGCCGACACTGCGCCCACGCCATGGAAGGAAGTGGGGGCGGGATCCATCTGGGGGGTCCCACACCACATTCAGGTCACAACCCATAATATCCCCTTCCACAGAAGCTAGTTGCTCTCACAGCAGGTCCCCGAGAAACAGGTTTTACACCTGCTTGGGGGAATAGACATTCAATAGATTGAGAAGGCGAGTGCCCTGCTGTAAGGTGAGTTTCACATAGCGACCATTAGTGTCTCGTACCGTTTTTACTATCTGATTGCAGAATTCCACCTTACACAGGATGGGCACTCCACTCGTCCTAGTTGATGCATGTGCGCTGTAGTGATGTGGGTATTTTTGATGGTGCATGTGTGTACTGTCTGCCTTCAGGAGAGGAGTTTCCTGGAGGAAAATAATGTCAGGTTCTGAAAAAGGACATGACGCTATATTTGTTTCATCTTGTTAGGGGAGTTCAAACCCTTCACATTAAGTGAGAGTAACTTAGTGCTTCAGTGGGTGGCCATTGCGCAGTATGGAGAAGGTGGATGCGATGGTAGCAGCCCCATGTGAGTGGGAGTGTCGAGAGGAAGCAGAATCACTTCCCAGCATAGTAAACTTTCCCTCAGGGATGCGCGTCCCATTCGCAGGCAGAGACCAGGACGAGACCGAGTTCCAAGTTCCAAGTTCTGGGAGGGAGGGAGGAAATCAACGAGGGAACAGAGGGGACAATGGCCGCTAGACCGCTAGTGGGCGGGTGTTCAAAAAGTGTAGGTGCTCTTCCTCGTATACTGATCGACCTGTAACAAAAAAACTGGGGTAAACCTTAAAAAGGCCAACGGGGCCTAATAGCTCCATTCAAGTCTAGCTGCAACCAACACTCAAATGCGCCAGTCACAGCGGAGCGGCCATTCTCTGAAGGCGTGAATAGAGGCGATGGGTGTCCAGCTGCAGAGTGCCACCATCAGGATCAGAGAGGGAGGTCCCATCCTGGGACAGGCGAGTCGACTCAACCATAGAGACATCCACCGGCTCCGGGACCCCAAAGCCTGCAAGTTCCGGGAATATGTTTGGAGGAGGATTCTGCGCAAGCAAACCTGGCAGTCGTGGGCCCATGCTGCCAGGGAGAGCAGAACAGGTCAACACACCCGCCAAGCCAGGCCCCGCTCTCGGCAGGAGGTCCAGCAGAGGGTTCCTCTTACACAAGGCACTGATGCCCAGCCAGAAGATCCAGTGACTGGGGACTCTCCCATCTGTCAAGCTCTAGGGGAAATCCCTCATCAGCGCCAGCAGAGCCAGAGGTGCAAAGTTTCAAAGAGTTGTGGTCTAGAGGGCCCGAGGCGAAGTCTCATAATGTCTCTTGTTGTGTCCTGAGCCTTCGCCGACCTAGGAGCCTTGTCCATACGGCGGGGTGACACCTGGGACCAAATGGGATGCAGAGATTCTCTAGGAGAGAAGCGGGAAGCGAGATCGTGCCTTTGGGCAGGTCCGCCTTTAGTCAACGATCCGATAGCCCGTTTTTGGCCCTCCCACGTAAACATGAGGAAGAAGGGGTGGCCCTATTGGTATCGGATATTGAGGTCTCGTAGTTTATCTGTAACTGGGCGGAAATCCCCCTGTCAACGCACGGTGACAGGGGAGAGATCCTGGAATAATTGAATGTTGTAGTTGTAGACTGTTAGTTCAACTTTACTCTGCGCCGCCTTTAGGATGGCTTCCTTCCCAGTAAAAAAATGGATGTGCGTCAGTATATCCGGGACAGAGTCTGAACACCCTCGGGGAGGGCCCACTCGGTGTGCTCTATCCAGGGTCAGGGGGGCTGGCCAGGGTAGTATCGTCGTCCCCACGGATGGTGTGTAGAAGCTCTGCCGTAAAAGCCATAATATCACTGCCCTCTGCCCCTTTGGCACCCTTCTGATGCGTATGTTCCATCGGCTCCTATTTTAAAGGTATTTCTGCTTCATTTGGAGCTCTATGTGTTTTTCCTCCAGTGACGCCACCCTCTGCCAGAGCATTTTTTGATCTTCAGAACGAGATTCCACTGTGTGCTACAGGTCGTCTACTTGGCCCACCAGATCCGTGACCTCGCGACGGATATCTTTCAGACACGACTTGAAATCTGTCTTGAGGGACCCGATTTCACTGCGGATCTCCTGTAGAAAGCGTTCCATATACACTTGAGAGATGTGCACCAGCGGCGTGCCTTCTTCAGCTCCAGAGGCCAGGGAAGCGACCGCTTCAGCGTCCGGAGCAGGCATTTTATTCTAGAGGGAGGTCACAGGATTGTCTCTGGTGGGCCCCATGGGTGTCCCTCATCCGACTTACCACGCGGTATGACGGCCACTCGCAGTGCAGAGGAGGGTGCAGGCAACTAGGGAGGTCCAGGCAGGGATCCCGGCTAAGAGGGTCCGAGGGAGCCCCGGTTCCCAGATGCCTCTTTAAGCCTCCCAATGCTCGGCGCAGTCCCAGAAGGACGAACCCGCAGGCAGCTCGGCAGCGTGTGGCGCAGCGCAGCACTAACCCAGAGGGGAGTAGGCCAAGTTCCAGCAGTGGGCCCCCGATGGGTTGTAGAGGTGACCCAGAGGTCCAATAAATACTACCCTGCCGAGGCTAGGCCACCAGAGTCCCCTATCCCCCCCAAACTCTTCAGTCAATAAAAGTGCTCTGCACGGCCCAGGCCTGTGGGGGTCAGCGGCAGGGGGCAGGTAGCATCAGGGATCCAGATCAGCGGAAGCCAGCCACCATCATCACTCAGGATAGGACAGGAGTCTTAATCACAGTCGTTCGCCCCTTGTTGTCAAACACATGCCAGTTAAGGTGCGGAGTCTAGGGCAGGGCAGTCTTCACCACTGTTCACTGTATGGCAGCCGTGGGTGGGGATGCCTACCTGTAGTCCCAATCAAGCATGGGGGAGAAGCCCCCCCCCCCCGTCTCCCCCTGGGAGGCCCCAGATGGCGAGCAAAAGGGACCCACGCAAGTTATGCCCCCACCGGGTGGGCGACTCACCAGCTCAGAACCAGGCCCCTAGCTCCACCCAGCTGGGCTTCTTCTCGCAGACTCTCACTGCTGCAGGTGAGGGGCGTAGTCAGGATGTCCCCACTGGCCAGTGCCCAGCAGGGGCGAACCACCATATCCACAGGCAGTGCGGTGGGACCTACAGCTCCCAATAGGGCAGCCTGAGCAGGGCAGGAGCAAAGTCGCGGCTCGTTAGGCCAAGAGTGCCCCAGCACAGCCCACACAGAGCAGTAGCCGCCTGCCACCTGCGCAGGCAGCGCAACACCAGGGCGGGCCCCACGACTCCCAAAGTGGAAGTCTCTTCGCGTCGGGCCTCCGGAGCAGGCCAGAAGAGACGTTGCGGCCCCTCAAGTCGACAGGGGCATCGCCGAGCCAGGTCGATCCCCAGGTTCCAGTCCCACACAGCTAGGCCCCTTCTTGCAGGCTCTCCAGCCATCGGCAGAGAGGGGCGAAGTCTGGAAGCCCCAGCCGGGTAGGGCTCAGTAAGGGCCGTCGGCCACCACTGCGGGCAGCGCGACAGCCCCACAACACCCAAGATGGCAGGACCTCCAGGGAGAGGTCCCTGTAGCTGGGCGGGAGCGATGCCACTGTCCGTCAAGCTGAGGGGAGCCAAGACCCCAACCCGGGCACGTCGTCTCCCCGGATGGGAGGGCTCCACCGCCGCCACCAGACAGCGGGCAGGCTCAGCCAGTCACCCCGGCCAGCCTGGGATCACCATGTGGGGCCTCAAGATGGTGGCACCAGCTCCGCAACCGCAGGCAGCCCCGGCCAGGGGCAACGGATCTTGATGAGCACCCTCAGGGCCAGCTACGCTCTCCCTGCAGCAGGAGCAGGGTCCAGCAGGTTATGCAGGGTCCAACCTGCTGTGGACCGGTCCCGGTGCAGTGAACACCTTTAGAAAGGCCTCGGGGGCCAGGAGCTGCAGCAAAACACTTCTCCCTCCATGTGCTCCCAGGCCACGCCAGAGTTTGATTGTTTTCAACTAACAATGATTTGATTAATGGTTAATATTACAAAAATGCAGTCTGTAGCTGCTGTCAATCTTAATTGCAAGATTTATATTTTCTGAATGAGGTTGGTTGATGAGGCTGCAATAAAAGAAAGCTTTCTTTTTTTTAAAAAAAAGTTTTTATGGCCTCCATACAGAGGAGCCTGACCTACTGGAGAAATGTTTCCTTTTTGGTCAAATGTCTAGCTTTATATATTATATATAAGGACTTAATCTAACTATGCCAATATATTGGACTGTTTTACATTTTTTTTTTTACGAGTACAAAACTTTATATTAAACAGAACTACTGGGGCATTGTTGTATAGCATAATGCAGGAAAAGGGTATAACAGAATATGGTGTGAAAAAAGGGCATGGAGGTATACATTCTACAGTGCGACATATGCCAATTTTTCAAGGGCAGATTGTTCTTGTTGCAAGAAAGACTGCCTAATGAGGTTTATATAAATTAAATAACCTACCCATCACGTATCAATCACTCATGGATAAAACTGGTGCTCAAGGTGTCATCAAGATGCCAACAAAAGAAATGATGTACTGTAGATAGGAACTACTATTAAATCCAAGGGTGATCGACTGGGTTATAACTTTATAGATTCTTTTTTTTTTTTTATTAACTGCTGCCCTGCCTCTTTAGACTGTATGAAACACCTACTAGGCATTCATAAGGGAGTCCTTAGATCTTTGATGTGGGTTAGATCTTTGATGTGGGTTAGAAGATTGATACAGATGGGAGAGTGGCAGACAACAACACTGTATAGAGAGGTGTGTAGTGCACTTACAATATGGAAGTCCAAGACTGCTGTTGGGAAGAGTTTCATCCATGCAGTAAGAGAAACCCACAGAGCTGAAATCAGCAGACAGAGATATGACTGAAGCAAACTTTCTTAGCTACTTCAGAAATTTATATAGGGAATCTCTCAATCCAGATCTAAGCAAGCGTACAAGATGGGCATGGGCAAGTTTTTTTTTTTTTTTTTAAATGAACCATGGGAGGATATGGAGCAAGTAGTAACTGAGGAGTATGTGAGAAACAGCATACAGAAGGGTAAAGCCAATGTTCCAGATGGCCTTCCTGCAGATGTTTTTAAAATAGCTATTCAGTGGATCACGCCAATATTAACAAGATTGTTCAATCTTTCCGTGACCCTAAAGTAGTTCCTGTTTAGTTGTCTGTTATATAAAAGCAAAGTGGCATTATTTGCAATAAACAATACTCACGGTGGGAAAGATAAGAATTAATTGCGAGTGATGAAAGGTTACCAGGTCAATATAAACAAGTCAGATGCTATGATATGGAATTTGGATGTAATAAAATACCAAGGGGTGCTAATTACAAGGGCAACAGAAGCTTTGTTACTACAAAAAACAAAAAAGCAAGAAAGAAAACAGAGCAGAGGTTAGAGAGGTGATCACACTTCCTTACTGCGCCTGGAAGGGTCAAAAGAGATGCTTGTAGATGCCAGAGTCGAACGTGGAATGGAATGGTCAGCAAAACAAGTGAAGAGTGGACAAAAGTCAAAGATGCTCTGCTAGTACGTTGGGCAGCTTCACAGAGGAAGGATTGTTACAAGGATACTAGCCAACGTCTGGAAGAAATTGCCTGCGGAACCAGGTACCCAAACAAGCAAGCTGGGATTTGACATAATCTGCTATGGGAAATAGAGAAAACGTTGAAGCCATCCGATAAAGTATGCCTGCCAACAACAGAGATTCGGAAATTATGGCAAATATCTATTGGGTTCTATACAGAATTGCTAAATCTGCTCCACTTAGAAGACATATATATATATATATTACACACACACACACAAACATACACACACTTCACAGGCTATATCGGACTCAAGAGAAGTTGACAAAGTTTAGAGGAGTGCAAGCAAAAACATGCCTCAAGTGTGGTGAAGTTGGTGCTAATGATTTGCATCTCTTTGTATTGTGCACTGCCAAGCCTTCCATGGCTGTTGTTTACATGAGTAATACCATCTCAGAAATCCTAACCTAGGAGACAGAGATAAGCAACTGTCTGGTTATTTTCAGAATGTCCGATTAATATTTATCTATGACAATGATCTAAAGGAAATGGCTGTTAATTTAATTCTGTTGGAAAGGCAACAAATATGCATGCATTGGAAAAAGCAGTGTATGTCTGCAAGTGGAGATTAGGTGCAAACAGTATACAACTGCATTAGATAATTATTCTGGTATGAAGAAGTCCCTTGAAATGTGGCAATCTTACGCTGACTGAGCCAGTATGAGTGACGAGAGTCCTCAAATATATATATATGGTCCTATGATTACATGCATTTTGAATGGACCTCATGGGACTCAAATACCCATAGAGCTTCCAAGTAAAGAGGAACTCAAGCAACTCTAACAGGAGATGGCGAATGAAGAGCATTTGAGGGGTATAAGAGAATTAAAAAAAATATATATATATTTTTTTTTCCCCCACATTTAAAGAGTTCTCTAAACCAGTCTGCACTCCAGGCACCAGCCTAGACTTCACCAGCTTCAATTTGCAGGTCTGGAGAGCAAAAAAAGAAACCAAAAAAAACAAACTTGCTAGTATACCTTTTCTGGACTATCTTCCTGCTTTCTCCACTGCTTCCCTCCTCCATATCACCTTATCTAGGAAGAGGGTTCACTCAGATGGAATCCAGTAGCACCCGCTCCCTCTAGAACAACCTCTTGTGCTGGCTCCTCCTCTCAAGCAATATAGCCAATCAGAAAATAAGGTGTCTGTGGTTACACCACTCTCCTCCTCAGAAGGTGGATGGTCCTACTCTTCTCAAAGGGTCACTGGCTGCTCAGAAAATCAGGTACACCACTCTTATCAGCAGTGCCTGAACTCTGGCAGCTTTCCTCTGTCATCTTAGTCAAGATCTGAGTGAGTTTTCCAAACCCACCAACCAGGAGCACACTACACTGGGCAATCTCCAAAATGAGAGAACCATCCACTGTTTATTCTCCTAATATTGGAATGAGATCAGGTTTTTGTAATTGCAACGAATGGCACTCTATACTGCACAATAATAAGCCATGTAACACATAAAATTGATCATAACTGGAAAAATAAATTTAAAAAATGTACCGAACCTGCAGGTCTAGTGACTTGCATAATCCACGCGACCCAACTAATGCGCTTGCCCATAAACTGGTTTCAAATTCTGTGGTCCTAAGTAAATATTTTATTTCATCAAGTCGCCTTTTTCTTCATTATCAAATTTAAAAGCAACTTCAAATATGAGAGTTCAGCATGTCTGCTGTAGAAAAACTATTTTGTTTGATTTAATAGACTAATCCTTTGCTCCATGTATAATAAAAATCTAGTCCACATAAAGGGTACACATGACCCCTCACTTGCCTCATCAATAGCATTGTCATCAGTGTGGGGGCAGGAATGTTTCCAAGTTCATGTTTAAAAACTCACTTTTAATAGATACATTACTAAAGCATGGTGTGGTAGTGCACAGTCATTTACAGACAGCACATTTCCATTTAAATGGCGAAAAACGTTCCCGCTGACATGCAATTTTACTGATAAAACTATATAGCGTACAAACGATAATGTGGAAATTGGGTTTCAGCAAATATTTATCCTTTGCACATCACAAGGTTACGTGTTCTGATTTGTTTTAATCCTGTTAAAATATTTGTTTCCCCATTTAAAAAAAGTGGTTTCTCCAACTAGTGTAATATTTATGAAATCTTTCTACAGTTCATTTACAAGCTTTTTAAATGTGTGTTAGAAAACAACTGACATCCTGTAGCCTTTCATTTCACCAAGGACCATTGTCAGACAGTTCACTTTACTTTTTCTGACTGCAAAGTTAGACGATTTTGTAAACATGATCTCCAGGCTAAAATAAGGAACAATTTGTAAGATGACATACGTTGACGTTTGAACGCACAGCGAATGTAACCAGATTTAAAGGCATCTTAATTGCTCTTTCACATTCTGAATTAAAAGAACACCTGTTCTTTGTCAGCTGGAGTCTCTCGTCAGACTGGGCCAGTAGTCCCTCAAAATAGCTTGCCCTTATAACATCTGACTCGCCATAGCGATCTGGCTAGCAGATTACTCAGGCCTGTACATCACAGAGTTACGTGCTTAATGTTTATGGAGACTGGCCTTGGATGAATATTTTATGTACATTTGCTGCTGGGAAAAACTCAATAAATGTGTTATATAAAAAGGGTTGGGGCCAACTGATGACTCAGTTTCAACCCCTTATGTGTTTTCACCTTAATACTCCACTCAAGTCTCTAGAGAAAGGCACATCACCATATCCAAGTGACTGTTATTTAATACTAAAGCCCCATGTTTGCACCACAATAAAATCTTTATTTACCAGCCGAAGTGCAGACAAACTCAAAGATCCAAAGCAGCTAGCATCTTCTCAATTTACATGTTCTGAAAATAGTTACTTTATTGTAACCGTTTACAAGTTACTGATACTGGAGTTACTTTAACAGTAGGCTCTTCCACTTTTCTCGCAAAGCCCTGGGCAATTATTTGAAATATTTTTATTTTTTTTGTAACCATTATTTAAAAAAAATAAAACAATGCATCTCATCCTATGTTGCTTCTTGCACTGCAAATCTTTTTTCGAAAACATGATCAGAACCGCTAACATATTTTATTAGATTATGTAAATTAAAGTAAAGACTTATTTGGCTTAAGCTATTTTCACAGTGCACAAGCAGACAGCAGAAAAAACTAGTAGTCCAGTACTTTGTGTCACACCAAGCTCAATTAGGTACACTTATTTCATGCAAATAATTAAAAAAAGAATACTGCAGTATGTGTATTTCACTGCTTTTTTCTCTCAACTATGAACTAGCAGTCTCTACTTTTCAAGACTCACTTTTCGAACAGAGTCACTACTGCTTTGGAACCTTCCTCCCCAAGCTTATTCCGAGGCACGCCAAGAAAAGAAACAAGACTGACACAAGCATATGTCCTTTGACCCTGTGGCCAGTATGCTGAATCAGACAGTATACTGTGAACTTCACGCCCCCAAAACACTGAGGTAGCAAGAGCACTCTACTCAAGTCTGACAATAACAGCTCCCCCTCTGTGACAACTCAGCTGTAGTAGATGGAAGGGATGGTAAAGGCAGTGAACAAGCTGAGAGACCTAAACAAAAGCAGACACTGGTAGGGTAACACCATCAGCAACAACTAGAGGGTGAGGAAATGAACATACCCTAGATTGTTGCTTGTTAAGGACAAACATTTGGTATGAGGTGGCCCTGTATGCAAAGGATAGGAGATAAAGGGTTGATAAGGAGTCAATAAATCAATGGAAAGACAGACAGACAAAGGGAGCCTGAGTTCCCCTCCAATTCTTCATTTTAAGGACTTTTAGGGGAGCACACTTATTAGCACAGACAGTGCAAGGATTTGTCAGCCAAGAAGAAGCAGCATTCATGAACCCCGATCATGACAAATAGGGGTACATTTGCTGAGTTTAGGGGTAGCTGGGCAACTATCTGGTGGTGCAATGACAGATGCAGATATGCTCCAAGACAAAGAACATGAACCAGAGCACCTAATCCCAGGCTTCAATAATCCACCTGTACATGGCTACTTCTCAAAGCAAGAAATCTGCACAAAGTCTGGACAGCCGGGAAAAAAAATAGTGACAAGAAAAAAATCTCAAGCCCAACTGAAACAGGCCTGACCTCTTTATTTGGTGATCAAACCTTCAAAATAAAATTAGCTAAGCCAATAGGTCTGGTGTTGGCTGCCATTATTTGGCTTTGTGAATGCTTAAGTCATGGTTTTTGAGGGAGCTGCCGCACCATACCAGGCCCCCCAAAAAAATCATAAAAACGTTTACCAGACCTGCATTTTCCATTTAAATGGCCACAACATTTCCCCATTTTACATGCAGTTTCACTGATAAAACATAGGGTACAAAAGAGAATGTGCCGAAATAGGGTTTCAGCAAATTTTTATCATCTGCACATCGCCAAGAACAGTGTTCTGATTTGTTTGGATCCTATTAAAATCTTTGTTTTTATCAAACTTCAAGAATTACAATAAAAAAGTAGCTTCCGAACTGCTGATATATTTTGAAATATTTGTACAGTTCATTTACAAGAATTTAAATGGTGTGTGTTAGAAAAAAACTGACATTGTACAGCCTCATTTCATATTTCTATGCACCTCAGCACCATTGTTAAACATTTCACTTTACAAAATCGTCTAATATTGCAGTCAAAGAAAGAAAAGTAAACCCAAAACTCCAGAATAAAATGAGCACCAATTTATATTAAGAGATCGGTCTTTGAATGCACAGCAAATGTGACAAGATAAAAAGATTTAAGGACATCTTTATTGCTCATTCACTTTCTGAATGACCAGAACACTCGTTCCTTGCCAGCTTGGGGCAACTCGAATAGGAGGGTAGGGCCCTCGGGGCAACAAGCAGAGGAGGCTATCTCAGCCCCACTCATGACAGTGTGGGGCACCCTCGCACCACGTTGAGCAGGGCTACCCTCTGGCTGATTTGAACAGCGGAGAGAGGACACCCTTGCGCCGACTCAAGCAGCAAGAGCTTTGCTCAAGGGAGAAGAGCGACCCTCGGGGTGACTGAAGCGGGAGGCCACACCCTCAAGGTGGGGCGTCTCAAGCAGGGGGTGGTGACCCTCAGGTGGGAAAACCCAACCTCAGGCCGACTCAAGTGAGTGGGGTACTCTGGCATCCGAAAAAAAGAAGCAAAGTACACTTAGGCTGAAAAACAGTAAATGCCTTTTTTCTAGATGAAGAAACTTCCATACAGGGGCAACTGCAACCAAGCAGCTCGCCCAGATGCATCTGCACCACCAACTGTCTCCACGCGCTGCTTTACAACACTTGATTATACACACATCAAGAATTCCAATGCCACCAGCAGTACGAGATAACACACCTCCCTTTTTCCATAAAAAAAAACTAAATAACAACCTGAATGGAACATGAAATTCAATTAGAACCAAAATAATAAACGCTACACCAAGCCTAAAGATAACAATAAAGAACTGAACAAAACAGTATAAATAACTGTAGCCAAAAGCCTAGAAGAGATCATATCCTATACACAACAATCTCTAAATTTGACAGGTAATCACCTGTCACGCCTCAAATGTCTGGTCATACTCTCACCACATTTTTCTGCGCTATTCTCACTCGTCACACTTGAAAATGTAACACCGCCACAGTCTCCGGAGCCCACTTCGACTCATGCGTTCCTCAGCACTGTACCCACCTTAGCTACAAGTTCACAATTCCACCATTGACAATAAGTTCATTTGACAGCACACCCATTGGCGCTTATCTCATCAATCACTTGCACAGATCCATACTTCAAATTTCCCTTCTTTACCGTGTTGCTAGGAAACTTTATATGAACAGATTCACTCACCACCCAGTTTTTGCTCTTAGAACCATGAATCGTGTCATTTCTGCTTACTCCTCACCCGACTCATCAAAATGTTATAAGGAGCTTCAGCGAGTATCCTCCCTTGTTCACAATCCAACCCCACGTTCAACCCATAGAATTTAAATAAACATCTGGGAAACAACTGGTCATTGGCCTTGCAACCCCTCAAAGTCACAAATGGTGTGACCCTAAAGACACTACTGGGGGGTATTGCGCTATACCCACAACATAGCTTGCAACAAATCCTACAGAAAAAGACCAGATGTGACACTACCTCTGATTGACTCAGTCACCAACCTGTTTATCTTTTTAACATAACCATTATTCTAAGGATGATATAAACTACACCACTTATGTTTAATACCAGCATCTTCAAGAAATTCTCATTTCAGTAGACAGGAAGTGTAGCCAATTATCCGACAAAAGTTCAGAAGGAAACCCTTCTCTAAAAAAAAAACATCTGTAAGAAACTGTATTACAGCTATACTGTTGGGTTCTCTCACAAACCTTACCTCAAACTATTTAGAAACAATCTGCCAGCACAATCAAATATTTCTGCTGAAGTGGTAAAATGTGAAAAGGACGCAGAAAGACTACACTTAATGGATCCCAAACCCCTTCAGGACACTCAGCTTGTCCCAGAGGTGGTTTCCTGCACAACTAGCCCTTGTCATTAGTGCAACAGACAACACACCTTTCAACTCAAATTTCCTCATCTGTCTATGGCCTGCCACCAATCTTTTTCTTTCAACCTCTTTTTGTTGGAATTCATACCTAGATTACCTTTGTGGCTCATTTCGGGCAGCCTTTTTCTAACTGCACACAGAGGAACCATTTTGTCACCCCCAAAATGAAACCATCCTCTATATCATTAGAGAATTTTCACGAGGCCACACTTTAACAACAAATTCCAAAACTTTAGCCAGCTCAGTATCCTTGGCAACTTCATATCTCCACTCTGCCTCACTAACTTGACTGCTCTCAGACCAACACACACTAGCACCCAAACATTCATTACCTTCTTCGCTCTCCATATCCGGGTCATCATCCAACACAGGTAACCGAGAGAGACAATCTGCCTTTTTTATTTCTCACCCCGCTATATGTTCAATT
This sequence comes from Calotriton arnoldi, assembly GCA_963921515.1. Lineage (NCBI taxonomy): Eukaryota > Metazoa > Chordata > Amphibia > Caudata > Salamandridae > Calotriton > Calotriton arnoldi. Next base: position 1,061,425 of record CAWUFW010003619.1, read on the forward strand.
TCAATGTGGTGCGCCAAAAGGTTGGAGCTAAGGAGCACCAGTCTGGCGATTGCTTTAGTAGAATTAACATTACTGCCACTCAAAATGGAAACCAGGAGTTTAGGATCCTAACGTAGAAAGAATTTTGTACCCCAACATAGAACTTAAACATCTCAACAGCCCAAGTACAAGCGAGCATCTCCTTCTCAATGACTGAATATTGGTGTTAATGTACATTCAAAGTACAGGAAGCAAAAACAATGGTATGATCACTGCTATCCCTTCGCTGTGTCAAAACTGTACCCAACCCCACACCACTGGCATCAACAGTGATGCAGTTTCTTTCCAGGAACACCAGGACTCAACAAGGGAGCATTCATAAGTTTGTACTTAATTGACGAAAATTCAAGTACTTCCTCCTGCCCCCAAATAAAGTGGGTATTTTTCTTTAACAATCTGTACATAGGTTCAGCAATGGTGGCACAATTATCTATGTACAGATTGTTAAAGAAAAATACCCCGTTTATTTGCGGGCAGGAAAAAGAACTTACATTGTCTATTTACCGTGCAAGGTAAATGACAGCGACAAGGAGGGGAGAAACGAGAGAACAAGCTGCTTGGAGGTTGGCAACAAAAACACTAGAAGCTGAGTAACGTATTGCAGCAGGGAACGGCCAACTTCAAGGTAGGATCTTCTCTTGAGCAGGACAGCAAAAAGCAGCCAAGTGAGGGGCTGCAAACGAGAAACTTCAGCATTAAGACTGAGGGAATGCAACACTAAAGAAAAGGTATCTCTGTCTCCCAGTTATTCCAGATTCGAAACCCTAAAACAGTTCCATAACCACCGACACGTAATTCAGGCTCCACCCCATCGCCCCCGCCCTTATTGATTCTCGAATTCTCATTCCACCATACTCTCCACACCCCAAAGTTCTTTATTCTCGAAACTCTTCCTCATAGTCTCCACCCAACAATCACTCCCCAGCCTTGCTTCTTTGCACTTCTACTACATATCGCGACTCCCACTGACTGGTCCTATGCACCCCTGAACCCTTTGTAAGATCCAGTGCCTCGGTCACCACCCTCCCCTCCACGCCTGATGTGCCCGGGAACATGGATGATATTGAAGGGCCAGGCATGTGGTTGTCTCTGAAAAGCACTGAGCTCGTCCTGAGGCCCAGTTGGTCCACATGCAACTCTCTTCTTGCCATACGCTCTGTGCTCTCCCCTTCTGTCCCAATGCGCCCCCCGAAAGGCGCTGGACGGCCGTGTAAGTCTCCCCCGGGTGCAGACACTCACCAAAGAGCCTCGCACACACTCCCAGACCAGTTCTCCAGTATGGCGGCGGCAGAGCGCGCGCTGCTACCGCCCCTCCCACCTCACTCTTCTGCTTGCCGTACCTACGGTCTGCACTCAGCCAATCCGTAGAGACAAAGTTAAAAAGCCTATTGGGAGTTGTAGTTCATCGTAGGCGTGCCCGGGCCGCTGATTAATACAACAGAACTAGAGTGCCGACGTTGATGCATTGGTACGGAGTAAATGTTAGTGGACTTTGGACGCCATGCTGCTGGAATGGGAGCTCTGTAATTCACAGCATTTTACTTGCAATAGGCTGCAAAAGATACGCATGTTGTTAGTTTTATTGTTTTTTGTGGCTCTAAATGTAAGATCTGTTGTCTAAGAAGTGCGATAGAGCATGTGTTTCTGTCACTTTGGTGACTAATAGATTTAAATTGATGAAAACAATGAATGAGAGTTTATTTTTTAGGTCTGGATTTTGAGACCTTGCTGTCACGTGACCTATTGCTAACACTATACAAGGAGTGGGCTTTGGGCCTGCCTATTTCAACCACTGACTTTCTAAGACCAGGCTCTTTTAGCCATTGGCTGGAGGCTTTGTCAAACACATCTTGGCACAGCCGAGTTTAATATTAATTTCTTACCTAATGGTATGGACTGTCATGGTGTATCTTTTTTTTCTTTTCAGTTTTATATAGCGCAAACTCGACCCAAAGGTGTTGGTACGCTTTACATGAGCACCAGTTACATTACACAAGGACACATTCATATTTGGTAGGCACAAGGAGATTAAGTGTGATTTACTGGGGAACCCCTGGGCAACGGACTGTTGGTTCCTGCTTAAAAGTGTAGAGGGGAGAAATATCTTGTCCAATTAGATTTCCCTGTCCCAATTAACCATGATTCCCGAAGAATTACTGACTCCAGGGTCTTAGTTCAGTTAGTTTATTACAAGGCCAAAAACAATTGGACATACAAGCACCTCAAGATGAAGGGGTAGAAATACATCAGAACTAATACAAAGCCAAACCTACGAGCAAGTTCAATCTATGAAACATACAGAGGATGACCAGTTCTAGAATCAGGACGCAGATGAGCACTGCGCCGACATCAAGAGTATTCTTCATTTGGGGTTCGTAAGTAAAAAGCATTAGTCTGTCCCTACACTACCACTAACGTGACATCCCTATTTAGCATTTCCCCAGGCAAGTTCAGGAAAAGGTGTCAGCGCGTGAAGACTTCCTAAGAAGTACACTCACGTTAACAGGGTCAGGTAACATAAAGCTACAGAGCTCGTTCTAAGATGCTCCTTCTCTCTCCATCAGCTCTCCTCACCTAACCCAATCCCCGGCGCACTGTCCCTAATTCCAACACCAAAATCCTAGGACACACCTATCTTCAGAATCATGCAATCATCCCATCCAGCTAGACACCTCCTCGTAGGTAACTTTCCAGGCGGCTTCGATCCTCCCAGCCTCTGGCTCTATGACCTTGATTCCCAAGCCTTCTCCAGTGAGAAAGAACACAGTCCAACATTATCCGCACCGCTTGTTCAAATGTATCCTCTCCTCCCTAAGCCTAATTCCTAAAACAAAAGCGTTATTCTAACTAACAAGGATGAATTTCTCGACCTGCAACAGAAACGTGAGAAAGAAAAGATTCTACATGCACATGAACATTACGAATATTTCAATTATGAGAGCCAGGGAAAAATACACATGAGGCCTACAGAAAATCGGCTAACATAAGAATCACCAAGAAACTTGGTTAAACAAGCATATACATGAGCATTATTACTGTGCACGTTTAAATCAGTGTGTTACATGTCAGTGAATTAGAGTCTCATTAGTCACTTGTAAAACGAACAATAAAACTTCACCATTTAGACCACAATTACAATGTTAATTTCTTCACGTTGCATGAAACCCCTCTATCACATTCCTTTACACGTTATTACATTTCACATTCTAACAACCAAATGTGAACACAACAAAAGAATATATGCAGATGCAAACTACTCTTGATTATAATGCACCCCTACAATTGAAGAGCACAATCGCGCTCTAGCAAGTGATTTGCCCAGAATCACTGGATGTTGAGCCAACGCTGGGACACAAACCTGGTTCCCAAGCTCCAAGGTCGGCAGCTCTGGTGTTACTCCTGTGCTTGCATTGAACTTCACAAAGCACTATGTCGGGAAAAATCCTTTATGTAGCTTAAATCATTAATCACCACATCTGTAACAAAGGGAGGACAAGCACGTTTATTGCATATGCACAAAATAAAACAGCTGGGAGAGTGACTACACCATAAGAGAAGCACAAGTCAGTCTCAAATTACACACACTGCAAGGCCATTCTTATAATACCATTTTGGGCAGGCAGTCATATCTCCAACACAAAAGTAACAATAGAAAAAAGCTTTGTCTTTTTCTGTTCTTTCCCACCCATTCTGCCACTTCATAATTACACACACTTCCTCAGAATGCAGCTTTCCTGTTTTCGTGACTCTAGCAGTCACGCTACCTATACAAATCTAAGTTTGGAACATCCTCTGCTGATCTGAGTTTCCTGCAAAATATCCAAGTCATGAAGGTTCCCAGAAACACACATTGTGCAGGAGGAAAAAAACAATTAAAAGTCAGACCGCATTTAAACTTTTTTCAAAGCAGGCTGTAGATTATTTATGAGATAAATGTGCAACTTATACATGCACTTTAACCACACATTTAAACAGCCTCATACAAAATTTCCTTCTTTACACAATAATAATGCTTTGCAGTTTCTGGGTGAGAGACAGGTAAAACAGAATAGTGAACAGAATGATTAGGGCCTAAAGCAAAATTAAGGTTTTGATTCCTTTCATTCCCCTCTCTAGTCGATTCTTCGACTACTTCTTCACTACCCCTGTACATTTCTCCCACTTCTGTATTTTGCATCTCTTTATTTATTATAACAGGAAACATACCTCCCACCTTAGCTGTAACCCTCTTGGAATATGCTAAAATAATCTGAAATACTAGGTACATCAATAGCAACAGAACTATTATTGGCAACAAGGCCTTCAACAACCCCGACATCCAGCCAGTGAACCACTCACCCGGAGCACCCCCCTCTTTCATCATTTGTGTATGCAAGTTATGCAAAGTAAATATGGTCTGAGCCACGTTTCTTTTATCTTCATCATTTGCTGGTATAAAAGTACAGCATACGGAATCAATCTTCTTACAGATCCCTCCTTCGATCGCTGTCATCACGTCCAATATATATCAATGCTGCATTACCATAATTCTGATTGAACGCAGTTCCTCTTTAAATGCATTAAAGGCATCTTCAGTCACATTTATTGTTTTCATCAACTCCCAATGGGTAATTTGCACCCAGCGAGCAGTTGCTTTCGCTTGAACCATGGGTAACAGACTCCCAAAAAATGTTTGGGCATTTTTAAACAGCCTTTACTCTTTGGGCACATCCTGCCACATTGAAGTTCCAAAGTACTCAGCCATCCTTTATTTCAGTGATGATGCAGCAAAGTTCATGCTTTAATCATAGAATGCAAATGCAAATCTTTTATTCCTTTTGCTGGTATTACCATAGATGGGTTGTGCAGAGTCATTAAGGAGCAGAGTACACTCCAGTCGTGGGGTAGTTGAGTGTATATTTGAGCGCCACTCTGCCAGAATAAATCCATAAGGCTGGAGGTACCGCCCTGCATATCGGCATTGTATATAGTTGAGCCACAATTGACATTCTGCCCCACTTTAACAATCCCGTCTCCCAAAAAGCAAAGTGAGAATTTCATCAGTTTCACAGTTAGCTTAGGATGTCATTTAGTTCCAGTCCATGTATATCTCTGCATATTTTCATCCCATACTTGCTGACATAATCCTTTTACATCATCAAATCTCAAAGGACTAATTGTTTCTGTGCCATTCCATAAAGATATGGCCCTACATGTGAACCTAGCTCCAGTAAACCACTTATTATTGGCAAATACTGATGCTTCAATACGTAATACTGGCCTAGCTGCACAATCTGGGGGCAGAGGTTTGTCAGAATAATTACTACAGGTGGATGATGGATTAGATCTCCTTAGAATACCTCGTTCCAATACCGCTTCCTCCCATTTTACATAACTATATTTCTGCCCTGCTCCCTTCATTCTGGATATCTCTTTCAATATCTCTGTTTTATCTGTCAGAATTTGTAAAACGTCAGGGGTTGTATCAAATCTAGCTGTATTAACTCGGGCGGTCACAGGACTAACATGAGTTGGCTGTAATTGCGCTTTTATCCTACACAAGAAAAGATGCAATAAACAGTTTGTTATAGGCACTTCTTTAGGATAGACTAAAGGCGGTGATTCTATGGCATGGGGAATAAGAGAACATACATAACAACTATCATTTTGTGTATTCATACCAATATTATGCATATCTTTATACCACATATTATCAAGCAAAGAATTATGCAAAGGATGTACATCTGTTTCATTAAAAACAGCTCTGCGAAAGCGTAATAATTCTTCCCTATGGGTGGGGTCTTTTGCATCTACATAACATAGATGTGAGGAAGCGCCCCAAACTCCTACCTGTGTTCTCGATCCGATTCCGATGCCTCTGCGTTGGGTTCCTTTCTTCCATGGTCCGGAGGACGACAGCGTACGCAGGGCGGGAACACAGAAAGTAAAAAACGGACTATCGTTCCTCCGCACAGGACGGAACGACAACCGAAGAACCAATTGATGCATGGAGAGGCGGAGACACGGCTCCAACGGCCCGATTAGCGCCGGAAAGAGAGATCAAGGAAGGAAAGATAAAAACGGAAGAGGGGGCGTCCAGGGTCGACGAGAGCAGGAGAAGAGTTACAGAAGAAACGGGAAGGTGTTCCATTTCTGGAGAAGGGCTTGTGTTGGCAAACGCGAGTGAAGACGATGCCGGAGACAGGGAAGACCCCGAGCTGTGGTGTGAAGACTGGTGGACTTCCGAGCACTCGCAAGAGCCGCCGCAACTCTGGAGAGATGCGGCAGGAAGCAGTATGTGACTCGGGAGAGGGAAAGGTTGGGCAAAGTGGGTGGAGGGTAGTTAGTACCTTCCCTGAGACCCGGTTTGGGAAAAACCCCAAGCACAGACCTTTGTTTTGGTTTTTGTTTGTTGATTTCAAATTACACCCCTTCCTTCACGGTCCATTTAATAATCCTTCACAGCGGTGTGGTCAAAGCAAATGGTACTAGGCTGAGAGCATATATTTACCGCTCCCTTTTGTTCTCCTTTTCTTCCCTTGTTGGTGAGGCAACCCTTGGGACTTCCACCAGAACTCTATCATCCCCAAAGGACAACAGGACCCAAAGAAGAAGTGAAGAAACTTCTCCACAATTCCCCAACGCCCCGAAAGAAACAGAAAACAGCCACAACAGTTTTGAGGAAGTTTGCAAGAACCTGAGGCTATCTGTTGTTATAAAATAGTCTAACCTACACAACAATAAAACCTTAAGTATTACCCCTAGACGGCCTCCTCGCTTCTGTTTCCGCCCGACCCTCCGACAATAATACAATAGCAAATTATCAGAGTAATAATCATACCCACTGAACTCATTATTATAGTACAAAATGTCTCTTCATTGTGTCATTTGCTCTTGGACCATTGCCTCCTCCCCTCTCTGCAGGAGTGAGCCTGAAAATGGAATTAGGTCCACTACGTGTACCCAGTTCCGCATCCCCTCCACTTTTACTGCTATTGGCGTGCTCTGTGTTACTTGGTAGGGGCCTAGAAACTTGGGGTCCTTCTATGTCCTCACGAAGTTTCACACGAAGACCCAGGAACCGATGCTTATTGCTGAAGACAAAGGCAGAGGTGGTGCAGTACGGTTGGCCTGTTGCAGCTGAACCTGTTTAGAATAAACCTGTTCAGCTTTTGTTAAGGCAAACATATATGCATTAATTTCTTGCCAAACACTTTCTGATGCAGACTTAGTATCAGAAAGAATCATTTGATTTTGTTTAAAGGAAAAATTAGAATGTCTACCTGTTACAACTTGGTGAGGGGTCAAACGATGATCCTTTGAAGGGGCATTTCTCAATGCATATAGAGCGAGGGGAAGGCAGTAAAGCCAATTCTTTTTCAGTGTCTCACACATCTTTGACACTTTACTCTTTAATAAGCCATTCATCCTCTCAACAATTCTGTTACTCTCTGGGTGAGAAATTGAGATAAAGTGGTGTTCCACTCCTAGTAGTTAAGTAATTGGCAGAAATACTGTGTTAGCGAAGTGTTTGCCATTATCGCTACGTATTGCCGCTGGAACCCTCACCTCGGTATGACCTTTCTTACCAAGAATTTGGCTGCCTAGTCAGCATCACATCTGGAGCAGGGTCTTGCGTCAATCCATTGTGAAAAAGGACACACCACTACTAACAAGTACTTATATCTGTTACATTTTTGTATCATATCTACAAAGTCTATGTGTAACTCTATGAACGGACTTATTGGTCTTGGAATGGAGGATGAAGGCATTTTTGGTGATCTCTTATTAGAGTACTGATAACATACATGACATGAAGCTAGGAATACGTTTGCTAATGGTCCTAGATTAGGGATAAACCAGCTTTTATTTAATTCATCCATCATTACTCTTTTAGAACTGTGGGTTGGTAAATTAAGTTGTCGAAGGGCTGTTATAAGTAGGGACTGGGGCATTATAACTTTACATGAAGTTGCTGATCTATAAAGGAGATCTGGAAATCCAGTCACTCCTCCCCTCAATTTCCAGAGATCTTCCTCATGTTGTGGTACTCTATTTTGAATATCTAATAATGCCTCTGTAGAAATATTCTCATAGTGTTTGATCTCAACTTCATCACCTGCAGCTAAAGTGTGCATATTGCATGTTTTCATTGCATATAATCTAGCTTCCTTCGATGCTGTATCACCAGCTTTATATCCCTTCGACACCCAGTGCCAGATGTACGACCCTAAATTGCATGCGCAAATGGGTTTGCGACCCGTTTGCGCATGCAAAAGTTGACAGGGCCATGTACAATTCCTAAATAGCGAGTTGCAATTAATTTGCGACTCGCTATTTAGGAATTGCGAGTCGCTATTAGGAAGGGGCGTTCCCTTCCTAATAGCGACCCCAAAGCCATGTATGAATGTTTTGCGACTGCAATTGCGGTCTCAAAACACTCGCAAATTATCACCCTCTTCAAGAGGGTGGTAATGTACTTGCAAAAGGGAAGGGGACCCCTTCCCCTTTGCAAATGCAGGGAAAATATTTTTAGGGGCAGGCAGGGACCACTGCCTGCCCTTAAAATTAAGCAAAACGGTTCATTTTTGTTTTTAAATGCATCCCGTTTTCCTTTAAGGAAAACGGGCTGCATTTAAAAAAAAAAACCTGCTTTATTGAAAATCAGTCCCAGACATGGTGGTCTGCTGAGCCCAGCAGTCTACCATCCCTGGGAGGGCCAGTCATTCCCAATGGGGTCGCAAATTGCAAGTGGCTCATTAATATTCATGAGCCTCACATTTTGCAACCCCATTGTGAATCGCTAACAGTGTCTGAGACACTGTTGTACATTGTGATTTGCGACTCGCAAATTGCGACGCGCAATTTGTCGCAATTTGCGACTCACAAATCACAATAGTCATACATCTGTCCCCCAGTCTGTTCCTTTTGTATGTGCCTGGCACTTAACCACTGCTACTTGACATGGTATTTGTGATGCAGCAATAAGGTCAGCTAAGAAAGGTTGGTGTGCTGCTGATGTCCCATCAGATTTGAGAAATCCTCGTCGTTCCCATCTCTTCAGTCCTGAGTGAACTGTGGAAGCTACATACGCTGAATCAGTGTATATCATTACTGGCTGACCCTGACAAGCCAATAGGGCCGTTATCAATGCTTTTAACTCAGCCACTTGGACTGAGTCTCGGGATGGCAAGGGTAAGAGGTGCAATGTGTGTAAGGTATAATCAGTAGATATACCAATAGCCTCAACAACAGCTGCACCTGTATTCCTTTTATTTAATGAAGTAGGAGAGTAGAGAGGTCGCTATTCTTTAGAGGTAAACTGGCAAACAATATTGTAAAGGAGATCGAAGTAGGAGTTTTCCTCCTTCCCCTTAGTTTTGTGTGTGATCCTCTGTATGCCTTTTGACTGTCCTCTGGTCTATCCATGAGGAACCATCAATGAACAATTGTCGGCTATCAGACAAGGGTTCCTCATGTGCCAGGTGATCGTCCTCCTCCAATGTTACACTACAGTCATGATGAGTGGAGTCTAGTGGGTGCACTAAAAAAGTTGCAGGATTGACTGAGTTTACTCGCACCATACAGATAGAAGGATTTGACAGAATTACTTCATAACCTGTCCCTCTTTGAGTGGTCAGTGTACTTTTACTTTTCTGCAGCACAGCAAATGGAGTGTGCTCAACGTACAGCGTTACTGGGCATCCAGTCGTAATAGTGCTAATCTTTTCTACAGCAAAAGCTGCTGCCGCAAGCGCTCGCTCACAAGGAAAGTGACCTTTCATTACTGGATCTAATAGTCCACTAAAATAGGCAACGGGTTTGTGACCAATCGGGTATTTTTGAGTAAGGACTGATATCATGGAATCCTCTGTGGCAGCGGAGAACTGAAAAAATCTCTTTGTATAGTCTGGATTTGCTAGCATTGGGGCTGAAGCAATTGCTTCTTTCAATGTCTGAAATGCACTTACACTGTCATCAGTCCACTGTATGTCTGTGTTGTCAGTTTAAGCTTGATTCATTGCATATAATAGTGGTTGTATGATGGTAGCATAATCAAATACCCACTGACGAACAAAATTACAAAGACCTAGAAATGTATGCATGTCTTTTACTGTCTTGGGCTGAGGTTGATTACGTATAGTTTGTATTCTAGAACCTGCTAACTTTTTGCCTTCTGCAGACAACACTTGGCCCAAATACAGCACTTCCTGTTGCACAAAATGAAATTGTTTTCTGTCCACTTTGTATACCTTAGTAGCAAATAGCATTAAGAGATTGACAGTCTCCAAAACACATTCATATTCTGCTTTACTACATATTAGTAAATCATCTACATATTGCAAGATACCGTAAATTACAATGATGACTCATCAACTAGGTAGGTTTTCCTTATGCTTTAATGTCGCTGGTAGCAGTCGTGACCACCTCCCAAGCTGGCCAGAACAACTGTCACTTCATGGAATACTCGCTACTAAACAATGGACAGAATTTCACGGGCACGTGAAATTCCATAACAAGGTTACAGAGTCCTTGAGAGAGACTCAATGCATATAACAGTATATAACACATGAAGAGAAACTAAATGCATATAAACAGTATATAACACATCCCCTTTCCTTCTAAGGAAACAAAAACGAAAGAAAGGGAAAGCAAGAAAGAATAACAAAAAATGAAAACAAAGGTGACATTTGCACTAAGCATATCAAATGACAGATTGTACATAATCCTTTAAAAAGATGGGTGGTCTGCATTCTCTAGCACATCTCACTGGTAATACCTTGAACACTTGAAGGTTCATTGAAGGAACTCGTACAAGCAGAGGGACATCGTTCCATAACAGTCCTGCTCTCTACATCAACACCTTGGATGTTCAAAGATACTGGATAGGGATTTACAAACTCACCATCACTCATTAACATAAAGCCAATTCTTCTGTCATCGTGCTCAATTCGACACTCACCTCCCTTCTGATACAAAGCCACTCTGTGACGATTCCACCTCTTACCATTCTCAAGCAATACATGAAAGCGATATACTTGTTTAATTTTGTATGGACCTCGAAATTTTGACAAGCCTTTCACAAAACTTCCAGCCTTGATCTTCACCCAGTCACCAACTTTCAAATTATGACTCACACCCTCAGTAAGAGGGACACCACACTCTCTGGCAAGTTTTTTTTATGCCTAACCACCTCTTTAAGCCATGCTGGTACCATTTGAGAGCCGGGTAACCTACCCCTCATGACTTCAAAAGGGGATTTTGAAGTTGCTTCTTGCACAGTGGTGCGATATGCTCAAACCATTTCTTGAACTTGTTTCTCAACACACTCCCCCACTCTCTACAGCCATCTGGATAACACCTTTCACCAACCCATTGGCTCTTTCCACAATACCATTATCCTGGGGATTATAAAAAGAAGTATGGTGTTGAGAAATGCCACATCCTCTTAAAAATCTCACCATCTAATCTGAAATGAGTTGCGTACCATTGTCTGTAATGATTACAGAGTGAACACCTTCCTCCAAGAAAATGTTGTTCAAACAGTGGATAGTGCTTTTGGTGGTGATTTCTTTCATGAATTTCACACAAATCCATCTTGAAAACGCATCAACTAATACCAACGCAAATCTCAATTCGCTATGCAGCTCATTCATTCGACCAATGAAGTCCACACACACAGTGTGCCAAGCGGTATTTGGAACATCAATGTGTCCCACTTTGGATTGAGCCCCCATTCTCAACCTTTTTTCACCTTCTTTGCATACCAGACAGTTCACGACCCATTCTGATACCTGTCTGTCGAGATACGGCCACCAAAACTGACTCTTAAGTCTCTTTTGCATCATGGTTTGGCCTAAATGTCCTTCATGGGCCATTTTTATCAATTTTGACCTCAACCCAAAAGGAGGTATGAACCTCTCTCCTCTCATTAGTAGACTGTCACAACTCGCTCCCTGCATTCTCGTGCCCACCTCCAGGGGGCTGAATTGCGGGGCTCTCCAGTGTTCTAATAAGCTTCCAGACCCTCCCCTTCATGCATATACTGACTTCCAGTCATTTGGATACTACTTGCAAATTGCCATCCATTCCCAATCCATGCCGGGTTTTGTGAAAGCCAGCCTGCTCATGCTTGAAGCCAGCCTGCTCATGTGTGACACTCTGTTACTTAGAATTCCATGCTCACTGCTTCGTCTCCACCCCTGCAGGCCAAGGATGGGTGGAGGAATTCAGCTCACCTGTGGCTAGATGCTGCTAGCCTTCTCACACCTGAGGCATGTGATTACTGTGAGCTCTTTTAAGCCCCAGCTCCCTTCACGCCAAGGTTGGTCATAGTAGCTGTGTACCGGTGAGACCGACCCTTGTTTCCTGAGGTTTTGCTATCCTTATTTCCAGTGTTTCCGGAGTTTTTGATATCCTTGTTTCCTGAGCTTTTGATATTCTTGTTTCCAGTGTTCCCTGAGCTTTAGCTATTCCTTTTTCCTGAGCTGCTGCTGTTTTACTTGTTACTGAATTAGCACTGCCTGCAGTGCTACCTTGACTCCTGAGCTTTAGCATTCCTTGTTCCTGAGCTGCAGCAGTGTGAGAGGGTGCTGATCAGGACACGCCGTTTGCCTGGAAGGACCCGCCATGGTCGCGGGGATGGAGTACCTGTGGGGACCGCATCACGAACTCGGATTCCCATCACAACATCCTCTGAAAGGGTAACTCCCCCCCCCCCCTGTCCTCTACCCATACAGGAACGAGACGCTTGCGCGTTGGCCGCAGAAGGAGGAGGGTTTAACACCGGAAGCACTACACTACCGGAAGTGAAAAGGGCCGAAACCCCCGGCGAAGCGCGCGAATGGGCCAGAGTGAGAGAGGAGTCACGAAGCGGAGGAGAAGTAGCGGAGAAGGACGTCGAACCGAGGGAGGAAGACGGAGAAACCGGAGAAGAAGACGAGAAGTGGTACGAGGAGTGGTGGTCCCCACCGGAGGAGGCTGGAGAGCGGCCGCAACTCAGGAGAGTTGCGGCGGAGCCGGTGAGTAACCACGAGCGGGAGAAAGAGGGAACCGGGAGGAGGGAGGCGGACGATTGAAAGGGCGGGGAGGGGCGCGAGTGTGTAACACGGATTTCTTTTGCATGATCCCATTCCCTCACGTATCCTTATTTTTAGTTGAGTGGGGTCTTTGGGGATATCCTGGGACCTTTATTTCTTCCACGTACACAATGGTACCCTGTCCTGCCCTCATCACAAATTCCCTAACCCCACTAGCCACATCTGTCCAGACACAAGACATCCCCAAACACCGAACGGGTGTGGTGACGGATAAAATAGCCTAAGGGCTTATTGTTAGGAGGTAACTGACGGCTCCTTATTTTCTTCTCCTATGAGCCTCCGTGGGAGATCCATCAGCCCAGGGGAAGAACAGATGGAAGGGAGCTCAGCCGAAGAAAAGGAACCCCACGAGAGAAAAGAAACCAGGGAGAAAGCCGACAGTCCTCCAAGAACTTTATCTGTTCAAAACACTGAAACCTTGAATAAAACCCGTCGACTGACCCACTATATACAGCCTCCGCGTGTCACGACTTGCTCCCTGCATTCCCGTGTCCACCACCAGGGGGCTGAACTGGGGGACTTTCCAGTCCTCTAATAAACTTCCAGACCCTCCCCTGCATGCAAATCCTGACTTCCAGCCATTTGGACACTTATTGGGAACGGACATCCATTCCCACTCCATGCCGGGTTTTGTGAAGCCAGCCTACTCATGCCTGAAAACTCCATTACCCAGGATTCCCGGCTCACTGCTTAGTCTCCACCCCTGCAGGCCAAGGATGGGTGGAGGAATTCAGCTCACCTGTGGCTGGCTGCTGCTAGCCTGCTCACACCTGCTGCATATGATTACAGTGAGCTCTTTTAAGCCCCAGCTCCCTTCAGCCCAGTGTTGGTCATTGTAAGCTGTTATCCGGTGAGACCAGTCCTTGTTCCTGAGCTTTTGCTATTTCCTGCTTTCCTGAACCAGCACTGCTTGCAGTGCTTCCTTGATTCCTGAGCCTTAACATTTCCTTGTTCCTGACCTGTAGTGTTACTTTGACTCCTGAGCCTTTGCTCAATTCTTGCCCAAGCACTGCATCCTATGCTACTTTGTTTTCTTGTTTACTGACCCTGTACTATCCTAGTATACCCTTGTAGCCTCCCTTTCTGTATAGCCTTTTCCAGTCCCTGCCTTTCATCTAATTTCCTTGGTTCCAAGTCTAGTTTGCTATCTTTCTATTCTGCTGTCTCGCTTCTGTTACCTTGTATGTTTGTTACCTGCTTTCTGCCAAGTGTGCCCTGTGATTTCCTTCCTTTCCTGTTAAGCACTCCTCTTTGCTAGCTCCTTGTCTATTGTGCTTGTGTTTAGTTTTACCCCTTTGCTGTTCCTGCCTTGCGTGTTCCTGTTTGATCGCCAGGATCCGTGGGCACGGCTGACTACCTAGGTGGTGTTTCTTGTTCACTGTGAGTATTGTCTTTGAGTTACTGTTATAACATCACCATAGGTATAAGCTCCACAGACCCTGCCTTTGTATACATATCCTATATGTGGGTATTTCCAGTCAGTATCTGTAACAGCAATTGTGGGTGATGAACTTACTGAGCTTCAGTCTTACCGTGTGGAGCTCCTGAGTGCTTTACCCCACATCCCCTTTATTGTTAACGTTGTCTCATGTTTAAGTGTATTGCACATCCGTCCTGGGTTTAAGTGATTCTGAATGCTGAGCCGCCTCATGAGTGCCCTTCCTTTCCGAGTCTCACCCTTCTTGTTCACCTCTACAGGCTTCCCCTTTTGGATCTCTTTTCTCCTCTGACTTCCTGTGTGCTCCTGGGCAGCGCTGTACTCCTCTCTGTCTTTGTTTTCTACCCTGTTCCCAGTCCTTGCCCAAGTCCCTGACTGTGTTCCCCACATAGTCCCGGACAGACCCTGACACCGCGTCTGTTTATCCGGCCAGCACTCCCACAGGTGGTGTCAGAAGTGGGATCCGCCGGAGACATGGAGGCTGTAATCGCCCGAATGGCAGAGAGCCAAGAGAACTTGGGGAGAGCGATGGAGAAGTTCCTCACGGTGGTAAAAGAAGACCGGGGGAAACTGCAACAAGTCATCACCGATCAAGGCCAGTCTCATGATACCGCAATGGGGAAACTCGCCGATGCCCTCGGGCAACAAAGGGGCCCGAGTACCCTTCCTTCAGTGATTCTCCAGAAATACGTCAGCGGAGAAGACCCAGAATACTTTTTCAACAACTTCGAGAGGATGGCTCTGGCAGCAGCATGGCCAGCCGATAAGTGGGGACAATATCTAGGCCCTTTACTGTCCAGGGAGCTTCAGGCGTCCTACCAAGCAGCAAACATCCTGGGAGTGACCCCATACGCAGAAATAAAACAGTGCATCATGGAACGACTAGGTGTCGATGATGAAACGTACCGGCTGAGGCTCAGACAGATCAAAGAGGGTCCCCAAGAAACCCCCAGAGCCCTATATTTTTGAGTGAGGGATATGGCCGACCGTTGGTTAAAACCAGCCACCGCCACCAAGGAAGACATCATGGCTAAAGTATATTTGGAACAATACCTATCCTCACTCCATCCTCCCATCCAAAAATGGGTCAGGCAACAGGCACACCTTACCTTAGAGACAGCAGTAGAGATCGCTAGCGCCTACAGCAGAGCACAAGATGCACAAAAAGGATGGGAGGAACACCCTTGGAGAGCAGGGATAAGCGGGGCTCACCGCCCTCCTCGTCCTCCATTTATACGAATGCCTGACCCTGTTACCATCATTCCAGGTCGCCTGTGTTCAGGACCCCTGGACCTCCTGTGTTTAGAGCCCCTACGCCTGGACCACAATGTTTTAATTGCGGCGGATTGGGTCACATAGCTCGCTTTTGTCCACAGAAGGATGAACCAATGGAGATAGGCATTGCTAGAAATTATTGCTGTCTCTCCCAGAACAAACAACCAACCCCGTACCGCTGTGGCATAACTGTGAATGGACAGCCCATGACAGCACTAGCCGATACAGGATGCCGGCAGAGCGTTATACATCCTCAGGATCTAGGCCACGATCTTGGGGTAGTTAATGGAACCGTAAACATACAGTGCGTCCATGGAGACACGAAATTATACCCCACTACTCACGTACGCATTCAACATGCAACTGACCCCGGGTCTGATTTAAAAGTCGGTCTCATTCCACGACTACCGGAGCAGATCATACTGGGAAATGATTACCCACATCTGTCTGAATTACTCACGGAATCGTCCCTGGACGAGAAAGAATGGTGGACAGTTGCTCCCTTTTCCAGGATGAGAATCCAGAATGGCCGCCCTCCAAAGCTAGGAAAACGAAAAACCAAAAACGGAGAGAGAAAGGAAAACCCATGTCTGCCTTCCCAGCCCGGATAGAAGAGAACCCGTGGGAGAAGGACAGAAACTTCCATGCAGCACAGAGAGAGGACCCAGTCCTACAAGAAGCTTGGAACAGAGCCCTAAATAATGAAGACCCTCTACATGTATGTCCCTATTTCTTTATCAAAAACGGCTTATTATACAGAAAATCAGAGTCCACAGGTACACCCCAATTGCTGGTCCCCACCCCGTTCAGGGAGAAAGTCCTCTACTTGGCCCATAGTCATTTATTGAGTGGTCATTTTGGGGAGGAGAAAACTGAGCAGTTGATATTGGAAAAGTTTTATTGGCCGGGTATATATAAGCAAGTAAAAACGTATTGCAGTGAATGCCCTATATGTCAAAAAAACAGCAGGTATAGGCCACCCAAAGCCCCATTGCATCCACTACCCATAATAGATGAACCCTTTTGTAGGATTGGCATGGATATTATAGGACCATTGTTGCCTTCACGTAGCGGGTGTCGTTATGTATTGGTCCTAGTGGACTACGCTACCCGTTTTCCGGAAGCCATTGCTTTAAGACACCCAGATGCCACTAGCATAGCCAAAGCCATGATATCGGTGTTTTCTCGAGTAGGTTTTCCGAAAGAGATTTTGACGGATCAAGGAACCCCGTTCGTATCAAAGTTAATGAGACAAGTGTGTGCCCAGTCGGGTATCAAACAGATACGAACGGCGGCATATCATCCCCAAACGGATGGTCTAGTCGAGCGCTACAACGCCACCCTTAAGGCCACATTAAAAAAACTCCTTGCTCTTGAATCGAAATGGTGGGAGGACATGTTACCCCTGGCTTTATATGCAATCCGGTGTAAAACCCAGAAGAGCACCGGGTATTCCCCATTTGAACTACTTTATGGTCATCAACCCCGATCCTTATTGGACATGGTTCGCGAGACCTGGGAGACAGAGCCAGACAATTCCAAACCACTAGTAGAGTACGTAGCAAATCTTAGAACCCATCTGGAACAAATACGAACCATAGTCCGAAACAATATGGAGAAAGCACAGGAAGCCCAAAAAGGGCAATATGATAAAAAAACAAAGAATAGGTCGTTTGCAGTGGGAGATGCAGTATTACTTATGATGGCCTCCTCAGATCATAAGCTGTTAGGACAATGGCAAGGTCCCTACATTATTCTAGAGCAAGTGACACCTGTTACATATAAACTGGAGCTCGATAAGAATCGGGGAACATCCCAGATATACCATGTTAACCTCCTGAAGCGATGGGTGGGACCTCTTCCGTCCTTGATCGGGAACGTAGGAAAACACATTCCCTTATACAGCCAATGTATTGACGATGAGCTGCCCTCCTTTTTGAAGGACGAACTAGTTAATACCTTACTGCCCCTGCAGGATATATTCTCTTTGACACCAGGGAAGACTACATTAGTGGAACACTCCATTAAAACCATTCCAGGGAAGACTGTACGTCTTCGTCCTTATCGCATACCTGAGGCCCGTAGGAACACCATCCGAGACGAGGTGCAACAGATGCTACAGATGGGTATCATAGAACCCTCTGTGAGTGAGTGGAACTCACCTATCGTTCTCGTGCCGAAGCCGAATGGCTCGGTACGATTTTGTATCGACTTCAGGGAGGTAAATAAAATCTCTGAGTTTAACACCTAACCCCTCCCAAGGGTAGACGAAATGATAGAACGGATAGGAAGAGCCAAGTATATCAGTACCCTTGACTTGTGCAAAGGGTACTGGCACATCCCCCTGAGAGCCCAAGACAGAGAGAAAACGGCGTTTTCTACCCCTGACGGCTTGTTTCAATTTAATGTGATACCCTTCGGGTTGCATGGAGCGCCGGCTACCTTTCAGCGGGCCATGAATCTTATCCTACAACCCCATGAAAGGTACGCCGGGGCCTACATAGATGATATTGTCATTTACAGTGAGACATGGGAACAACACCTGACACACCTATACAAAGTGATCCAGGCTTTGGGAGGACACGGTCTTAAAATCAACCCTGCCAAAAGCCATTTGGCCGCACAAACAGTAAGATCCCTGGTTATCTGTTGGGAGAAGGAGTCATTCGACCCCAAAACAACAAACTGGCTGCTATTTCCCAGATACCCTTTCCACGTACTGCAAGAGACCTCCGTGCCTTTCTAGGGTTACTCGGTGTTAGAAATGGGATCTCGAGTTGGCAAGGGCTTGCACCTTTGTCCAAGTAGGGACCCTTCTTCCTAGTCAGGGTAAGGGTGTTACACTCGTGAAGTAACCCCTGCTCACCCTCGTGGTAGCTTGGCACGAGCAGTCGGGCTTAATTCAGAGGCAGTGTGTAAAGCATTTGCCCATAACCAACAGTAATACAGTGTAAGCACTACAAACGGACACCACACCAGTTTAGAAAAATAACCAATATTTTATATACTCAAGACAAGACCAATTACGACAAAAATCCACAATACTATACTTTACGAATGAATGCTTGATACGGTAACTTCTTCTTTGCAGGAATAGCACAAAAGCAAAGTTCGTACGAGTCGGTAGCTCCGTCCGAGCCTACCTCGATGCTGAAACCCCAGAGTCTAACAGTTCCAGCCGACCGCGTCGATACGGGCCAGCAGAGTCGTGAACAGACTCGGTTACAGTACCTTTCTCGTTGTGGCTGGTACGGAGTGTACGAGCCGGTCGGCGTTCGTCGCGGTTGCGGTGCAAGACGGAGCGATGCAAGGTGCGGTGTCCCTCGATGCGGTGCAGGCAGCGGCTCGATGAGCGTCGTGCAGACGGGGTCGGTGAGTCCAAGGCGTGCGATGCAGGGTGAGACGATGCTCGATGCGGTGCTGACAGGTTGCGATGCAGGCGACCAAGCCGGAGTGCGGGAGCTGGCGTCGGACAGCGGTGCGAGTCGGAGCGGTGCGTCGCAGACGTGCGAGCGGTGCCCCAAATGCGGTGCGGTCTCGACTCTTGAGCCAGTTGCAGCGACCTCGTCGGTCGGGTCCGGTTGGTTCAGTGAAGCGATGCGATGCGAACTGCGGTGCCCACAGGTCACAGTGCAAGCAGCGGCTCGATGTTGGCGGCGTCGGACGTCGCCACGGTGAGACCAGGGTTGCGATGCGAAGCGGGGCGATGCGGTCTGCGGTGCAAACAGGTCACCGGCCAGGGATGGATTCGGTTGACGGAGTCGGTTGCGGTTCCCTTCCTCTGTGGCAACTGAAACAGCGTTCCAGAAGCGGTACCCAGAGGCTTGTGAAGTCTTTGCAGTCCCTGAGACTTCTTAACAGGAGGCCAGCTCGGTTCCAGGCCCTTGGAGATACTCAGCACAAGTTTGTAGAAAGGTCAGTCCAGTCCTTTCACTGCCCAAGGCAGAAGCAGCAGCTGCAGGCCAACCCAACAAAGCAACAACACAGCAAAGGGGCAGTACTCCTCCTGGCAGCTCTTCCAGCTCTTCGTCTTGGCAGGTTCCTTGATTCCAGCGAGATCTAAATTCATGGGGTCAGGGCCCCAATATTTATATCCCAAATTCCTTTGTTCTCTGAAGGCAGAGAGGCCTTTGCCTAGTCCAAACCAGTTCTGGAGCACTTTGTTGACAAGTCTCCGTCCCTTCTTTCAGTGAGTAGGCCAGGGACATCAGACGCACCACAGGAGGTGGAGCCAGCATTGTGGAGGGAAGGCACTGTCCTATTCAGGGCCCAGGTGCGACCCCTCCCACCCATCTACATGTAGATCTTGCTATTCAGCCCTGCGCTGACTCACCCTGTCTCCCGGCATCCCCCAGCCCCTGTCACTCACACTCCAGACAAGGAATACACAACCTCGCAGAGGCAGGCTTGGATGGTTAGACAAGAAAATACCCACTTTCTAAAAGTGGTATTTTCAAACACCGAATGTTAAAACCAACTTCACTAAAAGCTGCATTTTATCATTCTGAGTCCAGGCATACTAAACTCGAATTTCTACCATGTTCCCGGGGTCAGTTAGGATTATAAGCTGTAATAATCAAAACTGCCCGTTCTGGCCTAGGGGAACAGGTAGCCTTGCAATAGTGAAAAACTAACTAGGCCGTAATTCACTATCAGGACATGCCACACACACCAGGGCATGTCCTACCTTTCGCATACAACGCACCCTGCCCACAGGGGTACCTTGGGCCTAACTTAGGGGTGACTAACATGTAGAAAAGGGAAGGTTTAGGGACTTGCAAGTGTGTGCACTTGCCAAGTCGACATGGCAGCCCCAGGCTGCGCACAGGCTCTGCGATGGCAGGCCCGAGTTACACTTTACGGGCTGTTTGCGTGGGTGGCACAATCCAGTGCTGCAGCCCACCAACAGCATTTGGTCTATAGGCCCTGGCACTCGCAGTGCACTTTACAAGGGACTGACACATAAACCAAATAGGTCAATCATGGAAACACCAATCCATACACATTTTATACAGGAGCACTTGCACTTTCCCACTGGACCGCAGTGAGGAAAGAGCGCAGAATCATTACACCAGCAAAAACAGAGTCAAAACCGGGAGGTCAGAAAGCAAAAAGTCAGGGGAAACACGCCAAAAGATGCCAAGTCTAACACTCGGGTACTATAGGAGGTTTATACCACGGTTCTCCCAGATAGCAGCCCCTCTCACAGACCTATTGCATAAAACAGTAAAGACCGAAGCTAGGTTGAAGGACCCCAGTCCCGAAGTATTCCGTGCCTTCGAGACACTGAAGGCATCCTTGACCTCAGACACGGTGTTGGCTAGCCCCGATTACACCTTGCCCTTCATACTACAGACTGATGCCTCAGAACAAGGGTTGGGGGCAGTCCTATCCCAAAGAACCAGCCAGGGGGAAGGAAAACCCATACTGTATATAAGTAGGAAGTTGTACCCCTGAGAACGAAACTACGCGGTCATCGAAAAAGAAGCCCTTGCTATAAAGTGGGCCATTGATTCTTTGAAATATTATCTGGAGGGACGGGAATTCACCCTATACGGACCATGCTCCCTTAGAATGGTTGGCACGCAACAAAGGGAATAATGAAAGGGTGTTACGGTGGTTTTTATCCTTACAGCCCTACAGATTCCACACCAAACACAGGAAAGGCACTGAACAGGCGAATGTAGACTTTCTGTCCCGTTATCCTCATGAAAGCACCCCTACTGGAAGGACAGCAAGGGAAAGGGGATGTGAGAGGGTGCTGATCAGGACACGCCGTTTGCCTGGAAGGACCCGCCATAGTCGCGGGGATGGAGTACCTGTGGGGACCGCATCGCGAACTCGAATTCCCATCACAACATCCTCTGAAAGGGTAACTCCCCCCTCCTGTCCTCTACCCATACAGGAACGAGACGCTTGCGCGTTGGCCGCAGAAGGAGGAGGGTTTAACACCGGAAGCACTACACTACCGGAAGTGAAAAGGGCCGAAACCCCCGGCGAAGCACGCGAATGGGCCAGAGTAAGAGAGGAGTCACGAAGCGGAGGAGAAGTAGCGGAGAAGGACGTCAAACCGAGGGAGGAAGACGGAGAAACCGGAGAAGAAGACGAGAAGTGGTACGATGAGTGGTGGTCCCCACCGGAGGAGGCTGGAGAGCGGCCGCAACTCAGGAGAGTTGCGGCGGAGCCGGTGAGTAACCACGAGCGGGAGAAAGAGGGAACCGGGAGGAGGGAGGCGGACGATTGAAAGGGAGGGGAGGGGCGCGAGTGTGTAACACGGATTTCTTTTGCATGATCCCATTCCCTCACGTATCCTTAATTTTAGTTGTTGAGTGGGGACTTTCGGGATATCCTGGGACCTTTATTTCTTCCTCGTGCACAATAGTACCCTGTCCTGCCCTCATCACAAATTCCCTAACCCCACTAGCCACATCTGTCCAGACACAAGACATCCCCAAACACCGAACGGGTGTGGTGACGGATAAAATAGCCTAAGGGCTTATTGTTAGGAGGTAACTGACGGCTCCTTATTTTCTTCTCCTATGAGCCTCCGTGGGAGATCCATCAGCCCAGGGGAAGAACAGACGGAAGGGAGCTCAGCCGAAGAAAAGGAACCCCACGAGAGAAAAGAAACCAGGGAGAAAGCCGACAGTCCTCCAAGAACTTTATCTGTTCAAAACACTGAAACCTTGAATAAAACCCGTCGACTGACCCACTATATACAGCCTCCGCGTCTGTTTATCCGGCCCGCACTCCCACAAGCAGTTTCCCTTGTTCATGAAATAGCACTGCCTGCAGTGCTGCCTTGGCTTTTGAGCTTTTGCTAAATTCTTGTTCTTGATCCAGCACAGACTTCAGTGCTACTTTGTTTTCTTGATTCATGAACCAGCACTATGCTAGTATACCCTTGTTGCCTCCTCTTCTGTATATCCTTTTCCAGTCCCTGCCTCTCTTCCCATTTCCTTGGTTCCAGTTCCTAGTTTGCTGTACTCCTTCTTCTGCTTCATTTTCTACCCAGTCACCAGTCGTTGCCCAAGTCCCTGACTGTGTCACAGACAGTCCCATACAGTCCCTGACATAGACTATGACCACATATACTCACTTTGTATACTAATTTGATGAAGGGACGCACAGGAAATGACACATAACTCTCCCTCCTCACTTTCAGTTTTACTACATCCATCACTTATTTTAACACTTGATCCTTCTTCATTTCACAATCTCATTCCTCAGCTGAAAGGGCACCTTCTGCAGATTCTACAACATCTAGAACAGACGCAACTACAACATCTTCTTGAATACTACTGAACTCTCTCTGTAGCGGTAACCTAGACAAACAGTCAGCTTGAGTATTCCTCAACGCAGGAATAAACTCAACATCATATCTATATTCCTGAAGTCTTGCTGCTAGTCTGGCTAGCCTCGCAGATCCTTTGCCTGTCCCATCTGGAAGGAGTACTTTAACGAGGGGTTTGTGATCTGATCTCAATGTGAACTCAACACCCCATACATACGTACGAAAGTACTCTACTGCCCATGCAGCTGCCAAAGTCTCTCTCTCGATAACGTTCCTCTCCAACATCGAAAGGGTTCTAAAGACAAACGCAACGGTCTTTTCTGTCTTGCCAGGCTTTTGAGACAAAACCACCCCTAAACCGCAGCACTGGCGTAAACTGTCAAAATAGACCTGAGGGTTATGTCAAAAAGAGATAAGACCCCAGCTCCGCATATGTCTCTCTTTATCCCTTCAAAACTCCCTTCCTGCGTACTTTCCCACTTAAAAACATATGTCCTTTCCTCAAGAGAGCCTTCAAGCTCTCAGTCTTGTCAGCAAACCCTCTCACAATTTTAGAAAATACTCAAAAAGACCCATAAAGGATCTTAGCTGATTCCTATTACAAGGCACATGAGCTGACTTGATTGCTTCCAATAAATTGGTCTTGGGTTTAGCACCACCAGAAGTGATAGTGTAACCTAAATACTCACCCTCTTGTTTAAAAAAAATCACACTTTTCTCTCCTGAGTGTCAAACCCATGTCTGCTATCCTTCGTAAAGCTTGCCTCAAGACCAAATTGTGATGTTCCACAGTGTCACCAAAGATCAATATATCATCTTGAAAAAAAAAACAAGATATTTTTTAATCCTTTGAACACCTCATTTACCATGCTTTGAAACACACTCGCAGCGGATGATAACCCAAATGGCATGCGAGTGAACTGAAAGGTTCCTTCCGACGTGATAAATGCAGTTAGGAGTCTGGAATTTTTATGTAATTTAATCTGGTGTTAAGCACTTTTGAGATCTAACTTTTAAAAGTACTTACCACCCTTCAACATCAAACCCATCTCATTGATATTGGGGAGGGGATATGTGTCTGCTATTACATTGCAAATGAGGGACCTTAAGTCAACACAAAACCTGAGATGCCCATCAGCTTTCTTCGTGATTTCTACAGGCGAAATCCATCTAGATGCCTCCACTGGTTCTATGATCCCCTGATCTAAAATCTCTTGGATACGTTTTTTGACTTCAGCACGTGCCACTACAGGAACTTTCCTCACCTTATGTTACACGGGAATGGCCCCTCTCTCAACTCAATTTTGTTAGCATACCCCTTCAATTATCCCAATATATCTCTAAATATGTGCTCCACACCCTTCAAAATATCATCAACAGGCTCATCATCAACCACCATGATATGTGAAGGAGCTCTCGGGTTAATAATGATGTGCAGATCATATTGGTGTATCCAACCCAAAATGGGTGGAACATGATCTGCTACAGACACCTTCCCCCAAATTCTCCTATCATTGAATTTGATATCCGCATCTACATAGCCTAAGATATCTATAGATTCACCCTGATAACCCCCAGGAGAAATATCTTTAGGGAGTAACTCTCTGTCATGCCATTCACAATCAAACATGCTCTTGGGAATGATGGTGCTGAATCAACCATTAATTGTACATTACGTCCATCAATCTCAAACATGGCCTTAGGACGATTGGTTCTTTTGTCCTCACAATCAATGTTTCCTCCTACACACAAAATTCTATCACCTTCTTGATCACACTCAGGGACTCAGCCAATACAGTACAAACTTTCTCTCGCCCTGTTGACCTACCCATTTTCGCAAAATGCCCCACACGTCCACATTTCCGACATTCTTTGTTGTTGGCCCAACAATACTTTGCTTTACTAGAGTGACTCAAGCTTCCACATCTACTGCACACCTTATTACTTTGCCTCATTTGACTACTACCTTGGGTACTACTTTTCCAATAAGACTTTTAGGATCTCACAACTAAAACAGATGTCCCTCCAACAGATGTCCCTCCAGAGTTCACAGTTTCTCCTCTGGTGTTTCCTGATTCCCTGCATTGTAATGTTTTTTTTTCCATTTCTTTCATGTAGTAAGTAGATTGCTCGGCCACCTTAGCAATATCGATGGCATCCTTTAAGGATGAATTTTTGGCTGCCTATAATCTTTCTTGTCTTTTTTTCTATAACACTGGACTATTAATTGATTCCTAATCAACTCATCTGTCATGGTCCCAAATCTACATTTGGATGTTAATTCTCTAAGTCTAGCCACAAACAAACCAATAGACTCTCTTTAGCCTGATGTTGAGTATAAAACTTAAATCTGGTCATGACTACATTTTCTTCCTTTTCAAACCTAATTTCTAGGCGTCGCTTGGCTTCTTTATATTTATTGCGTAATGGCTGACCGTTGGTACTTGTGACTTGTGGCAAATATTTAAAGATGTGCTGACCTTCCTTCCCCAAAGTGCTTAAAAGTAAAGCTTTTTTCCGTGCTGCAGAGAAATCAAGTCCATCAAGAGCCACTAAGTAATTTTCAAACCTGGGTAACCAATCCTCCCAAGGAATAGGTGGTTCTCCTTGCTGTGCTAAGAAACTTGGTGGTGTTATAATTGCTAAATGAGATGTTGACATTGTATTGAATAAATATGAAGAATAGACTAAAGGGAGCAAACTTGTAGAGTATGTGTATCTGAACACATGAAAGTATAAGATGTGGTAAGAACATACTAATGAAGTATCAGTGCACTTCAAAATTAATGGTGTATGTGTCACAGTAGGAGTGCGCGCTCCTGTTTACAGGATTTTGTGGTAACACACTGGAAAGGTGTGCGTGTCACCGTTAGAAGACACGCTAAGAAATGTGCCAATACGATTGTGTGGGCATGCTACAGTACAATATTTCCCAAATCACACCGTAGTACCGTATCTGGAGAAATTACACACTCCAAGTGTGTTCGTTGTGGTGGCGATCTTGTGGTTCTCGAGATTTTATATTTTCTTTATCTTCGGGTGTACGCATCACCGTTGCGATGAGCGCTGAAAAATATGGCAGTATAAGGACAAAAAAGATGGCCGCTACATTGCACGTCTTGACGTAATCCACCATTCACTAGACCGGGAGAAAAGCACTCCCGCAAGATGGCTGTCAAATGCGAGGCCACGTAATGCTTGTGACGTCAATGTCCTAGAATGTGCGCAGCTCGCTGAGGCTGGCAGGCTCGAGCGCAGTCACGAATTACATCGGGCTAAATAATATATAGAGAAAGTACTTGTCGTTATCGCACAAATGACATTAGTCGTAACATCTTTCCACACGGATGTCACCTCCAAGGATTACTCCTGTACTGGACCAATACCGCTCTGTGGGTTCGCCGTGGTCACACGACTGCTTGGCACTGCTGTCACTGCCTCCACCCCGGGAATATGTCTGGCCAGCTCGTCGCCAAAATTGCTGTAAATTACAATGATGACTCATCAACTAGGTAGGTTTTCCGTATGCCTTAATATTGCTGGTAGCAGTCATGACCACCTCTCAAGCTGGCAAGAACAACTGTCACTTCATGGAATACTCACTACCAAACAATGGACGGAATTTCAGGGGCACATGAAATTCCATAACAAGGTTACAGAGTCATTGAGAGAGACTCAATGCATATAACAGTATATAACACATGAAGAGAAACTAAATGCATATAAACAGTATATAACACAAGACTGTACTGTCTGACTGGAAATTTAGCAAATCGTCTCTCAACACTCTATTGAACACAGATGGAGACTCACAATAGCCTTGTGAAAGGCAAGAGTAGATTAGTAGTTCACCATCAAAACTGAACACAGTCAAATAGTGACTGTCAGGATGTAAAGGTACTACCTTGCCTCCGGAAAATGAATCTAGGTGGCACTCCCATCCATCTTCTAAAAGTATTTCCTTAAACTCCAGAACCTTTTTTTTTTTTTTTTAAACTTTATTTATTTGCATTTTCTTTTTTAAAGTATACAACACATACAATTCTTATTAGGCATTTCCAGTTAAATTGCTTATCTGCATATAGTTACAGCACAAATTAGAGCATTTGATCGTTGTCTATAGTACACATTAAGCTTGTTACTTAGGCATTTTGCACATATCATCACCATTTATGTCTCACATGTCTACCCCTTAACTCTATGCCTTCCTGTCGCTCTCACTGACCTGTAGTCCTTAACTAGCATCACTTATGCATTCACCTCAGTGTCATTTGTACGCTGGAGATAATTTGTAAAAGGTTCCCAAATGTCACAGGGTTTGGAATTAGGCGGGAGCAGTTCGGCATATATACTGTTTTGCTCCTGACAATATGCCATATCTGCAAGCCATTCCTTAAATTTGGGGGCTCTGCCCCTGCCCCATCTGCATGCTATCTTTCGTTTTGCCATTAGCAAGCCCAACGCGATCAATCGTTTGATTTACCTTTTACTCCCAGTTATGTAGCCTAATAGTCCCATCTCAGGTGTCAGATCAATTTGCACATTTATCATTTCACTCAGGGCTTTACCTATTTCTCCCCAGTAGTTTGCTATGGTCCTACATGTCCAGGCCAGATGTAAAAAATCAGCTCCTTCTTGTCCACATCTATCACAGGTGTCATTTTCTCTCAGTTTGAGTCTGTGCATTTTTACAGGCGTATAGTACATCCTGTGCAGAAATTTAAAGTGTATGATCCTGAATCTGCTACTCGCTGTGATTCGCTCTGTTTGTTGGCAGCAGTATGCCCAAATATCATCTGTTAATTGATATCCTAATTCTGTTTCCCACCCTATTTTTGCCTTCAGTGTGTTGTGTCCCTTTCCCTATTGTCGCCTTATATATGCGTGATACTGCATGGGATGCCCCAGCTTGAAATAACAGGTGTAACGGGATTAACGCGGGAAGTTCTTCTGGGAAACTCGGAGTGGCGGCTTTGACATCCTGGCGAAGTTGAATGTATAGGAATCGTTCCATTGTTGTAGGAGTGCTTTCTCCCAAAAAAGTGTCTGCCCCCTAACTCTAGAACCTTAAGTAATGCATCTGCTAGTAATTTATAATGTACTGGCTCCAACCACATTTTTCTCTGGTATTCTTAGCAGATGTATCCCACATTTCACTTGACCTGGTATTTCATGTCATAGACCCATCAGAGGAAAACCTTATTGGCATGTTTAATTTAGACATGATATCCCTGTCTAATAA
The DNA here is from genome assembly GCA_963921515.1 of Calotriton arnoldi. Lineage (NCBI taxonomy): Eukaryota > Metazoa > Chordata > Amphibia > Caudata > Salamandridae > Calotriton > Calotriton arnoldi. Next base: position 1,089,792 of record CAWUFW010003619.1, read on the forward strand.
ATTTGCTGGTGAGTTTGGAGAATAAAGGAGACACTCCTGCGTTCACACTCCTGCCACCCCTATAGGCATATATGTTGTGTATGGAATGTGCTGTACTTCACCAGAGAAGCCCTGCGTATCCATGGTGGCAGAGGACAATGGAGCATTTCCTTTTGAGAGGCAAGATTTTGTTGCCTCTGTATCAACCACGAAAGCATACCTCCTTCCCATTATGATCATTTCTACAATTGGTTCTTCCTCTGAGTCAAGAGTCCTAGCTACCACAGAGCAATTGGGATTCCCTGGTTCGTCCCATCAAGCTGTATGATAAAAGGGGTTTCCACCTTGAACAATCACACCCCCTTGTCCTTGACTCCCTGTGCTCACCACTGCAGTAGTCCTACCTGAGGCTGGCCTCCTGTCTGTACTTCAGGTGCTGGCGTCCCCTGGACAGGTACATTAGCAAATTGCCGTTATGGCATATAAAACTGTAATAGTGGAGTTTTTTGTTGTTGAGGGTAGGGGACATACTGGTAAGGACCACATTGAGGCGCTGGCCCTGACATATTGGCATTTTGTTGTCCCCTCCCTCTCCCTATTCCTATCACTCCCTGCACTTCATCACTCTTTTTAAAGCGGCATTCAGCAATAAAATGTCAAATGTTACAGCAGTAATGGCATTTAAAATTTCTCCTTCCTGGCATCTGTCTCCACTCTCTTTGACCCTTTCTTTGCTCCTTGTTTGCAACAGGAACCCACAGAGTCATTTATTTTCCTGTCTTGTCCTTCTCATTTTTAGGTCGCGCATGCGCTGCTTAGGAGGGGACCTTTTGGAATCAATCAGCATTTTGGCAAAAAACGTGCACGTTTTGCATTGCTTTCTATTGCAAAGCGTGCACGTTTGGCGTTTCCCTTGCGGGAGCGAGCTTTGGCACTATCTGTTTGTAATTATCTTGAAAACAGATGGTGCCCCTGCTCGCTCCCGCAAGGGAAACGCTGTTCATTGACCTCCCTGTGACTCTTCAGCCCCCAGCTCTGTCCGCTCAGCGGGTCACCCAATACCACTCCAACCCCTCTTCCCCGATCTCCCACCATCACTCCTACCCCGCTCCATCTTTTCTTGCCGCCAGCATTTCAGTGTTAAATTGTACACGTAATGAATTTACGCATGCGTCCCGTCAGCTCGCACTTACGTTATCCTATAGTTGCAATTTATTAACAAAGTGTTGATTTACTTTTAAATGGCCATAAGGTCTCCAAGTAGCTTTTAGCATGGCGGCTGTTACGTCATCCGATTGTGTCTCTCGGCAGAAGCTCTAAACTGAGCAGGCGCTGCTCGTCTCCCTCAGCTTTGGTGCCCGCCCTTTGTTTTCTCAACACATCCCCGAGTATAGTGCAAATGAGGCTTGTTTAAGGGACTGCCTTTGATGAGCAAGATCAAACAGAATAGGGATCCTAGGTCTTAATCGGACCTCAGCACGGATGGCGTTTTTTTCGTTTTTTTCTACAAACGCTCAGTTTGCTTGGCTTTTAGCAGGTCATCACGTACATTGTGCTCAGCAAAGTCGTCCCGTTGGATGTCAGGTAATCCGCACTGAAGCGCCTGCCTCTTTGCCGTGCCATTTCAGAAGCAAACACAGGCGGGGCGTTCTGACGTAATTAAAGGGGGTGATAATGGGGCAAGATGATTACAGCGCGAAAATGGACTATCTGTGAAATTCACTAACGCCCTGCACATCTGGCGCAGCCTGTGGGAAACCAACTCTCTTAGCTCCCCCTAGTGGAACTTCAATTATGTGCTAACCTGCACGGGGTTTCGTTGCACCTCCCCCAGCCCTCCCTCCCGTTGTCTGTGCCTTTCACTCCCCCAGCCCTCCCTCCCATTGTCTGTGCCTTTCACTCCCCCACCCACCCCCTCCCGTTGTCCGTGCCTTTCAATCCCACCCGCCCCCCGTTGGCCGTGATGCCTCCCCCTCCCGTTGTCCGTAATGCCTCCCCCCTAAACACTTATAAGGTCCCAAAGGCGAGACCTATTGGCTATGCCAATGCTTGTTCTGTATTTATTATGTCATCAGTTTGGCTTCGGCTCTGTCACTTTGGTCTTTATTTTTCCTCTCCTTTTCGTCTTTTTTTCTGCAAAAATGTATAATATGTGCTTGTATTTCTGCACAGGGTTTTACATCTAAGGCCACGACCTGATCGAAATTGCCTTTTATGTCTCTCGGTAGCCCCTGTTTTAAAAAACATTGTAGAATCATTTAAAACTACCTCGCATGTCTACAGATCCTACATCTGCTTCCCACTTTTTTCTTCATTATCGTTATGTATCTGCACAGGACTGTCCTGGAGACATAGTTTGTGTCATCAATGCCCCAATGTCTGGTCGGTCTGGGTACCTGTTCCTTAATTCAGTCCACACCCTCGAGCACACTACTCCAAAAGCAGACACATCATGTTTCCCCTTAGTAATAGTTACTTCTTGTATCCCTCCGGGTCTCATTATACTTTACACCTCATCCCCTCAGCTCAACAGGCTCTTAACATCTCTAAGAGCTAAAGGTATCCCAGACGTTGCATTTTCAAATGCTTTTATTCATTTCCCTGCTCCTTCATGTAATGAAGCCAGGCCCTTTTTTAAATTACTTTATACATGTGTTGCCATGGAACATACACAGGCTGTGCTAGCTGTGTCTTATACACCAGTGGCATCTGCATTACAGCAGTATTCCTGCACCATGTCCCTCATAAGATGTCTTAGACCTTATGGCATATTTCTTTCACATGCACAGACTTTGTTGCATGTAATCATAATCCCAGTCTGGGTCCCCATAACCTTGAAAAATACATAAATCAGACATATTTATCAATTCAGGGTGAAAGGATCCTGCTCTTGGCCACACTTTCATCTGCGGCACCATACTTTCTGTCAACCCCGCAAGGTTATTAGTGAATGGGACAACATTATACCAACTATTTTCTCCCTTCGTTACTATTTCATTGGGTGTCAGGTCACTATTTCCTTTCCTTTCTTGTCTCTGTATAAAACTCTTCATTACCTGCATATTTCATACATAAAGAGATCTTGCTCCAGTCGGAGGGGAATTTTGTCCTAACTCTATTATACGTTCTGCTTGAAACGGGTGCCCAGACCTTGTTATACTACTGGGAAACATCTGATCTTCTCTTGTTTGTTCTCTAAAGGCACTTTGATCCTCTAATCTTCTTCTATTTATTTCAGTATTTCTGTTCTCTGCCTCTTGTCACAATTGCATGCATTCATGGTCAAGAACCCTTCTGATTTCACTCCCCACTGAGTTTATCTCTTCCTCATCTTCTCCTGTCACATTCTTGAATTCCACATCATATCCCATATCCCGCACAACTGGCTTTTCATCTGTCTTAAATAATATGGATTTACATATATTTGAACAGTCATCAGTAATATGGCTTAGTCTCTCGATTGTGTTCTGTATTCGCTTTACCCTGGTGGTCATGTCACGATAACCCCTATGCTCTTCCTGATACATCTTTGATCGTGCCCCTAAGTCAAACTTCACCTGTGGGGTACTAGTATAGTATCCATTTCCTTCACTTGAGTTTTGGGGTATCAGTGAGAAGGTGGGCTCCGGGATATCAATGCCGGCGGCTGTTGGAGAACGACAGCGACCAGACTCCTTTACGTGTAGAGATCGGCCTGCTAGGGGCGTACACAGGAAAGCCGCTGTCAGGGGGAGAGACACACCCATCTTTCATGTTTTTTCACAGCGAGGCAAGAAGGTGGAAAGGGGAGGAGCTGCCCCCGGATGTACGGCGGCTAGACCATTGAAAGAGAGGAAAACCCCGGAAGAGGCGTCGTTGACCGGAGAGAGAGAAGAGAGGCGTAAGGAGCAGAGTGTGGGACGAGAGGAGGACGAGGAGCAAAGCGTGAGACAAGAGGAGGACGAGGAGCAGAGTACGGGACGAGAGCCGAACACCGAGCTGAGTCCGGGACGAGAGGACGGCAACCGGAGTGGCGTCGAGGAGGAGGAAGCAGACGACCAGTGGACCGAAGAGTGGTGGCATCCACCGGAGGAGGCTGAAGAGCGGCCGCAGCTCAGGAGAGTTGCGGCGGAGCCGGTGAGTGGCGCTGGTTTTGGGGAAGGCGGGTTGGAGTAGACGTGGGAGGCGGGAGGAGGGTGGTAACGGGCACAGGGGGAGAGAGCAACTATCTCTGAGCCAGCAGGAGAGAATAAACTCTACTGGCATTTCGGGCATGATACTATCTGTTGTTTTTCCCTTTCTTTGACAAAAGGGCACACCATCCCCTCTTTCTCTTTCCCTTTCCTCATCGTGACTTCCAACAGACTGTGCATGTACCTTAGAACAACCCTAGATACCACCGGGTGAAGGTGACGGGTTTTGTTTTTTCTACGCCCCCCCCCTCATTACCAGAATATCACTGACGGGCTCCATTTTTGTTTTCCTCGGTACGAGCCTCCGGGTGAAAGCCAGCACGACGGACAAGCCAGAGCCCAGCCCCCTTCACCTCAGCTCTGAAGACGAAGAGGCGGACCGAACCAGTCCCGGTTCCCAACCCTGGAGAGAGAGGACTAAACCCGGAGAACACCCCATCCCTGTAGTGAAACCTAAGACAGTGGCTCCTGATAATAATAAACCACGAATCTTTGGACCATATATTCGGCCTCCGCGTCTGTTTATCCGACCTGCCCTCCCACAGGTGGTGTCAGAAGTGGGATCCGGCGGAGACATGGAGGCTGCTATGGCAAAGATGGCGGAAAACCAGGAACACCTGAGCAAGGTGATGGAACGGTTCCTCACGGTGGTGGAGGAGGACCGAGGCAAGATACAGCAGGTGCTGACGGGACAAAGCCAAACCCACGGGGCAGCCATGGATAAACTTACCGAGGCCCTGGGACAGCAGAGGGGACCCACTACCCTTCCATCCATGGTACTCCAACGATATGTCAGTGGGGAAGACCCGTCTTTTTTAATAGCTTTGAACGAATAGCCACCGCGGCGGCCTGGCCCGCTGACAGGTGGGGACAGTATCTGGGACCCCTCCTTTCAGGAGATCTACAGGCGGCTTATCAAGCTGCCACAGTCCAAGAGTGCGGTCCCATACGCAGACATTAAACAATGCATTATGGAGCGTTTGGGAATAGATGATGAATCCTATAGGATAAAGCTATGACAAATAAGAGAAGGACCCCAAGAGACCCCTCGAGCACTGTATTTCCGGGTGAAGGATATGACAGATCGGTGGCTGAAGCCTGCCACCACAGATAAGGATGGCATCATGGCCAAGATCTACCTAGAGCAATACTTGACCTCCCTTCATCCACCCATACAGAGATGGGTACGGCAACAGGCCCACCTCACCTTAGAGACAGCAGTAGAAATAGCCAGCACATACAGCCGCGCTCAGGAAATACAAAAGGGAAAGGACGATCCTTCATGGAGGTCTGGCGGCTCTGGAGTTCACAGACCCCCTCGTCCGTCTGTTATCAAAAAAACGTAACCCGTAACCATCATTCCTGGAACTCACGGACCTCCTATATACAGAGCCCCTCTTCCGGGACCCCAGTGTTTTCATTGCGGAGGAATGGGACATATAGCCAGGTTCTGTCCGCAAAAGGAAGAGCCCATGGAGATAGGGATGGCTCGCAATTATTATTGTTTCCCCCCTGAAAAGAGACCTCCCCAGTACCACTGCAAAGTGATGGTAAACGGGCAACCCGCCATTGCCTTGGCTGACACAGGTTGCCGCCAAAGCGTCATAAGACCTCAAGACCTAGAACCCTGGATCGGACCCATTGACGGGACTGTCGCTATTCGATGTGTTCACGGCGATACGAAGCAGTATCCCACTACCCAAGTACAGATACAGCATCAGAATGACTCGGGCACCACTTTGAAGGTGGGCCTCATCCCCAGTTTGCCAGAACAGGTTATTCTTGGGGACGACTAACCGAGCCTACCCCAATTGATAAAAAGCGCCCCTACCAAAGAAGAGGAATGGTGGGCCACGGCACCCTTTTCCCGTGAAGAAAACCAGGAATGGACCAAACCCAAACCACGGAAGAGCAAGAAACAGAGAAGGGCAGAAAAAAGGAAGCCCCCCACAGTGTTGCCAATCATACAAGAGGACACACCCTGGGAAACGGATAGAAACTTCCGTGCCACTCAACGGGAAGATCCCGTCCTACAGGAAGCATGGAACTCCGCTCTAGCACAAGAAGATCCCCTACATGTAGGTCCTTATTTTTTCATTAGAAACGGGTTGCTATACCGAAAAGGAAACCCTACCGAGACTCCCCAGTTATTGGTCCCGGGACCCTTTAGGGAAAAGGTATTGTTTCTGGCCCATAGCCACCTGTTGGGGGGACACTTCGGGAAAGAGAAAACGGAAAAACAGATAACGGAACGGTTCTATTGGCCCGGTATTTTCCAACAAGTAAAAAGGTACTGTAGGGAGTGTCCCATATGCCAGAAGAATATTCGATACAAGCCACCCCGAGCACCCTTACGTCCTTTACCCATCATAGAAAAACCCTTCAGTAGAGTAGGGATGGACATTATAGGACCCCTGCTACCTTCTCGGAGTGGGTGTCGGTACGTTTTGGTCCTTGTTGACTATGCCACCCTGTTTCCGGAAGCAATGGCCTTACGCCGTCCGGATGCTACCAATATTGCTAAGGCTATGATAACTGTATTCTTGCGAACAGGGTCCCCGACGGAGGTCTTAACAGATCAAGGGACCCCATTCGTATCCAAAGTTATGAGACAGGTATGTGCCCAGTTGGGAATCCATCAAATACGGACCGCCGCATATCACCCCCAAACGGACGGCCTAGTTGAACGGTACAATGCTACCCTTAAGACCACTCTTAAAAAACTCCTAGCCTTAGAAACAAGGAAATGGGAGGATATGCTGCCCCTAGCCCTATTCGCCGTGCGATGTAAAGTACAGAAAAGCACTGGTTACTCACCATTCGAGTTGTTATATGGCCATCAGCCCAGATCCCTGCTGGACATGGCCCAGGAAAAATGGGAAACCGAACCAGATAACACCAAACCATTGGTGGATTATGTGTCCAATCTCAAGACCCATTTAGGCCAGATTAGAGCCATCGTCCGTACCAACCTAGAAGATGCCCAAGCGGCACAAAAGGTACAATATGACAAAAAAGCCAAGGAGAGATCCTTCACAGTAGGCGATGCCGTACTGCTCATGATGGCCTCCTCCGACCACAAATTGTTGGGACAATGGCAGGGACCATACACTGTGAGGGAAAGGGTAACGCCTGTGACTTACCGCGTTGAGACGGATCCGGCTCGAGGCACCTCCCAAATCTACCACGTTAATTTGTTGAAGAAATGGGAGGGCCCCTTGCCGGCTCTCGCTAACAACGCGGTGGTGACGGTTCCCTTGTTTGAGCAGTGCATGGATCCGGCCCTCCCTCCTAATTTGAGGATGGATTTGGCAGATGTACTTCTTCCTCTCCATGACACCTTTTCCACGTCCCCTGGAAGGACGTCCCTGGTAGAACACGCCATCAAGACCCCCCCCCGGTAAACGGGTACGTCTCCGACCTTACCGAGTACCCGAAGCCCGCCGGCACACCATTCGAGAGGAAGTACAGAAGATGATACAGATGGACGTCATCGAACCGTCCATCAGCGAATGGAATTCGCCGATTGTCCTCGTACCGAAGCCGAATGGCTCGGTACACTTCTGTATCGATTTTAGAGAGGTAAATAAAATATCGGAATTTGATACATATCCCCTCCCAAGAGTGGACGAGATGGTCGAGAGAATAGGCAGGGCCAAATACATCAGTACCCTGGACCTCTGTAAAGGGTACTGGCAAATACCCCTGCGCGAACAAGACAAGGAAAAAAACAGCGTTCTCCACCCCAGATGGATTATACCAATTTAAGGTATTACCTTTCGGATTGCATGGAGCTCCGGCTACTTTTCAGAAAGCCATGAATCAAATCCTACGGCCTCATGAGAGGTATGCCGGTGCATATATAGACGACATTGTCATCTATAGCGACAGTTGGGAACAACACCTGTCCCATTTGTCACAAGTGGTAAAAGCCCTAGGACACCATGGTCTTAAGATCAACCCTGCCAAAAGCCGTCTTGCAGCCCAGACAGTCCGGTATCTAGGATATCTATTGGGTAAAGGAGCCATCAGACCCCAAGATTCCAAATTGACAGCTATCTCTCAAATCCCGTTACCCAAATCGAAGAAAGACCTCCGTGCCTTTTTAGGACTGCTCGGATATTACCGACGTTTTATTCCCAATTTTTCACAAATTGCGGCCCCCCTCACCAACTTGTTACAGAAAACAGTAAAAACAGAGGTCAGGTTGGGGAACCCCTCATGGGAGATTCTACAGGCTTTTGAGACCCTAAAAACTTCCCTTACTTCCGTTACCGTGTTAGCCAGTCCAGATTACACTCTTCCCTTTATACTCCAGACGGATGCCTCGGAACAGGGTCTAGGGGCGGTGCGGTCTCAAGTAACGAAACAAGGAGAGGAGAAACCCATATTGTACATCAGTAGGAAGCTGTTTCCTAGAGAACGAAACTATGCCGTCATAGAGAAGGAGGCATTAGCAATCAAATGGGCCATAGACACTCTACGATACTACCTAGAAGGGAGAGAGTTTACTTTATACACTGATCACGCCCCCTTGGAATGGCTAGCACGAAACAAGGGAAACAACGAAAGAGTGTTGAGGTGGTTTCTGGCATTACAGCCCTACCGGTTCCAAACCCAGCATCGAAAGGGATCGGAACAAGGAAACGTGGACTTCCTGTCAAGGTACCCACAAAAACAAAACCCTTGTAGTAAGACAGCAAGGGGAAAGGGATGTGAGAAGGTGGGCTCCGGGATATCAATGCCGGCGGCTGTTGGAGAACGACAGCGACCAGACTCCTTTGCGTGTAGAGATCGGCCTGCTAGGGGCGTACACAGGAAAGCCGCTGTCAGGGGGAGAGACACACCCATCTTTCGTGTTTTTTCACAGCGAGGCAAGAAGGTGGAAAGGGGAGGAGCTGACCCCGGATGTACGGCGGCTAGACCATTGAAAGAGAGGAAAACCCCGGAAGAGGCGTCGTTGACCGGAGAGAGAGAAGAGAGGCGTAAGGAGCAGAGTGTGGGACGAGAGGAGGACGAGGAGCAGAGCGTGAGACAAGAGGAGGACGAGGAGCAGAGTACGGGACGAGAGCCGAACACCGAGCGGAGTCCGGGACGAGAGGACGGCGACCGGAGTGGCGTCGAGGAGGAGGAGGAAGCAGACGACCAGTGGACCGAAGAGTGGTGGCGTCCACCGGAGGAGGCTGAAGAGCGGCCGCAGCTCAGGAGAGTTGCGGCGGAGCCGGTGAGTGGCGCTGGTTTTGGGGAAGGCGGGTTGGAGTAGACGTGGGAGGCGGTAGGAGGGTGGTAACGGGCACAGGGGGAGAGAGCAACTATCTCTGAGCCAGCAGGAGAGAATAAACTCTACTGGCATTTCGGACACGATACTATCTGTTGTTTTTCCCTTTCTTTGACAAAAGGGCACACCATCCCCTCTTTCTCTTTCCCTTTCCTCATCGTGACTTCCAACAGACTGTGCATGTACCTTAGAACAACCCTAGATACCACCGGGTGAAGGTGACGGGTTTTGTTTTTTGTACGCACCCCCCCCCCTCATTACCAGAATATCACTGACGGCCTCCGTTTTTCTTTTCCTCTGTACGAGCCTCCGGGTGAAAGCCAGCACGACGGACAAGCCAGAGCCCAGCCCCCTTCACCTCAGCTCTGAAGACGAAGAGGCGGACCGAACCAGTCCCGGTTCCCAACCCTGGAGAGAGAGGACTAAACCCGGAGAAGAACACCCCATCCCTGTAGTGAAACCTAAGACAGTGGCTCCTGATAATAATAAACCACGAATCTTTGGACCATATATTCAGACTCCGCGTCTGTTTATCCGACCTGCCCTCCCACAGTATCCTACTATCCCATTCCAATATATCTTTTGACTTTTGTTCCATCAATTTTCCATTATTGTCCTAGTTAGAGACACTGTTCCCTCATATACTTTTTCAGGTTTAAAAGAGTCTTTATTAATTCTTTGAGCAAGATCAACCTCCCCATGTTTAACAAATCAGCAAACGTTTGGTGTAATTTTATGTCAATCGGGGGTATTAATGTCAGGTCTTTGTATCCTACAACCGGAACATCAGTGTCCGTGGAGTCTATTGAGTTAATGGATTCCTTATCTTCCACTAACAATGATGTATACATACCCTGACAGCATAAGGGCCGTTTAATTATCTCAGAATATGTCGGGGGTGGTGATGTGGATTCCACATGGGAATCCTGACTGAATATCTTCCACATGTCTAGTGACGCTAATCTTTTTGTTCTTTTATCATCTTTATATGCTCCTAAGATATACGATATTACATGGGCTATCACTGTATTATCAAAAGAGCCATCTGGGGGCCATGAAACCAGGGAAGTCTTTGTACCTTCTACCCATTCCTGACAATGTCTTTTTATCCTATCAGAGTTTCCTGGAAATGTGGAAATTATGTAGCCTAAAGGAGTCCTTTTCTCTCCCTGTCTCCCTTGGGGAAATTTCTTAAAGAAAGCCATGAACTCAAAATGTTTCCTTTAATCTAGCGTAAACTTTTACTATTCCTGTTCATGGGGAAAATGCTCATGGACTACAAAACAGACTACTCCCTTTTGGTTAGCCTTGTCTGCAGTTATCCTTAAATAAGCAAGTTGTGGGAGACTTACAAGAGTTTCACACAACACACCTACACTCTAATCAGATGGATCTATATTACATGGAATACATCTACCTGGTATCCTAGTAGACCGAAGACTTACTATTCTTAAAGGCTCCTATCCTAATGGAGTTAACACTAAAAGAACAGTTGGTGCCTCTGATGATGCAAGAGAACTCATGATCTATTATGCATGCTATAATAATTACAAATCTACATTATATATATATATATATTTTAAACAACTCACATAATATATTTATACAACATGTCAACGTTGTCCCTCACCCTCTGATATTTTCCTAATTCAAACGGTCAGGATAAACGTCTTATATAATTCCTATTTCTCTGATAATTCCAAAAGGAAAAAAAACAGTTTGCCAAGTTTAACTAAACACACATCAATTTCTCTGACGATTCCGAAACAAAGGCCTGTCAGGTCAGGATCAACAAAACATATATATACATACATACATACATACATACATACATACATATATATATATATATATCTCTCTCTCTCTCTCTCTCTCTCTCTCTCTCTCTTCCCCCTCAAATGGTCTGCCAGGATTAACTAAACACACATCTCCGTTTGCAACAGTTGTGGATCAATACATAAGGAATCGACGATCGCCCTTTTTCCCTACCTTATCTGGCCACTGCAGACATCCTCCAGACCGGTACCCCTGTTGTCCAAAAAACATATCTTTCGTCTCAACGGGCGCCTGTAATCCTCCTCGTTTTATGCACGACTAAATTAGTTGTCCGAAAGGAACCTCCCCAGCGGCAGGCCAGATCAAAGGGAATCTCCTGGCTGGCACTGCCACGATGTCGGGAAAAATCCTTTATGTAGCTAAAATCATTAATCACCACATCTGTAACAAAGGGAGGATAAGCACGTTTATTGCATACGCACAAAATAAAACAGCTGGGAGAGTGGCCACACCATAAGAGAAGCACAAGTCAGTTTCAAATTACACATGCTGCGAGGCCATTCTTATAATACTTTTTTGGGCAAGCAACTATTTCTCCAACACAATAGTAACAATAGAAAAAGCTTATTGCTTTTCCATTCTTCCCCACCCATTCTGCCACTTCATAATTACACACACTTCCTCAGAGCACAGCTTTCTTGTTTTCGTGACTCTAGCAGTCACGCTACCTATACAAATCTAAGGGGGTCATTAGGATGGCGGGCGGTTCGCCCCCGCCGGGCCCGCAGTAGCCACTGCCGGCCCGGCGGGGGCAAACCGCCCGCCATCCACACCAGAAAGACCCCCGCCATATTAGGATGGCTGGGGGTCCGCAGCGGACGGAAAGACCGTCCGCCGCATTTCCGCCGGTCGACTCGTCGACCGGGCGGAAGCACCTTTAATATGGTGGCGGTGTCTGCAAGACACCGCCATCCATATTAGGATGTATGCGGAGATCAGCCTTTCCATGGCGGCGTTGCCGCTATGGAAAGGCATGCGTCTTTGCCATTGGGGGCCCGTTGCGGGCCCCCAGGGTGTTGGGGGTGGGGGTGCACATGGGGGTACCTAGGTACCCCCTGCATTTGCATGCACAAGGTGGCAGGCACCGCGCGGTGCCTGTCACCTTGTGCATGCAAATGCACAACATGCATTTCCAGCACTGTGGCGGGCGGTGCTTTGAGCACCGCCCGCCACAATGCTGGGAATGGGGGATGCCACCGCCACAGTGGAGGTGGCATCCTAATTGCAGGTGCGGGACCGCCGCACCCCTAGAGGACGGTCCCGCATTCCATTACGGTGGCGGGCGGACTTTGTCCGCCCGCCATCGTAATGGACCCCTAAGTTTGGAACATCCTCTGCTGCTCTGAGTTTCCTGCAAAATATCCAAGGCACGAAGGTTCCCAAAAACACACATTGTGCAGGAGGAAAAGAACACTTAAAAGTTAAACCGCATTTAAACCTTTTTCAAAGCAGGCTGTAGATTATTTACCAGATAAATGTGCAACTTATACATGCACTTTAACCACACATTTAAACAGCCTCATACTAAACTTCCTTCTTTACACAATAACACACACACACACAGCCCACACACACACACACCCCACACACACACCCCCCTACCAATAGGTTTTGCCATTTCGCTTTGCCAGTGCTTCTACTCTACTCCAGGTAGTTTTTTTAATTCTTGGACTTGTAGTCCTGTTTTTCTAATCAGTTTAACCAAAAGTAATAAACAAATAATCTAACTTCTTGAAGGAGATAGACCTGTCAAGACAAATCGATAATCCTGTAAATGCAGTAATTCTTTCTCCTCAGCGGAAGGAGAAAGAAAGTTGCTAATACCACCTCATGCCAAGAAGAACTTATCTTGGTAAGAAAAGGATCAGATTTTAATATAACTTCATTCTCAAAAAGTCTCAAGAAAAGAAAACAGTGAAACAGAACAGACAATTTCACAACTCTACAAGCCGAAAAAATGGCCCCACAAAAGGGTTACCTTGTAAGTGAGACATTTTAATTGAGCAGATATTAGTAGCGCAATAATTTGGCCATAAAGGGATTTGAGCACTAGAGGAAGATCTCAGGGTGAAATCAGAACAACTAGGAGGCCTGGAAAATGTAAAGCTGTTGAACAATCTGGATACTAGAACGTTACTATTTGGATACTAGAACATCACCTTCTTTCAAGCTTTCTACAGACTTGTAAAAAGCTTATATAACAGCCCATTTGATTTTAAAGGTGGGTGGTAAGAAAAGATTCAGTTGAAAACCATCCCACATGAATTGTAAGATAGAAGGAAGAGATCAGATAACAGCAAACACAGAATATGCTGTACAGCACTTGTGAAACAAGGCCTAGTATCTAGAATATTGTGTTTAAGTAGATCTTTAAGACATTTGGGTGGCTTAAGCTAAATGAAGTTCAAGTCCTTTGCTTTGCAAGGCTAGCTTTTCAACTTACAAACTGACAGAGATCATCTTATTCCAAGAAATAAAGTCATTGAGCATGAAAAATTGATGGAATTAAAGGAAAGGCTCTAGTAGGAAGAACAGACAGTGACTAAAACAGAGGAAATCAATACGGTCTCGGCCATTCCTGTCTCTCGTCCTGAACTCTGTATAGGAGTTTTGGAATTAAAGGAACCAGACAGAAAGCATGCAACAACTTCTTCGACTACTTCACTAATAAGACATCCATCTCCAGATCTGGACTGCAGGAGCAGAATCTGGGCAGCTGAACATTGCTGCTGGATCCAAAGAGATCCAGAGATGTGGTTCCAAGCCTCCTGCCTAATTTCCGGAATGTCATTGGAAACAGAGATAAATACTGGGATGATGGGGGTGTAAATACGGTGAGCATGCTATACGCGGATGGTTTCCTGCAGTATTTTGCAGACATGGATCTCCTTGCGGGGCAGTTCCTGCTATATGGTACCCTGACTGCGGTGGTACACACAATCTGGGGGCGGCAGGGAGGGGAACCCGGGCTGCTCCGTAGCTGTGATGCCACTAATACCCACCGACTGATCTCAGGGACTATGCGTGCGCAGAGGGAGGATGTATGCTCCCCCCTCACGGCACTACCCGACAGCTGAGAAATGGACCTGGGGGTCCCTATGACTGACACAGACTAGGCTAAGTTGTCGGAGGTTGCACCCAAAATTTCTTGTGTTGGAAAGAAAATCTGTTAAAGACATACCAAGACACATTTTACAAAGCAATATAGTTTTTGCTAAAATGCTGCAGGGAGAATCAGTCACTGCAGGGGAGATCAGTCACCTCCAAGAAGATGAGTCTGATGTCCAGAATAGAGCTCATAAACAGCAGTATTACTACTTAAAAACCGCAACCGAAAAGGTTATAAGTTCATCATTTGCATAAGCAACATACAAGATAACATCAACAGATGTAGCAATCTCATTGAAACAAAAGCGCATGTATATGGGCCATGTGGGCCTCGCATGATTAGCGGAAACCCCCTCTGGGGGCTTCTGTTCTCTGAACTTAAGCATATTAAAGATATATTTATCTAACTGCGCAGCACATGGTTATATCTTGCTTAATGCTGATTGGGCCAATCTAGCTGACATTTTACATGTGGTTTCTCACATCAAGCTATCTAGCTGTTTAAGTGTGAAGTGTGGTTTCAGGAGAAGTGGGCATGTGTGTCATTATGTCCTAAAGCAGGATGCACATCTAGGTTTTCATCCTGTGTACGTGCTTAATGAAGGGGTGTTTGTGTGTTTGCAGCACATCTAGAAAGGAAACAGGCTCTAAATTGATTGGTGCACCTCAGCTCGTCTTTCTAGCAGATGGGGATGGTGGTGACCTATTTCTGTGACATTTGTACTACTCACTGATGTTCTGTCCAGTTTCCTAAGTCTGGTGGAGGATATGATCTAATTTTTGTGCAGCAACTCAACTAACTAACCACAAGAAATTTCCTGACCTTTAACATGTGATGTGACCTGTCTTATTTCTGCTGAACACATTGGTGCCCATTACGATCTCGGTTGTAAAGCCTCCGACCTTAGGTCGGAGGCTTTACGACCGAGATCATTGGTTTCATTTCCAACCGGCTGATTACAATACAGCCGGTTGGAATTGAAACCGGCCGGTCATTCCGGCTGGCTTCTGACAGGCTCAAAGAGCCCGTTGGCCAGTCCGAACCGGCCATAATCCATATGGACAGTGTAATACGCCATCCGGATTATAATGCACGGTTTCCAGCAGGCTTTCCATGCTGGGCTTTCCAACATTTTCTTGCGGCCTCCGTTTGGGAGCCGAAGGGGCACTAATGGTGCCCCCCTGTTAAAATCTGCATCTTGTGCCTGCCATGGGGTGCAGAGATTAACACAATCTCCCATTTCTCTATGGGAGCTTGTGTTATGGCCGGTTCATGGCCGTAACAAATGCTCCAATAAGGAAATGTGGGTGCGGTCGCATCATAATTAGGCGGTCGGGACCGACGACCGGAGGTCGGTCGGTCCCGTTTCTGCCATGGTGTCGGTCAGCGGAAACTCAGACAGACATCGTAATAAGCCCCATTGTGTTTCATAAAGTCTCAACTTCTGTGCACGGACCTGTTTTATGTACAGGGGTCTAAAACTATTTCTAACCTAAAAGATTTGCATGAGTGTCTCAGGTCTTAGATCTGTTTAGGTCTTTCTATAATGCAGCTCTTTCTTCCCTGTATCATTCCCCCCTCTAGTTGATTTTTCAACTACCTCTCCTAAACTCCCATCTTCTAGGGGGATCACCTCATACTTGCTACTCTGTCCCCTGCCACCCTTAGCTCTCTTCCTAACCATAAATGCTCCTCCCACTTTAACGGTCTTCCTCTTGCAGCATGCTATTACCACCTGAAAAATAAAACACGTCAAGAGCAACACAACAATCAGAGAAGGGCCGTAGCCATGGGGGGGTGGAGGTCGGTGGGGGGGTGAGTAGGCCCAGGTCAGTCCATTTGTCAGTGTGCCCCCCACTAAATGTGATGCAGCTTCGAACTTTCCAAAGCTTACATATTTAATTTTATTGCTGTTAGCTTCCGTTCCAGCATACTTATGTAGTCCCGATCTCAGGCTTGCATTTGTCTAGTGAGTGCAGTTGTGGCTTTGCAAATTAAACTGCCCGCTGTTATGTATAAAGCGCTAGTTTCACACGTTTGACATATGGATTGGTGATGGCTGATGGGAGCGTCATCACGCCTGCCCATGCTTGGGCTACAAGTTGGTTTTGGCCAGCTTCATGCACGGCGCCCAGCTGCCTGCTAGTAGACTGGAAAGGACAAAAGCAAAGTGAACCAGTGCAAAAGCTGAGGCTGGCATTATTTCGCGTTATGCCCTTATCTTTCTCAAACACAAGGTGATGATGGACAGAGCGCTGAAACTTTTCAGACACTCACCCCCAGTCACAGATCTGGGTTGAATCCATCATCGTTCTTTAGCTCACTTCGCCACCTCAGTTCAGACCCAGCTATATGCAAATCAGTCTTGACCCTGTGCCTCATGGGAACAGTCCAGCCCGAACTGCCAAGCCAGGACTTCCCTGAACCAGAAACAAGCATCCTGGGACGAGTTTCGGGGTAACACCCCTCATCAGCCAGGCTAGTTCGAATCCAGTGGCAAAGTAAGCAAGGGACCCACGTCTTCCCTGAACCGGAAACAAGCATCCTGGGTCCTTTGCTCACTTTGCCACTGGATTCAAGCTAGCCTGGCTGATGAGTCAGAGAAAGAAAGGTAAGTACCAGTTTTCACGGTAAAATAAGCATCAATTTGTAAGAAGACATAAGATGGCTTTTGACCTCTGTCTTTTAAAACCCAGCAAATGTGACAAAATAAAAAACAATATTTTAATGCATCTTTATTCCTCATTCACTTTCTGAATGAACAGAACACCTGTACTTGTCCGGCTCCTGCCCTCTCGCCCTAAAAATAGCTCGCCCTGACAAAATCTGACTCGCCATAGCGAGTGGGAGAGTAGATTTGTTGAGGCCTGATTGGAGATGCTGTACAGCATGGCTAAAAAAGTTTGCCAATGCCAATAGGGCCCAAAGGTGTGACCAATTGCTTTTGCCAATGTTTGTTGATTTGGTGATTACTGGCTGGTTTGTGACTTTCTGTTAAATACAAAGCTTAATAACGGTTTCCAACTTTGGAATTAGAGGGGGGAGAGACACTGAAGGCCTGAGCTAGGCTCGATCCGATTGCATGGCTCTTGCTTAGCATGAGGTCCTCTTGGACCCTCAAGCGCAAAATGAGCTGAGCCTTCATGTGACTTCTGCTCTAACCTCATGCGCCAACAAATAAAGAAAAAGCGTAGATTTTTTCAAGTTAAACCAGGGAGAAATAGATACCCATCTAGAGGCTGCATTGCACAATGTGAGAGCAGTAAACTGAGATCAATCCTGCCTTCCTCATTTGACCAAACTGTGTGATCCAAGGCAAATATTTTATTGCATCATGCTCCCTTTTTCTTCATTATCGCTAATGAGAGGACCTTAAAATGTATGAGTTCTGAATGTGTGCCATACAAAAACCTCTTTTGCGTTTAATTTAATCGACTGTAGATTTTCTCCATGTATAATAATTGTATAGGCCACATATATCGTATGCATAACAATTGACTTGCCTCTTAGTTCACTCTAGGCATTTTCAATAGGTTGAGGAAGGGAATGTTTCTAAGTTCATGTTTAAAAAAAATTGCTTTAAGTAAATTCTTCTCAATGCAGTGATATAATCTGATATATTCAGGTATAATCCACACGCTTGTTAAACAAATGCATTTCTTGAATTTTGCAGAGGCTTTACCACATTTTCACATTATGTTTGTTGCATGATTTACAAGCCAAGCATTTCCATGGATTGGCTCTTGCACAGGCTCTTAGAACCAAGCCAGAGCCATGGCTCGGCTCTCTCTGTTAATCAGTTGGCTCATCCACCTCTTTTTTGGTATAATTACTGCTTATTGTTGACTGTATGCGGTGTTAAGTTAAAAATCTTAAACTGGGTAGAAGAATATTCAACTCTTTCTATAGTGCTTAGAAGGCCAGAGAGTATTACATTAAAGGGAGATTTTAAATTTGAAACTTTGAAAAACATTTAGTTTCAATGTTATAATATTTGAAAAATGAGTCTAAATAATGTTAGGAGAATTTTGAAATTGTATTAATAATTTGAGATTAGGTTTAGGTGAGCAAAAATAAAAAATTATATTTTTAAAATGAATTAAAGATTAAGAAACACTTTGAATTGGGGTTGCTTTATGTTTAAGAAGTGCACTTACTTATCAATGTTGTGTGGTTTTCCTAAAAAGTTTGTGAAACCATATCGCCACTTATTTGACAACCAGTCATGTACATTCTTACTCACCACTGCCCCAGCCATGGATCTGGTGGGACATACCTGACAAGATGAATGTCGTCCCTGCTTCATAAATAAGTCAAGAAACAGTGGACTGATCTTCATCCTGTCTCTGAGTGGTGTCCAAGCACAGGTGCCCCAATTGCAATTCATAAGGGGGATTACCACCCTGGCTGACCATAGGATCCTGGGTAGAGATAGCCTTAAGCATCATTGCCCTCGATGTTTGTCAGAGGTCAAATGAAGCCTAGATAACTGTGGTATGATAGAGCTTAATCAGCTTCTTGAATCACGCAGAGTTAATGGAGAATAGACTGGATAAAAACAAGTTGCCCATTTTTGCCTAACCTAATCAGGTTGATTTGGTATTGTAAATTAAGATGCTGATGGTATACTCATGCCTTTTGGATATATATCTCAATTTCAAAGGGGACCATGGAGCATTCCACACCAGTATCTTTTGATTTCCTACACATAAGAACTTCCTCAGTGACCAGGTTTGCAAATATAACACCTTTTTATGTTGTAATTACTCTATTGAAGGGTTTGAATAACCTCATTGTGAAATGGCAAATGACTATCCTGTTGGGAGCAGCAACAGCATGCCAACCCTATCCTTTTGAATCCAGATAGGTGCCAGTTTGAATATTGGTGATGTTTGGTTCCATAATATTGTTTCACAGAACTGAAATATTTTGACTGCATGAAAAGATGAAGGAGACACGATGGCGTCCTCCAGAGTCCTATAGGGGGAAGCCCTCGATCCCGCCTGATATCCTGCGCCTGATATCCTGCGGTGCACCGCGACAACAGTAGTGGACTGGCCCCCGAGACGCTGCAGGTGGGGAGACCGGGGTGCCGCAGCAAGCGGAAAAGCGCGTCGGAGTGCGTGGGGCCCATTGAGCGAGCTGCTCAGGACGCAGCCGCGGGTCGGCGAAGCGGCAGTCGGGGTATCCAGCTGGTCCCGAATCCCCGGCTCCACGGCTGTGCGAGCTGCGGGCCCGGCGATTGCGGACTCCATCACTTTGCAGGTTGGGACCGATGTGAATTGGGACCCGCTTTTATGTTGCCACATACTTGCCGCTATTCCTGCTGCCTTCTCTGCCTGGGGGGCTGCTGACATCTGCCTTCTTTTGACGCGCACGGTCCAGGGGGACCGCAACTCCCAGCCTGCTGTGCGCACAACCACTACGTCACTGGAAGCGCCAGGAGGCGTTTCTAAAGCAGCCGCGGGCTCCCGCAGTGCGCGATGCGCGTGGCGTGCCCGGGCCCGTCCACGCCCATCAGCAGCCGGAAGAGGCCGGGCTGGGCAAGGTTATTGTCATCTGGTGCATTGGACTTCTATGAACCTATATCCGGACTATTGGGCCCAGAGACTGCAAATTAGAAATCAGGAACTGAGGAACTGAGGTACGAGGCTACCTATTTGCATTGCCGTACTGTACTGTGTAGATATAACTTGTCGAGGTAAATGGCGCAGAAATTAACTGCAAAAAGGAAATCTCTAGCAGGCCAAGGTGTGGTAGGGACACTGGATGCCTTTCTTCTAAGGGCAGAGTCAGCCCTTATCCACGAAATCGCTCTTACCGAGCATAGGTTATCATTAGAACCACATCCCCCAGCAAGACAGCCTACATTGCTTGACCCTGCAGATCTTGTAGACCATACTAGCTCTGACCCCAGCTCTCCCCCGACCAATGTGTTGCCCAATCAGGCCCTTGTATCTAAGGACGTCGCCCCACAGACATCTGACACGCCCACTAGGCCCAAAGTACTCACCCGAGGGCAAAAAAGCAAAATCACTCAAGGGGGTAGTCCCGCGCGCCAGACTAAAAAAAGGAAAGGGCAGAGTTCTAGCAAGCAATCATATCCTTTATCAAAAAGAGGGCGTAGAGGCGCAATGAGGGAGGCTGAGGAGGAAGGGAGCTGTCTAGCGAGTTACATTGTTATCACTGGTGAAGAGATCTCCCCTTTATCTCTACCCCCCCGCAGATTGATGATAGTGGGGAGTTCTGGACTAAAATGAGCGAGGTTGTATTAGTCTTATTGAATCCCCTGATGCAAAAACTATCCAGGCTGGAGGCAAGTATAGAAAAATTAGAAAAGCTCGCAAGTATTACACACATATCCCAGGAGAGCCGGCAGGACCAGCATCACTACACGAGTACTCAGCTCTCCCAGCTGCACCAGGTAACCACGTGCCATTGCGATCGCCCAGCCCACAGGGCTTAGTGGCTGCCTAAATGACCCGCCTAGTATTCCTGTCTCTGGTCAAGTGTTAGCACCCCTCACTGCCCCATTGGATTCTTACTTCAAGAACTGTACTAGGGTGCCCGTAGGGAGGCCAAAGGATACGGTACACATTCCAACTAATATCCAAGAACGGCTGTTGAATATTCAAAAAGCCCCACCCCCAAACAGGCCTAACAGTGCACGTAGGGTAGAAACACGGTCGCAAAGTAGTCAAGGACAACACGAAAAGCCAGTGAGGGTAATGACAGTTGCTAATACACTACACTTACCCCCAGAAGCAACACCTTACACCATAGTGTTGGCTAATGTCCCTACATTGCCACTTGGAGTCATGGAGCATTGGACCAATCTCAGAAACAAATCACTACATCAGATAAGTGTAAGGACAGGTCTATCAACTCCCCTTTTCACAGAGTTTAAAATGGCGAGACGGGTCAGTTGGCTGGGGAGCTCAAACAAATCTCTAGAAGGCGACTGTGTAGTGTTAGCATTTGGGTCACCAGATCTGGTCCAAGCAATACTTGAGAGGGCGGGTAACTGGTTCGTAGAGAAAACAGGGATCAGTATCCTACCTCTTGGTTACTTCTATAAACCACCTGGTCTTATACCATACACACAAGGGGATGTCTTAGGGGAGGGGGGGGCGATAGCATAGATATGCCATCCCTGTGAATAATCACTTTGACGTTTTCAACCCCATTGATGACAATGATTGACTACCCTTGTTGGATGGAGGATCAGTTATGGATATAAGTACTGTAAGGGATAATGTGGCAGGAACAATACTGAAGGACAGCCTGGAAGCCCAGGAGATCTGCGATCCCACACCCTCTCATATGTTAATTGCAAAGGTATTCTTCGAGAAATGTACTACTGGCAGCTTTTAATGGGGCAAAGGCACAATAGTAGCACCGATCCCAAAGCACCTATTGCAGCCCACTTGAATATTGATAACGAACTAACCCATGGACTCCAGGGTAGCAGCCACATTGTTGAACCAGTTATAAGTAACCTACCCTTGACTACAAATATTGACGAGTTAATCAATAACACTCATAGTATAGCTAAGATTACGTCCTCGTCGCAACATCACGTAAGATCACGCCCGATCGACCCAACCAGTGTTAATGATTCCTCTAATTGTATAGACATCCATGGATGTGTACCCGCAAACACAAATGAGGTAAATAACTGTTTAACAATAATATCGTGGAACCTGGCGGGTATCCACTCTAAACTCCAAGACCCAGATTGGTTTTCCTATATAGGGAAAAATGATATCTGTGTCTTTCAAGAGACCTGGGCTGTAGATAGGGTACACATAAATGGATATACCACTTATAGTGTGGAAGCTAACCCGCCCAAGTCAACGGGTAGGGCAGTGGTGGGCAGCTAATTCTTGTAAAAAATTCCTTAGCTTGTAAGTATAAGCATTTACCAATTAATTCCCAAGATATTATGGGGATCGAGCTTGTTTTTCTGACCGGCTTAATCTTGACCGTGTTTAATGTTTATGCCAGGTCAGAATCATCTAGCAGCGAATCTCCTGTACTCTCGCTGCTAGATGATTTGGTTGGAGTATACCAAACTAACTCCAAAATCATAGTCGCAGGGATTTCAATGCTGCATTTGAACCGTCTATCCTACTGAGTGCTCTGCTCGAGGAAGAGGATGAGCTTTGGGGTGTCCCTAATCTGGTTGCTGGCGAACAAGGCCAACGCCTAACAAATGTCTCCTTGCAGATTGCTTCTTTAATCACAGGAAGGAGCTTGAGGGCCTGTAATGGGAGAACAGGATCTGATTTAGGGAGGAAGGCTACCTTCAAAAGGGGTGCCTATACTAGTATTATCGACTATATATTCGTAGATGTAAGGGTTTGGTCTCTGGTAGAAGATATGAGCTTTGAACAATGGGATGACAGCGATCATAATCCTTTACTATTAAAAATGAGGGGTACGGACCTCAATAGGAATTTCTCTAGTCACATTTCTAAAAATGAAGAGCCGCACGTAACTAATAATCGTAGAAGTGTTACTTGGCCAAAAGTCCAAACTGACCAGGACTTATATACTAGAATATATAAGCTCTTCGTTTTGTATTTAACTAACTTGTGCAGTGGCGCGGGAAACACACAACAACCAGAATTAACGCATATAGTGACGGTGCATCACAAATTTTTTGAAGTCTTACAAACTGTTTTTACTAAAAATAGCTCTGGCAGAAGGCCCCCTTGTGCAGGGGAAAATAAGTGGTTTAACAACGAATGCAAGAGAGCCAAGAAGGCTCTGCAATTAGCAGTTAGAGAACGCTCTAGAACCGAAGTAATTTTGGCCCGCAACAGCTATAAAGTAGCGATAAACAAAGCCAAGCGAGACGCTGCTGACAAAAACTGGCAAGATCTGGTCTTTGCTGCTCAAAGCAGGGATAGTCGCCTTTTTTGGCATATTGTTTCAAAGGGGAGCACGGAGAATGTTCCCACTCTTAGCTATCATATCCAGCCGGAGGCTTGGGTGGACCATTTTTCCAAACTCTACTCCAGATTAGAGGGTCAGGGCAATTCAGACACCAACAGGGCTGAATCCAACCCAGCTACCATCGCCCTCGTGGCGAATGCAAACAACCCAGCACTGGCTTTTACCCTAGAGGACACTTTGTCAGCGATTAGCAAATTAAAGGCAGGCAAAGCCCCTGGGCCTGATTCGCTCCCGGGCGATTTATATAAATCAGAACTAATGATATGGGCCCCGTATATAAATCTCTTGTCTAATTGTATTGCGGCTGGTGGGGACATTCCAGAAACCTGGAGGGGAGCGGAGATAATTACCATCTATAAAAAGGGTGATGCTGCTATCTCCTCCAATTACAGACCCATCAGCTTGATAGACAACCTACAAAAGATTTTTTCTAGGCAGGTCTTAGATAAACTACAATGCTGGATGGATGACCACATGATATTGTCTACTTACCAGGCGGGCTTTCGATCCAAAGTAAGCACGTGTGACCAAGCCTTCAGATTCACTTTATTAACCTGGAAATATGTGCTACTTAGGAAACAGAAGCTTTATGTAGCATTCGTGGATCTGCGAGCAACGTTTGATCTAGTACCACGCGACTTGCTCTGGAAGATCATGCTCGACCTAGGTGCTCTTGCGGATTTGGTAGCAGTGATAGCCCGCCTCCATATGGATAATTATGCCCAGGTTAGGTGGGGGAAGAATGTCGAACTATCAGAGAAGATACCGATACAGCGAGGGGTGCGACAGGGGTGCGTTCTCGCCCCCACGCTGTTTTCCCTGTTTATAAATGATGTGGCGAGTCGCTTAATGGCTTGTAGGAATGATGCACCCTCCCTGAATGGTGAGAAAGTCCCTATCCTGCTCTTTGCAGATGACTCCCTACTAATATCTAAAACACCCATGGGCCTGCAAATACTTCTGGACGGATTCCTAGAATTTTGTAGGGACAGGAGATTAGAACTTAACACCTCTAAGACTAAATACATGGTGTTTGGAAAAGTACGGGGTGGTCTACGGGAGATTAAGATTACACATGAACCCCTTGAACGGGTAAAATTTTTTGACTACCTAGGCATAGGACTGAATGAGTTACTTAAATGGGAATATCAGTTAAACAAGAGTTATCTAATTCTATGCCAAAGATCCAAATCCATACTAAGATTTCATAAACAATCTTATACCCAACCCTCTCCCCAGCTCTGGAAATTTATCGTGCAAAAGCCCAAAGTGGAGCCCTGTACGGAGCTGAGATCTGGGGCTACACTACTGTTAACAAGCTAACGACTTGTGAAAACATCTTCGTTAGGTCCCTTATTTCGGCACCTATCACAACTCCTCTAATTCCCCTTTTTTTTGACCTGGGGTTGAAGAGAATTGGTGATTTGGCTGCTCTGAAACCCCTAACCTACCGGTTGCGCCTATGGATAATCCCCCAATTTACCGATTATCGAGACTCTCTACGGGAGGTCATGAAGATCAATGGTGCATCAAAACTACCATGGTTTAAGCACATCGCAGATTGGTGCAAGCAAATTAACATGATGGATTTGTGGGAACATCCAGATAGGGCTACAAGAGAGGATCTATTGAGATTAAAAGTCAGATACTGGGAGGTGGTGGGAGATCACTACACTAATAATTTGTCTAGTGGTCAGTTATCATCCAAATTTTTAGCAATAAAAACATGTTCGCAATTTGAACCTTTTTTGGACCAAATTTCGCCCCCCCTCGCAAAAAGCTTATATGTTAGATTCAGATATGGCAATTTGCTCCTAAAATTTCCTAGAAAGGAGGAGGTTGGCTTACTACTAGATACATGTCCTGCCTGCACTAATGTCAAGGAAACTGAAGAACATGTTTTATTTTTTTGTCCTAGATACCATCTGTCACGCAGCAGGTGGATAAGACCAATCTGCCTCAATTTAGGAGTTAGGCAGCATCAGATTGCGTATAGAATCTTAAAAGCGGATGTATCTGAGCCGATAGTTTTTGCTGTTAGCCGTTTTTTATTTGCCTTCTGGACAATCCGACAGAAGCTTTTATCACAGATTGCACCGTAATAAAATCTGTTTTCATGTTAAATATGCACTTTATGTATTGCGGATTGTTCCCCTTTTATTTTTTTGGGTTTTGCACGCTGTACAGTTTATAGTAGGAAGCATGCCTTACAGCTGTTATTCAATGAATATTGATGCATGCTTGGCTGGTCATTTTTATGTCCCTCTTTTTAATAGCAACTGGGTATGGATTTGTTTTTACATTCTTTTTAAATTGTAAATAGACATGTTTTATCTTTTGTATAACCGAATAAAGTTATATGATGATGATGATGATGATGCTGTTGTAATTACTCTATTGAAGGGTTTGAATAGCCTCATTGTGAAATGGCAAATGACTATCCTGTTGGGAGCAGCAACAGCATGCCAACCCTATCCTTTTGAATCCAGATAGGTGCCAGTTTGAAATTGGTGATGTTTGGTTCCATAATATTGTTTCACAGAACTGAAATATTTTGACTGCATGAAAAGATGAATGTCAGACAACATTCTGGAAGCCACAGGCCAGGAAAAGGCTACTCGGTCACAGCTGTGGGAGTTGAGGCCTTATACCACTGCTGTCCTAGGGCCAGTTTTGCTATGGTTCTCCTAACTGGACCAAGTACAAACTTTTTCACACTTCTCTCTCAGAAGAAGCATAGGTGAGCAGTCACAGGCTTCTTAGGAAGATTAGTGTGGGGGTCTCTCAGGCTCAAGAATAAATACCACCTCCCCCAGCAGAGCATTAAGATCAATGTCCAGCCCAGTTCTTCTCTTTGTACATAAGACAAGAACTTTATAACACAAAAACATAGATTTCCATAACACATTTAATCATGCAGAAATTCCTGACTCAGTCTTTATGCTCTTAGTGGCCTCGGCTGACTAGGCGTTCTTCTGTCTCTAGTGGGCCCCGCCCTTGGAGCACTTAGTCTCCTGGGCCTAGGTCCATTCAGCCTCTCATCAAATTTGTAGTAGCAGTGCAGAGCCATGTTTGGCCCTACTGCAGTAGCAGGATCTCACCAGCTTTAGTCGGGAGCCTCAACGCGGCACACAACAGTCCATAAGCATTGCAGGGCTGCATTCTGTCTCCATGCTGCAGTGGGATCTCACGAACAGCAAGCAAGGAGGCTCCAGGAGGCACACAGTAGTCCTCTTAGAGGCTGCACTGCAGCCGTCTGCACAGCACCATCAGTTGAAGAGGTTGCTGCAGGAGCAGAGACTTCTAATGGCTCAATTCTGGGCAGCAGATCAAGGCTTGATCCAGCACTCCAGTGGATACTTGACTCACGTTGCGGCTCACTTGGCTTTTTCTTCTTGGGTGGGCAGGCCACACACCCACAAATGGTAGTTCCTCTGTGCTGTGGATACTAATCGCTATCTTCGGCCCACAATGCCTCGAGGTGACAACCTCAGTTCTTCATGGGGCACCCAGGGTACCTCTTGGATCACTTAGTCTTCAGGACTGGTCCGACCCAACAACACACTTGGCAGTTTAATGATCACAAAGGCCACTTATAGGGCACACAGGCCACCAGCAGGCTCTTATCATAGCTTCAGTCGAGTCCATCACATAGACACACCACTCTAGGACCTGATGTCTACGACAGGGATAGTCAAAGAAGATCGCACTGCTCAATTCTGCAATACAGCGAGTCCTTCTGCATGTTTGCTTAGTGAGTCTCTGTCAGATAGACCCTACACCAGGGCAACTTACAGCAGTTCTTCCACGATCTGCTTCTCCTGCAGGGTTGGCACTTCCTTTCCTTGCTCACAGCTAAAATGTCTTGCCACACTGGACAGTCAGGAATTCCTCCATCAGATCAGAATCCGGGTGAAGTTCCCTTGCCTCAGGGGAGTTGGCCGTCAGTGTGACACCAACCCTTGGCTGTATAGTAAGTAATCCCGGAGTACTCTGTGGTGTATTCTGTCCTCATTAGAAGAGACCACAACAAAGAGCAACAATGGTTCTTGAGCTCCCATCTTTATACCACTTCTGTAGGTGGAACGTGTATTCCATGTTTGGGTCAGTTCCCCTTTGAGATGTCCTGGCCAAGCCACCTTCCAGCCCACCTCTGCTCCAAGTGGAGTGCACACCACAGAAGTACAAAGATGTGAGAGCAGGCTGCGCACAGTTATTTATGACCTCCCTTCACATAGATCAGGAAGCAAGACAAGAATCTTGTCACCTTCAGATGACTCCTTTCATTAACAACAGAGATTGCAGGCCTCACCCTGTATCCTCTTCCATCTACCTAATGGCCACTGCAGTCAATTACAGCCCCATGTATCAGAAAGGGCCCTGGCACTTCTAAAGAAAGCCTGTCTCCTCTTTCCTCACAATTGCATCTGGTGTTGCCACTTCCTTCTAGGAGATGCCAGCAATACACTTATACTGTCTGAAGAAAGCAACTTCACGTCCATCTTGTACTTAGTCCAGGCTGTGAGCTTCCAAAATGGAACCTGCAGGCCTGTATTGCTCGTGCACAGCTTACTATTAACTTCAGCACACACGCAAACAGACAACAGACAGGATGTCACGTTCATGATTCTGTGTTCATTGGGAGCTGCAGAACTTTTAGATGAATGGGCCAGTAGATGTGTATTCATATCTCACTGGTAAAAAAACCTGTTACTATAATTCACTCCCACGGTATACTGCCACCACCATGCTCCATGCCACTATGAAGGAGCACTTGGTGTGCCCCTCCTAGTTAATGATTATGTCCAGAGCCTATCATTGTCAAAGTTCGGGCCTAGGTCAGTTAGCACATACAGGTTTAGTGTGCGACATGACTAAAAATAAAAAAACAAAGATCAACAGTATGCAGTTTGTGCGCACAGAGCAGGGGACATGACTGCATATCATGCCAGGGGCATTCTCATCCCAAAAATGAGTAATTTGTATCTTTGTTTTTCTAACCTTGTTGCAAACACACACTGTTTTTCAGTAACCTTAACATTAACGGAGGAGCGTTCACCCACTGCTTTCTCGCAGTGCTAGAAATCCAAAACATAAAATGGTAATAACTGGGCGTGGCTGCTCTGCTCTTTGAGCAGGGCAGGGGAGGAGTGGTTTGCCCACTCCTGAGTGCGCAAAGACTGTTTGGTCGGCCCTCTCGGGCCTCCCAAACCAGTCATGCGCACTCTGCCCTTCTCCATGCAGGCTGCATTGCATCCTGCATGGAGAACTTGGCCACCCCATTAGCCCGACCAATCACAACGCTGCTTGCAGCATTGTGATTGACTTAGGGGAGGGAGCCTGGCTGCCTGCTTCCTGTTCCTGTCGGAAGCAGAGCAGGAGCAGTGAAGACGCGGGACCCAGCGGAAAGGTAGGTTTTATGTTATTTTTTTAAATTATGATCCCCCCTCCCAGTGTGACCCCCCCCCCACACGACCCCACCACCGCACCCACCCCCCACCCGCGAGCCATGCCGGCCCCTAATGCTGATACTTATAATTGTTATCCTTGGTTGGAAGAGTGTGAGTGTATAGTATGGCTTGTGGGGGAAGACTTTTGGCGTCATCTTTAAGATCCAATGTGGTGCTCCTATTATATCCTGAGAAAATTGTATTTGTACTTAATTGTGGAGGGAAGCATTGGGGGGGATGAGAGAGAGTTGCATGTATTGATACTTACCATGTTTGTGTGGGTAACTGATTCATTCTTCATCTGGGATTGGTTTGGGACCTTTTACTATAAGTGGGCCATTTGTGTGGGAACATCCAGGTTTTTACCACCTTCCAGAATTTCACCTGTTTCAGATGGTTTCTTATCTTTGTCATCAATAAGTTTCAGAGACCAGTGGTCTGAATAAACAAAGATGTTCTACCAATGCTTGTATTGTTGGATGGTGGTGACAGTCTGGACTGCAGACTCCTAAGTTTCATGTATCACTAAGGCTTCACTTATGTGAAGTATGGTCCTGTGCCCTCAATGGCCTTACGAGCAAAGCGGAGTGCCATGAAGAAGGCTCTCATCTTGGGGTACCCATTGGAGCACTTGCAATGCTATTGAGTGAAGTAGTTGCATAGGCATAGGTATAGTAGTTCTTGGCTGCTGCATTTTGAATTCTGAACCTTAATGGCGAAACCTAGAAGACGGAAAATGCAGTAAAGGTTTTGCATAGCGAGAAAGGCACTGCTGGTTACATGATTCATTTGCAGCGCTAGGGATAGGACTGCTGCCAGATGGCTCCCTGAAAGTAATTCTCCCAGTTCCTACATCACTATTTATGAGTTAAGTTTAAGGCAGTTAATTAGAATCTATTGGTCTGTGACTCTAAAGCAGTGGTTCTGACTGGAGCCGTCTATAACGTTAGTTTTTTGCGCTTGAGAATGATCTGTGTGTCATCTGCGTAATGCTACTTTTAAGGACATAAGTTCCGGTAGTACAGTGAGGAATAAGCACTAAAGAGGCCTGGAGAGATGATGTAATCTTGCAACACACCAGAGTCAGTGCTGAACAGAATTGAAGAGTATGGTAGAATCTCATTAATACTTGATCTGTTGGGTCCTGGAGGTCTTCTAGACTCGGTAAAAGGGTGAGGTCATGAACTGTTATTTTCTTCGTTGAAGATCTGGGTGAATGCCAAATCATTCATTGGGGACTGGTTGTTAGTTCACCGGTTCTGCTGGATTGAGGTTTTATTTCTTCAAGTTTGGCTTGATGTAGGAGGTCTTGAGGACAATTGGAAGTATGTCTGAGGTTTATGTTAGTAATAGAATGTGACTGTTTTCTGCAGTTCAAATGGCAGCTGTTAAACAAGTAAATGTACAAAATGACAATCTAGCATAATTTAAAGCCTAATACATTGTATTATTTCCATACAGTGGTGTATGTCATACTCATTCCAATATGCCTGTCAGTACAGCTTTCTCCCTCATAGCAACACATTATTTTAGTTATTTCTATAATGTATTGTTTAAAGTGGAATATATGTATGTAATGTGCATATGTCATAGGCCTGACTCAGATATATGCATAGTATGCAGGCCTCTAGCATATGCACAATTTCTATCCCTCCAATATAAGCCCTGTGTGAAAGCCTCCGATATATTCATAGTATTGCAGCCCCCTGATATATGTACAATTTGCAGGCATCAACTATATTCATATTATGAAAGTCTCTGATACATGCACAGTATGCAGGCCCATGATGGGTGGCTCGTACTCACACTTATATAGTCTTTCATAATACATTACTGAAGTTTCTATCAGCTGTAAATAACAGGGATTGTTATTACTGCATAATTTATCAATGGTGATCAATTTGCGAACTTCAGAAGAATCAAACCAAAAGGATGGATCTCTATGTCGACCTTTTTGGGACTGGAACTTGTGATTTGCACATCTCAACAGTTGTCAGGGAGGAAGCATTAGCTCACTGAGCCAGGAGTTCCATTACATTTATATTTGATCAATGTGCTTTAAAAGACAATACCCTTTCTGAAATTTCACAAGGGCAGACTAATGCCATAATAAAAAGATTAATAGAAGATGCTTTGTTGGTACATGAAACACAACCACGCTTAGCGGAAAACTCTCCTTGAGGTAGAAAACTCCGACCCATGACCACGATCAACATTGCCCATAACCCCTTTCATTTATGCTGTTATCGCCAGGGTCCATGCCCCCCAAAACCTAGGTTTCTGGCTACGGCCTGGAATCAGGGGCAGCAAGGCTTTGAACAACCCCGACATCCAGGACATGACCATTCGAACCAGCCCTCCAACCACCCGTCATGGCCCCACCTCATTGACCAATTTTCTTGTAATGGCGTACGTCAATGTTCCATTGTCCGCTTGCCCCGCCCCCTTCATGGCCCTCATTATCAACTTTAATTTTGGTTCTACTTCAAAATCAAGTGCGGGGGAGCTCAGAGGGGGCTTGCAAACCCCATCTGGTCCTAGCCAGACCGTCTCCGCTTCCCCCTGGCTCAACGCTCCAGTAGCCACCCTAACGACTGCCACCACGCCACTTATGACCACTTGTGTCATTGAATAGTCTGTGTTCCTGTGGGACGATTTCCCAAACCGCAGTGCCATAGTACTCTGCAGCTTTCTTCCGCTGATGGTGAAACAAAGTCTTTCAGATGGCTCATGGGACGGTCGTACAGTCACAGAAGCCATTCCAATTTAGGGGTAGTTGCATGTGGAGCCTGCCAACAGTGGCTCATCAGGCTGGAGGTGCCTCCCTGCATATCGGCGCAGCACATGGTGGTGATGCACTTTGACGCTCCCACTGTCCCATTTCTTCTGAAACAAAGAGAAAATTGCATGAATTTCATTGCTATTCTAGGGCGTGTGGTAGTTCCTGTCCACGGATATCTCCGCACATTTGCGTCCCATATTTGTTGACATTGTTCTACTATCTTATCAAACACTAGGGGGCTGCTTGTCTCGGTGCCATTCCATAATGATTTTGTTCTACATGTGAACTTGGCCCCTGAATGCCATTTGTCATGGGCAAATATTGATCCTGTGATACTAAAACCTGCTCTGCCCATGCAATCAGGGGGTAGGGGCCTAGCATTATAGTTATTACATTCGGGCGGTTGGTGAGTAATCGCTAAGATGCCCCAGTCTAATCCCTTTTTCCCACATTGGCCAATCTCTCTTATGACCCGCTTTCTTCATTCTTGATATCTGATCTCTTATCTGTCATCTAGCTGTCAGGATCTGTAGTACTTTAGGGATGGTATCAAATCTAGTAGTGTTAACTCGCACAGTACCAGGGCTAACATATGTTGGTTGCAGCTATACTTTTATTCGACATAAAAAGATGTGCAAGAGACAGTGTGGAATGTTTGGGGTCTACCTCTTCAGGGTAATGCAATTTATCTACTGCGGCAGCATGGGGAATAAGGGAGCATACATAATGGCGAGTGTTAGACATGGATGTGCCTATACTATGCATGTGCTGGTACCACATATTCTCAAACAAAGCAGTGTGGAGAGGGTGATCGTAAGTATCATTATGAGCACTTCTGCTCATCTGTATAATAGTTGATGTAGGATAAAAGAAATAGAAATGCAGGAGGACAAAAAGCATTAGTACACCGAGGAGGAAAAACAAAAATGAAATACATAACTTGAAAGGCGTATTGTCTCTTGGTTTAGGTGGCAGACACATGTTGGAGAGAGAGAGAGCTCCATGGCTTGTGGCCGCGAAGTTTCACTGCAGTAGCTGTGTTGACTGTTACAGGGACGGGTCCTTGAGACCTAGAATCTCTCCACTGGTGAACAAAAGTACCCGATGCAAATTGGAGTTCCCAATGGCAAAGGTTTCTGTTGGTCATGCACTGGAGGGGCGTCAGCTGGAGGGGCGTTGACGCGCATGTCAGCTACACGTGTAAACTGTTTAGAGACGAACTTTGACACTTGCGTTAGCTGAGACAAATAAACAGACATCTCAGTTTGTACTACCTCAGGTGCACTCTTAGTCTGAAACCTATGACTAGTTAGTGGCACGACAGTGTTCATCATTCTCCCTGACACCCTCTGATGTGGGGTCAAAGGGCGGTCTGACCCTGTTATGCTTCTCAAGGTGAACAGTGCTAGTGGGAGACAGTACAACCAGTTCTTTTCTAATGTTACAGAGAGTTTACTTATTTAGTTTTTTAAGAGGCTGTTGAGGCACTCTAGGATGTCGTTACTTTGGGGGTGGTAAGCAGACAAGAGTTTGTGTGTCATTCCTAACAAAGTGGTGAGGTGCGAAAAGATATTATTGACAGAAGTGTGTGTGCCAATGTCGAATCTGATCCCCTCAGGAATGCCCCACCGGGGTATTACCTACGAAACCAGAAAATTAGCAGCAGACTTGGGATCACAATGGACATGAGGTCCGGCTTTATCACTGGTGGCGCCCAGTGCAACAATGTTTGTTGGCGCTCCCCAATGACCACCTCTGCCATTGGATCCCCTCACTGCCACCCTTTGACAGTGCTCCTCAAGTCTCCATAAACATTGTCTCTCAGTTGCATTTAATTCGTTCTGTAGCGCCACTCATACCAGTGTAGGGTCTCATAACACTTTACATGACACCTACATTACATAGAGACAGTCAATCACACATGCGTAACTCAGTGTATAAGAAATGTTACATAAGACAGAGAACTACAAAGTGAAGAAGTCACATGTCATCCATACCGGTGGACAGTATAATTTAAGAGTGCTTGGTCTGAAGAAGCACAAACTCAGCGTTTAAACCATAACACCATGGTGGGGAGTTCTCTTTATTAATAAGAATTTATTTCTACTTTTTTGCAACATTAAAATAATGAAAGACTGGGCAAAAAAAATATCGCTCTAATCTATATCTTGCAGTACCCCTACAACTCTTTGAGGACTGTTAATAATTCACTGCTATATATTATGAGTTTAACTTATAAAACTATAAGTAACAAAAGGATCTTGCTGACAAAAGTAATAACCCACTAAACTATTTACATTGTATGCACTTTGTGATTTGCTGGAGGCAGGGAACGCAACAGTAAATGCTTTTAAAACCATAATATAGTTGAAAACGGTGCCCAGACCCGTAGTCAGCACCCGGTGCGGTGGCACTGGTGACACCGGTCGCACCGCCCTAGAGCGCCCTCGTCATCGAAGTATTGTAGAAACTATTACTTTGAAGGTGGGGTTTAGTGAACCCTGTTGGCACATAGTGCAGGTGGGTATGTACATTGTGATCATCTCATGTAAGTTGGGAACAAACCAATCCTGGTGTATTTGGAGAGACATGTTGTCTCTAGCAGTGTGCAAAAGAAAATGTAGCTGGTTTAAGGCTATAAGTAGCAATGCTTGGTGCATGACAGGCTTCCCTGTGGATATCTGTCTATATATTAAATCTGTTCCTGTTTGTGTGCATCCTCTAGCTTCCCACAACTGTTTTACATGCTCTGGGTTATTTTTTTGTATTTCTCTTTGTTACAAGTGAGCTGTCTCTGTAAAACGTCTGGAAGCACCCAAGGGGCTTGAAGGTGGCAATGTTTCACTAGCTAACAAGACTGTGGTGTGGGCGTTATTAAAGGGGCGTCATACTACATCTTTGGCTGCCCAATCAACAAGGGCGTTTCAGCGGGATACAAAGTCCAGGACTGTGGTAAGGATTTATTAGTGTGAATCCAAGGACCATCTTTGGGATATTGTGATAGTATTACATGGTAAGGTATAACCTTCACACAACATTCTACTCCACCTTCCTTCAGTGGGCAAACCCCGACAGCAGCGAACAGGGTAGCAGAGAGGACGCTGAGGAGAAGGAGGAAGATTTGTGGGCTGAGGACTGGTGGACACCACCAACGGTCACTGTGCAGCCCACCACAACCCAGGAAGGTTGTAGCCATCCAGGAGAGTCTGCCTAATCTCCCTGGCTCACCAGTGTAATGGCAATATAGTGACATCATAACCCGTCACACCATGTATGATGGTGGAGGTGGGATAAAAGAACCGGGCGCATTTACTTATAAGGTTTGTGGTCTTTTCACATGGCAAGTGGTGGAGTGATGGAAATCTTGGAATTATTGGTATTTGTGTAATATTGCTGTATTCAAGAAGAAGCAGTCAGTCAAACTAGGGAACTTTTGGGCCTTACAAATAGTAATTTTCTGATTCGTTCTTAAAGGTAGATGAAGGTTCCACAATTCCCAAGCACGGTGGCACCTCAAATGCGATGACAGGGGAATCAGATGAGATGGTGAGGAAATCAGAGAGTGTGGGAACAAACAGGATGGAAAGGTATAACCTCACAGTAGAAAACAGTTAATTACCTGGGTGTCATTCTTTTTCCAGAGGGAAGTTGGTGGCTCTGCCAAATAGATCCTGCAAAGGAGAATAAAGAAGCTAATATTCAAGACAGTGAAACAGCGATGCGGCAGTGAACAAAACAGACTCAAACAAGAGACTGCATCCATAGGGATTATTTTACTTTATTTCTTTTCCCCTCTGTTATATAATAAAGCCATCATACAAAAACAGCATCAGACAAGCCTCCTAAACATTATTTCCGCCCTTCCCTCCAAAAGAGGTCAAGGATGATGTTTCAATCATAACAACAGGGTTTGCCTACCTACAATTGTAGGTATGTAGGCTAATTACATAATCATCATATTGATACCTATCTCACATGAACAGAATACCCCAAAACATATCATAATTCCTTACATAACTCGTTTTCGTATGATCAATATCAAATGTCAAAAATTAATTAGACAAAACATCATCAATCCATCGACGATTTATTAGATAAATCACAAACATTAAAAACCAATGCAAACCTAACCAAGCAAGCAACCCATTCATACTCTAATATCAATAGAAACTTGGTTGTGAGACCTCCAACTCACGTGGTGCATTCTCCTTTCTTTGAATGTCTTTTCCACATTTATAATAGATGTTATTGAGCTCTTCTCCACCAGCCAATATTTCTTCCCCACTATATAAACTAGGGTTCCATAGTTTTGGACAAATCATTTTAAGTCTTCATCAGGATCATTAAAAAGCATTTCGACTCTGTTCACTTGATATTTTCATATTGATGGATCTACAATGTATACAACAAGTCATCATTGTTACCTTCGTCTATTCATAGCTTTCTCATAACATCACATAATCAATTACATCTTTTTCTTTTTTGGGTATTCTGTACATAACAAGCCAAGCTACCATTTTCAACAATAAATCTACAAATGAATGCTTTTGAAAGGATTTAAGCCCTATTAATGTGACATGTACTTCATTTTATAATTTATACTCACTTTATATGTCATATCTCAATCAGTTTATCTTGGGCCCCAACAACGTTTTTTCCATTATCTTATTTTTTCTCAAGACATAAGTGTAGGACCCAAACTCAACTACATATGTGTTCTAATACTCTGCAAATACATCCTCTGGTGTTACAACTTATCTCTTTCTCCAGAATAATCCGGTCTCAGAATAATCCGGTCTCACACCCTACTCCCTACATGTCATTATGACAATCTTAATGTTGGAACCTATGCCTCTTCCACTACATGTTTCATATACCCAAGTGTACTAAAAATACTGCTCATCTTCTGATATTAGGGCCTCTTATTTTCATATCCACCATTCCTGTGGACCATACCATTCATTACCCATATTTCCCAGATCCTCATCTGTAAGAAAATCGCAAACCTAAGCCACAGATCGTACTTAAACACGTAGGCATTCAAAAGCGGGGTCACGCATATAATTCTTACCAATCTAGAAAGAAGGGTTCCTCTCATATCATTCCTTTCCGTCTTTCTTAATGCTCCATCCAGCCATTTCCCTTTTTCTTGTGTTAACTACAGTGGAGTCAGAAATGAGAGATCTTATTTAAAAAAAATACCCCTTCAACTATAATGTTTTGCTAATTGCATAAATTCTTTTACATTTCCTCTCACCTTTCTAATACAAGTCCATTGGTCAGACTTCCCGCACCAACATGGGAAAAGGTCCAGTGCTTCGGTGTTCACACTTTTATCTTCGTATAATTATACAAAGGACCCACCCCTTAAGCTAAGAAACGGAACTGGGGTACAACATGTAAATAAACAACATTAGTTCAGTGGGACTCTTTTTTTCTATATAATCAGTCTGACTTTCTCTCTTGGTATATGAAATACTTTGCTCCATTTCCTCTCAGAACATATAAGATTAATCTAATCAAAATCAATTAAAGTGCAGACGGCACAGTACTCAAAAGTGCAGTGGCGTGCAATATTTACAATGATACACATATACAGTGGGATGTCTTAAAAGGTTTTGCAACCATGCAACAGTCTGACATGTATCCACAGGTTACTGTCTACAATCTAATTCAACAACAGACAATTCCCTTTGACTTTGTCAACACTTCGACCCTTCAATCAATTTATAAGGGTTTCCTCAGGACAAAGTGTGCCATCTGGCACTTCACCTACCAGGGCAAAAATACAGGTTCATTTACTAAATGTGCATTAGACTTATCTATTCTAATGAAAGTGTTCTGAATAAACTATAAACATACCTCCAAGCAGTGCTTGGGCTGGGGTAGTGGTTTAATACTAGACTGGATCACACTGGAATAAATAAATGAAATGTGTTACTGTCTTTATATCTCCCCCATCTAAAGATACTCTCCAACACATTCTATCCATGTCTGATCACACTGGTCAATTACAAACATAGGGGGTCCAGGGCCTACAACCCAAAGTGAACAATAGTGAGCCTAGGCAGTCCCCACCACTGCTCCGGGTCTCCAATATCAATTAAACTAAAACGCAATGTAGTCCAAGGCAGTGGCTCTTATCCAGACTTAGGGCCTAATTACGATATCGGTCGGAATTGCCTCCAACCGACACTGTTTTGTGGAAGGAACCGCCCGACCATAGCAAAAAGGTGTAGTCACAAACCGCCCGCAGCACAAGCTCCCATTGAAAAATTGACGTTTTTAAACATCCCTGCACCGTGTGGCAGGCAAGGTGCCTGCCACACGGTGCAGGGATGTTTAGAGGGGCACCATAGTTGCCTCTCAGGGCCAAATGCGGAGGGATGGGGGCAAGGGGGCCCTGCTAGGGGCCCCCAAAGTCAGTTTGCGACAGCCAATCCATGTCGACATGGATTGGCTGTAGGAAAGCGACATCATAATCCTGATGGCGGAAACGCCGTCCTTAAGGGATTATGAGGGCTTTCCGACTGGCCTGTCGGAACAGAGTCGGATTCGCCGGCCAGTTTAAACCCCGACCGCCATCATCATAATACGGCGGTCGGACTTTAAACCTACAATGTCGCTCGGAAAGCCTTCGACCAGCGGTCGGAGGCTTTCAGACTGACATTGTAATTAGGCCCAGAGTGTTCTTAATTACTCAAAATTTCAGGCTATAGAAACACCTAGTCCAAGTGATTTCCATTTCCACACAGTGACCCTCTAATCACTCAGCTCTAAAGGAAACTATTTCCTGTTCATGTGGAGAATGTTGGCTTATTCTCTATTGTTACCTATAGTAGTGCTATTCTTCTCCAATCTATCTCTTAATTCAGCCCATTCTCATAGACACCAGGGGATGTATTACACTAAAGGTGCATTTTCATTGTTTGTGCCGGGCACACCTTTTAAAAGGTGCACCCTCCGCAAAACAATGAAAATGCACCGTATTACCATGAATGCGCTGTCCCCAGGGCAGCCGCGAATTCGCGCTGCTCCCAGGGCAGCGCATTCCTGCAAAAAACGGAGCTGCTGTTTTTGGAGGGGGAATTAGAGATGCCCTTGCAGGCGGGTGCAGTGAGTGACTGCACCCGCCTCGAAGGGGATGTCTGGTGGTCCATAGGACCCCCTTTGCCCCCCCTCCAGAGGGCTGCTCTCAGGGGGTGCCCCCATGCAAATGAGGGAACGCCCTCTGAAGGTAGTGCTGGCGCTTTAAGTACTGAGTGTTTTCTAAGCCATCACTCTTATTACATTTGTATAAGCATTGTAGCAACCAAAAATGTTTCAGTATTGCACCTAACACACACAATTTGAGGACCTTCTTACCTATGCAGACATCATTGGGTCATTGTTTACGAAACATTCTAACTCAGGGCACTTAGCAGAAAAGCGTAGTATTTGGCTTGAGTGATCAACATTTAACATTCAGCGAGTACATTCTGGATTAGCACCTGCACTGAGGACCAAATCCACAGAGGGGCCTATCTCCCACCCTACACTGCACATTATGGATCTATTCCAGTGTGACTTACTTACCCAAGGATATCTGATATCCAACATGGCACATTCTGGATTACCTCCTGCCACAATTAGGTACCCAGGGACATCTCCTAAACACAAAACACTCTGGATGACCTCTTGCCCAACATAAACACCATTTGATTGTAGTGCCCTACAAATATGCAAATGTGCTATAAACTAAGATCACCCCTAAAAGTGCCTCCTAGACAAACACCTGCACCATATGACTTAAGTTCCACTTACACAAATCCATCCAATCTTAATTGACCAATTCTGTTCTGTGGTCCTTCTCTTGATGCCTCAGCACTGTCTCTGAGTGCATGTTTTGTTCTCCGATGACCACTGTACCTCTCTCCTGAGTGGTCCTACTCCCTTGTACTCCACGCCTTCTACTATTTTCCAAATCAAAGCCTCTCTTTTTGCTTTAGTGTGTCCATTTTTATTTAGTGTTGTTTCTCGTCAGCATAGCCTGTCTTGTCCCAGGGCAGTCCCTCCATGCATGTCTTCCCGCTCTTCTTTGTGCCTATTATTTATTGTATTTTGGTTTCTTGTCATTTCTTTTTCTCTTTCATCCTTAAATCAGTATATCCATATCTTTCATGAATGCTCTCTCTTTTGTCCACAGTTTTATCTCCTCAGTGCCCATTTCCCCCATCAGAATAGCCTTTCTCTTTCTCCTTAGAGTTCCCTCTTGTATTTACAGTGTGGTCTTTCATTTTTTCATTTTTTTTTCCTTTTGTTCTCCCTGCCTTTTCTCATTACATTTCCAGGCCCATCTCTTTTGTCACTATGGTCTGTAGATGACTTCCTCTGCTGTCTCTCATCCTCTCTTTGCTTGGTGTTCCTTTACTTCTCCTAATGCAGTCTACCTATTTTTCATTCTGCCTTTCAGGAGCCTTGTTCTCACTTCTCTTTCTGAACAGTGCACCGGTCTTTTTTTCTTTTCCATGGTCTTCTTTTCTTATCCTACTCTTCTGTCCCATACCTGTTTGTTTTCTCCTTCATATTGTATTTTCTCTCAAGGTTCCCTTTTATCTGGTGCTTCTCTATTCCCCTCATTGTCTCTATTATCTTTCAGCTATCCATCTTCTCATTTTCTCTTCGCTCAGTAAATTTCATACTAGAATTGAAATTCTTCAGCGCAATCTACCTATGTTTTTTCACTCTCTCTGGTCTGTGTGCATCCTTCACCACCTACATCTTTACAGCATCTATTCTTTCCTACTTCTCTCTTTGGTGTCTCACTCACTCTCTGACTGCTCTCTCTTGTGCCTGTCCCCTTTTCTTCTGCACACCTTGTCTCTCTCTCCACCACCAAACTCTTGTGTCTCTCTTTCTCCTACCCTATTTAATCACCTTTTCTCTCCCATCTCTCCACTGCCTATTTACTTACTCTCTTTCTTTCCCCTGAGTCTCTCAAGTATATCTCTGCAATACCTCTTTCCCCTCAAATATGGCACTCTTACTTCTTCTCCTATTACTAGAGTCTCTCTACTTTTCCTCCTCCTCTTTCTAGATTGTTTCCAGTCCTTAACCTCTTTCTCCTTGCCACACCCTCTCTACAGCATCTCTGTTTCTTCTCTTCTCGGAACACCTCTCTTTCTTCCTTCTCTCTTCACGGTATCTTTCTTTTTATAGTCCACTGAAATGCTCTTCTCACATTCCTTTGCCCTTCCTTTTTCCAGTCTCTCTTGTTCTCCATCTATCTTAATGTTCCTCTCCTCAGTGTCTCCTTTGATATTTTACCCATTATTCCAGTCTGTTGCTCCATCTCTTTTCTTCATTGTACAATTGTTTGGCTTTACTTTAACTCCCTTCAGCATCTCTCTTCCCCATTCATCACTAGTGCCGCTCTCATTCTGCCTCACCCCATCATTACTCCCACATCTTACTAAAAGATAAACTGTATAGAGGTCATGCTAACAGAGTGTCTTTCTTCCAGAGTCTTTCCCTCCAACCTCCTTCCAATTTGTTTCTCTCTCTTTTCCGTACCACAGACGTCCTCTTGTTTCACATTTCTCCTGTCACCCTGTCTCACTTTCTATGCTTGATTCCCTGTTGCATCATTCCCTCCACAACATTTAGGTTTCTCCTTTTCCTCTCCCAGTTTCTCCTCTTGCTCCTCTCTCAAGTACATCTCTTCCCCTTGTTCTCCTACCCAGCATCTCCCATCCCTCTTCTATTTTCCGAATTCCACAGTGTATCTTTCTCCAGTCCCCTCTGCTTACTTCTCTTTATCTCTAAGGCTTGGGAGTCACAAGTTTGGATCACTAAAAATACATTGTTCGCCCTGGCTCTGCAAATGAGAGGTTTAGGAATATTCAGCCTGATGATGAGAGATTAAAGGAAAGATGCGCCAGGAAGACTCTAGGGGGCCGAATATTAGTCTGGCGGTCCACGGACCGCCAGACTCATAGTGGCGTGGCATGGCGGTACAGCCAACGCCGCATTGGCGGTCCGACTGCCCCATTACAAGTTGGGCGGTCGGACCACCATTGCACTGCCACAACCGCCAGGGATCAGGGATCCCTGGTGGTGGCACAGCGGTCTTGAGGCCGCAATATGCTTGGCAGGACCGCCGTGGTTCTGCCAAGCATATTAAGAGTTTCCTCTCCACTGTGAGTTTCATGGCGGTTCCTTCTCCATGAAGACCGTGGCGGAGAGGAAACAAAGGGGGCCCAACGGGCCCCCTGTTGCCTTTGGTCCATGCGGTGCATGCAGAAGGGCACATGTTGTGCCCCCCCCCTTGTGTGCATGCACCCCAGTACCTGCACGGCATGGACTGCACCAGTCCATGCCGTGCAGGTACTGCCTTTGACGTTCCCATGGCGGTGCCTATGGGACCATCAAAGAACCGCCCGCCAGTGA
This sequence comes from Calotriton arnoldi, assembly GCA_963921515.1. Taxonomy (NCBI): domain Eukaryota; kingdom Metazoa; phylum Chordata; class Amphibia; order Caudata; family Salamandridae; genus Calotriton; species Calotriton arnoldi. Next base: position 1,131,787 of record CAWUFW010003619.1, read on the forward strand.
CTAAAAAAGTCATAATCTGGCAGGCGGTGCGCACATGGGTTTGGCGGTGAGGGAGGGTGGCGGCGGCGTGGCGGTCCCGCTTCCACACCACCAAATTCGTAATCAGGCCCTAGGTTAGAAAAGTGAGAGAACTTCCAAGCTCCCTCCTTGCAGACATATGCTGTGAATGATCAGTGTACCAGAGAATGCAGAAAATACTGCAGCCTAGCAAAGCATGTCTTAAACATCAGTAGTAAATAGCTTTAAGATATTTACTGCTCATGCTCTAACACTTCATATATGCAGGATATTTTCTTCTGCTCACTGATATGAGACAATGTGCATTAAAATGTGTTAGTATCACAGGTAATACGCGATTCTTGGCATGGTTGTAAATTGTCTGGAAACTTGGTATCAAAGTCTTCTAAGGCACAGTGGTGTGGCATAAACCTTGACATGTTTATTTAATTAGGATCTTTCCATTCTGTGAGGATAACATTGATGACATGAGGATGTACAGAAACTCCAATAACATAGTTATTTCTGAAAGTTATTAGGGATCCTGGAGATTCATTCCCTGAAAAGCCCATATTTTCGCTGCCACAGGAAATAACCTCTGGCATGATATCCTTGGTAATTAATACATTTTCCTTTGTGTCATCACTATCACAGGATCCTGACAAATCTGAATAAATCACATATTCTTCTGAAGAGTTCTTATTAAAAGAGATAGCTGTTTTCGTCTTCTCTACAGAGGCCAGGTTTTAATTATCAGTTTCCCAAGTCTGTCATTCTGTCTTGACTTTCACTCCCTCTGCCACCCCTACACCTCTTTGTAGAGAGAGATCTGGAAGAGCCTGAAGATGGGAATACATACTTGTCCACGATACAAGAAAAAAGATCCAAATTCAGCAACAAACAAAAATTGGAACCAACTTATCAGGGAAGGAAGGGCACATGTTAACCCTCAAAATATCCACCGTACCAGCAGAAAATCACAGTGTAAATAGCCTCAGGGACTCACCAACTCATCACCAGTCTCAAGGCGGAAAATGAATGCCAATGTATGCATGGAACCACTCCATCCTACTGTGCATGCTCCAAACTTGGACACTACCTCCACACACGTAACAGGAGGAAGCTGCTCGCATCCATACGCTATCGAACCGGGGGCTATATAGGCACTCTTTGATGTTCAAATGGCTGAAAATCTGCTCACAAATGCTTCCCTGACTGATCTCTGTCTCTTCCCAAGCCAAGCATGGGAGAAGCATCTAGAGATCTAGTTGGAATGCCAAGACCAGCAGGTGTCAGGGTTGCACTACCTTGGTAATCCAGATCCAACAGCTGTGATGCTAATATCCACATTTTCCTGAACCCAATGCCGTTAATGTGAACAACATCTATGCCGGTCGGCAGTAGATTAGGGAAAAGGGGAATGGGACACGAGAGAGAGAAACAGAGACACTAGATAGCTTCACCTCACAGATTCTAACTGCCGAACTCAACCTGCACTAGAGAGGTGTTGAAATCTACAACAGAAAATAATTATTTTTATTATACTGTCATTGATATTACAGTTCACTATTTCAGCTATCTTCAACACAAATTCATACATTATCTGCCTTCTATAAACCTAAGGTTCACTGATGCTTCTCAATTGGAGGTCCCTAGGCCCAAGCTTGAATGCTTTTGAGGCAGATCCTTTTCTGTTTAGCTGCTAGGCTTTGGAATTCTCTCCCAGCTTTCCTTCGCAAGACAGAAGACCCTTTGCTTTTCTGGAAGGTGATAAAAATTGGCTATACCATCAATAGCTTCTTTATAGTCTGGATTCTTCAACAGTCTTATCTCCTCAACACCCGGACACCTTTTTAGATATTAGAACACTTCAACAATTCAATAAAATAACAGAAATCAAGCTTTTGATCTGAATGATTCTCAATATACATGGTTCATAAGCTGAACATAACGAATACTTATTAATGTGCTTTCACTCCCGGCACTATATTTTCACTTCCCCACCACTGGCAATATCTTAATACCATATGTGATTCAAGTGATGTCAACAAAATCTGTGCAATTCAGAGGATTCACTAGTTCCTCCAGTGAATAGGATGCAATACAGTTGGTGATGCTAGAAGGGATGAGTCAGTGCATAGATCTTATAATACATGAAAGCTTGACTCCAATACTAAGGTGCAAATCAAAGTTTAACTCTGTGGTCTCTAATGTTTATCCAGAATAAATCTCAGATAACACATTCCTTGATAACTCACAATAATAGCTCGATGAACTTCAGTCTCAAGGCAGCAAGATTCAAGCTACAGCAACTAAGTATCATAATTGCTTAACAAGGAATGCCCTACACCATGAAGAACGTATACTCAAATGGATCAAATGGATCTAAGATGATCGCCGCCATCACAAGCCCTAAGACTGTCATGTGGCACTCTGGGAAATATACTTTGTCTTAATTCCACCTGGATGTTTTGTATAGTGCAGGTGTCATAATCACAAAGTCTCACAACAACCATCGACCTCCTCTGCAGCGGAAGACTTAACCACAGTAGAAGTCAGTAGGAGCATGTTTCCATGCCTTCCTGGCAAACACAGGTATGTGCATGCTACAAATCATGACAGGAGGAAGCTTTTCTTCTGGCATCCCTGCCTTAGTCAAGACAGGAAACAAACAGGTTAATTCTGGGAACACTAGCCATATCATGGTGCCAAGGCTACAGAGGGACACCTAGAATAGCGACCAGAGAAAGACAGGAACAGAGACTGCAGAAACAGGGGAAGACAATCAACTGAGGAACGACACAGAAGAATAAAGAATCGTGCACTGCAGCTTGAGTTAGCCACCCCGATAAACATGGAGAAAGGGTCTGCGATGAATAATCCCAACACAACTTTACCAAGGCCTATGAATTAAGATGATGTATTGCATAATACACCTCCTTGTGGTGTGAACTATTTCATGGAGAAAAACATTTTTTGCAGGTGATCTTTCTTTAAAAAAGAAAACTTGCCCACACTAGGTGGCATGCTCCATCATTGGGGTCGCTCCTTGCAAGCAACAAATGTTGCTAGGCTGGCTCACCAAGAGTTCTTTGTTTTTGTTTGTTTTCTCATTTTGTAATCTTAAGTGGCATGATTGCCTTCAGGGGTATAAATTTGGGTGTAGCATGGGTAAGAACAGTACTTAATTTGAGCCCAAAGCTCTGCTCAGAAGCCCGTGGTCCGAGCTATTACATGTCACTGTGCTGAATCTCAAGGCAGTGTACTCTGGAATCCACCTCATGCCTCTTTAATCAACTACCAGACACCCCTGCCCCTTTGTCTCACTCTTGCAGGTTCCTACTTTCCCCCTTTGTGACGTTTTTCCGCCTTTCTCTTCTTCTTACCCCTGTGTTTGGTTTTTCCTTCTCTCTGGGGAATATCCAATGAGGAAAAATAAGTGCCGGTCCCCAAAACTGATTGTTAGTGGTTTCCACCAGCAACCATTAGCTCAAATTAAGCAATGGGTATTATTATTATTAGATTTGATTGCTACCATAAGATTTAAAAAACCACATGATCAGGTTATTGGAAGCCTTCCAGCCTAGGAATGACTTGAGTGTAATTTCAATTAGATGTTAGCAGCATTCCAAGTCTAAACTTCTGTTTACTCATGGTCTGGGGGCACAGTCAATGCCATCTATTTGCGCGGGTATTACCACTTCTGGTGATGCTTTTAGTTAATCATACTGTGTGCCTTGATGCTGCAATGTCAGACAGAATGCTGGGTGGATGTACTAAATGCCACCCCCTAAGGTTATCCTAATAGGAAAAACATCTGGATGATGCTGGGGCGCTGGAAGCTGTTTTTGGGAAGATTAAGGGGAATTTAGAGGAGGAAGTGGAGCAGAAATTATAAACTATAGTTATGAGAATCAGGTTGGGCAAAGTGTGGTGATTGTTTTTCTGCTTTTCTGAATTGAAGGCTCTGATTGAGAGAACCTGAACAAGTAGATGATGGGTAAAATGGAGGATAAGAACCTCTGAAGGCTGAAGATGGGTGTGGGGGAATGAGGTCTGGGACATATTTTGGCAGGATGGTGAATTTAAGCTTGTATTTCAGTTTGGCTTTAAGGACATTGGGATTTGGATGTCTGGTTCAGATGGCAGGAGAACAGATATGCCCTCAGGAGCAGATCCAAGGAGGCACCAACCTAATTCCTAAAGGGATCACTGCTCACCCATACGTATTAGAGTATCTAAACAGGGTTAGGAACACAAATATAAGAGACATTGAAAGAGCTTCAACAAAACAAAATGTTGTTGTAGAAGTAGAAGTAAGGCGTGTGTAACACTCTGCCAGCCAATTTCAAGGTAATCCTCATGGAATGTGGAACAACTGTGTTGAGCCTGTTTTTTTCCGTCCAGAATTCTGTATGGTACTCCCTTTCTGTGGGGACTAATGCTTACTTTTATCACCTGGTCTGAGCAGGTTTTAAATGAGAGCGGGGGTGTGATGGACAGTGGAGGAAGGAGGGTGGAAAAAGGATGGAAATTTTCCACTGTGATTACCCTTCACGTCTTAATTTAATTTGGTGCTGGGTATTGAGTGGTCCTATTCTCTGATTAATGGCCCCCGTTTGGTGTCCACAGAGTTAATGGCACCTGGTCTTGTATGATCCAGGACTTCCTCTTGTTCTGAACATTCATCCAAGATTTTCAATTCTTTCGTTCAATTGAAAATCTTGGAGGAACAGATGATGGAAGCCTAATTGGGAAGCTTTTCATTGATCTCGTAACGTTACCAACGCAGGCAAGACTCCTCGTATAGGACTCGAGAATATATCCACGAGCACTAGAGTATGAGAATACAACCCATCCCTAGAGATCAACTAGTGTTTTTAATGTGTTTTTAAGATTATATGTTCTTTGAATTGTCCTGAAGAAGGCGGAGACCGATTTGATAAGCCGCCGAAACGCCGCGTTCGACATTTGTTTTTACTTTTATTTTTATAAGTACATGAAATATCTGAATAAAGGTTGTAGATTTCTTATGTGACAGAGATCCTTATGCAAAGGGAAAAATTCTGTACATGAATTAGCATCTACAGTGTATTTGTACTTATGTGTGTGTATGGTTTATCAGAGTAGGATAATGTACATATGATAAAAGAATTTTTAAAGAAATTTTTAAGCTGGAGTATACTACCATTGTGTTTATTAAGTACTAAATTAGAGATGAGCATTTTATGAATGTATTGATATAGAATCTTTTACAATAAAAACATTTCTAAGTATAGGAAACAGAACTATGTTTGTTTTTTAGATTAATATTCTTCCTAGTCTGCTTCTGGTACAGTGCATGTTGTTCGACTATAGGTTGAGGAAATAAGATTTAGCACATAAGGGATCCTTTTGTTTTTAATCTTTTCTTCCGCTGTCCTCATTCACTATTGTGGAAATATTTGATGTACTATTGTCCTTCCGCTATGTTTCTCTGTTTGCCTTGGGCACCCATTTGTGCCCCTTTTGTTATCATTTACAAAACCCCCCAAAAATGTTTTTAAAAAAAGAATAAGTAATTAATTAACAATAACATTAGCCTCAGACTATTTCTCCACCTTGAGTTTTTCCGGATATGTAGCTCTTCAAATCATCTCATGCAGATATTTGTGTACTTAAAATATGATCCAAAGTATCAAAGATAAATTAACTTTGAGTAGTTCTACAATTCTTCATTACAGGAAGATATCAAATAAAAGCAATGAGGTTCATGTTATGAATGGCAATTAACAATAGGGGAAAGGTAAATGGATACCAACAGATGTAACATAAATAAAAATAATATATCTAGGTACTTCTAAAGAATACAAAAATAAGGTTGTAAAATCACTGGAGAATTAAATGAACAATAAAAAAAGGTTGTTTCAGCAAGATATTTTGACTGAAGTGCAGACTATATATTTTCTATTCAAATACTAGACCAACTGAGGCATGGAAAATGGTTGAATAAAACACATGCCTCTCAACATAATGATTGGGCATTTTTCAGGCTTATAAATTGAACAAAATCTGAAAATGTTGGCATACCGTTTTCATTTTTACCTGACTACGCATCCCCTAGTTATCTCTACCTCTCAGTGACTATGTCTTGCGCCAACGTCTCTCTCAGCAGGTGATCCCGGAACAGGAAATGGTGATTCTGAAAGATGCATCCCAGATGATCACCAGTAGGCGCCGGCGAGAGCGATTGAGGTCATGCAGGCTGGATGGAGGGTTATGGGCATGTGGGTAGAGTGCTGAGTAAACTTCACCGTGGCTACCAGTAGTTTTGAAAAAAGGTGGAGTATCAAGCCATCAGACTTTGCATTGTATTACAGAATTTATATCGAGCTTCATACCCCTTATGTGGGGCGCCTGAGCATTTTCCTTGCTGGATAGCAAGCTACACTGTGCTGGGCTGTGTCACTGGAAGGATGGTCACTGAAAGTGTGCCTATGTGGCAAGCAGCTTGGTGTGGTGCATGAGTGACCGGAGCGGTGCTCTTATTTTGTTTTGAGGTACCGTGCTTAGTGTTTTGATGGATGAAAGCAGTGTGAGAGTCAGAAGCAGAGGTTTATCGCTGTAGTCGGCTAGTGGCTTGAAGTTAGCTCTAGTGATCCATATTGGGATTTCTTTCTTTCTAGCAACTTCTAAGCTGGTTACATCAGAAAGGTGCCCACTCTGAGCTCTTACGCTGTTGTGAATGAGCACACCCTGGGGGGGTGGCAAATATCTGCCTGGATGGCTTGTGTTAAAATCATCCGTCTTGTGATAAGTATTACAGGCAATGGATGGTTAGATTGGTAGGGGCCTGCAGGGGTGGACTATGTTACAGGCCTCCTCTTCGGCAGCTGTGTGTAAAAGTTCTCTTAATTAAAGAGTGCATTGATTGCTTAGATTAGAGTGGACTCATAATATGATTCAATTGTTAAAAGTGGTATGGTTAAAAGGTGAAGTTTCATACGAAATTATACTATTGAATCATGCTGAGGTTGATGACGTCTTAAAGGGTGAGGATTGGTTGCTATTGCTATGGTCAAATTAATAGCTACTGCTGTCCATCAGGGGGATTCCACTCCGCTACGGGATACTTTAGGTGTTGGTACACGCAAGAATCCTGGGAGCATATTCAACTCTTTGGTTCAGGTAGTTATGGCTGTATTGGTCTTTTTGGGTTGGTGCTTTTTTTAAACCATATGTGCGTTCAGTAATGGTATCCATAGGTACTGAGAGTGCATTGGTGTTCCTTGCTATTATCCTAGAAATCTGGGAGGTTATCTCAGGAACAGCCAAATTTTTACTTCCTTTCTGGATTCCAGGCGTTCTTGTATATTTTGCATTCTGACTGGCTGTAAGTTCCTGAGTCGCACCGTCTAGACTGAGAAGGCAGATCACCCAACAGATTTCTTTTTGTAGGGTGGCATGACAATCCTTGGAGCTAAAGTGAGCATAGTGTGCCATATGGGGTGTACAGCTTGAACCTCAGTTGAAGGTACAGTGGACCTGTTTCTTTGGTTGCTTTGTGAGTAATAGAGAGCGCCTTGAACATTGACAGTCTAGTTATGGGAGCCAGTGGAGCGCTTGCAAGACATGATTTATGCGCTGCCTTGGATGTAGGCAAAGTAATAGTCTTGCAGTAGTGTCCTGAACCCATTGTAATTTTCTTATTAGGGAGCAGGGGACACAGTGGTATAGACTTTAAACATAGCTGATCTTACAAATAAGGGTAAGGAAGGCTTGTAACTTCTGCTGATATCTGTGATAAGGGAGGATACATCTTAGCATACTCATTGTGTAGAAGGTGCCCAGGAAGACTGCCACTCTTCAATAAAAACCAGCTCTTCCAAGGACATTGGCCTTGTCCAGAAAACTCCAACTTTAAAGACTCCGGATCCAGGTGGATCCGCGTTCCCTGCCCACTCTGCACCCGACACCACGGCCCAAGTTCGAGTGGCCCACCTGTACTGTGAAGTCTCTCCAGCAATCCTCACCTTGTCTCCATCGGTGGCTGACCTCTCCTGGACTCCACGAAGTCGCCTGCAGCCTCTTCACAAAGGGTTGCCCTGACTGCAACTGGCTCCAGCAGAGAAAGCCTGACACCAAAAGTCACCCCTGAATCCTCAGACCCCGGACTTTGGGGAGCCTAGCCAATGGTGCCCAGGTGTCCAGCAACTCTCCAACTTACTTGTCCAGCCATTGGTCACCTTTGTTGAGCCTTCTGGTCCGAGCCTGCAGCCTCTTTGTGCGACCAAGAACCTCCATAGACAAGCATTGGGCGCCCAATGCTGATTTGCACCCTGCAACCGGCCCCCCAGTGCCGCTGGTGGTGTAGCTTTGCTGCTGCCTTGTGGCCCCCATGCTGATCTTAAACCACGGGGCCTGTGCCCTGAAACCACGGGTACTTACCTGCAAACTATGCCTCTTCAAGGCGCCCCCCAGTCTGCATTGATTTACATTGGGCCCAGTGACCTCTGCACCCGGCCGCCCCAGTGCTGCTGTTGGTGTAGCACTTACCTTAAACTCAACCTTGCCCAGTGTTGGTCTAAACCCCCGAAGGCTGGAAGAGTAAGTTGTGTACTTACTGGTTAATGCATAACACTGTTTTCCTCCCAAAGGACTGCACTGAATTAACAAACCTATTGCATACAAAAGCCTAACTTTTTCTATTGCAAAGTTCTACTGTTCTAAACGGATACTTCAAAAGTATTTCTATTACTGTAAAGCATGTTCTACTGCCTTGCAAACAGTGGCTGCTCCTCTGCTAAGGCGGAGGAGCGTCGCCCCACTGCTTTTTTGCAGTGAAAGACAGAGAAAATAAAATTATAATAACTCGCGTTATCATTTTATTTTCTCTTACTTCTGCCCACAGGTTTGCGTGAGGGGGCAGGGGAGGAGTGGTAGCACCCTCCTAAAGTGCGCAATGACAGCTTGAACGGCCCTCTCGGCCGCCCAAAACAGTCTTGCGCACATCGCACATTTTCCATGCAGGCTGTATTGCAGTCTACGTGGAGAACATGCCCAGGCCTCCAGTCAGCGTCTGAGTGCCAAAAAACGGCGCTCAGACCAATCACAACCCTGCTAAGGCAACATCATGATTGGCTGACTGGGAGCCTGGGTGTGCTTCCTGTTGTGCACATCAGCGAGGGAGGAGGACTGCGGAGGAGAGACGGGCGAGGAAGAGGCGAAAAGGTAAGTTTTTATTTAATTTTTCCATATTCACTTCCCCCATGTCCTCCCCCCTACCTCACGCGTCCCCCCCTCCCGCCCGCCTACCTCCGATTGGTGCCGGCCGCACCTGCTTGCAAAACCATTTTTACTGCATCTGAAAAGTATTACTGCTTTTGAAACTGTTATTTACCTACAACTGAGTTCCTCTTGGTTCTAGAAATAGAATAAAGTAATAATTTTTTATACAAAACAATTGGTCAGGATTCAGTCTTTGAGTGTGTGCCATCATTGTGTTTGCTTTGTTCGCCCTAAGTTGGCAGGGCATGCCCAGACGTGGGTCCCTTGCGCACTTTGCCACTGGATTCAAGCTAGCCTGGCTGATGAGGGGTGTTACCCCGAAACTGGTCCAGGATGCTTGTTTCCGGTCCAGGGAAGACCTGGCCTGGCAGTTCGGGCTGGACTGTTCCCGTGAGGCACAGGGCCAAGACTGATTTGCATATGGCTGGGTCTGAATTGGGGTAGCGAAGTGAGCTAAAGAACGATGATGGATTCAACCCAGATCTGTGACTGGGGGTGAGCGTCTGAAAAGTTTCAGCGATCTGTCCATCATCTCCTTGTGTTTGCTTTGTTCGCCCTAAGTTGGCAGGGTATGCCCAGACGTGGGTCCCTTGCTCACTTTGCCACTGGATTCAAGCTAGCCTGGCTGATGAGGGGTGTTACCCCAAAACCGGTCCCAGGATGCTTGTTTCCGGTCCAGGGAAGACCTGGCTTGGCAGTTCGGGCTGGACTGTTCCCATGAGGTACACCAGGGCCAAGACTCATTTACATATGGCTGGGTCTGAAATGGGGCGGCGAAGTGAGCTAAAGAACGATGATGGATTCAACCCAGATCTGTGACTGGGGGTGAGTGTCTGAAAAGTTTCAGCCCTCCGTCCATAATCTCCTTGTGTTTGCTCTGTTTGCCCTAAGTTGGCTGGGTATGCCCAGACGTGGGTCCCTCGCTCACTATGCCACTGGATTCAAGCTAGCCTGACTGATGAGGGGTGTTACCCCGAAACCGGTCCCAGGATGCTTGTTTCCGGTCCAGGGAAGACCTGGCTTGGCAGTTCGGGCTGGACTGTTCCCATGAGTCACAGGGCCAAGACTGATTTGCATATGGCTTGGTCTGAACTGGGGTGGCGAAGTGAGCTAAAGAACAATGATGGATTCAACCCAGATCTGTGACTGGGGTTGAGTGTCTGAAAAGTTTCAGCACTCGGTCCATCATCTCCTTGTGTTTGCTGCCATAATTTATTGCTTGAGTGTGTACAATAAATGCTTAACACTACACTCTGATAAGCCTAGCTGCTCGACCACACTACCACAAATAGAGCATTTAGTATTATCTACTATAGCCTCTGTAAGCCTCTGGGCATCCACTGGACTCTGTGCACACCGTACCTTCTTTTGATATAGTATATACAGAGCCAGCTTCCTACAATGACCTACTGGAGGGGAAGAGGACTATTTAGTGTAGGGACTCTTGGGTGGTGGCTCTAGATTTTGCGATTGTTTTGGGCAATGTCAAGAGGATACACGTCAGGGGGCTGTAGTAACCCTCAATAACATTTAAACATTTTTGTAATTTGTAAAATTTTAATCATTTGTCACTGTAACACGGTGCCTTCTTGTGAAATTTAGATGCGGGTGTCATGAGGCTTGTGACGTCTGGAAGAGTGGGGGTTGCTCCTAGATATACTCTAAACTTTTATGCAATTCCTACAGTGCTCTCAAGTTTTCAAAATTCCATAGTGCAAGTTCTAATTTGTATATGTGAGGCTATCAGAGGAAGTAGTATCAATGATGTTTGATATTAGCGATGTGGCAATAAGTCATATCATCAGGAGTGAATTTAATTGAAGGGAGATCAATAGAAGCAATCAAAAACTTCCAAAAATAACATACATTTCATAAAGTACTATGTAAATGTCTCTAAAAAGTCATATCATCTAAAACCACTTAATATATGCCAGTCACTCTATCAAATGTGTAATCACATCACACGGGCAGACTACTCCCGCACGGCCCTACCACAGGGGCACAGCACTCTCTCGGCATTCATACACCTCATTGGCACAGCACTCTGCATTCATACATCTCACATGTACAGCACTCTGCATTCATACATCTCTCACCCTGTCCTCACAGACACTCGCACGTCTCACTGTGCACTCACGAGGGCACATCACACGGGCACACTACTCCCTCAACAGTCCTACCACAGGGGCACAGCTCTCTGCATTCATACATCTCATCGGCACAGCACTCTGTCTGCATTCATACATCTCACGGGCACAGCACTCTGCATTCATACATTTCTCACCCTGTCCTCACAGACACTCGCACGTCTCACTGTGCACTCACGAGGGCACATTACACGGGCACATTACTCCCGCACTGCCCTACCACAGGGGCACAGCACTCTGTCTGCGTTCATACATCTCACGGGCACAGCACTCTGCATTCATACATCTCTCACCCTGTCCTCACAGACAATCGCACGTCTCACTGTGCACTCACGAGGGCACATCACACGGGCACACTACTCCCTCACAGCCCTACCACAGGGGCACAGCACTCTGCATTCATACATCTCACGGGCACAGCACTCTGTCTGCATTCATACATCTCATGGGCACAGCACGCTGCATTCATACATTTCTCACCCTGTCCTCACAGACACTCGCACGTCTCACTGTGCACTCACGAGGGCACATCACACGGGCACACTGCTCCCTCAACGGTCCTACCACAGGGGCACAGCACTCTGTATTCATACATCTCACGGGCACAGCACTCTGACTGTATTCATACATCTCACGGGCACAGCACTCTGCATTCAAACATCTCTCACCCTGTCCTCACAGACACTCGCACGGCTCACTGTGCACTCACAAGGGCACATCACACGGGCACACTACTCCCGCAAGGTCCTACCACAGGGGCACAGCACTCTGCATTCATACATCTCACTGGAACAGCACTCTGCATTCATACATCTCTCACCCTGTCCTCACAGACACACTCGCACGTCTCACTGTGCACTCACAGCAAGGGCATATCACACGGGCACACAACTCCCGCACGGCACTACCACAGGGGCACAGCACTCTGTCTGCATTCATACATCTCACGGGCCCAGCACTCTGCATTCATACATCTCTCACCCTGTCCTCACAGACACACTCGCACGTCTCACTGTGCACATCACACGGGCACACTACTCCCGCACGGCACTACCACAGGGGCACAGCACTCTGTCTGCATTCATACATCTCACGGGCACAGCACTCTGCATTCATACATCTCTCACTCTGTCCTCACAGACACACTCGCACGTCTCACTGTGCACTCACAAGGGCACATCACACGGGCACACTACTCCCGCACGGCCCTACCACAAGGGCACAGCAATCTGTCTGCATTCATACACCTCTCACCCTGTCCTTAGACACTCGCTTCCCCGTGCACTCTCGCACTCTCGCACGTCTCGCTATGCACTCACAAGGGCACATCACAGGCTCTGCAATCAATCACACGGTAGACTGGTCGCTCTTCCTGCACACATACAGCACCCCTTCACTCCAGGCCCGGTTCTAGCGGGTGGGCCGGGTGGGCCAGGCCCACCCAAACATGAGCCTGGCCCACCCAAACAGGAGCCTTGGCCCTCGCAGTGAGGACTTGAAGGCTGGCGCGCAAAGCACACGTCGTGTGTGTCAGCCCGGGCCGAGACAGCTTCCCGGGCGCGCACACACACAGACAGTTTTAGAGATTATCGCAGCCGCACCCGAGTACTTCACAGGTCTTTAAAAGACCATTTACATGTTAACGAGGCTTTGTTTATTTTTTCACCCCTTCATCTCCACATGGCAAAGGCGACAATGTTCTGCTGCGTGGATATTTCTTTTTCTATGCAGGGCAGGAGAAAAGAAGTTTGTTTATTCCTATTCACCTTTCCTAACCCCTGCAGCTGCTTATCACATCAGGCTGTGACACAAAGTTTGACTAACGGAGTAGGTAAGAGAATGTGTTACTATTTGTTTTTCTTTTTAAAATATGCACAGGCCCAGCAGGACACATACTTCGTGAGTGCTTCATTTAAACAGTTGTTATCATTATCATGGCCGATGCAGGACAACAATAAGACAATACAAAATGCCCAGATAACGCTGGTGATAAATGATCCTGCTGGAGAGCAATCGTTTCTGTTAGTAGTTTTTAAATGCAGATGAACTGTATTTTATGTGGAAGCTCAGTGGGTTACTGCCTTTGTCACAGAGATCCTTGTGCTACTTGCAGTTCAGAAGTTACAATCCTAACATAGGACAGTGACCAATGAACTGTCATCAAAGAGCTGCATACAAACATGAATGGTATAGTTAGAACTTCGCTTTCTTTTTTGTGATATAGTTAGAACTTCCCCAGTCTTTCATTATTCTAATGTTGCTAAAATGAGTATGTTTGGGCAGATATACATTTTTAGCAGTAAAGCTGACCCCCATGGAATACTCTTTAAATCCTAAGGTTGTGTTTCCCCCGACCAAACCCTCTTAAAATATACTGCCCACCAGTATGGATGACATGTGATTCATACACCTTGTAATCCTCATTGGCTTATGTGACATTCCCTGTAGACTGATTTACATACTTGTATGATTCATTGTCTCTGTATAATGTGTGCGTGGTGTAAAGTACTGACACACACTACACTGATATGAGTAGCGCTGTACAACAAATGAAATGCATATGAGAGAGGAGCTACGTAAAGATGAGGGGCACTGTTGGAGGGTGGCAATGAGGGAATCCGAGGAAGAGGTCAATAGGGGGAGGGGCTATGGAGCGATGAGGGGCACTGTTGGAGGGTGGCAGTGAGGGAATCCGAGGAAGAGGTCATGGGGTGGAGGGGGAGCTAGGGAGAGATGAGGGGCACTGCTGGAGGGTGGCAGTGAGGGAGTCTGAGGAGGAGGTCATGAGGGGATGGGCTACAAAGAGATGAGGGGCACTAGTGGAGGGTGGCAGTGAGGGAATCCGAGGAGGAGGTCAATAGGGGGCCATGGAGGGATGAGGGGCACTGTTGGAAGGTGGTAGTAAAGGTTATTTACGGAGAAAGAGGTTATTGGTGCGGCGCCAAAAAGACTTTCGCATCAGCGCTGAAGCCGGCCCTGTCATGGCCTTTCTGTTTTTCTTTATTTAATTAGCAGTCGGGTCATAAGGGCTACTGTGGAACATACTTTAAAGTGCGTGCTAATTATATTTACCGCTATATTCAATGTTTTAAGTTTGAAGGTGATTTTACTAATGTTTTTACCGGGAAAAATGAAAGTGGAGCCCGATGGTGCCTGATATGGGGCTGGGGCCCAAGGTCAGCTGTGAGATAAGGTGCACTGGAGAGGAGTAGTGGATAATCAAGCCTGTAAGGGAGTGCGTTGCAGAGTCCAGGGTCAGGTGGAGGTAGTAATGAAGAGGGATTCTCCCTGAAGACTCGCACAGAGGGAGCCTGAGTAGTGTCACTTGCCTGATACTCCCACCTCAGAAACCTCCTCTTCCCATCAAAGGAACATTACATGGAAAAAACACTTTTTCAGAGTGATAATATTTAGAAAGAGATTTGGAAAAGAGTGCGTTTTACTGGACCTTGTAAGACTAAGAAGAGATAAAGGAGGGCCCTGAATCAGGCCTGCCTAGACATATATGCGACAAATCGAGCCCGCAGTGGCCCACCCAAATGCACCCTTGGCCCACCCAAATAAAAATTCCTGGAGCCGGGCCTGCTTCACTCACACAGGCTCATCCCGCTCTCACGCGCACCCGGACTCATCGAGGGATGAAGGGTGGGTGTCACGAGCTACAGCTGAAGAGGAGTGGTTGAGTGACAGGGAAGGGCAGGTGAGTGCAAGGACAGAAGGCTGAAGGACACCCGGAAAGGGGGGGGGGAGTCAAAAAGATTACTATGGGTAGGAGCAGAGGGGTGCCCTGTGGAAGACTTCAAAGGCAGAGGTTCAACTAGGAACAGTATTAACAGAAGATATGCAGAGGCACAGCCAGAGAAAGAGCAGAGGGACAGCGAAGCATACAGCACCGAGGGCAGACAAAAGAAAATGCTAGTACAGGGGGGACACTGCCTCTGCTGTTCCTTCCCAAACAGCTCTATCGTCAATAAATGTCAACAGGTTACGACATCTTACATCTGCCCTTGAGTGCAATATAATACATTATACCGGTGGTTCTTGTATTCCAAAGAGCTGACAGTTTTAAAAGATGTGATCTGAAGCCTAAGCAATGCGAAAGATTGGTCCAAGATCACACTGTGTGATAGTAGGGACGCGGGGCAAGCAATTTGCCATTTTCAATGTCTTTGACACTTCTGAGCTCTCTATGTACTGGAATGTACTGTACAGACCATGACGCTCTGCACTGACAGACACCAACCGGTGCGCGAAAGCCAACCGCATTCCAAATGTGGGACATCTGATGTGTAGGAGTTTATAGTAAAACGTACCACAGCTGCATATGAATAAAACACGTCGAAAACAATAGGAGAAACCCCCTACCGTGCTTAGCCTATCTCTCTCTGTACCCTCAGGACACCCCTAGACTATTTTAAATCTAGGATCCTGCCCAATAACCAAAGAGCTCCCTTGGCTACAAGGTCGAGCCCGAAGGTATCTGGACGAGGACACTATGATGAAGCAAGCCACCTAGAATGCCAGTGGGTGAGAGTCCTTTTAACACCATCGGGTGATCCCCTTGGGCGGGTACAGAGAGGCCAAGCACGGTAGGGGTTCCCTCCTGTTGACTTTGAATGGTTAGATGTTGGGGAAGCTGAGCATACCCCGTATCACTTCTCACTCCCTCCTTCTTGGACTATAGGATGAATAGAACACACCATGTATAGAAATTGTCAATGTACATGCATTTTCAAGGACTTCTTACCTGCGGACGGCTCTTCTTGCTACTTCTAATTGGGAGAAAATAACGATCTGTTCACATTGAACATCTGTGAAGTTCTTTGGCATGCATGCATGTTTGTATGTATGGATGGATGTATGTATGCATGTCAGCAGTCATTTGGAAGTGCACCTTGCAAACTGAAAAGAAAGAGAAGCACAGGATGAGGAGGAATAAGGGAGAATGGAAGGGATTTGACGAGCAAGTGGGAAAATGGACAAGAGAAGTAATATGGCAGAGAAAAGGGATTCAAAAGAGAGGCGGAGAGGAGAGATGTTAGGGATGAAGGAGAGATGTTAGGAATGAAAGAGAAGAACAACAGAATGGGAAAGATAAAATAAGTAATGGGGTGGGGATTGAGGCAGAAGCTGAAAGAACGGAAAGAAGGAAGAGAGGGGACATGTGGACACCGGAGAGCAGCGGAGGAGAGAAGACAAGGCACAGAAAGAGAAAAAAGAAATGGGAGAAATCTTGGGGTAAGTGGGAAGACAGGCTAGGTGAACAGAATGCAGAGATTAATGGGTGTAGAAAAGTAAAGTCGTGGATGAATAAGATGAGAGGAGCCAAGAGAGTAAAAAGGAGTGAAGAGAGTAAGGATGGGGAGAGATAAAGTAGTCAAAGAAAGCCAGGGGAGATGCAGAAGTGAAAAGTTTGGAGTGGGTACAAAGGGAGGAAGAGAGATAGAGTAAGGAGAAGACAAGAGTAAGCGATAAAGAAAAAGGGAGAGGAGACAAGGGAGGAAGAAGGATGAGAAAGAAATACCATCAAAGTAAAAATGGTCACGAGATAAAGAAAACCAGAGGGAGTGGTGAGTGAGAAAAGGAAAGGTGACAATGAGAAAAGGTATAAATGAGAAAAAAAACAAGAACACTAAGATCAAGAGGCAGAGAAGCTAACAAAAAACTGTCAAGGGGGGAGCCGTGCCCTCACCCACTGTGACGACAGTAACCTAGTACAGAATGAAGCCCACTGATATACCCAGCAGACAGAAGCTGCAGCTTACGTTTTAAGAATAACACACATCCAACCACTGCAGTTCTCGAAGAAGAAGCTAGCCAGTTGAGGCCAGTGGCGGCTCCTCCGCTAAGGCGGAGGAGCGTCGCCCCACTGAGCAGGTCGAAAAAGGAAAAAATAAAAAGATAATAACTCATTGTTATTATCATTTTATTTTTCCCCTTGTTCAGCTGGGTAGGGGCGGGGCTGCTCTGGTCACAGAGCAGGCGAGGCGTGGTTTGCCCACTCCAAGTGCGCAGGACGCTTTGACCGGTCGTCTCGGGCCGGTCAAACCGTCATGCGCACTGTACATGTTCTCCATGTAGGCTGCATTACAGCTTACAGACCAATCACAACACTGCATTGCAGCGTTGTGATTGGCTATGGGGAGGCTGGTAGCCGGGTGCTTCCTGCCCTGGAAGTGGGCAGAAGAGGATCAAGAGGAGGCGGCGTCGACGGCCGGCAGCTGCAGAAGACAGGTAAGTGAGTTTTTAATTTTATATTAAATCCATCCCCCCTACCCCCGTGACCCACCCACCCCACCGCCTCCAAATACCACCCGCCACTGGTTGAGGCTCAGGTAAATAGTGACTCAGGTAGAGTGTGAGCACTAGAGTTTAATATCCTTGGGTTATCTAGCTTTACAAACACCAGGCAAATACAGACGGTCAATGAATCTCCTTTCCTCCATGTCAGAGCTCGAAAGCTGAGGCCCCCACCTGCGGTAATGCCCCTGTGTTTGCCTCCATGGCTGCAGTGCTGGCATCAAACAAGATACCGGTGGCCATTCCCTTATATTAGGCTATGTACCCCACGGTACATTCATACTGAGAAATAGCGTAACCACAGTCCCAACGCAAAAATAATTTTTATTTGTCATCCTTGTCTTTATTGAAATTTTTGTTTTTGCAGTGCGCCCAACAGCATAATGCACTATAGCCAACTTCCTGTAGCACAAAGTGTTAAATCTATAGGATAAATCATTTTCCTCTCTCTGAGGAAGTGATCAGAACAGCAATCGTAAGTTTACAACTGTACCATTGCACTGCCCCAGAACAAAATTACAATGTCCCCTCTAACTCACCCCCCCCACCCAACCCCCAACAACAAAGGTACACAGTAATTTCATCAATATGTTCCAGAGAGTAAGATCCACTAGACCAGCTGCCAGGTAGCATGGCAGCTGCATATTGCCAGATGATCGGCCCGTTAGAGACCCCTAACTCGATCAGCTCAAGCGCAGCCTAGGCCTGATAACGCTTTACAATCTCAAATTGTTCCTTACTGTCGTCAGCACAAATACAACCCCACTCGAAACAAGGAAGGGGTTACATTTCTCCAGCACATAAAGATGCGCATGAATCAAAGTGTTGAGCAATTAAACAAATTGCTGACACCATGCCCTATGCACTTAGGTCTCAAAGCTCTAGAATTACAGAAAAAAAGGCAAATAAAACAGTAGCTTAAAGTGGAAACAAGCAGCAAGGGTCTTTTCACCAACCTCCCTGCGATTCCACCAAGACCTTCTTCAAGGAACTGGATTCCATTCTATGTACTCTCATCCGGGGCAGGGAATGGCGCCGCGTTGCCCTCCGGAAACTGCAACTCCCAACGGGCAGGGGTGGACTGAGTGCCCCCTCCATCGAAGCATACTTTCTGGCGGCCCAGCTGCAGTGGCTATCGCGCTGCACAGCTGGACGCTACATGGGCGAAATAAGTGAGGAGCAGGTGGTCATGTCTACAACTACAGTACGCACTTTTCTGCCCCCGAAGGGTCAGCCTTCCTCGTCTTGACCCTTGCAGGTGGCGGTAGCTCGCTCATGCTGGGAGAGGTGTGGCGCAGGGGCCAGGAAGGCTAACTCCGAAGCACGTGGTTCACGGTTGGATCCCCAGCGGCAGCTCAGCCCGTCGGGACACTTTCTCATTCATCAACAGCTTCAAAAGCCACCTACCAAACTCTTTGGGGCATGTCAGAGATGGAGTCTCTCACTCACCCAGTACCACAGGCCAAACTCACCATGGGTGACGTCACCTCATCACATGGCTATACAAGGTCATCCACGACCTTACTGCCTGACCCCTCCATACACGGAGACATAAATGGAAGGAGGACTTCGGGAGGGTACCACACGACAAGGAATGGGAGCAGGCACTAGAGTTCCCCCAGCAGGTCTCCCGGAACTCCCAATTCAAAAACATCCAATTCTTTCTATTACACAGAGCTTACCTCCCCCCCCCTCCCCCCAGCCGAACCATTATTTTCCTGACATGCAGATAAGCTGCCCTCGCTGTCACACCCCTGATGCTGACCTCGTGCATATGACGTGGTCCTGTTCAGTGTTGCAAAGTTACTGCCAGTCAAGTTTACAAGTTTATTTTTTATTAGAGTAGTTACTTAAAACCATTGCTACAGAATATATCGAAAAAAATGTCATTATAAATTGCAACTTTAAGAGAAAAGTAACAAGCATTGGCATAGCCAATAGGTCTCGCTTTGGGACCTTATAAGTGTTTAGTTATCCAGCACAATATCCTTGGTGCAACAACATCAAGTGTTGCATGGCTAAACACTTATAAGGTCCCAAAGGCGAGACCTATTGGCTATGCCAATGCTTGTTCTTAAAAGTCTCGAACCCGAAACTATCATCTTTAAACAGAAAAGATAAAAATAATCAGCACAACGAATTCAAAATAGCGTATGTGAATAACTCTCACTCTGCTGGTAACAACGAAAGAAATCCAGTCGGACTACCAGTTGAGGTCAGACGAGGCACCAATATGGGAGGCATATTAATTTTTTCATTAACATGTCTCAAATAAAGAAACACTACCAGTCTTACAATGAACAGTAAATGCATCACTGACTTTTGATAAGGAGAGGAAAAAAAACACTTGAACTTTAAGCACTCAGAAACTTCTAACTCAATTGAGCAGTGGTCTAGTATTTTCTGACTCACAAAGATAAAATTGTAATACAGACGTACACTACTTGTGACTCCACAAGTCAAAGCAAGTCAACAAACATGTACACTTTCTGGGCAAGATGTAACATGCGCTGGTTTAGACAAGTAAGGGGCGAGCAGGGTATTCAATATTTGCTAAAAAAAAAAAACTATGTAAATATGCTTCTTGCTGAAGAGTGGACCATAAACTGGATCATTTCCAATAGTGCTGCACACTATACAACTGTTACTTAACATTTGTATAGTGTGTCAATTGCTTTCTATTTTCAGAAATATACAGTAGAGTACAACGCTTACTACATTAACTGTTGGAAAAAGGTTAGTTGTGTGTTTTTTCCTTCTACAAGTGACTAACATATAGGTACAATAAATAAAGATCAAAGTTCAGAGAAGTACTTTGGGGGTCTGGATTGTTTTACAAACCATGACCTTCGTGGTTTACAATATAGAAAATCATTACTTAATGTAACCTGTCTCAAAATGTCAAAGAGGTGCATACTTTTATACCTTGTGAATGCCCTTCATGAGGAGGAGTCCCTAAAATCGACCTACTATGTTGATTCATTTTTCTTCTTATCCCACCCTAGACATTTCAATGGAGGGTCTTTCCGAGATAAACAGAGCTGCTAATTAACTATCTATCTACTGCCAAGTGTTTGGAATAGATCGTATCACTCAAAACTTCATGAATCCGGCCTGAGTACCCCGTTGTAAATGTGGGGCTAGTTATTTATTTTGGATGGTCAGAGTATAACACCGGCAGCTCTGTGGTATTGTACAAAAACGTTTCAACACCACGAACGAAAGGGGTTGGTTCAGAGTGATGTTTGAAGCTCAGTATAGTGCAAAATGAAAATGCGGTAAAGGAATATGTAAAGTAAACACAAACATTATCTGCTCAAGGCACAACCCACGGAGGATGGAGAACATGGGCTAGCAGCAACGAAATTACATTAGCTGAAAAAGTAGCAAAAGTATTACGTTTAATTTGAAAAGGGGGTCGGATACCAGTATTTTACAAAAAAAGTAAACAACTGTGACAAATAGCCATCCAACAGTGTCTTTTAACACTGTTCAAATGTCACGCTGCACCAGTCAAAATACAACTGTTTTAACTTTGACAGGAGTGGAGGAGTGCTTGCCTCGCCAAACAAGCCGGTGGATGTAGGAAGACCTTTAATCTCAGTGGAGAGAAGAGTTCCCCACTGTCCTTGCACACCAGTCAGGGTTGCAGAGGGGAAGTAAACGGAGAAAAACACAAGCATTGGCCGCGAGCAAAAAGAAAACGTGCGGCCGCGACCGGGAGCACCAGGAGAAGAAGAAACAAGCATTGGCCGCGAGCAAAAAGAAAACGTGCAGCCGCGACCGGGAGTTGTGTGCGCGCGCGAGCAAAAATAAAAAAAATGAAAAACACGCGAGTGGTGCGCGCGCGCACAGGGATAGAGGAAAGACAGATGGCGCCTCTGCGCTGCGCAGGGCAGCGAAAGTGAAAGTGATCGCGATGCACTTAATGACCCGTGACGGAGGAAAGACAGATGGCAGCTGTGCACGTGCACGCGATCGTGAACGCAAGCTGGAGGCCAGCAAAAGCCTGTGGTAGCACTCTCAAAAGCCACCTACTAAATGTCTCGAAGAGCACTGGCATGCGCTGGCTCAGGTGAGACCTAAAAAGGGGTTTAGTAAAAATCAGTTAAAATCAGTTAATCTGTCATTTCAAATGCGATTTGTAGTAATCGATTCGTTGACTTAGCAGCTTTTAACTCTTTTACGTTTAGGCAGTAATATCGCTCTGCCCGATGTTAGTGCTGGGATGTTCCTGTCGCAATTGTGGCATTTTCTTCTCCACCTGTCTCAGAAACTTTACCAGGCGACAGTTCAGCTGCGAGTCCTCTGGAGCAAAACAAGCCAGCACCGCTTGTCTTTGTGTGTGGATGCCTCTCTGATTAAAAAGTGGTTTTAAAAGTTGTTTTCGTTCTTGGGTCAGTTTTTTACAAATGCAGAGAAGGTGCATCATGTCTTCCTGTGGAGCGACCCCTGACCTTGACTGGTAGGTCGCTCCCCCACCACACAGCTCCGTCTGTGTGCCCTGCTGCTGCCCCTGATTGTGCTCGTTTTTCCTTTCTGTGCCCCCTTGCTGCCCCTGATTGTGCTCGTTTTCCTTTCTGTGCCCCCTTGCTGCCCCTGATTGTGCTCGTTTTTCCTTTCTGTGCCCCCTTGCTGCCCCTGATTGTGCTCGTTTTTCCTTTCTGTGCCCCCCTTGCTGCCCCTGATTGTGCTCGTTTTTCCTTTCTGTGCCCCCCTTGCTGCCCCTGATTGTGCTCGTTTTTCCTTTCTGTGCCCCCCTTGCTGCCCCTGATTGTGCTCGTTTTCCTTTCTGTGCCCCCTTGCTGCCCCTGATTGTGCTCGTTTTTACTTTCTGTGCCCCCTTGCTGCCCCTGATTGTGCTCGTTTTCCTTTCTGTGCCCCCCTTGCTGCCCCTGATTGTGCTCGTTTTTCCTTTCTGTGCCCCCTTGCTGCCCCTGATTGTGCTCGTTTTTTCCTTTCTGTGCCCCCTTGCTGCCCCTGATTGTGCTCATTTTTCCTTTCTGTGCCCCTTGCTGCCCCTGATTGTGCTCGTTTTTTCCTTTCTGTGCCCCCCTTGCTGCCCCTGATTGTGCTCATTTTTCCTTTCTGTGCCCCCTTGCTGCCCCTGATTGTGCTCGCTTTTTCCTTTCTGTGCCCCCTTGCTGCCCCTGATTGTGCTCGTTTTCCCTTCTGTGCCTGTTTCCCGCCGCTGCGCCTGCGGCCCCGCCCCTCACTGCCCATTCGCTGCCCCATTCCCTGCTCCTCCCTCCCACCTCCCCATTTATGGCGGCCGCTGCGTGGTGAAGAGAGCGACCCCTGACCTTGACTGGTAGGTCGCTCCCCACCACACAGCTCCGTCTGTGTGCCCTGCTGCTGCCCCTGATTGTGCTCGTTTTTCCTTCTGTGCCCCCTTGCTGCCCCTGATTGTGCTCGTTTTTCCTTTCTGTGCCCCCTTGCTGCCCCTGATTGTGCTCGTTTTTCCTTTCTGTGCCCCCTTGCTGCCCCTGATTGTGCTCGTTTTTCCTTTCTGTGCCCCCTTGCTGCCCCTGATTGTGCTCGTTTTCCTTTCTGTGCCCCCCTTGCTGCCCCTGATTGTGCTCGTTTTTCCTTTCTGTGCCCCCTTGCTGCCCCTGATTGTGCTCGTTTTTCCTTTCTGTGCCCCCTTGCTGCCCCTGATTGTGCTCATTTTTCCTTTCTGTGCCCCCTTGCTGCCCCTGATTGTGCTCATTTTTCCTTTCTGTGCCCCCTTGCTGCCCCTGATTGTGCTCGTTTTTTCCTTTCTGTGCCCCCTTGCTGCCCCTGATTGTGCTCATTTTTCCTTTCTGTGCCCCCTTGCTGCCCCTGATTGTGCTCGTTTTCCTTTCTGTGCCCCCTTGCTGCCCCTGATTGTGCTCGTTTTTCCTTTCTGTGCCCCCTTGCTGCCCCTGATTGTGCTCATTTTTCCTTTCTGTGCCCCCCTTGCTGCCCCTGATTGTGCTCATTTTTCCTTTCTGTGCCCCCTTGCTGCCCCTGATTGTGCTCGTTTTTTCCTTTCTGTGCCCCCTTGCTGCCCCTGATTGTGCTCGTTTTTCCTTTCTGTGCCCCCTTGCTGCCCCTGATTGTGCTCGTTTTTCCTTTCTGTGCCCCCCTTGCTGCCCCTGATTGTGCTCATTTTTCCTTTCTGAGCCCCCTTGCTGCCCCTGATTGTGCTAATTTTTCCTTTCTGTGCCCCCTTGCTGCCCCTGATTGTGCTCGTTTTCCCTTCTGTGCCTGTTTCCCGCCGCTGCGCCCCTGCGGCCCCGCCCCCTCACTGCCCATTCGCTGCCCCATTCCCTGCTCCTCCCTCCCACCTCCCCATTTATGGCGGCCGCTGTGCGGCCGCGCCGCTGGCGCGCCGAAGGCAAGCCCGTCTGCGCCCGTCCGCGCCGTGACCGCGCCCAGCGCCAGACCCCCTGGTCCGGGCATCCCCCGCGCCCGCCACATCAACAGACGCCGATACGACGCCAGCACCCTCCACGCACTCAACCCCGGAAAAGATCACGCCTGCTACCAGGCCACCCCGAAGCGCACCCAAGGGCCCTTCACCTGCCGGAACTGCAGCTTCGCCAGCACCCGCCCCGCCAAACCACCGCCCAGGAAAGAACCCAACTACCTCAGATGCATCCTCCTCAACACCCGCTCCGCCCGCAAACACGCCATCGAACTCTGGGACCTTCTCGACTCAACCTCCCAGACGTCGCATTCCTGACGGAGACCTGGCTGAATCCCGCTTCAGCCCCCGACATCGCCATTGCCATCCCCGGACGGATACAAGATCACCCGCAGGGACCGCACCAACGGAGTCGGAGGAGGCATCGCCATCGTCCACAGGAACACCCTCAGAGTCTCAACCAACACCGACGACACCCTCAGCACCGCCGAACACATGCACTTCCAGATCCACACCGATCCCAACACCACCCTCAGAGGAACCCTCATCTACAGACCCCCGGACCCCGACCACAGTTCAGCGATTCCATCGCTGACTTCGTCAGCACACACGCCATCGCCTCCACGGACTACATCCTCCTCGGGGACCTGAACTTCCACCTCGAGAACAACAAGGACACCAACTCCACCACCCTGATCGACAACCTCGCCACCCTCGGACTCAGACAGCTCGTGACTGCACCCACCCACGCCGCCGGCCACACGCTAGACTCCATCTTTTCCGCAAGCCCACACGTCTCCTTCAACCACACCTCCGAACCCCACTGGACTGACCACCACTGCATCCACTTCACCTACAGGAAGCCCACCACGCACCACCGCACCGAACAAATGCCTCGCCGCTGCTGGAGCAGAGTCACGGAAGACCAGCTAACCACAACCCTCGCCCTGAGCCCACCCGCCGAACCCTCCGACCCCGATACCGCCGCCCGCAACCTCAGACAGTGGATCGACGACTGCGCCAACACCCTCGCCCCGCTCAAGAATCCGCCCAACAGCCACACCAGCAAGAAAGCCACCTGGTTCACCGAAGACCTCCAGGCCTCCAAACGAACATGCCGAAAACTGGAGAAGATCTGGCTCCACGAACGGACAGCGGACAGCTACGCCGCCCACAAGAGCGCCACCCGCAGTCACCATCACCTCATCAGATCCGCCAAAAGGGCCTCACTCAATGACCGCCTAGACAACAACGCACACAACAGCAAAGAGCTCTTCAACATCGTGAAGGAACTCTCCAACCCCAGCTCCAACACCAACGACATCGAGCCGTCGCGAGACCTGTGCGACTCACTGGCCACCTTCTTCCACCGCAAAATCGCCGACATCCACGACAGCTTCAACACCACGACCGCCCCGGCAACCACCGAGACCACTGCCCCCACAACCACCAACCGCCTGCTCTCCTGGACCAACATCAACGACGAGGACACCAGCGAGATCATGAACACCATCCACTCCGGTTCACCGCTAGACCCGTGCCCTCACCACATCTTCAACAAAGCCAGTACAGCCATCGCGCCCCATCTCCGGAAAATAATCAACATCTCCTTCGAGACAGCAACCTTCCCGGAAAGCTGGAAGCACGCCGAGATCACCGCCTTACTCAAGAAACCCAAGGCAGACCCCAAGGACCTCAAGAACTTCCGACCCATCTCTCTGCTCCCGTTCCCCGCGAAGGTCACCGAGAAAATCGTCAACAAACAACTGACCCGCTACCTCGAGGAGAACAACATCCTGGACCCTTCCCAGTCCGGCTTCCGCAGCAACCACAGCACCGAAACCGCCCTCATCGCCGCCACCGATGACATCAGGACCCTGCTAGACAACGGAGAAACAGCAGCCCTCATCCTCCTGGACCTATCAGCCGCCTTCGACACGGTCTGCCACCACACACTACGAACACGCCTTCACGACGCCGGGATCCAAGAGAAGGCCCTGGACTGGACCACATCCTTCCTTTCCGGCAGAACACAAAGCGTCCGCCTCGCCCCCTTCCGATCCAAGGCCACCAAGATCATCTGCGGCGTACCCCAAGGCTCCTCCCTCAGCCCAACGCTGTTCAACATCTACATGGCACCCCTCGCCCACGTCGCCCGACAGCACAACCTCAACATCATCTCCTACGCCGACACCCAGCTGATCCTCTCCCTCACCAAAGACCCTCACACCGCCAAAGCCCACCTCCACGAAGGAATGAAGGCCGTCGCCGAATGGATGAGGACCAGCCGCCTGAAGCTGAACTCGGACAAGACGGAGGTCCTCATCCTTGGTTCCAACCCTTCAGCCTGGGACGACTCCTGGTGGCCAACATCACTGGGAACAGCCCCGCCACCCACCGACCACGTACGCAACCTAGGGGTCATCCTCGACCCCACCCTCTCCATGACTAAGCAGGTCAACGCCGTTTCCTCATCCTGCTTCAACATCCTCCGAATGCTCCGCAGGATCTTCAAGTGGATCCCCACCGAAACAAGAAAAACAGTCACCCAGGCCCTCGTCACCAGCAGGCTGGACTACGGAAACGCCCTCTACGCAGGAACGACGGCTAAGCTCCTGAGACTGCTGCAACGCATCCAGAACGCCTCTGCACGTCTTATCCTCGACATCCCCCGACGCAGCCACATCACACCCCACCTGAGAGACCTGCACTGGCTCCCCGTCAACAAGAGGATAACCTTCAAGCTCCTCACCCACGCACACAAAGCACTCCACAACTCCGGACCAGCCTACCTCAACAGACGACTCAGCTTCTACACCCCCACCCGCCAGCTCCGCTCGACCAGCCTCGCCCTCGCCACAGTCCACCGCATCCGGAAAACGACCGCCGGCGGCAGATCCTTCTCCCACCTCGCCGCCAAGACCTGGAACACCCTCCCCACCAACCTCCGACAGACCCAAGACCTACTGGCCTTCAGAAGACTCCTCAAGACCTGGCTCTTCGATCAGTAGCAGCACCACCCCCCTCTTCCCCCAGCGCCTTGAGACCCTCGCGGGTATGTAGTGCGCTTTATAAGTGACATGATTGATTGATTGATTGATTGACTGTGCGTTGCCGCACAAACGGCAGGTGGAGTCGAATTGGCTTTTCAGCCAGTGCGGAAAGTGCTTTGTGCATGGTAGCAAGCCAAGTCGGTACTTTAGAAATTGGGTTTTAGTGATCTAGCAAACCCCAGGGCTAGGTATTTTTGAGCAGCGGGGATGGAATAGGTGCTCAGAGTCATCCAGCCATGTGTCCTCTTAGATAAGGCTGCTTTGTCCTCAATCCAGGATAGGCGCTTTACTGTTTTCCTTGCTATTTTTTTGAAGAGACAGTGACTGGTAGGTGTTTCCCAGAGCTCGATTAGCCCCAGGGTGGTCAGACTTGCTTGTAGATATTTTGCAGCAGGTGATGACATTTTATATTGTAGTTCTAACCACAAGCACCAATTGAGAGTTCCTGGTTTTGATTTCCGTACTTTGTCCCACAAAATGGCTATCGCACCTTGTCTTGCAAGGGTCTGTTTTTGGACACCAAACCCAAGCCTGATCTGTGCTGGAGAGAGACATTTTGGTAAGCCAAAGATTATTCTATACGCTTTTGCAACGGTGCCATCTAGGAGCTTGGAGTCGCTGTCCCTCTGTGCCTCACTCCCATAAGCTATTGTGGGTAGGAGTTTTGCCCGTATTACTTCGGCTAGTGGGGCGAGTGAAGGGCCGTTCAGTTTAGAGTTGAGGTTTCTTATCGAGACTGCCAGGGCTATTCCCTTCCTCCTGATTGAGTCTCTTTGAACTGTAAAATGCCTGCCTTTATCGATGATCACTCCTAAATATTTATATTCTGTTGCTGAGTCTATACGGGTATGACTCGAGAACCAGGCAGATGTTTTCTTAGAGTTCTTTTTAATTGTCATGGTTTTGGGTTTCTCCAAGTTGATGTTCAGGTTATTTGCCTTGGAGTATTCGAATGTGGTATTAAGGAGCTGCTGTAAACCCACCTTCATTTGACTAATTAAAACTAAGTCATCTGCATAGAGTAGACGTGGTAACGCTAGGTTCCCTAACCTTGGAGAATGTGAGTTGCTAGCATTTAATAGAAGTATAGGGTCTGCAAGGAATAGGTTAAATAGGGTCGGGGCCAGCATGCAGCCTTGCTTAAGTCCTTTCGCTGTTGGTATCCGTCTCGAAAGGGTTGACCCATCCCCCAGTTTCACTTGAACCAGGTCTCGGTGTACAGATTGAGCAGTGCCTGGGGTATGCCCCAACTGACCAGTTTTGTCCATATTCTATTGCGGTTTACGTGGTCAAAGGCAGCCCTGTAATCGATGAAGCATAAATGTAATGGCATTTTTGTATTCTCAGCATTGTCAATGAGCAGAGCCATGGTTGTTATATTTGTTACCTTTCCGACGGAATTGGAGAAGCCAGTCTGATTCAGAGGAATAATAGAGTTGTCTTCGGCCCATTGTTGTAATTCGTCCAGCAGTGTTCCAGCAAAATGTTTTGCCTCGTTGTCCAGAAGAGAAACTAAACGGTAATTCTTTGGCATGGTCTTGTCTCCTGACTTAAAGATTGGCGAGATTATCGAAGCCCGCCAGGATGGAGGAAGTAGGCCTGTCTGCCTTATTTCGGTGAAGAGAGAGCTGAGTGCTTTTGCCCAGTAATCTGCGTCTTGTTTATAGAGCACAGGCGGGATTCCATTAGGGCCCGGTGCCCCTTCTCTTCTTCCCTTCCTTATATGGCGTTTAATCGCTTTGAGGTGGTTGCTTGGGAGTATAACTCCCGGCATTTTCCCTTCGTCCCCTTCCGGTGCTGTTACACTTTCCTCGCCGGGTCGGTACACAAGTGTGGTAGTTCTCGAGATTGTCTCTGACCTAGTTCCTGTAGGCAGTGAGATTTCTTCTTGATGGAAATGATTTCCAAGGTAGGTTGCCCAGTCCTCCTCAGATATGTTAGATTACAGTCCCTCGTTTGTGGGGCGAATACGTCGGTTTATTGTCCCCCAAAATCTTGCACCGTCATTCTGCTTAATATCGGCATGCAATTTCGCCCATAAAGAATCCTCAGAGTCTCTCTTGGCCGCCCATAATGCTTGCTTCAGCTGAGTTTTCTGCTGTCGTAGTGCTGCTAAGTTTATGATATCGGTTGGTTTCCGCCGCAGGTGCTGCAGTGTGCGGTTAATTGTATTTTTTATAGATCTTATCTTATTTTTTTGCAGCTTTGTAAAGTTGGTTGTACCACTGTAGCTCTGCTGTGCTCTTGATTTAATTGGTGCGGCGAAGGACTTTGCCAATGTGGTCGTGAAGTTCACCCATTTCTCTTTTTCATTGCCCCCTTCCCGTGTTTCGAATAAGAGTGTTGCAGTTTGTAGAAAGTTCCCTTGCGTTGCTTGCACAAATTTTATTTTCCTGTAGTTAATTGTGACAGTGGTTCCTGAATTGCCGTTCCATTTCAAAAGCTTTGGCATGTTTGTGCGAAGTGTGAGTGCCTGAGGCCCATGCTGAATGTGATAATTTCATTGAACAGGGTTAGGGACACAAAGGTATAGTCTAGCGTTGAGTTTTTAGTTGATGAGTAGTGAGTGCATGCCGGGGGGTTGTCACCTGTACTTCTGCCACTCACCCCTCTGAAATTGAGGTGTTCGAGGTCCTCTATGAGACGCTGGCTGGTTTTTGTAGGCAGTTCTGATAAGCTCTTACCCTGAGGTGGGATGTTCCATAACCGGTTTTTGTATAGATACTTCCGCCACAGTCGATGAGCCAATTAGACGTAAGTTAAAGTCCCCTGTGAGTATCATGTCTGGTGTATTGACCTCGCTTATACATAGCTCTACGAAATTAGTCAATTGTTTTGCAGCCTTGATTTTCCTGTTCGGATGTATGTAGGTATTTATTATTACAATGTCCTTACGCCCGTTCCCTGGTGGCCCCCTCAGAGTAGATATTTTTTTGCAATGGATTATGGTGTTATCGAGCCAACTGGGTGAGCAGAAGTTGTACTTGTGTTGTTCACATAGATTACGAGGCCTCCCTGCAGATTCCCGTGTCTTGCCCCTTTGACCGCTGGTGTGAAGAAACGTACTGGCAGTCTGTTCAATTCACCCTACGGGAGGTCACAGAGCTGCCGGATCTTCATACATGGTAAGCTTGTGCCCTGTGCATCTTTAAACGTAAAAAACAGTACAAGGAACGTGTACACTTTGCGGTACCAGCGCTCCTCCTTGCTAAATGTGCACTCACCCTCCAATGGCTTATGCCAACGGCACCACAAGTGGCGGCTTGGCACGGGGCGATGCACAAGTGTGGAGGGGTGGAGGAAGAGGCACTCCATTATGAGATCAGTCATCTTGGCAGACGTCCAATCTCTCCCAGTGGGCTACTCTTCTCACACTATTTCTGCAGGTAACAGGGAACGACGATCTTCCTCCATGAACATGGCTGCCTTATTAGCAGCTGATACCTGAAGTGCACCTTGACTTCGCTCCCTCTCTAAGCACCCATAATCAGTAGCGGCTGGTCTCGCACCAGAGTGGCGGGACGGGAGAGGGGTATGGGTTGAGGGAGGATAGATGGATGACAAAATAAACAAAAAAAAGAAAAGAACTTACCTGCTCCTCGCTGATTGCAGCTCTGCCGCTCGTCTCCTTCCAGCTGTGTATGTGCTGTGGCTCCCGGACTCCCCACGGCCAATCCCAGTGCTTCTCTCATGCTAGCCAGCATGAGAGAAGCATGGGGATTTGCCTGAGCGGGCCTGTTTTCTGCTCCAAAGGGGACTGGGAGCCTACACCTGCTGTTCTCTCTGCCCGGCAATGCAACTCAGGTTGGGGAGATGTCAATGTGCATGACGGTTTGGCCGTCCTAAGATGGCCGGGCAAACTGTCATGCGCACTGACAGCAGTGCTGCCCACAACTCCCCTTCTGTGCCTGTCATGGCATGGCCCTGCCCCCAAAGACTCAGCTCCGTCCAGAGGAAAAATAAAAATAATGTTTTAATATCATTTTATTTTTCCTTTCCCTCAGCTGGCCAGCAGGTGGGGCGACGCTCCTCCGCTATGGCAGAGGAGCCGCCGCTGTCCATACATCCCTTCCTACCCTCCCTCACAAAACAGGTTGACTATCTCCCCACAGGCTTGTTTTTCCCGCACCGGCCTCCCTCCCTTCTCAGCTGCCCAGCCGTGCCCAGGTTAGCCCTGACCACAGTCCGTGATCTCACCCTGATGAACGGGCCCACTCAGTTCATATGTTTTATTCTCCACAGCTTCGGCGTGCCACCGCTACCCCCGCCACCTGCCCGCCCCTTATCCCAGTTCATATTTTTCTCAGTTAGCGACACAGTGGCAGGATTTAGACTGAACTCCTCAGTAAATGATGATACTCACCCCACACTCCTAGTAACATTTAGTATGCAAGGTGAGTAACACTGTGTATTGCTACAGCACCAATGTATAATTGTAAAAAGTGATGATTCGCTCTGTACTGTTGGACAGCGATCTCTCTCTGTTGCTCTAATTGTCTATATTTGTAAAACTCAATAAAACCTTTTTTTTTAAATTATATACTGAAACTTTGATCTATTAATGCACCATTAATCACCTCTATGCACTGAAACAAAATCACTGAAACGAACATGCCTACCCCGAAAGACAAAGTAAAGTAAGAGCTAAATACCCAAAAAATTAATAATCCACGATTAATACTAGAAGCAGTTTGTAGCTTTTTACGAATGTTGCCACTGGAGTCTCGCATTGGAAAAAGTTAAGTGTACGCTGTAGGAAGCTGGGTTTCTGTTGCATTAACCCCCCCACTTTTCGCCAGACTACTGATGCACTTTGACTCTATGTGCCATGGGTCCCTGCCAATCAGGTTCCCAGGGCCTGTGTTCTTTCCCAAAACAGTACCTTGTATCCCCAATTGGCACCTCTCTGCCCACTTGTCAGTCCCTTGTAAAAGGTACAATGGGTACCAAGGGCACTGTGGCCAGGGAAGGCCTCTAAGGGCTGCAGCACTTATTGTGTCACCCTTAGAGGCCCTGTACCTTTACACACACACACTGCCATTTCAGGCTGCATGTTTTGGTGCAGAACAAAGTAAAGAGTTGATATGGCAAACATCCCTGTGTGCCATGCCTACAACCCACTGCCCTGGCATAGGTCAGCCACCCCTCTAGCTGGGTGCACTATACCAGTGGTGAGGGTACAGGTGCATGAGCCCTGTACCCCTACAGTGTCTATACCAATTCTTAGACATTGTAAGTGCAGTAATGCCAATAAGAGTATATGGTGCTGGGAGTTTGTCATTACGAACTACACAGCACCATAATGTCTTTACTGAAAACTAGGAAGTTTGGTATCAAACTTCTCAGCATATTAAATCCACACTGATGCCAGTGTGGGATTTAATGAAAAATGCACTCAGAGGGCATCTTAGAGATGCCCCCTGAAAAACGACCAGCCTCTGGTGGGTTCCCTGACTGGTACACACAAGCCTGCCACCACGAGACATGTTTCTGGACCCCTGGAGTGGGGGCCTTCGCTCCTTGAGCCCAGAACCAAAGCCTTTCCTGGGTGGAGGAGGTCACACCTCCCCCAGGCCAGGAAGAGCCATCTGTGGCAGGGGCGCTTCAAAGGCCTTGCCGCCTTTGTAACGTGACCCCCACCCTCTCCTGCTATCAGGAGCAGGCCCCCTTCCTGTTTCCCCTCCTTTTTGGCGGGAAGACAGGCGGGAAAAATTAGCACAGCCCACTCTTCAGTGCCCGCCATCTTGCAGATGGCAGGCACTCCCCAATCAGGGTTAGGGATTGTGCCCACTCTCCCACGTGGGGTGAGCACACCAAGGGTGTAGTCACCCTAAGGTTAGAGGCCCATTGGTTACTGACCTCTGGACCCCTAAAACCCTCCTTAAATACAGTATTTAGGGGGCAGCCATGAACCAAGAAAACAGATTCCCGCAACCTACGAAGAAGAAGGACGAAAGAAGACAACCAGCAGAGGAGACTGAAGAGAAGAACAGACTTGGCCCCAGCCCTACCGGCCCGTCTGCAGTTTCCAGAGATCCTGCGCCAAAAGTCGCCTTGTCCTGCAGCCAGAAACCTCCAGAACCCGGGGAGGACTGACTGCCTTCAACAAAGACCAGCTCTCCTGTGAACAGCAGCTCTGTTCAAAAGAAACTTCCAAGACAGACTCTGAGCCTGCGGAGGACAAAGAAATCCAGACGCCTGGAACCACCACTGCACCCGATGCCTACGGCCCGAATCCGGGTGGCCCACCGGTCCCAGCGAGGACCCTCAGCATTTTAGAGCCCGAGTCCACCGTGGGTTGACCCCTCCAGGACTCCACGACCTCGACTGCAGCCTCTGCACGGAGACCCCCCCAACCGCGAGTGGCCCGATAAGGTGAAATCCGACCACAAAAGACACCCCTGCATCCAGCCGCCCTGCGCCCTGGAGAAGAGAACCCAAGGTGCAACTATGTCCCAGAGCCCTCCAGCTTACCTGCCCAGCTGTTGGTTCCTCCCAGAGGTCTTCCTGGACCGAGCCTGCAGCCAAAATCCAAAACCGGCAAGCCCCATTGAAAACAACAGGGCACCCGACGCCAAAACAGCACCCTGCACCCGGCCTTCCCTGTGCCGCGGTGGGTGCACCTTTTGTGCTAAACTGGATCCCCCTTTGCCCTGAGCTAAACCATAGGAGCTTTGCTCCCACAACCTTGTGGCCAGCTCGTGAGAAGCCACCAACTGGAGGCCCCCTATCCCCCATTGGATAACATTGGGCCTCAGCACTCTGCACCCGGACGCCCTAGTGCCGCTGAGGGTGATTCAAGGGTGCATCCTTGACCCTGGGGGAACGTTGGTTCTAACCCCAGAATACCAGCTCCCACAACAAAGTACTTACCTGTTAACCAATAACTTCATTTCTCTCCATAGGAATACATTGACTATTTTTCCTTGAAAAATGTTCTGCGTTCTTTTGAGGCAAGATGGCGGTCGACACGTCGGCTGTGTGAGCAAGCTCCTGTGCTGCCCCGACAAAACTCTCCCCTGGCGATTTTCGAAAACCGCAAACGTAGCGGTGAGATGGAGTAAGGAGCACCCTGACCTCGAGACTCTGATGTAATGATTTGGCGGTTGTGGATTTGGCACTCTCAGCTACCGGCGCCCTCGCGGCTTACTTCGCTGAGCCCTCTCTTCCGAGCTGCCGTTCAGGGAGTCCGGCTGCAGCAAAGCTTCTTGATGGCTCCGAAGGCAGCAGCAGGGAAAGTAGCGAAGACTCGGGGTGTATCTACGGCTATTGAAACTCCGGGAATACCTGAAGGAGAACTAGGAAAACCCCGAGCAGGAACTGTCAAAGCAGGCGGACGGCGGGGGGCTGGAGGTGCTGCAGAGAAAGCACTGGACAGACAAAGTGGAGGCGAATCTTCAACGCGACCAAAACACACTGTGTCAACGATGTTTAGAGCCCAGCAGCAGAAAGTAAAGGGCTTAGGAGAGAGTAAATCTGGATCGGATCCTGCTGTGGTGATTTCTATGACAGCGATGGAACCCAGCGACATGATGACGACAAAGTTAGATATTGCCCCGATTTCTGCCGAAGGTGATATAATTGGGAGCAATAATACTGAGTCAGAGCACCACAGCCCGATTGTTATTAGAGGATCTACTGGTGAGGAATGCATACATAACAACCAATCACTGATGGTAGAATCAGAGTTTGATACAAATAATGAAATGGCTGGGACACTGAACCAATGCATTATGGGTAATGTAGTCTCTCCCAATACTACTCAAGGGGCTACATCGGCTACCTCAGCCTCAAATTCAAGGGACGTTTCACAGATTTTACAAGGATCTCTTCCACTGGAACTCGATTTGGCGACACTCTGTACTATCAAAGAAGGGAAAGACGGTGATACCGGGGACAAATTTTTTTCAATGTCTGATCCGTCTTCAGAGGATGAAAGTCCCGGGGGGGGCTGGGCGGAGGGCGAAAGTGAGCTAAGTGATTCCGGACAAGAACTGGAAGAAGGATTTGGAGAAGAGGACATGCGAACTTCCCAAGAAATAACAACCGTCCGCAAAAAAAAATGGGATTCTATTGGCAGGGGGAAAGCCCCCACTCAAGAGGGATCAATGGTCTGGGATTATTCCTACTCCCCCAAACTGAGTGGCAATGGCGAAGTAGGTGGAGTACAAAATCAAAGTCAGAGTCAAAGGCAAAGTTTAGAAAAAACTGACGATATTACGCTGACCACAATTTATCAAAATATCTTAGCTCACAGAGAAGAGACCCGGGCGGAGAGTGCGCGAATTCAAGGAGGATATCGAAAAGTCCAGAATGCGATCCGACGGGTCGCTAAAACATGCTCTGACTTTGCCGTCAGAATGGGAGAAGCGGAGTCAAGAATATCTGCTGTAGAGGATGAACTAGTGGCACAAAAAAATAGTATCCAATCTATGGATGCTCAAAAAACGGATATAACTTGGAAACTGATGGATTTAGAGAATCAGGCAAGGAGAAACAATCTCCGAATTTTGGGCATACCAGAAGGAGCAGAAGGGACGGATGCTTATCAATTTGTCGTTGAACTGTTCAGTGAAGCATTCCCGGATCTGAAGCAATGGGACTGGAAACAAGAACTACAGAGGGCTCATCGCTTTCCCTTTAAACAACCCAAGAGAAACAACCAGTCCGGTGACAAACCACGGGCTATCTTGATTTGCCTTCATAATTTCCTAGCTCGGGAAGCACTTTACGATCTGGCTAGACCAGCTAGGAAGCGGAAAGGCAAAGGCTGTGACTTTTTCGTAAGACCCGATTATTGTCATGGGACGGTGGAAAAAAGATGGCAACTCCGTCAGTTAATCCCTTGCTTTCAAGAAAAAGGAGTTCAAGTGTACCTGCTTAATCCTGCAAAGTTAAAAGTGATAGCTAATGGGTCGATCAAATTTTTTACGTCTGAAATTCTTGCAAAAGAATTTCTCTCTACTTTGCAGGGGAGCAAGGTGGCTGGCCAGGGTCAATGCCACAGGGATGTACTTAGAAGGATGTTCCTAGGAACTTGTATGGCCTTTGGGGGGGCTTTGAGTTCGGGGGAGCGGGAGGGGGTGTAGCTTGCTCTTCATCACTGAGGGCCTATGGCCCTTACGCCTCATAAGGTGGGTGTTTGGGGAGGAGGGAAGGTGAGGGTGAGGGGTGGGGGTTTAGGGGGAGAGAGGGGGGTAAGTTGTTTTGTTTTCTCCAACATATTTTTGGGATGACTACTAGAAGGATTTGGTCTAGAGAAATTGAAATTATGGTCTTGATAGAGCAAAAGCTGGGTGCTTTGTACGTTCCGGGTGTAGTTGGGGTTTTTGAATTTTTTAAGTTTAGCAAGGATGGGTAGTCTACGCATTTGCTCACTTAATATCTGTGGGCTTAATGATAGAAGGAAGCGGGCAGTGCTGGCAAAACAACTGCGATATATGCACGTAGATATCCTCTGTCTTCAGGAGACTCATGTACAATGGAACAATCGTCGGTGGCTGGGGGAAGTTGGCCTTGAGCTGCTTTATTGTACTCGGCAGAGTATAAATATTAAGGGGGTTGCAATTCTGGCCAGGCATGGTTTATGCTCATATAAACGGGTTAAGGCAGACAATTTGAGTCGCTGGGTAATTGCTGAAGTGAAAATGAATAATTTAGCTATGACCCTGTGCTCCTTGTATGGGACTAACTTAGATGACCCTGAAGTGCTTAATTTTTTAAGTGTTGAACTTGCTTTATGGGCAGACCCTCTAGTATTGTGTGGGGATTTTAATATTCATTTAAATAGTCAATTTGATATTGGCGGGCCCTCTATATATCAAGGTAAAAAAAGCAGAGTTTTTAAAGCGCTTCAAGGATTGGTATTAGAGCATGGGCTGGTAGATTGTTGGCATAAAATGAATTCATCTGAGCCGGGGTTTACTTACTTTTCTGCCCCACATAATAAGTCTGTACGGCTAGATTACATTTTTTTATCACCACAATTGGCTGATATTAGTAGCATGGAGATCTTTCCACGTGTGATTTCTGATCATAATCCACTGATAATAGATTTCCCAATGCAGGGGATTAGGAAGGCTCAGAAGGCCTGGACTTTCGAAAGGAAACTTTTGCTTGATGAGCATTACCGTTCTCATATGGCTAGATGGATAAGGGAGTTTTTTGCCATTAATCGGAATTCAGCATCTATCTGCATGGTTTGGGATGCATTTAAGGCGGCTGTTCGAGGGGAAACCCTGAGCTTTTCTATAGCACGTCAAAAATTAATATCTGAAGAAATCGATAATTGGGTAAAGCAATTAAGGAAAGAAGAATGCGAATTAGTAAATAATATTCGGGTGGGTGTAGGTATTGAGGATACCCTGCAGAAAATTGCTATTTGTAAATCTAAAATTAATCGGCACTTCAGTACAGAAGTTGCAATCAAATATACACAGCAGAGGGCGGAGGCATACGAACTGGGAGAAAATACTGGCAGAGTGTTGGCGAAAAGAACTCAGCAACGAGAAGTTGCCAATCGAATTTCTAAAATACAAGACGTGGATGGAAAAATTAATGATACTCCGGCTGGAATCCTAAAAGTTTTTCAAAACTTTTATAAGCGACTATATAGTCAGGACCCTGTGGGTACCGCTGAGATAAGGAATGACTACTCGGGAGAATTTTTAGGGGAAGAAATAGTAAAGATAACTCAGGATCAAAACACCGCATTAGAAACTCAGTTTACGTGGGATGAGATTGAGCTGGCTTTAACATCTTTGGCGGCAGGAAAAGCATCGGGTCCTGATGGTATTCCGCTGGAGTTTTACAAGACTTTCCGGCAGGAGCTTAAGCATGATATTACAATTCTATTGGAACACGCACGTAATGACCATCAAATTCCAGATTCTTGGTCTAAGACTACTATTATCATGTTTAAGAAAAAAATGAAGCCTGAACTAAATCCTGCTTCCTATAGACCCATTACACTGATTAATGCCGATAGTAAAATCTATTCGAAATTGCTGGCAGTTAGGTTAGGAAAAATAATCACCCCTCTGGTTTCTCTACACCAACATGGATTTATTCCAGGAAGGGATACCTCGGACCATGTCCGACGAGTTATAACCTTTCTCGATTGGGCACAGGCCACAGGGTCACCGCTGGGAGTTCTCCTTTTGGATGCCGAAAAAGCATTCGACAGGGTCTCCTGGCGGTTCCTCTGGTCTGTTTTGCAGTGGAAAGGGGTCGGCATGGGCTTTATACAAGCAGTTAAGGTAATGTATTTACATCCTGAGGCGAAGATTCGGATTACGGGTCAGGAATCAGAATCATTCTCTATTAATAGAGGTACAAGACAGGGGTGTCCTTGCTCGCCCGTTATTTGCTTTGTATATTGATCCTTTTTTAAAGAAACTAGAGAGTAATATACATATTAAGCCAATTAAAATCGAAGAAACAGAGTATAGAGCACTGGCCTATGCAGATGATATTGTGGTTTTGACGAGTGATATAATATCAGCTTTCCCAGCTGTTAAGGCTTTAGCTGGTCAGTTTGGAGTTTCTTCTGGTTATAAGCTAAACATTGAGAAGACCCAAATTTTATGTTCTGGTATGACTTACCCTCATGATTTTCCAGTTGTTACGGAAGCTACTTATTTGGGTATCACAATTACTATGCAGATTGATAAAATTCCCGATCTAAATATTAATCCAATAATTGACTCCACCAACAAACAACTTGAGAGGTTGGATCATTTACATTTATCTCTGATTGGGAGGAGTAATGTGTTAAAAATGCTGATTTTACCCAAGTTTTTGTATATATTTAGGACTATACCTCTTGAGTTCTCGTCTTCTCACTTTACAAAGATTGGAAGGGTATGCTCAAGGTTTTTATGGGGCTATCGGAGGTCTAGAAGAGCAGCCAAATGGCTGATTCTTCCAAAATGTAAAGGAGGTCTAGCTATACCTAATTTTTTATTTTATTATTGGGCTGCAATGCTTCAACACATGGCTATCTTATTTGTTGGCTCCAAAGCCGATATACCATTGGCAAATCGCCCATCTATCTATGAATTAGGGCTAGGGAATCAAGTCAACTACTGTTTTGTGTCGATTTTCGAACCCAGCTATTATAAAAAAGACACGATTTAAAACTGTGAGAGCCGCATTTAAGGTGTGGAAACAAATCCAGCGTAAATTTATGATTCCGAATCTTAATGCTTATTCCCCATTGGAGACTACACTATCATTACCACCAATCTTTCGGGATCAGATCACATCTCAATGGGGGGAAAAAGGGTATCCAAGTAATGGGGGATCTTTTTGTAAAGGACAGATTATATCCTATGCTATTCTGCAAGAACAGTATGGGTTGAAAAGAGGGGATTTTTTTAATATTTACAAATCCGGAGCTTCCTGGGGGCGAAAACTATAGATTAGCTTATGATTTTGATAAAATACCCCTGGTTGAATTACTGCAAAAAAAAGTCGGTTGGGTAAGATATATGCTATTTTTCTTAACTCATGTCCTGATGATTTGACAGTTCAGTCGGAAAAGTGGGCTAGGAAGGTGGGGGGACTGAGACTGAGATTGATATTGAATACTCTTTGTCATTAGCAGATCAGATTTTGATTACGGGGAACTTAAAGAGTCAACATTTCATGACAATTTTTGACTTATATTATACTCCTGCGAGGATTGCTAAATGGGGGGCACAAGGGGAGTAAAATGTAGTAGGTGTAATTTACATGCAGCAGATACGTTACATATGTTCTATTCATGCCCAAAATTAACAGACTTTATTTATGGTATTGAAAGATTTCTTTCTTCTATTTTAGGGCTTTCAGTTTCAATCACTTCTACCCTCTTTATTTTTGGTGTAGGTAATGGTAGTACAAATAATTGGCCAAGCGCGGTGTCTGAGTTTGTGTTTATTGCTATGGCCATTGACCGCCTATGCATAACTTCCCAATGGATTAATATTGATCCTCCAACCTTCATAAATTGGCGGGCACGCTTATTTGCAGCATATAATATTGAGTCTTCAATTTATAAATTAAAAGGGCGGAGGAAAAAAAAAAGGGGGCAATGTTTATGGGCACCAATTTCGGACGTTTTGGACGAATAATTGGGGTGTGTACGGTTATAATTTGATTACTTGATTTCACTGTGCTCTATGTATGTAGAATTATGGTGTGTGTGAGAAAACAAAACAATAAAAACATTTTATTAAAAAAAAAAATAAAAAAAAAATGTTCTGCGTGGAGTTGATTTGTATGAAAACCTGAAAAACTGCAACTGTACAAAAACTTATTTACTTACCTTTTCTCTAGGAAATGTCCCAGTGTGATATCTAGGCATATCACACGGAGTAGAAAAAGTAACTTAAAAAGTAATCTGACAAGTAACGTACAAAGTAATCTGTAAAGTAACTAAAAAGTAATTTCGACATTTTGACTTACCTGTATTTTAATCAACTGCATTTGAACCTGCATTCAATTGTAAAACATTGCATAAGATTCTGCAAAGCATTTATTTCACTTACCTGCACCAGGCCTGGCTTGGTTCTAGAATTAAAATAACTAAATAATATTTTTGATACAAACAAATTGGTCTGAGTTCAGTCTTTGAGTGTGTGACATCATTTGCTGATTGAGTGTGTACAACAAATGCTTAACACTAGCCTCTGATAAAGCCTTACTGCTCGCCCACACTACCACAAATAGAGAGTAAGGTGCTATCTACTTTTACCTCTGCCTACCTTTGGGGTTTCACTGGACTCTGTACACACCATACCTCATTTTGGTATAGTATATACAGAGCCAGCTTCCTACATACGCACATTAATCGAATACCCGTGGGCTGTCTAGAGCCCAGAAGAAAAAGATTAAGCCTCGGCAATAGTAAGCTAGAGCCCTATCATAGTGCTAAAGGATGGAAGCTGCTTCCCTCTCTTAAATATGCAAGTGCAACTGTAATAGCAGGGCTTGAAAAATCCACTCGCTCGCTTGCTATGGCGAGCATATTTATTAGGGACGAGCTATTTTTAGGGCCTACTCGCTCTTTCTGGCGAGTAGGAAGACAAACTGACTTTTGACCTCGGTCTCTGAAAACTGAGCAAATGTGACAAGATAAGATTTAAAGTCATTTTTATTTCTCACAAAGTGAATGAGCAATAAAGATGCCTTTAAATCTTGTTATCTTGTCACATATGCTCCGTTTTCACAGACAGAGGTCAAGTACGTTATAGTTAGGTCGAGGAGATTTTTAAAGTTACTAGACCTGCAGGCCTAGTAACATTTTTAGGATTTTTCGAGCCCTGAATAGCCTAGGCGATGAGGATCAAAACATGTCTTACAAGTGACTCGGTGACTGCCGTGGCTACCACATTACTAATATTCCTTAGGTTTTCTCCCTATTTATCTTGAAGACTGATAATTTTGCAGACTTTTCTATTGCCTGAAATGTATTCCACATATTTGGTATTTCTGGATTCATTAAGACAATGATCACATTTGCATTGAATAAAATGTTTACTGCTGGATTAATTTTGGGGCTTATTTCAATCTCCTAAATCATTTAGACTAGTCTAGACGATTAAAAAAAAAAGATTTTTATTGGCAGTTATTTAATTTATAACAATGTGATACAACAGATATCAATTATAGTTCCCACCCCCAATTCTCTTTTCCCGAAATACCCAGCGTACCACCGGAGAGAGTATGTGTTGCGGGTTTCAAGAAGTCTAATTGCATAGCTATATATATGTATGTATATATATATGTATATATACATACATATATATGTATATATATATACACATATCACTTTGACAAACTAATACAGAACGCTGAGTTCGTGCAGTCTTTTCACACTGGCTTTCAAGCATCCTCCAATAGCAGTGAGGTTACAGGTATTTAAGATGCTGTAGAAATAAAATGGAATCCTGCTGTGTGCTTCAGTCTGTTACCTACAGGGAGAGATCTTATCTTTGATATAGACATGCGGCCACAAGCACGTTGGGCATCCATCCTAAACTTGTTCGACAGCAGCAGTGGCATTTTAAGGAATCCTCCAAGTTATTGGAAGCCGCTGAACCGCCGCAACCCAGCAGAAGGGAGAACCTGCTGACAGAAGTCGGTCAGTGATTACATGGATTAGCGCGGTTTACTTAAACTGCGTTTTCAGGTGCCATCATTTTATGGGTATGTGCGGCTGGATGAAAGAATGTCGCAGAGACATATTTTATTGAAAACATGACATAGGGGTGTAAATGATTTATAAAATGCACAATGGTGGAAAAGGAAGTGCCACAGTTATTTGTAACAATTATAATCAGGCCATGAATTTATCGAGGCCAAAAGAATACAGTTTTAATACATGTGACAACAGCACTTTAACGAACTAATACAGAACGCTGAGTTCGTGCAGTCTTTTCACACTGGCTATCAAGCATCCTCCAATAGCAGTGAGGTTACACGTATTTAAGATGTTGTATTCAAACACCTGAGTCTTGAGCATTTGAAAAAGGCATTAGCCGAAAAGCGTTATGCTGTTGGAAAATAAAATGGATTTCTGTAATCCTGCTGTGTGCTCCAGTCTGTTACCTACGGGGAGGGATCTTGATATATATATATATACATACATATATATATATATATATATGTCCCAAAGTTGCCCAGAAAATGAAGCCGCACACCGCTGAAAAGGTAGGTAACAAGCCTTTATTTCTCAAGCATATTGGTTCCCCTCTGGAAAATCAATCCTTTGGCCTGAGGCGTTTCAATGCTTTTGTGCATCTCTTCAGAGGCCGACATGGGGAAGGAATTCTCCGCCGCTACACTCCTTCTGCAATGCAAAATTTATTTCAATTAGCCTCCGGTGTGCTCGTGACATCACGTTTACTTTCAACATTGCTTGCTGGGGAATGTAGTCTTTTTAGGCATTTTAACCCTCCAGTGGGTCCAGACCCCATGCCTAATCCAGGATACATTAAACTAGCCCTCCAGTGGGCCCCAGACAGGGTACAATATGCCTTATTCATGAACCTTTTCAGCGGTGTGCGGCTTCATTTTCTGGGCAACTTTGGGACATGTTTACACGGCGGCCCTGGCCGTGGAAGCGACGCACCTCCTGCAAAGCAAAGAAAGGACCGGCCGGGGGGTAACGTCCCCTCTGCATTGGCGCTGAAGGTTCATGAATAAGGCATATTGTACCCTGTCTGGGGCCCACTGGAGGGCTAGTTTAATGTATCATGGATGAGGCATGTGGTCTGGACCCACTGGAGGGTTAAAAAGGCCTAAAAAGACTACATTCCCCAGCAAGCAATGTTGAAAGTAAACGTGATGTCACGAGCACACCGGAGGCTAATTGAAATAAATTTTGCATTGCAGAAGGAGTGTAGCGGCGGAGAATTCCTTCCCCATGTCGGCCTCTGAAGAGATGCACAAAAGCATTGAAACGCGTCAGGCCAAAGGATTGATTTTCCAGAGGGGAACCAATATGCTTGAGAAATAAAGGCTTGTTACCTACCTTTTCAGCGGTGTGCGGCTTCATTTTCTGGGCAACTTTGGGACATATATAT
This sequence comes from Calotriton arnoldi, assembly GCA_963921515.1. Lineage (NCBI taxonomy): Eukaryota > Metazoa > Chordata > Amphibia > Caudata > Salamandridae > Calotriton > Calotriton arnoldi. The sequence continues at coordinate 1,175,513 of CAWUFW010003619.1, forward strand.
ATATATTTGTCCAACAAATGCCGAAGCTTTTCAAGATGCACTCGACAGTGCGTCTGCCTTCCGGCATCACGGTTCAGCCCGCCCCAGCCATCCAAGTTCGTTGAATTGCCTGACGCGCTTCTGTGGCCAACGTACCACTTCATCAGAGGCATTTCTCCTGTACGCATTGGAGCGCTCTTTATACTGCATGCTGATTAGTTGAAACCCCTCATGGGTTCAACTACGTATTTGAATGCTTCATACAGCATGCTGGGATGTGTAGTCACATCGAGCTTTCATTAAACACCTATAGTAGGTTCCAATGTATACAGAGTTCAGAGAATCAATTAAAATCCTTAGTAGGATCTGGATGTGATGGGAGCAGGCACTTTTTATCAAGACGCACTGTGCTGAAAACCGGAGCAGGAAGGTTCCTCCCCCTCAGCCTCTCATTCCTTCGAGATGGTGCATCCTGCACGGGAGGGCACCCGTGTCATAATTTTGTCCAACAAATGCCGAAGCTTTTCAAGATGCACTCGACAGTGCGTCTGCCTTCCGGCATCACGGTTCAGCCCGCCCCAGCCATCCAAGTTCGTTGAAATGCCTGACGCATTTCTGTGGCCAACATACCACTTCATCAGAGGCATTTCTCCTGTACGCATTGGATCGCTCTTTATACTGCATGCTGATTAGTTGAAACCCCTCATGGGTTCAACTACGTATTTGAATGCTTCATACAGCATGCTGGGATGTGTAGTCACATCGAGCTTTCACTAAACACCTATAGTAGGTTCCAATGTGTACAGAGTTCAGAGAATCAATTAAAATCCTTTGTAGGATCTGGATGTGATGGGAGCAGGCACTTTTTATCAAGACGCACTGTGCTGAAAACCCATCACATCCAGCCCATCACAACCATATAGCAGCAAATCATCTGCATACAATGATAGTGCATGTGTGAAACCCCAGTGGGGTTCCCCCATATCGCACCACTATGTCTCAATTTATGTGTGAGGAATTCCATCACTAATGCGACAAGCATGGGTGATAATGGGTTTCCCCGAACTAACACCTAGGGAGCAGATATGTGACGGGCAATTTTCACCCTAGCCATTAGGGCTGTGTATAACAGCAAAATCCAATTAATAATTGTCGGTCCCAGTCAAAATTCCTGGAGTACTGCATAGATGCAGGACCTTTGTATAGTGTCAAAGGCTTGTTTGAGATCCAGGGACATGCATACAGAGTGGGGTCAGTCGGCAGTGGCGACATCCTGTAGTTGGTAAAGCAGTCGTAAATTAAGGGAAGTATTCCGATGATGGACAAACCCGTTTTGATCTATGCTTTTTAGGGCTGTGCTTATGGGAAGGATCCTGGCCGCTTAAATTTTACTTACTATTTTGTAGTCTGCATTTAAAATGGAAAGCTGCCTGTAGGAAGCCCTGTCTCTTGGATCCTTAACCGGTTTCAGTGTGGATGTTACCACTGCTTCTTTAGTTATCTCCGATAAGCACTGCTGGTGCCGGGTTGCATTGAACAGTTTCAACAGTTTGGAGATTAGGATTGCTTGGCATGTAACATAAAATTCTTAATAAAAAAAAATATTTTTATTATTTTATAACAATACACCAAAGAATAGACAGTTACAAACAAAGCGGTCAAGCTATCTCTTCCAGCGTCATACACATACAGTGCAATACTAGCGTCTCACGCCCCATGATCTGCAGGTGAGTTTGAGTTACAAGCATAGGCACAGCGCTCCTTTTCACATCGTGAGCATTAACCCAGGTTTTGGTTCGGTCACCCTCAATATCCTCAGCTGAGGTAGCAGATCGCACTGGTTGGCAAAGCATCCCCCTGCTCTCGTTCCACTTTCCCCAGATCCTCGTCCATTTGTGTGGGCATCCCCTGCTCTCGTAAACTGCTCTCTTCGTTTGCATACACCAATCCATGTCCTTTGCCCAGTACTCAACAGCTGGGCTACACTCGACCCCCCATTTGCGTGCTATATTTCGCTTAGCTATCATAAAGCCCAGTGTGGCCCATAGTTTCTCCCCCATTGTTAGGTCAGTTGTACCCCAAACATTCAGTAGGCACTTTTGCTGTGATGCCTCGAGTTCCTTGCACACAGTCGTTGCATTTGTGTTGCAATCTTATTCCAGTAGTCATGTATTACAAGGCAGTCCCACCATAAGTGCAGAAAGGTGTCGTCTTGGTTGCATTTTTTAGGACAGAGTGTGGAGTTGCGCCTCTTCATTTTGACTAGTGTAGCACATGTATAGTATGCCCTGTGAAGTAGTTTCAATTGAATCAGTCTAAATCGAGACCGGATCGCCACCTTTCTGGGCGACGCCAGCGCCTCCAGCCAATCTTCGTCACCCAGCCTACCCAAGTCATCCTCCCATTTGGACCTCAATTTTGCCAGCGTATCCGGGGAATTGTTTAATATCTTTCGGTAAGTTAGCGAAATTGCTTTCCTATTAAGATACAAAGGGGATGATGGACGGAGCGTTGAGCCAATCAAACACTCACCCCAGTCAACTGATCTGGGTTTAATCCATCATCATTCTTTAGCTCACTCCACCACCCCAGTTCAGACATGGCCATATGCAAATCAGTCTGACCCTGTGCCTCATGGGAACAGTCCAGCCCGAACTGCCAAGCCATGTCTTCCCTGGACCGGAAACAAGCATCCTAGGACCGGTTTCTGGCATTTCAGCCGTCATCAGCCAGGCTTGCTTGAATCCAGTGGCAAAGTGAGCAAGGGACCCACGTCTGGGCATACCCCCGCCAACTTAGGGCGACAAAAGCGATACAAAGGCACAGGGTCAGACTGATTTGCATATGGCCATGTCTGAACTGGGGTGGTGGAGTGAGCTAAAGAATGATGATGGATTAAACCCAGATCAGTTGACTGGGGTGAGTGTTTGATTGGCTCAAACGCTCCGTCCATCATCCCCTTTGTATCGCTTTGGTCGCCCTAAGTTGGCGGGGTATGCCCAGACGTGGGTCCCTTGCTCACTTTGCCACTGGATTCAAGCAAGCCTGGCTGATGACGGCTGAAATGCCAGAAACCGGTCCTAGGATGCTTGTTTCCGGTCCAGGGAAGACATGGCTTGGCAGTTCGGGCTGGACTGTTCCCATGAGGCACAGGGTCAGACTGATTTGCATATGGCCATGTCTGAACTGGGGTGGTGGAGTGAGCTAAAGAATGATGATGGATTACACCCAGATCAGTTGACTGGGGGTGAGTGTTTGATTGGCTCAAGCGTTCCGTCCATCATCCCCTTTTGTATCGCTTTGGTCGCCCTAAGTTGGCGGGGGTATGCCCAGACGTGGGTCCCTTGCTCACTTTGCCACTGGATTCAAGCAAGCCTGGCTGATGACGGCTGAAATGCCAGAAACCGGTCCTAGGATGCTTGTTTCCGGTCCAGGGAAGACATGGCTTGGCAGTTCGGGCTGGACTGTTCCCATGAGGCACAGGGTCAGACTGATTTGCATATGGCCATGTCTGAACTGGGGTGGTGGAGTGAGCTAAAGAATGATGATGGATTAAACCCAGATCAGTTGACTGGGGGTGAGTGTTTGATTGGCTCAAACGTTCCGTCCATCATCCCCTTTTGTATCGCTTTGGTCGCCCTAAGTTGGCGGGGGTATGCCCAGACGTGGGTCCCTTGCTCACTTTGCCACTGGATTCAAGCAAGCCTGGCTGATGCCGGCTGAAATGCCAGAAACCGGTCCTAGGATGCTTGTTTCCAGTCCAGGGAAGACATGGCTTGGCAGTTCGGGCTGGACTGTTCCCATGAGGCACAGGGTCAGACTGATTTGCATATGGCCATGTCTGAACTGGGGTGGTGGAGTGAGCTAAAGAATGATGATGGATTAAACCCAGATCAGTTGACTGGGGGTGAGTGTTTGATTGGCTCAAACGTTCCGTCCATCATCCCCTTTTGTATCGCTTTGGTCGCCCTAAGTTGGCGGGGGTATGCCCAGACGTGGGTCCCTTGCTCACTTTGCCACTGGATTCAAGCAAGCCTGGCTGATGCCGGCTGAAATGCCAGAAACCGGTCCTAGGATGCTTGTTTCCGGTCCAGGGAAGACATGGCTTGGCAGTTCGGGCTGGACTGTTCCCATGAGGCACAGGGTCAGACTGATTTGCATATGGCCATGTCTGAACTGGGGTGGTGGAGTGAGCTAAAGAATGATGATGGATTAAACCCAGATCAGTTGACTGGGGGTGAGTGTTTGATTGGCTCAAACGTTCCGTCCATCATCCCCTTTTGTATCGCTTTGGTCGCCCTAAGTTGGCGGGGTATGCCCAGACGTGGGTCCCTTGCTCACTTTGCCACTGGATTCAAGCAAGCCTGGCTGATGACGGCTGAAATGCCAGAAACCGGTCCTAGGATGCTTGTTTCCGGTCCAGGGAAGACATGGCTTGGCAGTTCGGGCTGGACTGTTCCCATGAGGCACAGGGTCAGACTGATTTGCATATGGCCATGTCTGAACTGGGGTGGTGGAGTGAGCTAAAGAATGATGATGGATTAAACCCAGATCAGTTGACTGGGGGTGAGTGTTTGATTGGCTCAAACGTTCCGTCCATCATCCCCTTTTGTATTCCTATTAAGATAGTCATCAAGGAGTCTGTCCTCCAAAGGGGAGGAGGCCCAAAGCTCTGCGCCCCTCGGGATAGTGTGTGCAATGCATGACTGACCTGGAGGTATCGGAAGGTTTCTGTGGGTGCTAAATCATAGTCTTCTTGAAGGTCAGCGAAGGGTCTAACCTTCCCCTTTGTCCAAAGGTGTCCCATTTATCAAAACCAGGGTAGTTCCCCAGTGGACCCAAATCTTCTGAGTCCCATAATTGTGTAGCTAAGGTCATCTTATCTTTCCAGCCCAACTCCCTTGATGCGGTGTGCCATAGCTGGGTAACATAAAATACTTGGGATGCTTGCCTAAATTCTGCTCCTACAATGGGGACATCTAGTGCCTGTCAGTTGGCATCAAAAAGCTGAGTAAGTGCAATCGCATCAAAGAATTGTTTTTATATTGCCTTCTCAAGGGTCACGATACTGGAATATGAGGTAGTATAATATTCTCTGAATGCTGTTGTGATCACCTCTTGTGTGTCTACTAACCTCCCCTCACAGCCCCTTACTCTTAAGATAGGGTTGAGCTATGGCTGTGGTTTAATTATCCACACCAGTAATCGACCGGCTCGGTCCCCATGTCTTTTCCATGTGGGTGGATCGGGTCAAGTGGTGGAGCTGGTCTATTAAGTTGTCGTGATTTGCCCTTTCTTGTTTAAGTGTTATACCCTGGGAAGTGTCTGTTACCACTGATATTTCCAAAGTTCGGTTTCTGAACATCAGATCCAACGATCATCGTAGACCCGTTTGCCCTGATGTAGGCTCCCCAGATTGTGTATTTAAAGGTTTACCACACGATCAGAGTTGAGGAGGCTGTATCCTCGTTCTCTTTAAAATATGTTTGGACCGCTAACCGTAGGTTGTCTTGAATCACTTAGTTGTCCAACCATGTTGGTTGTAATTTCCAAGTGGGGACCAGTGTTGGTATTCTGTCCCATTTCAGTTCTAATTCTAGGAGATTATGGCCCAACAGTACTTTGCTTAAGTGCATTGTGTGTCTAATAGGTGGATATGGTATAGTGAAGCATATTATATGGTTGAGGCGCACATGGAGTCCATGTGGGCCGGAGTAGTAGGAATATTATCAGTCTCTCATGTTGGAATCACTATGGGTCCAGTAGATCCAAGCGCGTCAGTCACCTGCCGAGTGTTTTCACGTTGCAGGCTGATGGGGCATTTGCTGGTGGGGTGGGTTTGAGAGCGATCTAAGTGTATATCTAGGTCAGTATTGGAATCCTCGATAATCACCCATGGTATGCCCACACAGGGAGCAAGTTTCAGCGATAGTTTCTCAAGGAAGCCCGCTTGGTCAGTGTTAGGGAAGTAGACACTGCCCAACACAATCTCAATACCATTCAATATGCCCCATATTAAGACATATCGACCGTTGCTATCTACTTGGATCTCTTGGGACTCAAATAGTACTCCTGCTTTAACCCATTATCACTGAGTGCATATATGTTCACTGTGGAGGGGGCTCCCATAGGACCTTTGTGTATAGGGCAGCTCCCCTAAGCATCAGCTTATGTGTTTAAGACCAGGTATGTGTGCTTCCAGCTATGGCTTATCTTGTGGAGATGGTAGGCGTTACTGCGGCAGTGGGAAGTTCCCACTTCCTAGACGGGTCGCCCAAGCAATGCACTGCCCTGTATTGCCAGGCATCATTAGTCCATGTAGTCTGGTCAAAGTAGATCCTCTGCCGTTTGTGGCAGTATCTTGGGGAGGATCACGGAGTTTGTTTCAGAGTATGTACTGTGACGTCCCCTGTTCCTTCTCCGGAGAGACTGATATCAGCTGTACTAAAGGATGTGGCCATGCGGATTGCAGATTGTCAAGCCTCTCGTATCTGGTCTGGGGAGGTTGTGCCAGTCTATCCTGGGTTTTTGGGGCAGATGTGCTGTGTAGGCGGTGGTGCAGTCCAGTTCCGTGATGTGGTCAGCTTGCTTCCCCCCATGTTCCCCGGAGGGCTGTATTGGTCGAGCCACAGGCATGATAAAGAAAGGGGCCTTCTGGTATGCAATTATCTTCAGTCGAGCCATATATAGCTTGGCGTATTTAAGGGCCAATTCTGGCAGACTTTTTTTTTTAACTGCTAGAAAGGAAGCCCGATAGTGTTGCACTTTCAGTGTGAAGTTCGGGGAAATAACTACGTGGGAATTCTCTATAATCAGCCATGGAACAGTTCCAGGATTTGTCAAGATGGAGTCTCTGTCACGACAATGTAAGGTTTGCGCCACTACTAGACCATGGGGGGAGGTGAGTGAGTCCTCAGTGGTTGCCACCTGCCTGGGACATGGTGCGCTTGATCCACTGTGAACAGGGCTGACAAACCATGTGTTGCAAATTATGTTCTCAACTACGTTTCTGTGTTTGATTGTCTCATTCAATCTGTTCTGTGAGGCCAGTGATCCTTAAGTTGTTGCTTTGTGACCGCCTTTCTTCATCTTCCACCCGGTTTTCCAAAGTGCACACTATCTTGAAGGTCCTTTACTCAATTGGCTAGTCCAGCTACAGGGACAGAGCTCCTCCATCGTGATTTCTCTTTGTCGCACTCGATCACTCAATTTTCGATGGTCATTCCTTAACAAGTTGAGGTGTTTTCACTATCTAGTTTACTCTCAATGTCTGTCCTGGTGTCACTGACCACAAGGAGCATTCAATACAACTTGGCTGCCATGTCTCTTGAATCTACGTTCATTGTTCCACCCATTACGTGGTTCTGGTAGTGGTCTTCCCAGAGGGCATGATCAGCCCCTTTGAGCACAGGTTTGTTAACCCTCTGCCAGCCTATGAACTAATACCAGAGAAGTCATCAAGTTCAAAGAAATCCCTGGTAAAGAATTCCCAGGGAAGCCTGTGCTTCGGCCCACCAGGCACCCATTAACATTTAGGGGAGCGCCTACCAGGCTGCCTACAACCCCTTGTGCCGGGCCAGCATGAGTAGCCGCACTGTCCTCGTCCACTGCATTTCTGCCTGGGGCAGCCCCTTCTGATCCCACACCCTGGGCCAGGTGCTGGGGGACCAAGTGCTATTTCAGAACGCTGCCCGGACCCACAGACAGGCATACTATCCCATGTAGGGCCTCTGCCCATCGGCCGCGGAGCTATATGCCCCAGTCGCTAGTTCGGTTTCCAGCAGCCCTTCATTGCTTTTGTCCCTAGTGTTCAGCACGCAGGCACACCTACAGCAGCCTACCTCCTTTTCTATAGTCTCACAAAGGAGGCTGCACCAGTAGCAGCTTGCCAGGCACCCAGTTACAGTTAAGGGGGGCACTCCTAAGGCCTCCTGCTTACCCAGTCTTGGGCTACGACAAGCAGCCTCTCCGTCCTCTCACTGCCTCTTCTATTGTTAATCCTGGCACGCTCTGCTTTTCATGAGGCTACGATTTCAATCGGCCCTAAGAGGATGAGGAGGGCTTGTCCTGTTCCCAGCAGAGCATCTTCAGTTCCTCCAGGGGTCTATTCACACATGGAGCCCAAATGCCTGTTCTGTTGGGGCTGCCGATGGCTAGGGATATTGCTGGCTAGTGGCACAAGCGTCATCAGTTCGCGTCTTCCATGTAAGCCGATAGCCATGCCCCCATCTACACTAGTCTACTTGTAATAACGTTTCTATATGTAGCGCAAATATCAGGGGTGGTAATGGGCAACCCTGCCTAATAACTTGGTCAGCATGTCGTTGAATAATTTTATTATTTCTGGCACTAAAGATTTTCCAAAGATCTTATAAAATTCTTTTCTCAATCCATTTTCCACTGTGGATTTCCCAGAAGGAAGCACTCCCAAGGCATTAAATACTTCTGCAGCAAAATGGGATGATATGTTTTCTGCTTTTAGATTCACTTATTTATTAAGATTTACCTCCATTAATAATATTTCTAATTCGTGTGAGTTTGTGGTTACCTCCTTTTGATAAAACTGCTTATAATAGGAAAGAAAAACCTTAGAACATTTTACTGGTTCAGGTTCTACAATGTTGGCCACTGGGTTATTAATCTGTGTCACTTTGTCATGTATTTTTGTCTTGATTTAATTTTCAGACCAGTAATTATCTTCCTTAAATGCTAATAGATTATTTAAAATGTGATTTTGATTCAATAGGTCTAATGCCTTAGCTTGAATATTAAATTCAGCTAGGGTTTCTGATGTAGGTTGATTTTTTTTTTCTCAAATCTTTATTTGGAATTCTTCATTAAACAACATGAAACAAATGAACGTCGCACATTTCTCTTCCCCATATCACAGTTACAGCACCTTTTCAATTATGCCCATCAACCCACTGGGTTTATCTGACAGACATTTTACAATCAACATATTACTAGATAGACCGCATCACTGTAGCAGGTTAACCAGCACCGACCATTATGCAGTACTTCCCATCACCATATACAATTGCAATACCATAATGTTTTTTTGCAAGATCTCTATTCTGAGCCTTGATCCTCGAAACTGGGCAAGTCCTGCAGTACTTATGGGCACAACTCCAAGTCCTCTATCAATTTTTCATCTTTCCTGCTATGCCTGAAGTGGACCTTCTAGGCGAAGGCCCACTCCATCATGTCCCTAACCCACATTTCAACGCTGGGGCTCCTTCTGCCCAACCATTTAATTGCAATTAGCAGATGTAGGTTGGTGATTAGTCATTTAATAGGCGAGCTTTAGCTGTTTCCTTAATTGTACCATTCACCCGGTTTGTTTATTTCTATAAAAACAATATTCTCAAATATCCCGCATACATACGCTCTAAAACTCTCACACATGGCAACAAGGGTAGTAGACCCATTATTTAATGCAAAATTGTTGATAAAGCCAGATTTTTTCTCAGATTCAGAATTCTCAGTACTAGAGTAGTACATCCTCCAATACCATTTTTTGATAGTGAAATCAACTACCGATTATCACTGAATTGTTCCAGTTATTGGAGCATGATCTGACAAGACCGGTGTGATAATTTCTGCTTCAGAACATTTTACTGAGGAGGATATAAAGACGTAATCCAGTCTGGTCCCGACATGGTCTGCTCCCATATGTAAAACCTTTCGATGCAAGTGTATCATCCTCCAGCTGGCAATTAATCTACAATATTTAACAAGCTACTCAAGAGTTTTACCCCTTCTTGGATTGCACAATAAATGCTTTCAGACATCTTCTTTCTTAAATTATCTTCTTTATTCGGAATTATATTGGAACCTTCGCCTATTATAATTGGGGTAGGTAATGTTGCAAATGTAACATTAATTCCTACAACGGGTGCAGATCATCCACTACAAGGCCGCAATAAGAACCAACAGTTGACCATAGTTTACCCTTTTTATTCTCAATCAAATATAAACCTCTCCCTTTGACCGTTTCCCCTGTACAATCTGCCAGCCACTTATCCCTCATATCATTATTGCGACCCCTTCGATTCAGGCGATTGCTGCTCGATTCCTCCAATGCAGCAACATTTCTTTTTGTAGGGGCATTTAACTGTGACATTAATTTAACCAATGTTTAAGTTATCAACACTCATGTTTTACTTTTTTCTCTACCTTTTCTCCCCATTTGACCCTTAATTCTGGTCTTCTCCCCTTGTGCTTTCTGGTGCAACCCAGTTTCTTCCTTTAATCTTTGTCTGTTTTGTTCCACCTTTTTTTAATCTTCTTCCCACAATCCTCTCTCCATCTTTTCTCTCCTCTTCCTTGCTCCCTCCCCAGTTCCCCTTTCCTCGATCTTCCCCACCTCTGGTCCCACATTATGAAACTGCTATTGTGCATTCTCCAGGAAAAAGGGGATTGTAATCAGTAAGTGTGAGGGGTCAATATTCTATTCCAAGACTTTACTAAATATTCTAATGCTCAATTTCACCACCCAGCCCTATTTATAGCCATCTTTATCAATCTCTTCCTTGACTAGGCTTAGTTTTGCTAGCTAGACTAAATCTTTAGCTTCCTCCACATCATCTATTACCTAGAATTGTCCTGCCAGAAGTCTCTTCACCCATCCAAAAGGTAGCACCAGGCCATATACTAAAATAGTGGACCCACCCCAGACTATCCACTTAGATAAAATATTCTGATGCAGGGTAGGTAGAAGTGACCTTTTTCTAACAAAGAAGACTAACCCTTTCCAGTTAATCCGGATTTAGCATGGGAGTCTAATGTACGACAGAGGGAAATGAGAAATGTAATCCCTGAATAAAAAGTTCATTCTATTCTAGTCAGATCCGTAAAAAAAAAAAAGTAACTGTCCAGGATCCTTCCAAATTTATGCGGAACCTGAACAATTGAGACATTTTATAGCCCATAGCAAAAAAAAACATACGTTATAACACTAATTTAGGCTTACACCCCCTTCTGAGTATTTCAAACTATGATCATTTGTAACCTATCACTACACACCCATTCTGAAGGAGACCTTGCGACTTCTTAATAAATGGGAGTCACTTCCTCTTCCACTAATTGCTAACCTGGTTCTGTTACCTAAACATTCCAGACTTGTTCCAATAACTTCCAATTTATTTCCTAGCCTCTTTCTTCAAAAAACAGAATCCATAATTTCCGCTTTATTCTGAAGGTATAAACGACCCAGGGGTACCCTTCTTTCAAAACTGCTGTTCTGCAACTGGGTACCATTAGCTACTTAATTAGCCAAATTTTCGTGCATGATATCTCTGCCACCTTTTCGGGCTTTTGTATTTATTTTTCCAATTCACCACCATCATTTGTCATATTCCGTTGCACCAATTCTGCACGAAATTCCAAACTTAAAGTTTAAGGTTATCAGTGCACCAGTATTGACTTGGCACTGTATCTGCAAATGTTTACAAATGTCACGACTATACAGGTTCCAACCATTTTGGAATAACTTTTTACTGCCGGAGGCTTTAAGATACACTATAATTCCATATGGGCCAACTGTAATACACGATTTTTGCATCATCATATTATTCTTACATAATTTCTTGATATTACGGGTGAGCTGGATAGTCTGCATCATGAATTGCCAAGATCGATCCTGAACCAGAATTGATATGAAAAAATACATTAAATGATGATGAATTATGTTAATATTCCCATCAGACATTTATATTGGGACAGCAAGCAGAGAACGACGACTTCCGGATTGGGCTACCAAACGATCTAATTGGCTGGGCATATATATATATATATTTAGAGATACATAGTGAATCTGTGAATAGGGGCTATTATCTCCATTGCTAAATTTTGTTTACAGCACTATCATAACTTATTTCATATTTAGATCACTCAGTTCAGAATTATTAAATGGAAACAAGACCGACCCACCTACTGCTTTAGATGCCATGCAATAGCTTTGGATCAAAATACATTGCTGCTAGTTGGCCAAAATTAGGTCACACTGGGAATCTGTTATGGAAATAATTGTGACTGCTTCGACCATTCAGTGCAATATGACATCTAATTTATGACGGGAATTATGGCAAAACTTAAATCTAATTTATTGCCGTTTTAATCACACATCTAAAGTTAGCTCGACATTGGAAAGACTCCATACATTCAGGTATACAAAAATAGGTACATGAAGTCTTAAGTATCTACAGATTTCAGAAGCAAGAGAGTGAGGCACACAATGCTGAAAAGTACCTAAGACGATCTGCAAGATTTGCCCAATAATAGAGCAATCTCCAACTTGCCATGAGCTCAACATCGAATAAATGGGGATGCCAATTTCCAAATCCATCTTTTTCTTGAAAATAATTATCTGTTTTATACAAACGAAGCAGATTTTTGAGCAGGGTAATGGACTAAAGAATCAGTGCTCATAGCAGCCCTGATAACTTCCGATGAGAGTTGGAGTGGCAGTGCTCCGATGTTGCTTGATGTACAGCTGGCTTCCAAAACCATTGAGCACGAGACTCCGCTGAAAGCTTGAAAATAACAATGAGCAGTGTGGATCAAGCCTTCTGAAAGGAAAGCTGTGACAAAATGTTGCTTACCCCTTTCCAAATTCAGCTCAAAAAAGAAAAATTTGCTAAAACTCAAACACCCTTTGAAAAACTTCAGTTGAAGGGAAGTTATTGTTACACTTTTCATTCCAAAAACTACTGAACTCATCATTTATGGTTAGAAATCATAATCACTGCTCAAGGATCACACACTAGGTCACAGATAACATCACAAATGACACCAACTTGATATCTCACCTCACCTATGGCCAGGCCCTGCACCCAAACCACAGTGTACACATAACACACTGCAGATGGCCTATGGCTGAGAGCGATGCACAATTACTACTGTAAGGAAATGCCTCTTTTTGCATGACCATCCCCCCAACATTTTGCGCTGATGCTGCTGGTTTTTGACTCAGAGTGCACTGAGGTCTGCTAACCAGACCTTAGCGCCAGTATTCTAACCCTTTACAAACTGTATGTTGAATTGGCTATCCCCAATTGGCATAAGCCGACTTACGTATTAGACCCCAATATGGTATCCAGGGCATGAAAGACAGTGTCTCCCAGGGCTGCAGCACTGGTTGTGCCATGCTGTGAGTACCAAAGTACAAAATGGCTCCCTGCCTGCCACCGCTGCCTGGAAGAGCATTTAAACCAATGGCAAAGCCCCCACTTTCCTTAGCAATATATAAAAGTCTCCCCCAAGGAAGACCTATGGAGCACTAAGGCAGGGGAGCTGTATATTCTTAAGTAGGACTTATGCTTTTAATGTGTCCCAACAGTAAAACTTGGTTTTTGCTATGGAAAAGTTAGTAGCCCCAGTGGCTAACACAGAGTTACTGCCTAACCTCTCAATCAATCTGGGTACCTTATGAATGGGACTACTAAAGTGGGTACTTCATTGTATCAAATTAATCGTGGCGTTAAAACAGACTTGAGGCCCAAGTCGAATTTAATGTCACTTTTAAAGAAAGGCAACTTTTTGAAAGTTGCCACTCTGTTGCCCAATTTGTACAGTGGCCTTGCACAGTTTTACCACCAGACAACCTTCTGCCCTCCTGAGGAGTAGTGTAAACGACTACCAGGCTCCGGAACAATAGAAGCCTGCTACAGAGAGAGGAGACACCTTCACCTTGCAGGAAGCCACTCAGGCTGTTGGCCCAAAAAGCGAGCTTCAAAGGCGAAGCCACCTTTGGTGGGCAAATCGCGCTCACACTCTTGAAGGGCTACCCCTTTGTTCCGGTAGACAGGCTGGCAGGGGGAACAGAGGGGGGGAAGCCAGTGGCCAAACTGGTTTTCCCGTAGACGTGTAGCCCACAGGTAGCCACACCGCTAGGGTGGGCTGCCAAGCTCATAACATCCAACGAAGGGTTCGGGCAGCTTGAGAGTGGGCAGAATTATGCACTCTGGGATTGCTAGATGCCATGCATAGTCGGAATTTGTCACAGGGCGGGAACGATCCTGGTAGCCCACTGGCTAGTGACTGCATCATCTCTCCAATGCACTTTCTGGACATAAATATGGCTCCCTGGTACCCTGAACCGCAGCTCATGTCGGAACTGGAGGAAAAAAAAATGAAGGACTGCCCTGCTGACCTCATGCTCTGGCAAGAGAGGCTGCACCGACTGCACCATGGGCTAGCAAAGAGAGAACTGTGCCCGTAGCTCCTGGAAAAGTTGCTCCAGAGCCTCAGACCAAAGAAGTAACTCAAAGGGGCAGTCGGCTGACCCACTGGAACCAGCACCAGGGCTACCAAAGCTAAAGAAGCCCATTCCAGTAAGTCAAAAGCCACTTCCAATCGCAGCTGGGTGACCCAAGAGAGCGATCCTCAACAGCCAAAAGCTGCACTAGTCTTCTACACCCAGGAGTGTTGTCAGAGTCCAGATTTGTCATGAAAGACCGACACCAGCTTTCACCCAAGGATACCGCTGGACACCCTGTGTACAAAGATCGGTAATCCAGCTGCAGCTGGCCTTCTACTGGCTCAAAGAGGACTTTGAGGGACACCGACCGCTCTGATCAAGGTCGCCCCACCTTACCTGTGGACCGAGGAATAACCGCAAGGACACCCCCGTTGACAATACCGCACCAGAGCATCTTTCAGTATCCCCTGCATCAGGACCATTCCTTTCAAGTCCATGATGGTCTTGATGTAAAGAGTGGAACTCTACTCGAGACTCCTTTGGTGACCAGGTAACTGCCCAAATACGAAAAACCAAGACGTAACCTTTGCCATACACAAGAAAAGGAATTCTATCCCACATGGGGACCCTGTCAGCATTAACTGAAGCAGTGGTAAGTGACAGTGTGTATAAAGGGATACCTTGGTCTGTGGTAGGTACTTTATCTTAGGTAGCCGGTAGAATTAATATACAAAGAGCTCCCTGGAATACGGTTGAGCCCATCCTGGATTTTAGGGACCAGGGTGGACCCTATGATGAAGCATGACACTATTAAGAGTGCGTGTCATAATATAAAAATAATTAATTTCCCCTGCTTCTTTTAATGCTTACTGGGTTCCCATGTGGGATAGAATTCCTTCTCTTGTGTATGGATTACTTATTGTTTTTGCGTATTATTCATGGGGTGTGCACCTCTTGGGCAGGAGCGTTTTTTGAAGTTATGTGGTTAGTAATTGCAAAGAACGAGTACCATCCACATATGTGTTTTATTTCTAATTAAATAAGGGCTTTAAGCCCGTGCAGGGGTGCTGCTTAAGTGACAGGCTGCCGCTTGCACTTGCTGTGATGATTCAAGGAACCAGGGACTTTCGAGTGGGACACATGCTCTAGTGAGCATGTGTCCCTCAGCATTTGTTTTAAAAAAAAATTCCTATGCAGGTTAAGGGCTGACCTAGCATCAGCCCTGGCCTACACTGTTTGGGGGGTCTGAAGAGACCTCCCATTCAGGACGCTAGCAGTGTCACATTTACGAGCAGTCCGGGTATCAAGGGCATAAGTCCTGTATTCCAGAGACTGCATGTCAATCACTTTCACAGGCTGCAAGCAACACCCTTTCCCATTTTGTCACCTGTGATGTGTTGGGAAAGGGTGTTGCTTGCAGCATGTGAAGGGTTGTTGGCATGTGACTCGAGGTCACAGAGTGATCTCGAACCATCAGAGGCTGAGAGGGCACACTTGGCACTCTCAAGTCTGCCATCCTCGACTAGAACAGCAGCGGCACATCCTGTTGCGAGCCACCATGCGTGTTCCAGAGCAGGATTTGCAGGTAAGAGGGGCCGGGGGATGGAGGCCTTCCTTTATGCCTGCCAGCTCGTGGTTCATTTTTACAGTTTTTTTAAACAATAAAAACAAACCGCAGGCTGGCACAGCACACACGCAGAACTCACACATTTAAAAGTGTTCCCTTTGTGTGCTTTAAACATGCAGAAGAGTTTCACTTTAGTACATCAGTTTAACTCACTATATTTAGAGGCATTTATTATAACTGTTAATAAATGCCTCTCAATGTACGGATATATACTGATGTACTAAAGTGAAACTCTCCCATATGTTAAAAAGCATACAAAAGAGCACTTTTAAATATGCGAGTACAGGATGTGTGCATCCTGAACATATATATTTAAAAGTGATGCAGTCCCTTGTATGCTTTTGATGGGCAGGAGCGTTTTACTTTAGTACATCAGTTTATATCACTATATTGTGAGGCTTTTATTAACAGTTTTAATAAATGCCTCTAAATATAGAGATATAAACTGATGTACTAAAATGAAACGCCCCCACCGGTTAAAAGCATACAAGAGGCGTCCCACCCCCTTCAAATTCCACCAGCCGTCATTGCCCATGAGCCTTTGTTTCATCACAAAGCCTTCCAGCCGAACACAACTCTTTCAAACTTTTCAAACATTTCTAAACATTACAGTTACCAATGCTTGCTTGAGCTTCGCTCTAAAAAAAACAAAAAAAACGGAGTTGTACTTTTTACTTACAAAAATATATATATCTCAAGGACCCTCAGTTGGATTTTGCTCCTATTGGTGTCTAAAATTTCATTAAAATATCATCTATTTTTATAAATTGGCGTCGGATTTCTTTTGTTTTATGTGATTTTATTTCGTTGTTTGAGGCTTTTAAATGCTTTACACTAGTTCCTTTGTTTACGCCTTGCTGCTTCCAAGTCACAGATACCCAGCATTGAGCTAAAGGTTTTACAAAACGAGCGTGACTGAAACCAAGACAGTTTTGAGAGTGTATTACACGGTGAGGTCGCACAACCATACTATATAATACACCACAATCTTCACAAATACAGACTCTGGTCTTATGGTCAGACCCTATGCCAAGCATCTGCATGGACATAATCCACTGCACATGACATTCAGTCACACACCCAGCTACCGTTTAGACAGAACACACTACGCGCCAAGGCTTAGGTGTAGGGCCTCGTTTTCAGTGAGGCAAGCTCCTGCTGTATGCCCTTGGAGGAACAGAACCAACTGTGTACAACCTTGACAACTAGCAGCATGGATAGAGTGCTGGCCCTGGCCTGTAGCCAGGTCATGTACCGACCCAGTCTCTTCAGCTTTGGGAACAGGACCCATGATATGCCCCCCCCAAGTGGACTCGGGCTACATTTCAGAGCCCAAAATAGGCTTTTAAATCTATATTAAAATATCCTTCCTCAAACTGTAGACTGAAAGACCAAGCATTCATAGTTAATTCAGTACAGCAACAATTATTTCTGTTTCCCAATTATTTCATCTTTAATGTAGATCCTGCTTGAACTAAAACAGCAGTGCCGAGAGATTTATCAGTGGGTTTTAGGTTGTATTACACTTATCCCATCCCAACCGGCTTCGTAGAGCATTTCAGTGCGCAGTGTGATTTCAATGTAGGCCTGGCCCTTGCCCACCGCCAATGTCAACTCTACACAAACCAGAGGAGCAAAGCCTTCAGCCTTGGGCAGCAGATCCAGGGTGCAGGGCCTGCCCTACAGCACATTTATAGTGGGTCTTGTATCAAAGTTTAAGTTTGCTAATAACTGTGATGCGATTTATGAATCTATTGAAATTTAAAGACACTATAAAAGGTACTATAAGCCCAGTTATGGTATCTCATGTTTTGAGCGAATCCAACAAAATGGAGCCCAAGTTATTAGCAAATCAAACCGTTTTTGACACCAACCACCTTTTCTCTTTCCAGCATAGACAGATCTTCAAGGAACCTGACATAGCAAAAATAGGCTAAATAGGTTAAGTATCTGTCTGCAAAATGTCAGATTCATCCAATCGTGATAACATTACAAATGAAAAAAAAGCCTTCCCCATGTAAATTGCAACTCAGCAGTGACATTTGCATATTGGAAATATTCACTTTTATCCCCTTTTAACTACACCAGGTCACTTTGTAAAGGAAACATGCCAAACATTTAACATGTAAACAGCTGCATAAAACTTGACCTACCAGAACTTAGATAAATATGCAAAATGTGTGCCAGATTTTGTGTAGATTAGTCAAATCCTGTGAAAGTTATCAGCAAAGAAATAGAGGCAATTTCAATGCGAAGTAAAACTGAACTACAACTAGAGTCACAATCACTTAAATATATATTTTACATTGAAAAGGTGTTTCATGAAGTTCTTTTTTTTTTTTACAGATATAACATCCTCTGATGAACCTGCAGACATTATGTTGATATTACCGGTCAGTTTTCCCTTTCTTGGCAAAGGTACTGTTACACCCACATGGCCTACGGGCTATGGAAATCTGGCCAGGTGTGACCAACACAAGTTTCTTGCAGTCCCGTCAGAGGAAGGCCAGTCATATTTAAAAGATGGGGATTTTTTTTTACTTATAACTGAGGCATTGGCAACGTGGCACAAAATTCGAGAGAATACAACTGGGCTTAAAAGTTAAACTACCCACCAAATTTCATGCTGATCGTTTAAACTGCATAAAAAGTCCATCAAATTAAAAACTTTGACCAGCCATTTATAACTGTGCCAAACCCAGGGGTCTTTACACAAAAGTTGTTAAGCCTAGCTAAAGGCCAAGCACAGCTAGTTTTGGTTTGAGGGGCATAGAGCATGGGTACAAGGAACCCAGTGGTTACTGTGTAAGCCTGAACATAGCGCACAATTGATTTGGGGTTAGAAGGGACCCAGCATATGTCAGTAGGCCAAGCCCTATGCTTGCTTGCTTGCTTCCTTCAACCAGGCCCTGATCCAAGTCTCCACGCAGACAAATATCCACTGTGCAAGTCCTTCAGCTGAGGACAGCGGTGAAAAGATGCAGGGTTAGGTCTTGTGGTAAACCACATCACAGTCAAACAAGTTGTGTGTGCAGCCAACTGTCTCGTCCCATCCAAACTTCTGGTGTACAGCTTTCAGAGGTGCACACTTGGCCTGCTGCACTCTCCACCCCTTTTGAAAAGAGATCTCCACAAAACTTGACATACCAAGAGGTAGCTAAACATGCTCAGCAACTGCCAAATTATTTATGGGATCATCAAAAATATCAAAGCGTTAATGAGAGGGACCCCTTGGTGGAACCAAAGGAATAGGGTACTATCAACAAGTACAAAAGAAGATTATCCTTAAGCTCCTGATCTTTTTACAGAACCACTACTCTTTCATGCCATTCATCTCACTCAAGCACGTGCATGCGACTGTAAGTCCACAATACGTCAAAAGTAGAAATTAGTACAAAGTTTATTAAAAACAGTTTTTGACTCTTCATGTATTTCTTCTTTAGTTTGAAATCAAAGCAAGAAGCAGTAAACCCATACTACTATCTCGCTGGCGTAATACATACACTTCGATACAATACAAAATTCCAAGCACCTTTGTATTTTTTATATTAAAAACATATACATGACAATAATATCACAACTGAAGAAAAGAGAGATAAGAAAAAGAGACAGTACACTTTGTCATTAACATTAGCACATGCGTAAAAGGAAGCCAACTGGGAGCCAGTACATACACTCCCGTTAGGTATCAGTTCATCCAGTCAGCAAAACGACGCCCTATCTGCACAATTTGTTTTGCTGACTGAATGAACTGATAATGTTAATGACAAAGTGTACTGTCTCTTTTTCTTATCTCTCTTTTCTTCAGTTGTGATATTATTGTCATGTATATGTTTTGATTTTAAACTAAAGAAGAAATACATGGAGTCAAAAACAGTTTTTAATAAACTTTGTACTAATTTCTACTTTTGACGTATTGTGGACTTACTGTTTGGGCCATATTTACAGTTGCATGCACGTGCTTGAGTGAAAGTGAGATGAATGGCATGAAAGAGTAGTGATTCTGTAAAATATGCCAAGCACCCAAAAAACATGTTAACGTAAACTCATGTACCTCAGCATTTGTATATTTGACATGTATGAAGTTTAAACTATCGAAGTCTGCCAAATGCTTTTACGTAACAAAAACATATCAAAAACTAATAAACGAATTGGCACCAAAACAAAAATAGGTTTATTTTGCAAACGTTTCAGATTTAACAACAAATTTGGTGTACAGCAGATGTTCCTGCTGTAGTAGACATGAAACGTTCCAATTAAACAATATGGAAAACGATTCTTTTTTTTCCCCTCAACCCTTCCCCGTTTTCACTCTCTGTCCGAGGGATCTACACAAAACTTATAACATTAAAGTTCAGCTATTTTAATTGTGTACCAAAGTTCATGTATATTTGTCAAATTGTTTTTATTTTAAGTGCCATAAATGGCTGTTGACAACTCTAAAATCTTAATTGCCAAAGAAATACAATCGTACTGACAAGATTCAGTTCTACTCAATACTCCTCCATGGTCTGCTGAGAATCTACAATACTGCTTATCGTGCCTTCCCCCGTCAATCAATGTATTTTTCTCAAAATTAACTTGGATAAAACCAAGATTGCGATGGGAGCGGCTATGTACGCTGCACGCAGCTAGAACCCACTATCCTTCCAGATGAAATAACTTGAGGAACACCTATCCTATGGTCTAAAAAGTTCTTTGTAGTTGTGCTCAAAAGTTTATCATTACGGATAGTCATTTTGCAGTCTATGAATTAAACTCTGCAACTATAGCAAGATAAGCTAATCACTGTAAGTGACGTGAATTCGTAAGGCAGTTTCCTTCAGCATGTACTGTTAAAACAAGCTGAGCACATACGTGCTGTTAATGTAAGGCTACGCTGCATTTACAGTAACGATACTTCGTGTGTTTATATAGCTTTCCCTCTTATAATTACTTCATATCAGGGCTGGAACCTATGTTTCTAAAATGTATGCGACAATAAAGATGAGGACACCAGAACTCGTTACAGCACTCCAGATAAGGAGTTAGACACAGGACTCAATACTCCCCTTCCCCCAGCGTGACCTCAATATTGGACACACATTCTGGAATATTCTTACAGTACTGGTGATCTAGGCAAAAAAAAAAAAAAAATGATCACAGGGCAGCCACTGTGAATTCAAACACTTGAAAACACCACAGACGAGAACTCCAGAACGGTGCACAGCATATCAAGCGGGTCCGTGCAGATATATGTAGTAATATTTGAGGAGAGACATTGACACAAAGACAGAATTACTTACGAGCCTTTTAGAACTATCCACAGCACTGCAGGGAAGGTAATTAAAGTGAGGTGTGTACCAAACAGTCGAAAAAAAACAAACACCTTGTTTCCGCTTGCTGCATTTCTCCTTCTGCATCCCTCTCAGGCTTTGGCTCTCCCGAGGGCCCTGTAATTGTTTACACACTTGGGATCGTCCACTACAAGAAATGAATGATGCTAAATCACAACAGAAGCTGCTGTATAAACTACAACATGGGTGGGTGTTCTTGTGTGTAAGGACCTGCTGCTTGTGCTCTCTCTCTCTCCTGTGTGTTAGGGAAAGTTGAGCAGCTGCTTAACATGCAATATATGTTGACTACAGAATAGAGAAAAAATATGAATGGCATGGTCAATGCTTAATTTGTATTTTAACAGTCAACCTGGTTTATGTTACTGATATAGGATACATGTACAGCTCTTTGCTTGCCAGTCTTTCTGAATTGGGATGCTGCTGTACCGTAGATTGCAAACATGGCATACCAAATTACATTCTAGGATGGAGAATATTAGCTCTGGTAACCAGCACTAAGGAATGAATCAGTAAACAACATCCCAACAAAAACCAAGCTCTCCCGGTACAAAAAAAGGACTCTGGGTGCAGTGTCTTGAAAACCTCATTTTTATATAAGAAGTGTATATGGGTACCTAAAGAGAAGCTGCCATTAGACTTGTCTTCATAAGCATTTACAGACCGAGGCGTAAGATCCTTTATGTCCAATTCTACACATAACGCTGTTGCCAATTATAAATAATTACTGTATAGAATCCTAGTAAAAGCAGAGTCCATTTCCACGTTAAATTATGTGAATTGCTTGGCTAAAAAAAAAAAAATTCTAATTAAAAACAAAATTTGATTGGGGAGCGTCGAAAGTGGAATTGGGTTGCTCCTGCTTGGGTTACTATCCACTCCAGAGAGAGAGAGACTCAGCACAACTCTTCCAGTCCCGAATCTGCCCGTTTATTAACATAGAAAAGCCCTTTACATACGAAACATATGGGAGGCTTTAACCATTGACACATCCATCTTCTGGTATATCCTTGCATGCCCGTTTCTACCATTTATGTGGCCGGTATGTGGCTCTGGCCAGCAAGGCTTTTTCAAGCTGCAAGAGCAAACCTTACACCTATGGGAGCCAGGGTAAAGAACAATCTTCAAGCAACGATGGTTCTCATCGGTATCATTTAAGAAAACACAAATTATATGAGGCTGAATAACTTCATGTAGTGAATCACTTATTGAAAATAATTCACAACAAGCCACCTTAATCAAAAAGCGAAAGATATATATGACTTATTAATCACCCATAAAATACACATTCAAATTAGGAAACACGTCGCAATGTGCTATTGAGGCATCGTTCTTCTTGGCATCCTCCACATTAATGGAACATTCCAACCGTTTGAGGCCAGACAACCCAATGTTACATATAACATATTTCACCTAAGTGCTGCCGCTCTCAGGGGCCCGCCCGAGTGAGTAAATTAATTTCTTTTTTTTTGCACTGAGGTGTGCACGTGTGCCCTGAAATACTGGATTCCTTTATTATTTTTCCTTATTTTTATATACGTTAAGGGTTTCAGATGTCCCCCTCACCCACTTGTCCTGATGAGACTCACAGAAATTCATTTGACGGTCGAAACGTTGAAGCGCTCAAGTAACAAACAGGGAACTTTTTGCAGTGACAACATGGATTAATTTGAGATTCTTATATTGTTGATTGTTAGTAAAAAAAAACATCAGAACATAATTTATTGTATGATTTTTGTAACTGTTTTGGCTCTGAGGACACATTGCACTGTTTCCTAATTTGTATGTATTTTATGGGTGTTTCATTACAGTCTGTATAATATATATATATATATATATATATATATATATATATATATATATATACACACACATACATACATACATAGTTTCTTTCATTTTCTGATTAAGGTGGCTTGTGAGTTATTTTCCATAAGTGATGCACTACACGAGGTTATTCAATCTCATATCATATTTTTTTCATTAAGGATACCTACGAGAACCGTTTGCTGCTTGAAGATTCTAATCAGCAATGAGCAGGTCTGGTAGTTCAGGACTGGGAAATCTATGGATCGATTCCATAGGAGACCCTTAGCTTATCATGCCTCCCCCTCCGATCACATCTAACGGCTGCACATGAACCTTCCAAGTACGACTTTAACGACGACCAACAAATGCCTATACATACCCAATGCTTCCAATGTAGCTCACAGGTGCAACAACTCACACAATGCTTTACAAATGCCTATAGTGGAGTGCCATTCACCAAACCAGGTTTAGTTTGTCAGAATGGCATTACCAAAACTTAAAAAGCCTTCCCAGTAAGAACCAAGAGTGCTCCTTGGCAACAGGCTAGTGTTAAAAGTGCAAAAGGAACCTGCATTCCCCATAGGCTTCCAGTGTATCTCGGTCATACACAGCCCCCAAATATTCTCCTAGTTTCCTTTTAGCACCAAGTGTGACTGTGGAGTGATAGGTAGGTTCTTTCACAGTTATTTTTTCCTTCTCCTAGGGTGCAGTATCTACTGTAACACATCAGTGAGAGCTGTTGCTGCCAGTAACTTTTGTATCTCATGTGATCCTTTAGTTACAAATGTACTGGGCCTGCATCCCCACGTTTTTCAGTGCGTTTTCCTGTACAGCTTTGCACACCATGAAACACTCATTCTGCACCCTTTTACCCCTAGTCAGATGCATCTACATCTAGTAATTGTGTGGTTCTATACACCTCGCTTTGTGAAGTCAATAACTAACACACGTAAAACAAGTCCAGTTTTCCTTGACTCTAAATGACACTCATCTAATACTAGAGTTATATGTAGGGAAAATAAGCAGCTTACATTTACGTAAGCAAAACCATTTAAAAGTGGCTTATACCTACTAATTAAACAGTCAAGCTAGACCTGACAGTTTATCATTTGTGAAATAGACTATGATACCTAAAAATCTGAAATTACGGTAGAGGTAGAATAGGATCTCAATCTGGGCAATTTATAGCAGTCATATGTATGGCAAGGTGAATAATGAGTTTAGATAACCAATACTGCTTTATTCGTTAATTCACATGTACAATTACTTTCGGCAAAATAATCAATGAAGAAGAGATTTGTATGTTCTCTCCTGGTGCCTGCAGCTTCACGAACCCTTATGAAAAAACTACTCGCACAAACTAGGGAGAGTGGAAGATTTGAACAACCATGGGGAAAATACTGCTAATCAAATCATGAATTATTTTTCCTGATAGATGAGGGATTGTAGGCACTTATCACTGGCGTTCCTGCTACAGTGAGCCTGGCTCAGTCCTTATTCCTTGAGGACTAGCGAGCCAAAAAAAAGACCTGAACATACA